>OZ014490.1:13851860-14451860 GCA_963965965.1 Trididemnum nubilum
CTTATAGGTTGGTGATCACAGGTAAATACGCCTATATATGTTAGCGTATCTAGTTAGCCTAGTATCTAGATAGCGTCTGACAAGTTGTTGTAAGCATCACGGTTAAGCTGCTGACTCGAGTCTGAGCAATTGTTGCTATATTAGGCCTACTAGATACCGGTATAGAATTAAAATAATAGCCTAATATCATACCAGGGATGTCTAATGTGATGGTAGTCAGATAACGATGATGTTATTGTTAGTGCAATTCAAAGTTTTAATCATGTTGTGTATGTTTACTTATTATTCGTAAATGGCAGATAATAGCCAAATAATTGATTTTTTGATACAGAATAGACTAGCTTACAGTAAACAGAGTCACCAAGTCACTCTTGCATTCAGTTAATGTTAGTCAGTCGATTCATCTGTTCGATGGTCAGAGTAACTACCGTAGTAAGTAAATTAAATTTCTCCTAAGTCTAAACAAATAGCTTCTGGATTTTGGTAGGTCTCAGTAAGCATAGTAGCCTAGGTGAGGTATGCATAGGTGGGCACAAGTCCTTTAATCATAATCGTTAATCCGTTAATAACGAAGCTAACTTTTTTATTAACTTGTTAATCCGTTAAAAAGTTTTTTCATGTTAACAGATTAAATTAACTTCCGTTAAGTGCTGCTAACGGACTAAAGTAACTTTCGTTAAGTTTTGTTAACTTCCGTTAAGGTTTTATTCGTATCTTGCAGTTGCACCATTCATTCATCGTACCGGTACAAACCAGTTTGCTCTGGTAACACTTGTTGTGTATTAGCATGAGTTTTATAGAAGAAAGCAAAGAAAGGAGCTCTTTTTTGAGGCAAATAATAACCTGCAGCCTCAGAGGTCTATTAGTTATTGCTATAATAATAATAATAACAATAGCAGCCAATCCACTGGCCAGTGCAAAAGCACCACAGCAAAACACATACAAACCACAAATTGTCCATCGGATTGGTGAAAACAAAATGAAGATTCAAGCAACAGGTGTCAAGTGTAAGATGAAGCAGAGCAAACAAGTATTCCACAAAATAAGCAAAACCATAGATCTCCATAATTTGAGATGGTTGCCAATATCATCCATTATTGAGAACAGTGCCAGTAGATAAATTAAGATTTAAAGTTTTCCGGTAGAGATAATGTAAGTATACAATAAATGCAGATAACAGTAGCATGTAAAAGCAAATATAAGATTAGATATAGCCTATTGAAGGATAACGTACACTAGGTAGAAGAAACCAAGAAGCACCTAGCTATCAATCATTAGTATATGCTTCAATGTAAAACCCAGTATCATAGTGGGTTTAAGCTTTCTGATGAAAATTGTTTCAGTAAAATCTGATATGAAATAAAAAGAAAAACAAACAAAAAAAACACACTTGTATAAAAAGTCTACAGAACATTTACTAAACAGTTTTGAAATGCTAGATCACAGTCAGTTCATCATAGACTTAGCAATATTGAAAAGTACAAATCATAGTAATGCAACATAATGCTGTGCAAGTAATGCTGTTCCCAATTTCTAAAGATTTTCGGGTCGCAGCTTTGATTGTGCATTTGAACTTGTTTTTATCGTGAAATTAGATTAGACTGACAATAAATGTTTTCTTACAATCAGCTCAACAGCATCAATACATGTTCTAGAAGCGAGTGAATAAAAAAGAAATGTAAATTATGCGCAAAATGTTAACGGATTAACGGACTTTATTAACTTCTGTTAATCTAAGCTGAAAATAACAGATTAATGTTAACGGAGGTGTGATGTTTGTTAACAGACTAGTGGTTAACAAAGCTAATGTCTTGCATTAACTTGCCCACCTATGGAAGTATGATATAAGGGGTTAGATTGAGAGTTCACTGTTCAGTTCAGGGTTACCGGTTAACGTTGGCGTACTTACGGATTCTATGCTATGCCAACTACACCATCCTTGTGATGTTATACTTCGCTCTCAGTTTTAGCTTGATGTGCACTGTTAACATCAAAATGTTAAGAAGACCTAGGGCTATGTCAGATGTGTAGGGTAGGTTTATTTTGCTGTTTACATATTTTACGGTGTTGAGCCTGAGTTAATTGTGGCAATTTCTTGATAGTGTAGACAATGGTAACGCCAAACCTACTACTGGTACTAGCTACTTCTACCGGTGCATCTCAGATTAAGTAGCCTAAATCGTTTGTCCTGCTCATAGAAAGTTTAGTACCCTAATTTTGTTACACAATAGGTATTAGATTGTTGAACTTAAGAAATGTTCACATGTTGTACTCTATGATTATTCAACATACATAATTGTGTTGCAGGCATAAAATGTTACCCAGCCTAGTATACAAATAGATCAATTTTTTGATATACCCATGTTGTAGTCTATTTTATTTTTAAAACGTAGGTATGTTCTGTTGTGGTGATCTGTGGTAACCAGTCCAAACCATTTGTAATTAATACAGATTCCTGTTCTTACCATTAGTATGTGACCTATGAAGACGAAAAATTGCATTTCTTGTGTAGAGTGTGGGCAGGCAATGATATCCTGTACAATTTATTGGCAAGAAAAAAATACTGATTGTGTACATGCTTAACAGTTAACAAAGAAGCTATAAGGTTTGTTTGCCAAAGTTTCAAGAAGTATCAAGCATCCAGCATCTGTACTACATTTCAAGGATTCTTCCAATCATCTTTTGTATTTGTGCTTACTTTTCAGTCAAAACCCACTAACAATCGAATTTGAAAAACATGACTGCTCTAACACTTCAGAGTTTTGGTTATAGCAGTTCAAAAGAAGCCTTGTATGCAATCTTAAATTGATTTTTTTGTGGAATTGTGAACATGGACTAATGAAAACTTTGGTTTTACCAACTGGATAGTGCATCAGTATACCAATACAGAGTTTGCAGCTTATGCAATAGTGATATACTGTATGGATTGGGTTTATTTGAGCTGGTAGGTAGGTGTTGTTTTTAGGTAGCAAAGTTCCTATTTAGTCCTTTAATA
Organism: Trididemnum nubilum; assembly: GCA_963965965.1. Classification (NCBI taxonomy): domain Eukaryota; kingdom Metazoa; phylum Chordata; class Ascidiacea; order Aplousobranchia; family Didemnidae; genus Trididemnum; species Trididemnum nubilum. The sequence goes on from OZ014490.1 coordinate 13,854,856, forward strand.
CAAAGCGGTATTTAACAATTTAGCGTATTATATAGGCAGAGGCTGCTGTTACGTTACGTAAGAATAAGAAAATCGCTATTTTAACCCTAACCCCAACCCTAAACCTAACTTCAACCCTAGGTCTAACCCTAACGATAATCCTAACCCAAACCCTAACGATAATTTCAAAAACAAAAAAGAGTAAATGAGCTCTCACTCTTTGCTCTCTTATTCTCTTTATGGGCGTTACATAACGTAGTACTAGCCACTTTGTATTATATATGATGTCTTGTTAACAAAATAATGGGATTTAAATTGCATCATGGTTTTAAAGCGTTTGCAGTTTTTTACTGTTAAAATGGTCTTGAAAGAGTAGTTAATTTGTTTAGGTATATGATCAATGACTGCTTATTTACATACTTAAAAGAGATTTACTTGGAAACTTTGAGGTTGATCAAATAGCAAATTACTGAATGGTTTATGATGCAAAAAGTATCAAAGTCACCCTTAATCACAAATTGCAGAAAAGGACCACAGAAAAAAATCTGGTATATAAAGTCTTTTCCAATTCAACCTAGTTTGTTTTTTTAGTGGGATTTCCCAAGCATGACGTTCTTGTTAGAGCACTGTTGAATCGAATGCTGACATCTTGATTTGGTCTTCTTGGAAATTTTTGGTGGCCTTCCCGCTCCATGCAGTCTTCTACCCGGCTGATATTTGATCTTCTTGCTGGAGTTGTTCCAGAAACGGGAATCTGAATTGAGGTAGATAACCTATGTTGCGTTGATGTTTATTGTGCATACTTTGGTTTTATTTTTGAGACAGTTGTAGCCAGAGATGGCTTTTGTTAAACGTGTACAGTGCAGTATTAAATTGAGAATCTGCAGTGATTTTGTGAAAGTTATTAACAAATGACTGTAATGCTGGTCCATGATATTGAAGGTTTGTCTTGCACTTTTCAATTACCGGTATAGTCTGAAAGCAGTGTGAGGCATGATTGAGCAGGTCTTAATGCACGACATTAGTATCTGTCTTTGCTTGTAGATACTGAAGGAAGACTGTTAGCAAGGAATTTCATCAAACTAAAAAGTTCTTAACCTTTTTGATTTTGTTATTAAACACACTTGATTGATTGTATAGTCATTGAAAAGATTATATGTATCAAAGGTGCGTTTAGAACAGAAACAGCAAAATGCTTAAATTGCACTTTTGCAATGTTTGCTAGTCTTCATGGGGGACATATGCAACAATTTTTGAATGCTGATGTAAACAAACATTCACCAACTTAAATATTTTATTTATTTGTTGTATGATGCAGAAGTGTGTAATGAGTTGGCGGGTCCATCTTTGCATCATTGAGCCTGGACAATGCACCCTTCAAAGAAATGTTGCACAGATGGCAAGTGGTTGGCAACACTGTGCCAATTTCACTGACCCAAGATTTGAACCTCAGACCTCATGCTCCAGAGATGAATGCGTTAGCGTTCGATAACTAGCATCAGCAAATAATCCCCAAAGTAGCTTTGCATCAAGTCTAACTGCCAATTCGCTGTGCTTATTTGTATTGTAACTTTTAGTTGATCAGCTATAGATCACACATACTAAAGAGACATTCCAATTTATGTAATGGTGACAGAATTAGTGTCGGAGTAATACGTACTTACTGGTATTTGGTCATTTTTTGCAGTTTATGCTGGTATGAAAAGATATACTGTTGTGTGTAAAGGATTCTATGAATGATGATTTCACTGGAAATTTTTAAGTTAAAGTGAGTGAAATAAAAATTTTCATTATTCATCTTTGCATTTTTTGTTTGCCTTTTTAAGATCATGAAGAAAGTAGGTCAACAAGCTCAGATTGTCGTATGTCTGTCCTGTGTTGAAAAACTGCTGCGACTTTGAAGCCAGTACGTGTCTGTGGTTGTTTCGGGCATGGGTTGGAATCCCTTCTGTAGGCATTTTTCTAACAATCAGAGGCTGATTCAGATTGTGACTTATATGTCTTATTTTCGTGCTTTTTTAAGGGTTAAGATTTGGGTTAGTTTTAGAGTGAGTTATAGAGTAAGAATTTGAGTTTGGGTTAGATCTGGATCAAAATTAATAAAAAAGTAGACAAAAATTTCCAGTGAAAGAGTCTCGTCCGAAGAATCATTATTTGATTTAGGTTATTGATAGTGTTGTAATGCCATGCCAAACTATCCCCATCCAGTTTAAGTTTTTTTGTTTGGTTTCACATAGAACTTTAGCTGAAATGGTATCAAATTAATGCTAACTTTGGCAAGGTTTCCTGGTTTGACGCTTGAATATATATGCGTCAGTTGTTTCTTTTTATTAGTTGTTTTTGGAGCTGAAGGTAAATCAGACTGCACTAATTATCTTAACCACTTTTTCAAAAAACAAACTTTAACTGCTTTTCAACCTCTAAAATTAGTTTTTGTTAGTCTTTTTCGAACTCTGTTTGCAATCCTTAACTGTTAAATGCAATGGAACATCGAAGTATACATTTTTACAACTCAATTTGTTTTTAGAGAAATCTGACCATGGGATCCAGCTTCAAAATACAACCGCTATTCGAAACATTACTTCAATTGCTTGCAAGACTCTGCAAATAAACATTTAACTGTCCAAGCATCATTTTTAAGATGTACAAAAAAAGAATTGTATATGGACTGTGGTGGAGCAAATATACTTGTGTTTGAACTGTCGAAAGGTGACCAACAATTGAACTTCAGCAGCAATAAGGTCGTGCGGTTATCATGATAAGAATATTAAGTCTCTTTGATTGTTAGAGTTGAAAATGGAACAGAGAAGTTTTGTGAAAATCATCTAATACGAAATCTGATCCTTATGCAACAAGACACTCATTAGCGTTTTTGATAAAACCATCTTCATACGATAACTCTTTGTTATTATTCCTGGCAACAAAAGAGACATTAATTTTATGCCAGCTTGTTTTACAATGGTGAATATTACATGTGCTATTTAATCTGTTAATTTGTTTATTTATTTAGTTTTAATAATTAATGTAATATGCGTTTCAAATTTTACTGATTAATTTAGTTTGGTTTAGTTGCAGACAAATGTTGTGATTGAAGTATTCACTACGTCAGTATTTGTATCAGAATTCTTTATAGCAGCGTACCCATAGATCACACTTAATTTTTTTTAAAGTTTATTTTGCTAGTAAGCAAAGCATAAATTAATATGTTTGAGTTTGAAGTGTTTAAATAATGTAGTGTGTTTTTTTTCTGCAAGATTTCTTCCTTGTTCATAGAGTAAATGCTTTTGCATGTTGGCTTTACTTGCCCTTAACTTTTCAAAGACTGTAAGGCTGTTTTTACACCTCTGCGCTTGACAACCACCAGAAACAAAATTGTGAAATAATCTTTTTTAAGTTAACGAATATGTTAGTATTTGACTGGCCGTTACTGGTTTTAAAGTAATTAATACAGGCGTTGCGTAGACTAGACACCCATGCAAAAGTTCGCTATTAAGTTATGAGAATGTGGTTTTGAAATGACAAGAGCTTTTCTCAAAATAGCCTTTGTGTCAGTCATAACAATGTAATGAGAAAGCCGGATACTAGCGCTAACATAACGCTTTTTATTGCTGTTGGTGACGACGATTTATTGCTTTAAAGGTTTTGTCACAAACCATTGCTATTCTGAGTAAAATGTTCATGCCTTCGAAGCAATTTCAATCAAAGCAATTCTCGAGGGGATCACGTCTTTTCGATGCGACCATTTCGGCGCCACCTATTTCGTTGCCATACGTTTTCTACACAGATCGTTTCGGCGCCAATTCGGTGCTCTTTGACAGTTCACTTATGGGTTTGGGTTAGGGTTAGAGCTTTGGGTTAGTGTTAGTAAAAAGCACAGAATATTGGTGCCGAAAAGGGCCATGCCAAAAAGGGCAGCGCCGAAATGGTCGCGCAGAAAAGTCGTGGACCCATTCTCGAGTTTTGTACCACCAGTCAACGTTTCAAATATTACTACTCTACAATATTTAGATCTATGCGATTTCATAATTAAGTAGCATAAACGTTCTCGACCGAAGTGATGTTGCTTTAAATCTAGAATTTGATGAGAGGTTGTAGACTACGCAAACGCGTTTAATCTCTCTGGATGCGGATTCTAAATCTCGTTGCGATTATTAGTTTTCCCTTTGCATATTTTGTTATTCGCTTGATCGCGCTCAACAAAATTAAACTAAAACAAATATTAATATTGCAATTAGGAACAGGAATGTGGAAGCACCGCTTTGTTAATTGCTTCCACCTTCTTTACACGAACTTATGTTTTGATCTGAAATTGTTTCAGTCAACTTTTTTTTAGGATTTTTCAAAAACGGCTTATGTTCAGTATCATCTAGACAGACTCATGGAACAAAAATGTCGTTACTTTGTTTGTTTTTATTTATTTTTTTGGCTGCACACCAGAGACATGCAATAAGACGCTTTTGCATGGAGCCTGTATGGCTCGAGGTTTTAGATTCAACATAAAAATAGCTTGTCTTTAATCATTTTGCTGCATATCTGTACATGGCTGTAGTTATGGGTAAAATGAACCTTCAACGGTCGGAGAATTTTTCTTAAAAATAACTCGTTTTTAGGTATGGTAAATTTCAACTTTAGTGGCAACGTCCATTTTCTGCACAGCAAAATAACCAACACTCATTACGAAGCTTATTCTGCTTCGGGATATATTCTGATTATTAGAATAATCCCATAGTTACAGTCACCGTCGGTCAGTGGTGTAAAGCAACGAAATACTTGAGTAGATTACTCAAGTGGTTTTTTCCAGCAACGAATATTTCTTGAGTAGTTTTTTAGTAGGTACTTTTTCTTGCTTACTTACAGACTGAAGTAACGCTATTTAAGTAGTATTTTGTATCAGAAAAGTACAAAGTACTGTAATTTTAAGTTTGAACCTCAAATTTGGCAGAACGATCGACTTTTCTACCGGCAATTGTTCAGTTTAGCCAAGTTAGTTGTCTTTTTCTCCTTTTGCGGCTGGCTACTCTTGCGTCAGAGGTCAGACCACCACAGCGACTGTCACAATGCCTTTTTCTACGTGTGCGCTTACGTATCACATCCAGTCTGGCGAAAATCTGTTTAAGATGGTTTTAGTTTCACCTTCGTTGTTTGGTATCTGCTCTTCGCCTCATACTGGCATAGATGTTTGTTTACTTCATTAAAAGTAAATCACGAAAGAGTCAAACAGAGATATATAGATTTTCCAAAAATGTGTCCTTTGATTACTTACCGTCCTTTGATTACTTGATTACTATCGCTAAATTCTACAGTGTGAGTTAAAAATCGCACACCGTATATGCAAGAAACATTATCGTGCAGTACCGTAATATTTATTGTTCAATGTAATTACAAAATCTTTTTAATATGATTATCAATTTCGTCCCATGGAAACTCAGACTATGTAGATGGGCTATCTGCAATAGATTTAGTGTCGTAATGTTTATCAGGCTTCAGCCTGCCTTCACATGTTCTGAAATAAATTAAATTAAAAAAATCCGCAATAAGTTTGATTAATTAAATCCAAAAAAGGTTATCGCAGAATATACTGAAATAGCTATGGTACATAACTTTTAGCCCACCCTTGAGTATACTGTACACTGATAAGGCACGTACAACGAGTTTTTTTAATTTAAGCATAATTTAACAATAACAGTAAATGAGTATTTGAGCCAAGATGTAATAAAATGATTCAAAGTAAATTCTGCATGACATGATATTCAAATCTCGAAGTCTAACAGTTGTTGTTCTGTTTGGTTAATTGTCTTGAATGTAATAAGAAACTTCCCAAGTTACAATTAAGAATTCATGACTTATTGAGAGAGGAGGGGTTATAGAAGACTAAGCGCTTTGTGGCAGTGATGTAAAGGTAATTAGCCAGTTGTGATATGTCGAGTGAATAGTTTCTGTATTTTGCTTGAATACTTTCAGAAAAACTTGTACTCGAGTACTTTTAAAACTACGATTTTACTTTTACTCCAGTCCTTTTTTGGTCAGTACTTTGTACTTTACTTCAAGTAATTTTTTGTCAGTAACGAAACTTTTACTTGATTACAATTCTCGAATACTTTTTACACCACTGGTTGCAGTCCGTTTATAAGACGTCCATAACTTTATAAAGACAAAAAACGTTATCTTGTTCGGCTACAATTATAAAAAAGATACAAATAAAAGTCCAAAAAGCTTTTCAGTTGTAGTGAATGGTCGTGACTGTTGGTTAACTTGTAAGAAAATCTAGATATAGAAAGACATTGATAAACGGTAAATTTTTGAATTGATAGTGGGCTAGCTGGCCCTCGATAAAAACAATAACTTTTCGTCGCAACTAGTAGTTTACTCACAAACTTGCGATCAAGCGTTTAATGTGTGGATGAAGGGTGCACACTCATTGTTTCAACTTTCGCAACTAAGAAATACAGTTTTCACATTTCTGCATAGCAGACTGCCACACTATGCTTGCTTATGGAGAAAAAATTAATGACGAGTTTTTCATGCAATCAACAATACTATAGCGACCCCTGTTTTCTATGCTTTTATGAATTTGTTTCTGCGATCTGATTTTGTTTTTAAAAATTCTTAAATATAGCAGTTTTTCAGATTGAATGTGTTATAAAAAGTAAACATCAAAGCCCGCTCCTGGTTTATATGTGTCTTATTTTTAGGCGGAAGCAAATAAACAGGCATTTCTTTTACTCAAAATGATCTTAAGTTTTTGTACTACTTGAAAATGACGTCTTAATCAATATCCCTATTTACGCTTTCACCAGAGAACATATTAGATGTTGTCGTTGGTCCATCTTGTACAATGTACATTGTAGAACTTGATTGTGTATACTGCACAGCGCAGCCGTCCAAAGAAAATTAAGTGGGTTGGTTTAAACCTGCTGCATCGACAAGTTTCGAGTAAGGTCTGGGGGTTTCAGACCTCCTCCAAATTGTAGTCTGCGTCAATTTAAGTCATATGTCCCATGTGAAAACAGAAGACATGGATTGCATGAGCCAATAGCTATACAGTAATTCAAGCTACTTCAACAATTGTTGGTTCAACTCCCACCAGCATCCTTGTTGCTTCCTTGGATGAGTAAATGCTTAGCTTTATTGCTGTTGTTTCTAACGAGCAGTAAAAAGCAGCAAAAATCTAAATTTATCCATACTATCAATCATTCTCAACAACCTGCTCTGCAAAACTGAACAAATCGAACCGAAGCAAACCGGTATCTCAAATTTTGTTTATTATCTCAAGTTATCTCAAGTTTATTGAAATGCAGAACTGATGCAAAGAATGAAATGAACGGAAAAGCATAAAATGAAATACTTGTAAAAACTATTGATCGAAAAATCACGAAAAATGCTAAAAAAAGTATCACCGAAGTCCCAATCAATTAATCCTGATAATCGCATTAAAAAAAATTATGAAGCGTCTGGAAGCTGTTTTTCATCTAACTCGGTAGTTTCCAAAGTGGGGTCCGCAGACCTTTTAGAATTCTTGAACCACTTTCGGAAGGTCTGCGAAAGAAATTTGGTAAAGCGTTACTTGGCTCATAGCTTAATAATTTTGCTCCCCACTCCTGAGCATTTGGGAGGTACGCAATCTGTGCTTGCGAGAGTTATTTTTTGCTTCCTATGCGTTTGTTGCGATTACACTACCCGACTCCCCCATGGTGTCACAGAGAGAAAGTTCAGTTCATCGGTGGCTAATGCTATAGTTAGCTACTTCTGTGGCCTAGCAGAAGCTCAGGCTTTTTGTATCTGTGTTAGTGAAGAAAGGAGTGGGCGTCTGGAAGTAACAGGACCCATCCCATTAAACTTCGTTAATTACTGTACATTTGCGCTCTGTGTAGACCTGTTTTTCACAATACGGTACATTGATCTCGTAGTTGTGATGGACAAATTTTAAGCTTTGTAGATAAGGCAGCCAAACATTTAAAATTTGCATGGGGACTGTTGTGAATTTTTTTAGTTTGGAAACCACTGATCTTACTTAAAAACAAAATGCCTTTTTACGGGTTAAACCGCTTTACGTTGTAGCAAGACAGAAACATAACTGAGCCTACCGCTGCAAAAAAAAGACAAAATAGGTGGAGCCTACCGTTGACGACACCATTGATTTAACTGTAAACCATAACTAGATCATTTATATTTTAATTATCAACTATAAGTAGGGTGTAAGTGACTTTGATGACCGTACGGTCTTGTTCGTTGTCTCCCAAGTTTTTGTATTTACTTGTGGTGTATTTAAAAAGTTGATGTAAATAAATATGATACAGTATTGCACAAAACTAAAAATCCTTATCCGCTCATTTCATCATCTTTTGTGGTAAGTTGTGCCTTCACTCAGGGATATCGAGAACAACCATGCCCAAATCCTCTTTCTTCTATCCTCCTGATGAACTCTGCTATTTGAAAAACACTGGAGAGGCGTTTCAGGCGAATACAATGAACAAAATTTAGTATTTCATTCCTTTTTCGTCTCTATCAAACGATAACTGCGCACGATATAACGATTTTCTATCACCTTGAACGCATTACTTGGCGCTTATCGCCAAAAGCTCGAATAATTTCAGAGTGGAAAATCTATTTAATAATAATAATGTACCGGTTCAGCACAATTTTGCGACGGTAAAATTTAAAAATACAATCGTCCATCATATCAAATGTATAATACCATCGCGCCAAATATATTCCATGGACAATGTGAGCCAACTCAGTTCAGTACGGAAGAAACAGAAGTTTCATTTAGTAGTATCCACAATAAGTTGGCAATAACAAATATCCAGAGTCAAAATTAAATTATCCAACACCAAGCAGTGCCGTCACCAGAGAAAAACAAAGTGGAGGCGCACTAGCCAAAAGTGAGGGGGCACTAAAATAGACTGAACTTGCAGATAAAAATTGAAATTGTACGGCTACAAATTATGGGCAATTTTTAAAAATCTGTAATCATGTCAAAAAAAAAGGCATATAAGGCCAGCAGCGTTTCTTAACTAGTTTCGTCAGCGGCTTATAATCGCTTAAAAAATCTACTTGCTGCCGTGAATGCGATCAGACGCGAAACCAAGATTTTGCTAAGAGGCGGGAATTTAAACTAAAAGTAAATCTTTTTTTCTACAAAAGTTGTCGAATTTAGGCTCCATGCTGAGCAAACAAATGTAACTCTAGTGTGTTACAGACGAGATCCTGGGGGCGAATCCCCAGCCGCTGGGCGATTTTGCAGCAAAAATCGCAATTTTAATGCCACTTTAATCACATTTCGCTCGTTTTTGAAGTCATATGAGTAATCAAAGGGCACAAATTTGGAAGTCATTTGAAGAATTAAATTCCCCTACCCCTACAGGCCCCCTTACTTCAGGTCAAATCCGAAACACGTTCTAACACTCGTACCTTGAGGTTAATTTTTTAAGTGACTTTGCTAAAGAGGTGAAGTCCCTTTGGCCTCTTATCTCCTGAATGCGCCATTGACTGCGACCAAAAGACAGGGCCTCAGAGAGAAAAATTTCCAGGGGGTACGAAGGTCGATACCGGGCCCCCAAGCCTTATTGGGGGCCCATGCCATAAAATCAATTTTTGTCGGATGGGTTTAGACTGTAAATCTTTATTTAAAAGTGAGGGGATAACGATATTCCCATACAGTTAGGACCTATGAAAAACACAACTAGACATAAAATTGCTTTAAATCCAGCTAGGGGGTTTGGAGGAGCGCTTTGAGCTCTCTAGTGGGGTTCGGGGCAGAGTCCCGGAAGCTTCAGCACTTTTCATGTTTCTCGAGGGTAAAATACAGCATTTGATAAACATCCCAGCACCAAACTTGCTTAAATTGACAAGCAGAAAACGTGATATACATGAAAGAAAGTATGTGAAGTGGGGGATGATGACATGCACACAATATTATACAACATAATGACTTCATTAATGCAAATCCACATATTTTACTGATAAAAGTTTTAAGACATCATCTGCAATCATAGACTTCACAAACCCAAATACCTATTAAACTCATACAGATAGAGTGAATTGCTTATTGATTGTAGTAGAGTATGTCAACTTTGACTCCGCTCTCTGAGGTTGAACTGCTTTTGGATCTCTAAAAATTTACGCTCTCATACATTGTTATACCATAGAATTACCGCTCTCAAGTCAGAGAAATGTAACAAAACGTTAACTTTGGTGCAAGTGTATGGCCTTTGATACATTTTCCTCTTTTTTTAATCAAATCGGCCACTATTGGATGCCCTAAAGGCTGTGTAGCAAAAATAGCAACTAATTACCAGTACTGAATAGGCTGACTAATATTTTTGCTGTAAGCAAGTTTGATTACGGTGGTATGGTGCGATACCAAAACTTAAGGAGGAAACCGGAACTCTTCCGGGCCCCTTGAGCCCGGCTCCCCCTAGGCGTGGGCCCTGGTATGATGTACCCCCTGAACCCACTCTCGCAGGCCCTGCCTTAAGATCGTGAGTGTGCTAAAAAAACAAAAATAGTTGGTCTTCTTAAAAACGTTTTCACGTACTGTTTCAGGTCATAATTACTAACGAAGCACCGGAAACGATTCCGTAGGCTTACATCTTTTTTCCGCGACACATCCGTGAAGGCGTGTTAATAAGACGGGTTACTGCATCACGATTATTATAGCAGTCGGTTGGCAGCTATTTCGCAAAGAATCGAGTAAACGTCCAATGGTAATTATGTTTGAACATTATTATTCCTTTTTCCATCATTGTCTTGTCATTAGGAGATATTTAAAAACAGTATTTTGAGTAAACTGAAATGGGGGGCACAACCAGCTATTGGGGGTGCACGGCCTCCTGGCCTACCCGTAGCGACGGCACTGACACCCAGCAACATCAAAGTTAGTTAATCTTAAAAAAGTAATTTTAAACCAAAAAAGTGCCATAATTCCGAATAGCAAAATATTTTAAGTTAAGACTAAAAGCAGTAAAATATACAAGCCGGGCTAACTGTGATAACAAACATTATGACTTCGATGTTATCCTACATTAATTTAAAGCATATATTTTCTGTTAAAACATTATACATAACTGTTTGAAACAATTAGCAGACACTTTACATTCACAACTGGCACATAAATTAGCCTTATACAACTAAACCAAACTAAATTAATCAGCAAAATTTGAAACGCATATTACATTAATTATTAAAACTAAATAAATAAACAAATTTAACAGATTAAATAGCACATGTAATATTCACCATTGTAAAACAAGCTGGCATAAAATTAATGTCTCTTTTGTTGCCAGGAATAATAACAAAGAGTTATCGTATGAAGATGGTTTTATCAAAAACGCTAATGAGTGTCTTGTTGCACAAGGATCAGATTTCGTATTAGATGATTTTCACAAAACTTCTCTGTTCCATTTTCAACTCTAACAATCAAAGAGACTTAATATTCTTATCATGATAACCGCACGACCTTATTGCTGCTGAAGTTCAATTGTTGGTCACCTTTCGACAGTTCAAACACAAGTATATTTGCTCCACCACAGTCCATATACAATTCTTTTTTTGTACATCTTAAAAATGATGCTTGGACAGTTAAATGTTTATTTGCAGAGTCTTGCAAGCAATTGAAGTAATGTTTCGAATAGCGGTTGTATTTTGAAGCTGGATCCCATGGTCAGATTTCTCTAAAAACAAATTGAGTTGTAAAAATGTATACTTCGATGTTCCATTGCATTTAACAGTTAAGGATTGCAAACAGAGTTCGAAAAAGACTAACAAAAACTAATTTTAGAGGTTGAAAAGCAGTTAAAGTTTGTTTTTTGAAAAAGTGGTTAAGATAATTAGTGCAGTCTGATTTACCTTCAGCTCCAAAAACAACTAATAAAAAGAAACAACTGACGCATATATATTCAAGCGTCAAACCAGGAAACCTTGCCAAAGTTAGCATTAATTTGATACCATTTCAGCTAAAGTTCTATGTGAAACCAAACAAAAAAACTTAAACTGGATGGGGATAGTTTGGCATGGCATTACAACACTATCAATAACCTAAATCAAATAATGATTCTTCGGACGAGACTCTTTCACTGGAAATTTTTGTCTACTTTTTTATTAATTTTGATCCAGATCTAACCCAAACTCAAATTCTTACTCTATAACTCACTCTAAAACTAACCCAAATCTTAACCCTTAAAAAAGCACGAAAATAAGACATATAAGTCACAATCTGAATCAGCCTCTGATTGTTAGAAAAATGCCTACAGAAGGGATTCCAACCCATGCCCGAAACAACCACAGACACGTACTGGCTTCAAAGTCGCAGCAGTTTTTCAACACAGGACAGACATACGACAATCTGAGCTTGTTGACCTACTTTCTTCATGATCTTAAAAAGGCAAACAAAAAATGCAAAGATGAATAATGAAAATTTTTATTTCACTCACTTTAACTTAAAAATTTCCAGTGAAATCATCATTCATAGAATCCTTTACACACAACAGTATATCTTTTCATACCAGCATAAACTGCAAAAAATGACCAAATACCAGTAAGTACGTATTACTCCGACACTAATTCTGTCACCATTACATAAATTGGAATGTCTCTTTAGTATGTGTGATCTATAGCTGATCAACTAAAAGTTACAATACAAATAAGCACAGCGAATTGGCAGTTAGACTTGATGCAAAGCTACTTTGGGGACTATTTGCTGATGCTAGTTAATCGAACGCTAACGCATTCATCTCTGGAGCATGAGGTCTGAGGTTCAAATCTTGGGTCAGTGAAATTGGCACAGTGTTGCCAACCACTTGCCATCTGTGCAACATTTCTTTGAAGGGTGCATTGTCCAGGCTCAATGATGCAAAGATGGACCCGCCAACTCATTACACACTTCTGCATCATACAACAAATAAATAAAATATTTAAGTTGGTGAATGTTTGTTTACATCAGCATTCAAAAATTGTTGCATATGTCCCCCATGAAGACTAGCAAACATTGCAAAAGTGCAATTTAAGCATTTTGCTGTTTCTGTTCTAAACGCACCTTTGATACATATAATCTTTTCAATGACTATACAATCAATCAAGTGTGTTTAATAACAAAATCAAAAAGGTTAAGAACTTTTTAGTTTGATGAAATTCCTTGCTAACAGTCTTCCTTCAGTATCTACAAGCAAAGACAGATACTAATGTCGTGCATTAAGACCTGCTCAATCATGCCTCACACTGCTTTCAGACTATACCGGTAATTGAAAAGTGCAAGACAAACCTTCAATATCATGGACCAGCATTACAGTCATTTGTTAATAACTTTCACAAAATCACTGCAGATTCTCAATTTAATACTGCACTGTACACGTTTAACAAAAGCCATCTCTGGCTACAACTGTCTCAAAAATAAAACCAAAGTATGCACAATAAACATCAACGCAACATAGGTTATCTACCTCAATTCAGATTCCCGTTTCTGGAACAACTCCAGCAAGAAGATCAAATATCAGCCGGGGTAGAAGACTGCATGGAGCGGGAAGGCCACCAAAAATTTCCAAGAAGACCAAATCAAGATGTCAGCATTCGATTCAACAGTGCTCTAACAAGAACGTCATGCTTGGGAAATCCCACTAAAAAAACAAACTAGGTTGAATTGGAAAAGACTTTATATACCAGATTTTTTTCTGTGGTCCTTTTCTGCAATTTGTGATTAAGGGTGACTTTGATACTTTTTGCATCATAAACCATTCAGTAATTTGCTATTTGATCAACCTCAAAGTTTCCAAGTAAATCTCTTTTAAGTATGTAAATAAGCAGTCATTGATCATATACCTAAACAAATTAACTACTCTTTCAAGACCATTTTAACAGTAAAAAACTGCAAACGCTTTAAAACCATGATGCAATTTAAATCCCATTATTTTGTTAATAAGACATCATATATAATACAAAGTGGCTAGTACTACGTTATGTAACGCCCATAAAGAGAATAAGAGAGCAAAGAGTGAGAGCTCATTTACTCTTTTTTGTTTTTGAAATTATCGTTAGGGTTTGGGTTAGGATTATCGTTAGGGTTAGACCTAGGGTTGAAGTTAGGTTTAGGGTTGGGGTTAGGGTTAAAATAGCGATTTTCTTATTCTTACGTAACGTAACAGCAGCCTCTGCCTATATAATACGCTAAATTGTTAAATACCGCTTTGTATTAAAGGACTAAATAGGAACTTTGCTACCTAAAAACAACACCTACCTACCAGCTCAAATAAACCCAATCCATACAGTATATCACTATTGCATAAGCTGCAAACTCTGTATTGGTATACTGATGCACTATCCAGTTGGTAAAACCAAAGTTTTCATTAGTCCATGTTCACAATTCCACAAAAAAATCAATTTAAGATTGCATACAAGGCTTCTTTTGAACTGCTATAACCAAAACTCTGAAGTGTTAGAGCAGTCATGTTTTTCAAATTCGATTGTTAGTGGGTTTTGACTGAAAAGTAAGCACAAATACAAAAGATGATTGGAAGAATCCTTGAAATGTAGTACAGATGCTGGATGCTTGATACTTCTTGAAACTTTGGCAAACAAACCTTATAGCTTCTTTGTTAACTGTTAAGCATGTACACAATCAGTATTTTTTTCTTGCCAATAAATTGTACAGGATATCATTGCCTGCCCACACTCTACACAAGAAATGCAATTTTTCGTCTTCATAGGTCACATACTAATGGTAAGAACAGGAATCTGTATTAATTACAAATGGTTTGGACTGGTTACCACAGATCACCACAACAGAACATACCTACGTTTTAAAAATAAAATAGACTACAACATGGGTATATCAAAAAATTGATCTATTTGTATACTAGGCTGGGTAACATTTTATGCCTGCAACACAATTATGTATGTTGAATAATCATAGAGTACAACATGTGAACATTTCTTAAGTTCAACAATCTAATACCTATTGTGTAACAAAATTAGGGTACTAAACTTTCTATGAGCAGGACAAACGATTTAGGCTACTTAATCTGAGATGTACCGGTAGAAGTAGCTAGTACCAGTAGTAGGTTTGGCGTTACCATTGTCTACACTATCAAGAAATTGCCACAATTAACTCAGGCTCAACACCGTAAAATATGTAAACAGCAAAATAAACCTACCCTACACATCTGACATAGCCCTAGGTCTTCTTAACATTTTGATGTTAACAGTGCACATCAAGCTAAAACTGAGAGCGAAGTATAACATCACAAGGATGGTGTAGTTGGCATAGCATAGAATCCGTAAGTACGCCAACGTTAACCGGTAACCCTGAACTGAACAGTGAACTCTCAATCTAACCCCTTACTACTATACGGCTATATCATACCTCCATAGGTGGCAAGTTAATGCAAGACGTTAGCTTTGTTAACCACTAGTCCGTTAACAAACATCACACCTCCGTTAACATTAATCTGTTATTTTCAGCTTAGATTAACAGAAGTTAAAAGTCCGTTAATCCGTTAACATTTTGCGTGTAATTTACATTTCTTTTTTATTCACTCGCTTCTAGAACATGTATTGACGCTGTAGAGCTGATTGTAAGAAAATATTTATTGCTCTGGTGGTCTTTTTGTGTTTTGGTAGTTAGATTTTACAGTCAATCTAATTTCACGATAAAAACAAGTTCAAATGCACAATCGAAGCTGCGACCTGAAAATCTTTGGAAATTGGGAACAGCAATAACTAATAGACCTCTGAGGCTGCAGGTTATTATTTGCCTCAAAAAAGAGCTCCTTTCTTTGCTTTCTTCTATAAAACTCATGCTAATACGCAACAAGTGTTACCAGAGCAAACTGGTTTGTACCGGTACGATGAATGAATGGTGCAACTGCAAGATACGAATAAAACCTTAACGGAAGTTAACAAAACTTAACGAAAGTTACTTTAGTCCGTTAGCAGCACTTAACGGAAGTTAATTTAATCTGTTAACATGAAAAAACTTTTTAACGGATTAACAAGTTAATAAAAAAGTTAGCTTCGTTATTAACGGATCAACGATTATGATTAAAGGACTTGTGCCCACCTATGCATACCTTACCTAGGCTACTATGCTTACTGAGACCTACCAAAATCCAGAAGCTATTTGTTTAGACTTAGGAGAAATTTAATTTACTTACTACGGTAGGTAGTTACTCTGACCATCGAACAGATGAATCCACTGACACTGACTAACATTAACTGAATGCAAGAGTGACTTGGTGACTTTGTTTACTGTAAGCTAGTCTATTCTGTATCAAAAAATCAATTATTTGGCTATTATCTGCCATTTACGAATAATAAGTAAACATACACAACATGATTAAAACTTTGAATTGCACTAACAATAACATCATCGTTATCTGACTACCATCACATTAGACATCCCTGGTATGATATTAGGCTATTATTTTAATTCTATACCGGTATCTAGTAGGCCTAACATAGCAACAATTGCTCAGACTCGAGTCAACAGCTTAACCGTAATGCTTACAACAACTTGTCAGACGCTATCTAGATACTAGGCTAACTAGATACGCTAACATATATAGGCGTATTTACCTGTGATCACCAACCTATAAGCTAACCTACCTCTTGCATTAGTTTGCCAGTGAATACAGCGGTTCAGGCCAAAGTGAGCGCGGAGTATGGATAGGATGCGGATGTGACGTAATAAATCTGCAAAACCATGGTAGAAAAAAAAATTTCGCGTCCAGGTAAAGTGACGTCAGAATGAAAATAACCAAACTATCAATAATGCCCAAAATTTGTCGTAACAATAAAAAATTACTTCAATCGAAATAGCGAACTGATTTACAAAAATCAGAAATGAATTTTATTTTAATATTTTTGTTCAGCTCATAGCACCATTTATACAATACAACAAATACTGCCATGAGCAAGTAGAGTAAAAGCAAATAATCAAGTAGAGTTCTCTCAAGCCCCATTGTTTGGGAACATATATAAATTGTTTTTTAGCCAACTGGTGTAGATTAGTACTCTGCACCTCAATTCACTGCGTGTAGTAAACAATAAAACACTTTACATAGAGTCCGACGTTGCATTTGCTGCATTCTGTGCGCATAATTGACGGACAATTAGCACATCTTCGCTTCTTTTCCGTTGGTCGTACCAAGTGGTTTGTACCATCATACCTCTTTTCCAGCGATGGGCACAGCGGCGCTTTTCACCAGCGGCCGCTACTAGCGGCGCTACTTTTGCGATAGCGGTAGCGGCTGCTTTTTTTCGTCACCAGCGACAAGCGGCAGCGCCGCTGTTTTTTTAGCCAAAAAAGCGGCAGCGCTTTAGCGCTGTTTTTTAAGCAAATTTTCTGCCGCTGCCGCTACTGCTGATAAACTCCTTCCAAGACTTTTTCAATTCACATTTTTACACGTTACCGTTTAGAATCTTTACTCTCCGCTTGTTTTCACTCTGCTCTTGTTACCTCGTTATTTCAGTTTAGTAGAACATACAAGACCTTTGTGACGTTTTGTCGTTGCTTTTATACTGTATGTGTACGAGAGTTTTATCGCACATGGTCCGATTTTTTCTCAATCGAAGTTGGACAAATAATATGGTCTAGTAGCGGGTCAATTTGAACTGATAAAACCGATTTCAGTGAAGCCGATTTCGAGCAGTATCTCTTTCACGAAAATGCAATAATTAGAGTTTGATAAATTGCTAAAAACTTGCAAATCGCAAAGACGGTTTTCCGCGATATTTCCTCAAAATGCTAGCATTTAGTACAACAAACAAATAAAGATGATTTGTTGGCTATCTGGTCACAGACCACAGTATAGATCGTGCACTGCGAATAGAACAGTACAGTACCTGGCACGGAGCCGGAGTAGTGTGTTTGGGGGAGGGGGGCACAAAAACTTGGGCAGGGGGACGCTTAGGAAGCCGAGACCAGACGAATTCGGAATGTGGCAGCGATCTGGTAAATATTTTGCTCCAAATCCTGTATTATCCTTCTTTGGTATGGATTTTGCCCTCAAATTTGGAGGTGAAGACAAAAAAAATTAAAAAAAAGATCTTCATCGCAAAATCTAAGGCTACTTGTTCACGTTCACTTGATCTGTCTTGCTGTTTCATAAAAAAAAGCGTTTGTGGTTACCTGTTTTTGGGCAAAAGTTTGCTGATTGTGCTACTACAAAAGTCTATTCTCGCTTGCGGAGCTCAAGCAGTGATTTGGGGGGACATGGCTTGAAATGCCATCCCCCGAGCATAGGCGTAGCCAGGATTTTTGATTGGGTGGGGGGCAAACCAAAAATGACACGCAATGAAGTCATCAGAAATTTTCCAAAGAGGAATTTTTGTGGGACAAAGATGTCGTACAATGGAAGATCAGAAGCCGTGGCCTATAGTTTGGCACTTAACCGAGAGTTTTCTAAAGGGAGAGGGCTTAAACCAAAAGTTACAATTGAAAATATCTAAATTGGGAGACTTGTGTAAGTAAACTAGTTTATTCGAACGTATCACAGACGGGGATCTGGGGACGAAGCCCCCAGTCGCTGGGCGATTTTTTGGAATTTTTTGAAAAAAAAGCTATTTTAATGCCATTGGATCACATTTCGCACGAGTTCAGAACCATTTGAAAGAAGTAGATTATTAACATTTGAAAGCCAATTGAAAAAAATTAAATTGCTTCGATCCTCCTTTTACTTATAATTTGGTCGAAAATACGTTTGTAATTTAGCAGTTTGGGGTTAAATTTTTACAAGTATTTTAGTAGTAAATAATCCAATCGAAGATTTTCCTCAGAGATTTTTGTTTTGACATGAAAATAACCAGTTGTAGGAGTACATGTACGGTTAAGAGGCCCCAGGCCCCTCAATTTAAATTCAATAATTTGTTCTATGAGCATTTCTCATAGATAATTTTTTTTTTTCGAAAGCATTTTTTAGCGTAAAAACTAGCGAGGTGGATGGAAGTGAATTGTTACTGAAAACCGTACTATAGATGGATACGCTTAATTACCATGTTATTGCCCGGGCCCGATTTATATTGCGCGGGGCTCCTGGCACTTTAAAGATTTTCTCAACATCTTCCTGTCAAACATAAGTGCAGACCAAAAATAAAGTCTTATCATCTGAGCGCAGGGGTCCTGGCACTGGGCCATATGGTAAATCCCGCCCCGTTATTGCATTACGTTTTTAAAAAGGATAGATGACAGCCCGAGGTAGCAACTTTTATAATAAAAACCCTTAATTTCAGCCGGGTTATACATTTTAATTGATTGGCAAAAATTGAATTTAGAGGGCCCGGGCCCCCTGGTCGTCAATATTATTGTTAATTACTGTTGTAGGCAAAAAATGCTAAAAGAAACTAAAACTGACGAAACAATAGTTTTTTGTCACATTCTTATCATAGGTAGCATTTCAATTGGAGGGGGCCCGCCCCCCCCCCCTCTGGCTACGCCTATGCCCCGTGGCGCCGGGCCTGAGTAGTTGCGTCAATGCATAGTAAAATAAATTTTGCTACAACAGTTAACAGTAAAACTAAGAATTGAATTTATAGTGGGCTGAGAATTGAACGAACAAATAGAACCAGGTAATAAATAAGCTTCAAAGACAACTTAGTTATGGAGTTATACTCGTAGAAAAAATACTCAGTGTAACATGAATCGCATGGAGCATCATTTGCTTAACATGTACGTCATTACTACGTATCTCCTTCGACTTCGTAAACACCAAGATCTTAAACGCTCGATCTACTTTTGCGTCAAAGTTGGACAAAATCATCGGAGGGACGTGAATCACCTACCATTTCTACAAAACTCCAAGAAATGTTTTAGAACTCGGTCGATTGATAAATTTTCGTTTCGGATCTCTACGCGAAGAATCATTTTAGTGGTTGAGGGCCGAGAGTGTGATAAAACGATCGACTACATCAGAGCTATAAGAGCCGGGACAGAATTGCATAGAAGCTGAATACTGTATGTCATTGTGCTTTAATGGCAAAACCTTAACTTATTTGAGTCGATATTTCATAATGCCTTTTGTTTGTGTAAAAAATGCGATAAGGAATTTAACTACCTAGTGCAACTTCCAAGGGTAACTTCCTAAGTAGTTTCTAAAGCGCTGGTTTAACTAATCAGCATTTTAAAATGCTTGTTTTTTTGAAAGGAGCATGACAACACCTAATTGAATGGTGATTTGCTTACTTGTCTACCATTTAAGCTTGCTAATGCTAATTGTAACCTGAACCAATATCTAAAAGACTTGAAAAATTAGCTTTCGTAAATAAAGTTGAAATTTCACCATTAGATACATTATTTGAATGCCATCGTTCTTTGTACTATTCATTTTTTTAAAGTAGCGGCAGCGGCCGCTGTTTTGCATGCAAGTAGCGGCAGCGGTGCTACTTTTTTATTTGAGTAGCGATAAGCGGCAGCGCCGCTACTTCTCAAGTAGGGGGTGCCCAGCTCTACTCTTTTCCAGAGTACTAGGTCTAGCTTTTGGTTTCCGTCCTGCACTTTTGGGAAGTTGCTGATATCTGGTAAGATATTTGAATGCCATCTCGCTATCTGGTAAGATATGATAGTGCAACATCTCGCCGAAATTCCAATCGTGAGATAGGGTTTCCTTGTAGTTGAGCGATTTGCCAAGAATTATGCAAACTTGCATCAACCATCCAAGAAAACAGACTCCACCACCACTTTTATCCCCGAGTACCAATCCGGTAAGCGTTGATATTTTGGTCCATTCGGTCAGTTCCTCCCATTTTTTTTGTTATAAATTTGAATTGCCAGTGGTATATCTACAAGGCAAGATTTGTTCATGGCTTTGCTCCATCGTTTCGCTTTACCTTCGGGCTTTTTCCGAACATGGTTGATGCTACTGTTACTACTGCATTGTCTTTCCATCATGTGACAAAGATTTTGCAGTCTTTCATATCTGCAATTGCAACCTCTGATCTTCCTCTTTTCCATTTTTGTCAAAGTTTGCACAGAAGAGAGAGTGCACTTGTTGTCAATGCGATTACTTCGTATAGTGCCAGTAGCATTATATCCCAGATGAATTTTTTTGAAGCAGCCGGAGGGTTGTAAACAAGTTATTAAAATATAAGTGATAAGGCAAATTTGGTTTATTCTGGTAAAAGTTTTGGATCAAGTGCAAAACAGTAGAAGGAGTTTTACCAATTTTTTCCTCCAGTTCCAAATTGCAATTGTAAGTTTTTCCTTGGTATGGGTCAAAAGCAATTAAATAGCCAGCTGTTGTATTTTGGCACCAAACCTAGTAGCCAAATCTGATGGGTTTATTTCTATTAGATTGCTTGCACCCATGTTAAATTTCTTTTGAAGGTGCGTGATTAAACGACGTATTTTTGAGTACTTGTCTTATTTATCCAATTCGCTGTTGGGTTGAAAGTGCAAGCATTTCATTATTGAGTCAAAACGGTCTCTTCTCATTGCCATATAAATCGCTTCATTGCGGCGATCTTCCCCAACAGCCCAATAATTAGCTTTACTAGACAATCGATTGTAGCCAGTGACTAGAAGAATGCCAAGGAAGCAACAAATTTCTTCTTTGGTTGCATTTATATTTGCCCAGCAAGTTTTTTGATGAACAGTATTCTTGGCTATGATCTACAATGTGCTGGATAATTTTATCATCGAAAAAGAGTTCAAACAATTCGGAAAGAGCTTTGTCATCACACGCAGACAAATCACATGGGGGAAAATCAGGCATCGAAATTGTTGGTGCATCATACGACCATTCCTTAACAACGTTTTTAGCTTTCAACTTACAAATCTTTGCCTTTTTGGTGAGTGGTTGATTACTGTCTTCTTCTTGACTGACACAGCTACTTTTGTTTTGACGGAAAGTTGTTGGAGCAAGTAGTTGATTGCCATTGAGATTGGCTGGAGCAAAGTTGCCATCATCACCAGAATCCTCATCCGTGAGCTCGTGTACAACAGGAGGCTCCATATAAAATTCTGCCGAGCAATCATCCTCAGCAACTATCTTATCAAGAACATCATTCAACGTAAAGTTTCTGAAATTGTATAAAAGAAAATGAACTCATTATCTCCTAGCGTTGCCATATGGCAACAGCTACATTTAACACAAACATACTAAGCATTAATGCAAGTTGACCAAAACTTTTTTTGTGTCAGATTATGACTTACTTGTAGAGATATGATTCAACAAAATACAATTGTAATTCTATAAATGTAACCTATCTAAGCTCAACGTACTTCTTAGCACTCGTCTTTTTCTCGAAATTGGTGATTTCCTCCATTTCTCACAGATCATTCAAGAAAATAAAACTTGAAGTTGACAAAAATTTTTGCACTATAAGTTACGCTATACTCTTCCCTACACTATATAAAATATCTGCAATAAAAGCTCATCGTTAAGTTTGTTTGCTTTATACTAACTCCCAATGACTTACGTGTTGCCATATGGCCAGTGGTGCTGATCTTTGTTAAGCATTGGGGGGATAATTTGCAATTTTAACCCGATTTTGCCCTAATTTCAACATTGAGGGGGATGAACCTCGACCACGATTTTGTTCAGGTGTGCAAATTTAGCGAAGACCAAAAGAAAAATGCAAATACAACACTTTTTCTCCTCGAATTCAGGTGAAGACCAAAAAAGAAGGTCTTCATCAAAAATAGAACACTTTTTCTCCCCGATTTTAGGAGAAGACCAAAAAAAAAGGTCTTCATCCAGAACAGAACACTTTTTTCCCCAAATTTACGCTCAGCTGTACACCCATTCAAATTATTGGGGGGGCTGCAGATGTGGACCATTCTCAAACTATTGGGGGGGATACAGCCAAATTATTTAGGGGGATATATCCCCCCATCCCCCCCCGGGTTTCGGCACCCCTGCATATGGCAACGCTAGGGGAAAATGGGTTAAAAGATATACGTTTGTTTTTAATTAGAAAGCTTTTTGGCGTCGCTTATGGTGTATAAGATTTAATATTATCATGATCATCAAAAAATTTTGTTAACTAACTGTGCAAGTTACAAAAAGTTAAAAACTTAAAATTATTAATTATCAGTTAAAAACTTAAAATTATTGTGGGTTTTTACGCTTGGATTGGAAATATGGCCGAGACATGCCCATTTTCCGAGACTTCGAGGTGCCGAGACCGAGACGAGACCGAGGCTTTAGACCTTCGAGACCGAGACTTTGAAAAATAGTGTCTCAAGACCAGGGGCGTATTTAGGGGGGGGGGGCATTGGGCCATGGCCCCCCCCTTTGGGTCGCTAGGATTGCAAAATTGCATAGTAAAGTGAGCAAAATTGAGGCATGGCCCCCCCCCCCTTTGTAAGTTGGGCATCAGGCTTTCAGGCTTTTGGCTGGAAATTTGAGTGAGTTCGGGTGAAAAACGGGACGGACCTTGAGTAAAGATCTTTTTTTTTGCTCTTCACCTAAATTTGGCCGAAAAATGGGACGAAATTTGAGTGAAAACCTTTTTTTTTGTGCTCTTCACCTAAATTTGGCCAAAAAATGAGACTAAATTTGAGTGGAACAACTTCTGATTCAGATCTTTGTTCTTCCCAAATTTTCTGAAATTTTTGGCCCCCCCCTTTTCAAAATCCTGCGTACGCTACTGCTCAAGACTGTCTCGAGAGCGAGACATGTCACGAGACACTACAGCTCTGAATAACAATAATATAACATCGACAACCTGGGCATGGTATAGAATGGAATGAAAAATGGAGTGGAACGGAAATTTCGGTATGGAATATGGAAGATGCCAGAATGGAATGGAAGATTTCAAGATTGGATTGGAAGAACATATCTTTCATACTTCCATACCAGTTCCATGCTAGATTTTGTACAGTGTATTTACAGAAAAATAATTACCGATGTCGGGTGGTGATAAATAATATTGTCACAGAAGTATTCAACTTCAATATCTGCGCGAATTATTTGTTGACAAATCGCTGTATTTGGTTGTTTATATTGCGCAAACAGTTGTACGTATTGCACCATTGCAAGTACATTGCAATTTGCAGCATTGATGTTATAGTTGACGTCTTTGACAGGTTTGACTTTTTTTTTTTTTTGAGATTGTCAATTTGCCAAGTCCTAAAATTTGCTTTCTTACATCGTCAGGAAAACTCGTAAGCTTTATTTGCTATTTTATTCCCGTTTCAGCTTGATTTTATTTAATTTTTTAGTTTTTTAGCTTACAGTAATTATTTTTGGTGTTAAAGCTTGGTAATTCTAATACGGTAAATGTTCTTTAGCAGTTGGTTATGACAAATTTTATAGTTGATATGAGAGCACACTTGTACAGTAGTCATTAAACTATAGGCGTAACCAGGGGCCCACGGCTTCTGCCTACCCCCAATTGAAATGCTACCAATGATAAAAATGATGACACAAAGCCTAGTTATTCAGTTTTTTAGCATTTTTTGGGCGGAACAGTACATGCGTACATTCCGTACAACAGCAATTACCAATTTAACTTAATATTGACCACCAGGGGACCCGGGCTTTCTCAATTTAAATTTTTGCCAATCAATTTAAATGTCCAAGCCGAGAGAAATTCAGTGTTTTTATTCCAAAAGGTGCAATCTCATGCTCTCATCTGACTTTGTTATGCAATAATATGTTTTAGGCCCCCAGCTAACTTTTATCTTGCAATAACATAATTAGTAACCATTTATTGCACCTAATGTATCAACTTGGAATAACTTTAAATTCCACCTTCACCACCTACCAACTTTAAATAACAATCTACCTCCATCTCGTCAGTTAAATAACATCCACTTCCATCCATGTGACACGTTTGAGTTGCACTAATTTGCTCAGCACGTCTTCCAATTTTGATATGTTGGAAAAAACTTTTTTACTTACGGTTCTGGTATTTCCTTTAGCAAATTCTGGTTACGTGCTAAATCAGACACCCAGCTTTCGGTCTTTCATTCTTTGTCCCACAAAAAATCTTTCTTTTCAAAAATTTCTGATTACGTCATTGCATGTGATTTACGGTTTAGCCCTCCCCCCAATCCAAAATCTTGGCTACGCTTATGCATTAAACCACGTGCAATATACATACCAGATACCGGTTGTGGCATCTTAGTATTGTTGACGCACCTTCACGAGCGGTTGCTTACAACACTGCAAAGATGCAAAGCAGCAAAATATACGTTGCATTACTTCCAGTCTAAAATTTCTTTGGTATGGAAGTAGCCTATGGAATGGAACATGGAAGAAAATTTTTGAGTGAAATGGAAGCTTTTTAATATGGAATGGAAATGGAATGGAAGAAAATTGCCAGTATAGAATATGGAAAAATTGTCTTCCATTCCATACCATGCCCTGTCGACCACACAAGTCAAATAAAATAGCATACAAAGTAAACCTTGCCTGTTTTTTTACGCTAAATGCAATAAGCTGTTTCATACTGAGCAGAGATGCGGAAGCGGAAGCTGGAAGCGGTTAAATTTTTGTGGAAGCGAAACCGGAAGCACTTTGATGAACGAGACTGGAAGCGGAAGCGAACTCGGAAGCGACTAATTATATTCGGAGCTAGAAGCGGAAGCAAAAAATTCCAAAGGTGAGGAAGCGGAAGCGAACCCAGAAGCATAAAACTTCAAAAGGAGCTGGAAGCGGAAGCATTAAAAATTTGACTGCTTCCACATCCCTGGTTGGGACACAGGATGTGACGTAATAAATCTGCAAAACCATGGTAGAAAAAAATTTCGCTTACCGGAACAAGAATTCCTGAATCTCAGATTAATTTTGTTCATAAAAGGTTTTTACAGTTCATCGTGCAAACAAACTTCCAGAGGTGGAGTCCTCGAGGACGTCTTTGGCCTCGAGGACGTCCTCGAGGACGTCCTCGAGGACACATTTTGAAGTCCTTGGCCTTGGCCTCGAAGCCTCAAGTCCTCGAAAATTGCACTGTCCTTGGCTCCAGGACAGCACTATTTTTGAACCGTTAAAATTTCGTTGGAAAACGCCAGAAACGTTGCGGAAAATCTTCAAAGAACTTTTTTTCGTTTCCTCAAGTAGAGATCGCCCGAAAAAAAATTTTTGAAGACCTTTTTCTCCTGAAAAAAATGTTTTGAAGACCTTTTTTGAGATCGCCTAAAAAAAAGTTTTGAGGACCTTTTTTTTTTTGAGAAACACTTGCGTCTGTGTCCTTGGTCCTTGGCCTCGAGCCTTATGTCCTCGACTCCACCTCTGCAAACTTCAAATATTTTTAGAATGCGTTACACGCCATTATGGTAGGCCTATCGATTTTTTGATAAAACTTTGCAGTTATTTTAGAAGTACAATTTTTTTATTTAGGAATTTTGGAATGATATTTTTGTTAAATTTAGGAACAGGTTAGGAATGAGAACCAAAACCATAAGGAACGGAATGGAATAGGATTAAACTGCAAAACAAATCATGATGAGCACAAATAATGAAAATTACTTGAACGACGTTAATGGGGCCACCTTCAGAAGTGGAACCTCGTCCGGCAGGGGAGCGCCTAGGGACTGCCAGGTCGTCATTCAGCGAAACCCCTATGGCGTTCGAGTCTTAGGCAGAGGGGCTCGTTCGAAAAATAAGCGACAATCTCCACCAGCCAGCCCTAATGGCAGCTCCACCAATGTGCCCGCTACACGTTTGGAGAGGCGAATGGAGGCAGCGCAGAGTATTCGTACTCGAGATAATGTCGCACACTCACGGGTCAACCATCACCAACTGCTGTTGGGCAATTGGAATATCCTCACCCTCACAGGAAAAGAGCTAGAATAGGTTGAGGAAGCAAAGCGGTATCATCTCGATATTATCGGAGTTTCTTCAACCAAACGACGTGGCTCTGGAACTGTGGATCTGGATGGCGGATGGAAACTCTTCTATTCTGGTGCTGATCCTAGTATGTCTGCACAAGCGGGTGTGGGGATTCTCACAAGCTCCCGTTTGTCAGACTGTGTGTCAGATTGGATTCCTTTGGGATCACGGGTCTGTATGTTGAAGCTTAAGGTATTGGATCGGTCATTGTGCCTATTGCAGGTATATGCCCCCAATGCCACGAGTGAATATCAGACTTTTGTGGATGAAGTAAATGATGCTCTTCTACGAGTATCAGCTACTGAATCTACAGTCCTTATGGGGGATTTTAACGCACATGTTGGAACAGACACAGATACGTGGAAGGGTGTAATCGGAAAACATGGAGTCACTGGACTGAATAAGAACGGAAGGTATTTATAGCAGCTCTGTTGTAGCAACGGACTCCGCATCATGAATACCTTTTTCCAGCACAGAGAGGTTCACAAGTATACATGGTATCGACCTAGTATGGATCAAAAATCTTTGATAGATTTTTGCATAGTTTCGTCAGATTTGTTTTCTGATGTGCAGGACGTTCGAGTGAAGCGAGGTGCTGAATTGTCAACTGATCACCATCTGGCAGTATGTTCCTTACGACTTTCGAAACCTTGGCCAAACAAGAGATCCAACAGGTCGTCTGTGACTTACCGGATCAAATGGGAGGCTTTGGAGGACAAAGAAGTAAGAAAAAAGTTTGCATCCAGTATATCATCTAAGTTCAGACAACTTCCTGATGTATCCGAGGACATTGAGAGGGAATGGCTGCTGTTCAGATCAGCAATCATTTCATCAGCTGCTGAAAGTTGTGGGCAAAAACGGCTTAGAGTAGCGGGCGATAGTGAGAAAAGAACATCTTGGTGGAACCAAGAGGTTAAAGAAGCTATTCGAGCAAAGAAAGATGCGTTCAAGGCCTGGCTACAGGACAGATCGTCATCTGATTTGCAATCCCGGTACGCTGAGGCGCGAAAAGCGGCAACTTCGGCAGTAAAGAAATCCAAGGAGAAGTCATGGGAAGAGTTTGGTCGTCGGCTGGATTCCAACTATTTTTCGGCAAACAAAGTATTTTGGCAGACCATCCGCCGTTTACGTGGCAAAAGATCGAGTATCACGTACTCCATCAAGGATTCTGACGGTAACATTCTAACGGATGAGAATGAAATCTTTTCACGATGGAGAGAATACTTCGAAGATCTTTTGAATCCTGTAAAGGCATCGACTCGTGACACACACGAAGTGACACATCTAGGGGAGGACGAAGTTTTCACTGCAGCAGAAGTGGCAACTGCAATTAAAGGGATAAAATCTGGAAAAGCTGCTGGTGAAGATGAAATCAGACCCGAGATGTTGAATGCGCTGACTGAAGAAGGAATTCTCTGGTTAACGCGAGTGTGTCAAGTTGCGTGGAAGCTTGGCAAAACTCCTACAGATTGGCAAACAGGTGTGATTATTCCGATATTCAAGAAAGGAGATCGCAAGCAATGTACAAACTACAGAGGGATATCACTCCTTAGTTTGCCAGGGAAAGTATATGCCAAATGCCTTGAAAGGAAATGCCGAGAAATAGTGGAATCAAAACTGGAAGATGGTCAGTACGGTTTTCGTCCGGTCGCAGCACCACGGACCAAATCTTCACTCTGAAGCAAATCTTCGAGAAATCTTGGGAGTATGGCAAAGATCTCTTTGCATGCTTTGTCGATCTTGAAAAAGCATATGACCGAGTTCCTCGGGATAAACTTTGGAAGGTTTTGCAGGAGTATGGCGTTGATGGTCAATTGTTACGCGCTATTAAGTCATTCTACTGCAGACCGGAGGTTTGTGTTCGGGAAAATGGCAAGCAATCAAAGCCGTTCCATGTGGGCGTTGAACTCCGGAAAGGGTGCGTTTTGTCACCTCTCCTTTTCATTGTTTACATGAATTGGATCGACAAATACAGCCAAGCTGATGAGTGTGCCACGATTGGAAATTGCAAAATTAGTCGTCTGCTATTCGCAGATAGATGATTTGGTTCTGCTTTCTTCCACAGAATCTGGCCACCAGCGCGCATTAAATAGCTTTGCAGATGCATGCAACACCGCCGGAATGAAAATAAGCACGGCCAAAACTGAGGTACTTCATCTTTCAAGAAACCCTGATCAGTGCGTATTACAAGTGAATGGAGCGACATTGAAGCAGGTAGAGAAGTTCAAGTATCTGGGGGTTGCATTTACGAGTGACGGAAGGCAAGACGAAGAATTCGATACCCGAATAGGCAAGGCTAGTGCAGTAATGCGAGCTTTGCACTACTCGGTTGTCATGAAACGAGAATTGTCGAAAATGGCAAAACTCTCAATTTTCAAAGCAGTTTTTGTCCCCATTCTCACTTATGGTCATGAATCTTGGGTAATGACCGAAAGAATGCGATCACAAGTGCAAGCGTCCGAAATGAGGTTTGTACGAAGAATCGAAGGAGTTACACTGTTTAACAAGGTGCGTAGCTCTGAAATTGGAAAATCTCTCAACATCGAGCAGTTACTTCTCCATATTAAAAGATCTCAACTTAGATGGTTCGGCCATGTAAGCAGAATGCCTTAGGAAAGACTCCCCAAACAAGATTTACATGCCAAAGCAAATGGGAGAAGACCAGTCGGACGACCTAGAACTAGATGGACCGATTAAATTGAGGGTCTTGGATGGAATCGCTTGGGACTTCGCCCAAGTGAAATGATGGAGGTGATGGAAGACCGTGAGATGTGGCGGCTCAATCTTGAGCTACTGCCCCCGCAACCCTCACGGAAAAGCGGGCAATGAAGAAAGAAGAAAAAGAAGAAGAAGACAACTCTTGCTACCAGTACTCATCTGCAGTACGCTTTTTGTGATGTCACAAAATTGCAAAATGCGGCGATGCAAATAGTAGGCCTACTGAGTCAAACGGATAAAAACATATTTTTGCAAAATAAAAAGAATGGTGGGAAAAAGTTTGGGGCACCTTTTTATTGCCTCAAGTAGTTCTTATTTCTTCACTGAAACCGATTTCGAGCTGTATCTATTTAATTCTGAAATGAGAAGGAGTCGTCTTATAGGTGTCCACTAGTTTGTGGTAGTGGGCTCGTGGCTCTGGTCTCTGACAATGAAAAGGTTGACGAATGGTGAGATAAAAGTTGTACCACGAAAAACTATAATAAGTCTAACGCACACTCCTGCAATAACCAATAACCCTAATATGATGGGTATCATAATGTATTTCTGTGGTCATGAGCAAAGATGGCAGTACGGTACGGTACGGTCAGAATTTGCGTACTACGTACCTTGGACCTTGAACCGTACCGTACCAGCGTATCGTACTTCAGTTCAATTTTTGAAGCGTACCATACCATACCAACGTATCATGCCCGTACCATTAAAAAAAAAGCGTACTGTACCAGCGTACCATACTTTTTAGCAAAAACTGTGGCGTACCGTACCGTACTTACGCACCGTACCATGCTGCGATTCTTGCTTTCGACTACTCCCAACTCTAACTGACTTTGAAATCACTAACCTATAAATCAGCGATCTCAATTCACGCATTTTATCGTAGGTTTCATGTGTTTTTTGCCTCTGTATACAAAAAGCTGGCGCAATGTGCAAAAAGTCTTGAGTTTTTAATTCAAAGAGCGTACCAACATACCGTACCCGTACCTACGCAAAAAAGGCGTACCGTACCAACGTACCGGTACCGCACCAGGACCATTACAAAAAAGGCGTACCGTACTTCTTAGCAAAAATTGAGGGGTGAGGTTAGAATGTATATTACCAACCCTCCCAGTCATATTACGATATCAAGCTAATTTTGGTGAAACCTCCCTTTTTTGTCCAAATTAGGGTTAGGGAAATCATATCGAGTATATTTAATCCCCCCAACTCAAATTTCATCTCCCAACCCAAAATGAATGAAAAAAACAAGGGTTTTACCAAAATTGACGTGATCACGTGATGCAACTGGAGGTGTTGATAATATGCATTCTAACCTTACCCAAAATTGAGGCGTACCGTGCCGTACCTACGTACCGTACTGCATAGATGGGCACAAGTTCGTTAATCGTTAATCTGTTAATAACGAAGCTAACTTTTTCTTGAACTCGTTAATCCGTTAAAAAGTTTTTTCAGGTTAACGGACTAAATTAACTTCCGTTAAGTGCTGTTAACGGACTAAAGTAACTTCCGTTAAGGTTTTTATCGTTAATATCTTGCAGCTTTGTTGTGCATTTGAACTTGTTTTTATCTTGAAATTAGATTAGACTGTAAAATGTAACTTTCAAAACACAAAAAGACCACCATAGCTACAAATCATTTCCTTAAAATCAGCTCAACAGCGTCAATTCGTGTTCTAGAAGCAAGTGAATAAAACGAAATGTAAATTACACGCAAAATGTTAACGAATTAACGGACTTTATTAACTTCCGTTAATTAAAGCTAAAAATAACGGATTAACGTTAACGGAGGTGTGAAGTTTGTTAACGGACTAGTGGTTAACGAAGCTAACGTTTAGCATTAACTTGCCCATCTATGCCGTACTGCCATCCTTAGTCATGAGATCGGGCCAAAATTTTTGGATTTCGAAGAACTTCGTTCTATTTCATCGTTTGTTTGTAAATCCATTCCAAACGGACATCACGTGATGCAAACAAACAAAACAAAAAGCTAAGGAGGGTAGCCTGCTTGGGTAAGGTTGCTTATCCTCATCTACAGTGACGCCACTGTGGTTACGCTGTGCTGTGGAAGTTTGCTATTTTTAGGCCTAGTTTACCCAGTTTTGTGCTGTTAGTCTATGATAGTAGTTAGTTGTAGGTTATTCGACAATGCACATATTAAGAAAGATACCGGCAAATTGCTTCACAAATGACAGAGTAGGCCTGTAGGCTAAGTAAATCCGAAGTGGCTAGTGTTAGGTACGTTACGTACCGTAACGCCCATAATAAGATAAATAAAAAGAATAAGAGAGCAAAGACTGAAGAGTGAGCGCTCATTTACTCATTTACAGTATCGGTACTCTTTATTATTTTTTGAATTAGGCTATTGTTAGCTTTTCAGTTAGCTTTAAGATTGGGTTAGGATTATCGTTTGAACTAGAGTTAGACTTAGAGTTTAGGTAAGGTTTACTTAGAGTTGGGTTGGGCTAGGATACTATAGCGATTTTTTAATTAATAGTTACAGTACCAATGTAACATACGCTAATTGCAGCCTCAGCCAAACAAATAATTGCAAGGTCTGGGGCGCAGAAAAATTATGCATTAGTCTACACGGCTGACAGTAGCCTACCGGTACCAGTACCGGTAGATGTTAGGCAACTACCGGTACAGTAGCCTAGGCTGAATAGGCCTACCACAACATACTGTACAGCAGTGTTCCCACTAAGCCGATTTTTTTTCTGCGTATCGGTTATCGGCGATTTGTTGGAGCAAGGGCAAATAATTTTCGGCAATTTAGCCTAGTAAACAAAGCTTTAGAAAATTCGACAAATTTGTTGAAATATGACATTTGGTATAATTTAATACTGGATTGGTACAAAATTCAGGGCACATATAAGCCTTTATATAGCTTTGGGCACAATTGCTTTAAGATAGTTTGGGCACTCGCCGACTAGCCATAAAGTTAGAGGGAACACAGCTGTACAGTATTGTAGTTTCACTCAGTGCTGCCAGTGGTACCAGTCAGTAGCTTCTTACTTTGTAAATTTGCAATAGTCCCATGTTATTTTGCCATTTGGAGGCAACATACCGGTAGTCCTAACGGCTATTTTGCCGCAAGTGCCAAGATAGCCCTAGCCCTAACCCTAATCCTAACCTAAACCCTAACCCAAACTCTAACCCTAATCTCAACTCCACCCTAACCCAGAACCCAAACAGAGGAAAACACTATTTTGCCACTAGAGGCAAAATAGCCACTTCCTTTGAAATAACATTTCATTTCATCAAATACCTTACTGCCTTTATTAGGCCTACAGAGAAGCTGAGTGGACTAAGATACTGTAGCTACTACCGGTATACCAGTATTCTAGCTTTAGCTCTGTGATAGCTTGCTTTTGTCAGGTACCAGTAGTTGATGGAAAGCTAAAGTTTTATTGTGCAGTAGCCTACTTACGGTAGGTTGCAGTGAACACTAGCCTAGTACTGTAGCCTATAGCAAAAAAAAAAGTTGAGTGTGTTCATTTCCTCATTTTTACTTGTTTTTAAGTTTAAATTAAGGCAGAGGATGCTATTACACTTACACAGTTACAGTGTGGTACCAGTACGTATTATGTAAGAATAAGAATCAAATTGCTATCCTAGCCCTAACCCTAAACCTAACCAGAAATCAGGATGTGGAAGCAGAAGCTGGAAGCAGAAGCGGCAAATTTTCATGAAAGCAGAAGCCGAAAGCGGTAGAAGGGTATCGCTTCCACTTGTGCCATTCATATAAAATGTCAAAAACTTGAATGTAAATTTTTTATAAAGTATTTGATGAAAAGGCACTGTTTGATACCGGTAGACCATCATTTACAAAGAAAAACTTTTTAAAAGTCTTGTGGTTCACTTAGACCGTAGATCTGGGGCAGCCTCTCCACCCCTATCAACTCAAAGATGCACCATGTAGCCATCCAACTCATTTTTTAAACTCTTAAGTGTACAAAAATTCTTTATTTTAGTCCTAAAATTTAACCTTTTTCTCAAAGATATTTTAAAATAGGGCTTTATCTATATACTTATTTTTTAAACATCTGGGGCCATAGTCAAGTTTGCGGTATTCACCAACATTAACCAACTTTCCAGTTCCAGCATTTTAATTTCTTTTACTGTGATAAATTTTTGAAAAGCAAACAGAGGAGAGCATCAAACACAGTGTTCCCACTAAGCCGATTTTTTTCAGCGAATCGGCGATTTGTTGGAGCAAGGTTGAATAAGTTTTGGCAAAATAGTAAACAAAGCTTCAGAAAATTCTACAAATTTGTGGAAATATGACATTTGCTATACTTTAATACTGGATTGGTACAAAATTAAGGGCACATAAACGTCTTTTTAGAGCTTTGGGCACAATTGTTTTTAGATAATTTGGGCACTTGCTGACTAGCCATAAAGTTAGAGGGAACGCAGATCAAACATCTCTCTAACAAACTTTAATTATTGTATGACTTTTTTTTAGAACATGATGCTATCGGTATATCGGTAAGGCAGTGTCTGCTGCACCGTCCCTGTTTCCAACATCTAATCGCTGCTGCACCTGCGGCATTGGTCGTTTCTTTTTGCAGTTCAAGTTGCTATCTTTCAAGTTGGCATCGCTGCTCTAACCCTAACTCTAATCGTAAGGTTCTAGAGAAAAAAAAATTTAGCGAAATTACTTCCTAGTGCTATGTTTACCAAGTGTTTTCAGCACAAATCGATACCCGAACCCTCGGTTTAGCAGGCGAGTGCACTTACCACTACTGTACCAGGGCTTCGCATGTGATGCATCAAAGTGCGGTAATTAAGTCAAATAAATGAAAAAAAAGCAATATAATAGGTTGCCAGCGCACTAGTGATTTGATGTCGGAAACCGGACTGGTGCAGCAGACACTACCTATCGGTAATGCTTGTCTTAATTATTGCTAGTGCACTGTGCAAATGATTGCAAATCAATTTTTGATTCTAAATCTTAAAATAATAGTTTCCTTGATCAACCAAGGCATTAACTTTTGGGATTGTTACTGATTGTTACAGTGTGTTTGGGAGTGAGTATACTGTATTCTGTTAGCTATGTATTTCATGGAAAATTTTTTAGTTAAAGAAAATAAAATGTACTGTCAACCTGGGCAACTTTGAGCTCCTTTCTAAAGCGAACTTTATCATCAATTAATATAATTTTCTAGATCAAGTGATGTCTCCTACTAGGTCAGTTTTAAACTTTGATGGATTTTTTGCTTGACTAGTGCAAGGTCATGTGACAATGACATCATTATTTTAATATATAAAATAGTTTATGAAAAGATTGAATTTGTTTAGGTGATAACAGTTGATCAGGGTCACTAAAAAAAGTCAATCCACGACTGTTTCAACATCCTTGTGTTTGATGTCTAATTAGGAAATTGTAGGTTTGAACTAGTGTTCCCACTAAGCCGACTTTTTTCAGTGAATCGGCTATTTGTTGGAGCAAGGGCAAGTAGTTTTTGGCTATATAGTAAACATAGCTTTAGCAAATTCGACAAATTTGTAAAATTATGATATTAGGTATATATACTTTAATACTGGATTAGTGCGATATTTAGGGCACATAAACGTCTTTTTAGAGCTTTGGGCACAATTGTTTAAAGAAAATTTGGGCACTCGCCGATTCGCCATAAAGTTAAAGGGAACACAGGTTCGAACCTATGACCATGTGATTGTCAGTCTACCACTTGGCCATGAGTCTGCTCAGAGACGTGATGGCAATTTAGAATATTGAATTAATGCTTGCTCACACTGTAGGCTAAAATTGCACAATCACAGTCTTTTGAAACCAAATTTTTTTATCACTAAATTTTAATTTTACTTTTTTTGGTATTGATGTATTTGCAAAATCATTTTGTATTTTTATCAATGACAAAAAACAGTCCGTCCACTTAAAAAATGTATTTGGTCAATTTGTTATCCCGACAATCCGTAAAAATGTTTTTGGAAGTCTATAAATTGATAAAAGCTTGCAAAGCATGGTTCAAAGTCGGAAAGTCACCTGAGGCTAAGGCGATTTTAAGTGCTTAAGCCTTGTAAGTGAAGGTTAAGTGCATGTTGGTTGGAAGTTCAAAGTCATCTAATATCATCAAATAACATCCCAAATAGCAGGGCATCTTTGAATGCTTTTTGAGATAGAATACACCGGAGCAGCCAGAAATGAAAAAAGGGGGACTAAATTTTTTTGTTATGATTAACTTGTATGCAAATCGTAAAGTTTTCATATAGGTAAATTGTAACAAATTACAAAGGTTTAGTGAAAACAGGCAGGAATCCTGCCGCGGTTTATGCAGCAGACGCATTAAAAAAGATAAACAAATGAAAGAGAATAAAAGTGGTTTTACCTGGTTTTACAATTTCATTTTATTTGATGATGTAACAGCAGACGCAAAAAATGCGTTTTCGTAACATAGACCATACCAGAAAGTCACAGATTGCTGTTATTATGCACGCAAGCTAGCATAATA
The DNA here is from genome assembly GCA_963965965.1 of Trididemnum nubilum. Taxonomy (NCBI): domain Eukaryota; kingdom Metazoa; phylum Chordata; class Ascidiacea; order Aplousobranchia; family Didemnidae; genus Trididemnum; species Trididemnum nubilum. The sequence goes on from OZ014490.1 coordinate 13,890,784, forward strand.
TTTCAACTTTCAAATATAGTATATTGTAACAAATTAAGAAGAAATGAGATGTACAGTTTGCAAAAACATTCAAACAACACCCACCTATAAACGAAAATGATTGGTTTTTGAAAAAATAAGAGCTCATTATTATTTATGTTAATGGACACCACGTAGTGCTTGCTTCTTCATACAGAAAAAAATGGGCTGCATTGTAGTTTGCCAACGAAAAGTTTTGTTATAATAATTGATTACTGTACCGGTACTGCTATTATTATCATTGGTAAGAAATAGGGATCTAAGCATTAAGTAAGAATAATGCGATAGCGATATACCATACGTTACGTGCGGGTAATTGTCTCAATTAAATAATGCGAATCTAAATGTGGCATTTTTGGAAAAATGGTCTTAACGAAGTACAATGGGTTTATTTATGCAGCATGCTCGCAAACGAAAGTTGGTTTGCACTGAAAACAGCGTAAAATACTTCCAGAAAGAATTTTTATGCCTGGCATACACTGTGTGTAAAATCGCGAACGTAAGTGCGTGTTGTTAATTTGTTTGAAACAACTGGCTGCTTGTACACTGGTTAGGGGATACACTGGGCATACGAATTTGCGGTTTAAAATAAACTAAAAAGATTTTACGCCCAGTATAAATTTGGAATAAGTGGACGGCGTCTGTGTGACTTTTTGCTTGCAACAAGCGCACTCAAGTTTAGACTTGGATTCAATTTGAACAACGCCGCCGGACTCCCTGCTCTGATAGACGTTGGGAACACTGTTACAAATCAATACAGTGATACGGTGTAATATACAGACATAGAAATTGATCAAAGAAAATTTCTTGTACCTAAATTAGCATACTATTTACTGCAATAAACATTTGACATTATGCAGTTTGAAGTTGTAAGATTAAGTCAAACCAGCCAATTGCCCGTTTCTTCAACCCCAGCTGAAAATAAAATTAAAGGATCAAGCTTACAGCTGAAAATAAAATTAAAGGATCAAGCTTACATTGTAGTTATGCTTTTGTTAAAGTACAAAAAGCTTTATGTGCAATATTATATTGATTCTGCTGTTTTTAGGTAAACGGTATCTTTAGGCTGTTGGTCTAAATGCAGGCCTACATAAGGCGGTTTAGTCCAGTTATGTCTGATATCTTTTTCAGTGTAAACGCAAAAAAAAAAGAAAAACAGGCAAAATGCATCCAATCAAATGACATGCGTATATTTTATGCATAAATACGCGTGATTGGTAAAACAAACCAGAATACAGTATGAAAGAACATCAATTTCATTGTTAGTAATTCTGTTTTTTGGAAAATGATGAGTTTTGAAACAAACGAATTGCATTGTTTTGTGCGAAATTGCACTGCTTTCTGCCTTGTCGTGTTCTCCCGCAAAAGCAATGTGGTATGCTAATGAGACATTATCATTCCAAGACAGCGCGACACGGGCTGCGCAATAATCAAACATTTTCATTAAAGATCAAAAATGACTATACAAGCATTCCGACTTCCTGGATTTTGGTTCTACCCTGTGTTGCTAAAAGACGTGGCTAAATTCATGTTTCGATAAAATCTAGTTTTTTTGCGCGATTGTTATATACCGGTAATAGATAACTTTGTTATGTACCAGTAATAGACAACTTTTTCAATTATATTCACCAACACTGATTTTTTGTATTTCAAACGTCAAAAGCAAACGTCGAAAACATCCCAACTAAATTGATTTTTTGATTGTAACTCATTTCCATTGTTACGTTAACTAAGATTCACTTTGCGTTTTTGCTGCAATCGTTTTTTCTACCCAAATATCTCAGAAACTATACTAGCTAGACTGCTGAAATTTTTTAAAGCTAGAGAAGCTATTGACCTTGGAAAAATTAAAAAAAAAATGCCTAAGTTTTGACGTTGCTTATTTGCAACTCAGCATAGAATTACACTCGAGTTTAGTGTTTTTAAATTAGAGTTTTTTGTCATTTTATCCTTCAAAAAATTTTTGTGAAATTGTGCATTTTCAAAAGGCGGGGGGGACTGGTTCCCCTAATACCCCCCTGGTTGCGCCAGTGATAGAATATATGGCTTATCATAGTGAAATATTTTTTTGAGTTATGGCACTCCTAATTACTGAGGCCGTAAGTGTTACATTAGCCTACACGCAGTTTTGTTGCTTAAACCTGTCAGAAGTGACATGTCTACGTGATTCAAAAAGGTTCAAAGTCGCCCCAGTTGACAGAAAATAAAGAATATTCATCTGCACATTTTTCATTTACTTTTGTAAAGGTTAGTATTAAGTTTGTGTAAGAATTAATAAAAAGTCAGAGAAAAATTTTTGGTGATATAGGCTAGTCTTTTTCTAATACTATTCAATCATATCAGTTGCATATTCACATCTACACTGCTAAAGTTTGCTGTCTATTTAATTTTTGAGGATAATCCACTTTACATTGGCTCGTGTCAGCTGACAGTGCAGATCAGCAACATCAGTTACGATACCAAATAAGTTTGGGAGCTAAACATGGATCCAACTGAAGCATCAACTAGTGATGATATCCAAAATGATGAAGATAAAACATCCATCAATCAAAATGTATGTTGACTTCTTAGCACAGCTCTGAGTAAGGCAAATCAAGTTGTTTTTGTGTAATTATTATATGACTGTCTTCAGTTTTATTCAAAATGTATGGGCTAGGGTGTGTATATAAAATAATGTTCAAGAGCTGGTAGTGGTTGAGTGCGTTAAATTCACAAGTTTCGAAATTTGGGCTACAAGGTCTCAGCGTCAATTATATGTCAGAATAGGGTTTGGTGTCCATGTTAATGTTATCAGCTTATAATAATCTCTAATCTGATTAGTAGTATTTTGGTACTGGCAGTGAAGCAGTAGATTCTTAAGATTTGGAGTTTTTTTTGCTAACCATATGTTTGGATCATTGGGTGCTCTTAATATACTCAAAATTTTAAAAAAGTTAAAGGTGGGATTTACGTATAGATCAGGTTATTCTCTCTTTCTCTTTATGATTTAATTCAGAGTAATTTAGAGCGTTATTAGAGTTTTGTAAGTTGTTTTTAATTTGGAATTTAATGCACCTTATATTTTGATGCAGCTTATATAAGGCAATAAAGGCAATTTATTGATACTGCGCCTTATACTGAAAAAATGGTAATCTGTACAAAGATCAGTTAATTTTTGCTTTAATGCTAGTGTTACACCCAAAGTGGTGCAAAAGTTGAGACGCTGTTTTTAAATTAAAAACTATTCTGCAAAAAATTGGCATTTCTGATTTGCTGTTTAATTGCTAAAGCAAATTGAAACTGTTATACCAACTAAAAGATAAAAATTTCAGGGAAATTTAAACATTTTAAAATTGGGAATTCAGATTTAAAAAGTTTAAAACCGAATTTTAATTTCAAAAACCTTAAATTTAGAATAACCAAAAATAATTAAAGCAGATTTAAATGCAATTCAACTATAGTTACAACGTTTATAAGATAAATTGTTTATGAAAGTTAAACGTTGAGTGATATGTTTTTTAATTTTGCAGATTGTTTATGAACAAGATGGAGTCTTTATTCACTTTAGTGCTCCTTCTGTTGATGATGATGACATTATGCTCGGAGGAACATTGAAAATTATAGAAAAGGTAATGTAACTCAAGTTATTTATGGAGTTAAATTGAATTTATATCCATGGAGAACTTTGATCATACATAATTTTCAAGTTGCATTTTCTCGGTCAAAGCATAAAGAGGTAGTATTTTGAGTCGAACTGCTTCTCACTACATAATACCTTACAGAATCTTCACACATTCAATATCAAGCAGAAAAAGTGTAAACACCAATTTTAATTTGTTTACTGCTCCAATGGCGCATGATTTATTCAGCAATTTTACTGATCAAGTTTGAACTTCGAAGCTCCATTGATGTACATGACAAATGATTAGACCAAGTTTACATTGGTTTTGTTTATTGTAGACTCTGCTTAAATTTTATATGTAGGTTTGGATATCAGCATTGAATTACTTCAAACTTGGTCGTAATTTTTATTTTTGTAATTGTAGCAGCATCTCTTCATCTAACTGTCTGCCTTGGTCAGGGTTAACGGACTTTTGCACTGGTTTACAGTTTTTGGGTCAAGCTACCACACTTGTGTTTTATGTTTTCATATGTTACTGTTATTAGAAAATGAATAAAGATGGCTAAAAAGAATATCAAAACTCTCATCTTGCCATTATGGTTTTTCCACTTAATGAACTTCCTGATCAAGATTTTAAAATTTATTTAACAAATTTAGTTTTAAAATTCTGATTAATGTAGTTAGTACTTGACGTAAAAGAAAAAAGACAAATCTGGTATTATCACAGCCTTTATTTTCAGTGAAAAATGATAATAATAATTAAAAGAATTAGTTGCGAGATAAATATTGTGGATTGTTTTCTGCTATTGTAATTTTTTTTGTGAGCATGTTATACCAGCAATAATAATGCCTAATATCTAAAATGCTTTTTAGGGCAATCAGCATATTCTTCAATGGAAGTCTTATGACACTGATATTAGCCAGGTCTCACAGGAAGTCGAATCTCAGTGCATTACAAAGTCTTCAAATGCAATTGAAAAGAAGGACCAAATGCAATTCAAGTATGTTTTTAAAATGGTGCTCAAGCAATTTGTACAATTATGTCACTTGTCGACTTAGGGGTTTAGTCAATTTTACATGATTTTTGTTAGCAAGTGGCTGAAAAAGCATTCTGGTAGCATTATCCAAGTTTAAAACTTTATATGTCAATACTATTCTAGTCAAGTTCAAAAGCCCAAGGCCTAGGTTTAGTTTTAACGGTCATTGACCAAGCTTTTTGTAAATAGCCAAAATAAAGCCATTTTGGTCAAAATGACCAAAAAATTAAAAAGGTATTGCATGTTTTTTTTCATGCACGTCTTCAAATTATGCTTGCAATTATGAAAGTGACCAAAATATTTAAATATGGACATTTTTCCGAGAGTTCTAGATTAAAAAAAATCCAGGCCAATGATAGTAAACAGAAAAATAATAATATAGTTCTGGTATCTTTTATACCACCTACTACACTCTGATTTAGCTGCCATTTATCACCAACTTTGCAGCAGAAACCAGTGTTCCTTTTTAGGTTTTGGTGAGTCAGTGTGCCCAAAAAATCAGTGATTTTTTACTCATAGATGGATAATGGGAAATTCAAAATTGAGTTGATGTGTGCGTAACAAAAATGCCAAATCAGTTAGATAGTCTCATAGGTAAGAACTAAACAGATCATTGACGACTGAATCCCAAGCAAGAAATCACTGATATTTTAAAATTTAAAAGAGTAATTTAAAGTGTTACAACTTGATTGAAAAAGATCTACTTGATTGAATAATTGAATAAAATATCCATATTCTATTTCAATAAGATGTACTCCTTGATGATTGCGGTAACGCGTGAAACATGCCTGTAGGAAATAAATGAAACAATTGTCAGCCATAATCTTTTTTTTTTTTAACTGTTTCTTTAATTTTACTTGTTAACGTAATTTTGCCTAAAAAACAAAAAAAGTAGTTTGTTTGCGTATTTAGGCATTGCTTATAATAACCTAAATAACCTATTTTTTAACTCGACAGTACTGTATATTATTGTATTATTTTTTTTTGAAAGCACTACAGTAGGCTAAGTTATTTGTTCTTTGACGGCTCATCGGGTCTTTTTAGATAAAATGTATCTTGCCACTCTTTGTAAATCGAGATTACATTGCATAAAAACTTTGGTTTAATATTGATAACTTGATTACTTTAATTTGATGTTGATATGATAACTTGCTTGAAAATGTTGCTTTTTAAGTTAAAATAATATTTTGATTTTTGTTTAGTGTTCCTGCCCAAGAAATTTCATCAGAAATGCGAGTACCTCCTGAAACAAATGAAGATTTGAATGCTACGTCTGAACCTGAATGGACTCTTGTTGCTCTCAGCAAAAATCCTGACACTTCTGCTAATATGATTACTGAAGTTCCTCAAGACTTAAGTGCACTGAACGAACAAACTAGTTACGACTTCACTATACCACTTGAAGATTTAGCTGTCATCAAAAAGTAATGTGTCATATGCTTTATGCAGAAATTAACTCGGCAAGTTTTGCTTTAAAGTTTAAATGATCTCTTAGTTTACTGAAGAAATACAGCACAAGAAGATTGATATTTTAATTAGTGGAAGATAACCATTAGTTAGTGATAACCTATTTTACAAGTAAATGAAAATCTTGCATTAACATTATTAGTACTAACTCATTTTGAACCATAAATAATTAATTATTTTTGTGAAAAGAAATGCAGCAATTATGGTATAAAGTCGAACGATTGATGCTAATTATTTGTATATTTATGATGGAATTATGGCTCCTTAATTGTTTGCATTTATCAGGTCAAAAAAAGGTGTTGGATGGAAGTATTTGGTGTTGGAACTTGATGATCGTGCTTCTCTTCCACCTTTACATTTTCACCAAGGGGGCTCGAAAAAGTTTCTTAAAGCTCTCAAGTTGCATTGTATGCTAACTCCGTAAGTTCAATGAATGCAGTAAAGATCGTCTATAAAGGCCTTGGATTTGGAGTATAATAACAGCTTAGTGCTGCTGGTATTTCAAGTATAAATATTTTGTCAATTTGGAACACAGTATTTTGCTTGGCACTGCAAATTTTTTTTTTGTATGCATTTATTTATTTTAAATTAGCTGGTAGTATCATGCAGTTATATACCTGTGCAACCAAGATGTATCTGGATCTTGATTTGTTTTTGGAAGAGATTATTTCACCAGAAATTTTTATTTAGTTTTGTATTATGTTTTTACTTAAATCTAACTCAAACTCAAATTCTTTCTTTGCAACTAATCCCCATCTCAAACCTTACCCTTTAAAAAGTAAATAAAGAAATGCGCTGATGAATATTCCTCAGTTTTATTTTATTCTCTTTGACTTTGATTATGGTGAAATGGTCACTCCCTTCGTTTTTTTTCCTTTTAGAGATATTCCAGAGTCAGAAAATATACTGGCAATGAAAAATAGTAGTGAAGATAGAACGTACCATTTTTCATATAATTACCCTGTTTTTGTGATATATACGAAAAGATAGATCCCTTGCAGTGCTGGCAGGTAAAATGGAGTTTTAAAAATTTTTATCATCATAAGTAACATGGAACTACCATTGTTATGGGTAATTATGTGAACGTTTATATTGAACTAGTAGATTAATTTTTCTCTGTTGTAGCTCAACTGAGAATCCGCATTTAATTCACATCACCTCTCGCCATGAAGCTGCACTAAGCCGATCTATTAGTGAACTAAATGTCTTTGCCGAAGAAAGTTTTCCTACAATTCTACAGGTAATATGTTTGGTTGGTAACACTAGTAGATTGAACATTTTTGTGTTAAGGATTGATTAGTTCTGAAAATTAAGTATTAAGATAGGCGTAGTTAAGTTGATTTTTAGTAGAAAGCAAAGATTCCAAGCTTTTTGAACTAGGTAAAAAAGTTAATGTAATTCGGATTTTTTAACTATCTGCTGGAGTTTTTAGCCTCATTTTTATTTTGTTTCTATAAAATGTAGGAGCTATAGTAAATACACATTTCATAATAATCATATTTCAACAATCGCATGTTTTGCAATTGGATAACGAACTAAACATTGTGTACTTTTTCTAAACAAGGATAGAGATTAAGTAACTTATCACCACTTTCTGATTGATCAGATTTCTGCGGAAATTGATCTTTCGGTGATTGAAATAGTTCACCAGCCAAAAAAGAACTTCAAGTAGTTAAATAAGAATAGCCAATTCATTTAACTCTAAAAGCTTAGTTTCCAAGAACATTAAACTTTTCTGGAAGCGATTTCAGTTGTTGAGACGGTTCAATGTTCATTCTTCCCTTCTTGAATAGTTCTGTTGACGCTGTGTTTATTATTGCCTCTTCGATTTTGATTGTTTTTCAAGAACCCAGTAGCTTCAGCATGGAGTGGATTTTCAAGAGTGACCAACTTTCTGCAAGACGTTCTCAATCCGCAAGAAGTTACTCCGGAGACCCGACCAGCTAGTGAAAGGGCTAGCGTGTTGGACGAAGATGATAGTCGGCTGTCTCCGTTGGGTCAATCTGGTGATAGCGGTGGAGGTTTTGAGCTCATTGCTTCTGTGAGTGATAACGTTTAATGGGCATTATTGCAAAATAAAACGTCAGTTGTTTGAAGCAGATTACAGAAATTATAAAATTGATTTTGTGTGAATGATAATGTTTTGTTTTTGAGTTAAATTCTTTACTAAGTCAAACTTGGTTGCTCATGTAAATTTGTAGATAATGCTTTGTTTCAACATTTTTCAAGGATTCTATGTAGCGCAGCGACAATGAAGTATTGTGCTAAAACGTGGTTATTTCAAATCTTTCATGTTTAATGCTAATGAGATATATTTTAATTTCCATTTATGCTTTTTTCCTCGAAATCCAGGCCAATCTAGCACCACGTATCGATCCACCACGTGAGCTACCAATGACTGAAGAAGTTTGGAACAGTTACAAGAACGAAGACGGAAGAATCGTTGATGTTAACAAAGTCAAATCTGCTATATTTAGGGGGGTATGTTTAGTCAACTTCAGTTTCGCATCACACCTGAGTTAATTGGGGCGTCTGAATCTGTTGCATCTAATCCATTCCGAGTTGGATAAACTTGAAAGACGTAAAAATCTATATTCACGGTCTCCCTGCTTGATAATCAGTTTTGAAGTGTGTAGCTTTTACCTGTAGTAATGCTCTTACCGAAAGTTTACGTGAAGATCTCAAAGCTTATTCTGCGTCTTTAAACCGAAACAACTTTGTGCTTACGGTAAATATAAGCCAAATATTGTACACAGGGTTCATACAGGGTTTGCTGAGAGAACTTTTTCCACGCTTGCCGCGTTTACCGCTGTTCCAAATATCACAAGTACAACTATACCCTACGCTGCATGAAGACAACGTCAAGAATTTCGTAATTTTTTTATTATGATTATTTTAAAGATCTTTAGCTCCTATAACTTTTAAAAAAGTTTCGACGTTCTAGCTAGTGTAGTTTCCAAAATACTCGCTTTTGAAAATGCATTGCAATCAAAAAAATCAATTTTTGCGTGATGCATTTCGAAAAAGTTATGTATTACATCACCTTACCATAACAATCGCGCACAAAAACTTCATTCTCGAAATAGGATACACGTATTATGCAAATTCAGTGTTTTTGCCAAGAAGTACATAGTTTTGCAAACTTTTTTCCAAAGGTCAACAGCTCAAAACTTATTGTGTCTATTTTTTCCGGGCAAGTTGAAATTTTCTCGAGCAAGTAGACATTTGATATCGCTTGCCCGACGGGCAAGTTGTTAAAAAAGTTAATTTCGACCTCTGTGTACATCTGTTAGTTATCTTTACTTCGATGCTTAACTTATGTATGAAAATCGTGTCAGCTCGCTATATGCTTGAATCACGTAAGTGTAAGCTTTTATGGAAGTTTGTGATTCTACTTAAAGCTGATTCCAGGGTTTGCAACCAGAATTGAGAAAGGAAGCATGGAAATACCTGTTGAAGTATTACAAATGGAATATGACAGAGAAAGAAACTCGAGATCATCAAAGAAAAATGGAGTACGTTCTAATTGTATTAATTAAATTGATTAATTTGTAAAATTTTGCTGATTTTGGTTTCTCAGTGCTATACTACACCGTGAGAAATTAATAATGCTTAGAAAATACTAGTTTAAAAGAATGATTACTCGATCAAAAATTCGTCTTTTTATACCCTCTTAAACTATCATTCGGTGCTGCCTAAAGTAAAAAACCGTTTCCTCTTCTTGTACTCAACTAATTCATCATCAGTATATCTTGTCACGCCAATGACTATGGCATGCCAGGGCTTCCTTTGTTGCATTCCGTAGGTCAGAGTCCTCGCTGGATGGACCAAGAGGGCATAGGATGTGGTCCATGGTCTGTTCCTCTTGACCGCACTCTCAGCTAACTTATCCTCTTTACTCAACTAATTGGTATTGTGGGGGTTTAGTTTTTCATTTCATTCAGTGACAATGTAATCAATTTTAAATTTAACTTTGTTTTTAGAGAAGACTATTATCGCATTAAAATGCAATGGAAGTCAATAGACGAGGACCAAGAAAACCGTTTCACAGCTTTGAAGTGAGCTGCGTTGTTTTGACTCAGCTTAAATGCTTTTCTCCCCCTATTATTTATTGTATTTGCTGTGTTTCAGATAAAAATAGGCGATGCGATTGCAATTAGGACCTTTAGGGCATCAATTTTTGTTGGATCGTCTATTGGTACTGAACTATTCTGTAACGATAGCAGAATATGATGCACCTGCCAGAGTAATACTTAATCCGTAAAGCAGAAATTTTCAAGGTGCCTGACTTGTCTGTGCCTGCAATAGATGTTCGCAAATTGTAGTCACTTCCCTTATTTCTGCATAGGCAAAGCATTTGCACAAATAGTAGCTGCGTATCACGTGAAGCGTGTGTTTTTAACTGTTCCCTTAATTAGCTTAATAATGACTTTTTCAAGAATGAGATTTAGTTCTTTGATCTGAATAATTCAAAAAGTTATGTATTATGTGTAGAGTAGACTATATATATACTACTATTGTTGATTTAGGGATCGGAAAAGCCTCATTGAAAAAGACGTGAATAGAACGGATCGAAAACGAAGGTTTTACGAAGGAAATGAAAACATAAGCCTCAAGCTTCTCAACGACATTCTTGTCACATACGTGATGTATAATTTTGACCTTGGTAAGCTTTGATTTATAGTGATTGTTAGAAGAAAAATATTTGTATTGCAATTACATGTTTAGTTACCAAGCTAACTTAGCCAAATAACATAGATAAGACCTTGTGGTCTTCTAGTCAAGCTACCACCCTAGTGCCCACCCTTCACGATTCAACTTCACACTGTCCTTTTCGTTGCTGAAAGTCAAGCATAGAAGTTGTGAGATAAAAAACTTAATGTTCAAAGTTACTGTTAGAGTCTTAATCCTGTAGTAAAGGGGTTAGCCCGTGAAGCCGTGGTGGTTGCTTATGATAGCTTTTCCATTAAGAAGGGTTGTCCTTGTTGCAAAACACGATTATTTCGATTTAAGAGTCCAGAGAACTTAAAAAATACAGGGTGTTCGGAAAGTCACAATGCTCTTTTATGATTTTTTATGTGGGTGTCAGTGACTTCCCGAACACCTTGCATTGTACTTGCTTTTAATGTTTCCAATTTTTATAGCGATTGCGGTGTTTTTATTCGGTTGCAATCAAGTTATACCGTAGCTCTTATCAACTTGTTTTCTGCTTGCTAGGTTACGTTCAGGGAATGAGTGATCTACTCTCTCCCATACTCGAAGTAATGAAGAGTGAGGTAGACGCATTTTGGTGTTTTGTTGGTTTCATGAACATTGTGGTAAGTCAAGCAAACAGTTCTACAGTAGATTTTTGATGTTTTTACTTCAGTTGATATGCTATGCACACTTGCACATTGACAACCTATTTTTGGCGAAACTAGAGTGATATAGTAGCAGCTAAACATATGCGATTGACAGTATGAAACGTTTTAAGTTTTGTCGTAGAAAGACTAACACGTGCGCTGGGTAGAGCATTTCAATGATTGTTTTTCTTTTTGCAGGAACGAAACTTTGAAAAAAACCAATGCGGGATGAAAGAGCAGCTCCGTGACCTCCGCACTTTGCTGCAGTTTTTAGACAGTCAACTCTTCGATAATTTGACAGAAAAGGACTCGAATAATCTTTACTTTTGCTTTCGATGGCTCCTACTTCGATTCAAACGAGAATTTTCATTTGAAGACATCCAATCTCTGTGGGAGGTTAGTGATAAAAACTTATTTCAGATTAATGGTGGTTCTAGTGACTAGACAGTAGACCCATTCTGCAACAACAATTTCATTGGCCTTTTTTCTTGTGTGTTGCTTATAAATTCAGGCATATTTCAACTGATAGATTGTATATTAAAATTGCTTTTTTACAATGTTTTATAAATTTATAAACCTAAAGTGGACGACAGACAACATTCCAATTCATTTTTTATGGACCCAGACCCAGTGCCAAAACCAATGAACCTGGATAATGAGCGTTAATTGAGCCTTTTCTAGAGCACAATGTCAAGTAGTAAACTAGGAATTAGAAGTTTTTTTTTTGTCTACGAGTGCTGCGCTGTAACTACTGGGTTACGCCACAAGCAGAATATAGTAAAAGCAGGCACTAGGCATTGCTTTGTCTTAATATTGACGTAAGCAAACAAACTTGTGAGTAAATAGATTTCGCACCAGCATGTGACACTACGCCATGTTTAGCAATATGACGTGTATCGTATATCTCTTCAGGTCATGTGGACAGAACTACCCTGCTCGAACTACCATTTGCTAATGTGCGTTGCTATTTTGGATACGGAAAGGCAGTCACTGCTACTCGAAGAATGTGGATTTACTGATATTTTGAAGGTATTTCGGTATAGTTCTCATGCAAGGTGACAAAGTGAACATCCTGTACTGTTTATGCAAAACCATACTTTGTAATTTCATCAAGATCAAGTCAATGCTATTTCATAGTTTACAAAAGCTGCACATAGTTTATCAGATCCCCATTACCCAAGAACCGAAAAAAGCTACTTTTGTCTTTGGTACTTGCTATAATATTAGCTGCTACATTATTTAACAGGGCTTCGAATTCGATCGATTTTTATTCGAGTTCGAGTTCTCTAATTTGATTTTTTTTCGAGTTCAATTTCGGCAAAAACATCAAGTTTTTCGAGTTCGAGTTCAGGCTGGCTAGAATACTAAGTCTACTTTTCGATTTAATCGCTCTTTTTTTGTGTACTTGCTGTTTTTTTAGGTGGCCAAGGCATAAACAAGGGAACGGCAATCTCAATTTACATGGCATGGTCAACAAAAAAACTCCCAACAATTTTTCAATCTTTTAGTTTCATTTTAGTGTTCTCGATCAGTTTTATTGGAATTCAGAAAAGTTGTTTTTTCGTTCGTCAAGACAACAAGTTTTTTGAGTATGCAGCCCTGGTATTTAATATTCAGATTTCCGTTTATGTGGTCATTTAATAACTCTATAGTTCCTCCTTGGTGGTTCTAAGTTACATTAACCAACATAAGTTAATTTAGGCTTAAATGCGTTCTCTGTTTCAGCACATAAACGAATTGTCCAACAAGATCAACGTAGAAGCCACCTTGAGCAAGACGGAAGGAATGTACAACCAGCTGAAAGCCAGCAAAGATGTACCCGACGCCGTTCGAGAGGTTTTAGGGTTACCTGCCAGCTGAAATGGTGCTTACTTCTTTTTAAGCTTTTTCTAACTCGCCTAAGCTTAGCCTAATCCGAAGCGCCATATCACTTGATATAACAAATTGTGTTTCTTGCTTCATTCGTTCCTCATTCTTAGTTACGCGCCGTTTCAAAAAGAAAACACTGCTTTGAAAGCAAAGAATTGCCGTAAAATACCAGAAAGAACGTATTGTAGCTATATCGAAGCTTCTATGATTTTGTAGTTCAAAAGAAAAGAATTAGCTGAAATTTTTAATTTTAACAAAGCAAATATAGCCAGCGTCAAGTATGCATTTTCCACAAGTATTGATGCTATTTAACTATTTATTCTGGAGGTTTTCTGCATTTCTTCTAACATGTAAAGAGTGAGGGCATCATCTGATTGCATATCTGGGACCACCGGACCAGTTCGCCAGTCGGACATTTTAAGAATATGAGTGGTGGAGTAATTTGACTCTTAACAATATTAAAAAGTTCAACCAAAAGCAATAATCTTGCAAAAGTTATTATAAATCCAAGCTGTAGTTTGAACACTGTAACTTGATTAAATTATTTCAATAATAAACCTAAGTATGAGGTATGTCATAAAAGAAACGGGGCTTTGCAATGTGCATGCTGTTAAAGTAAAGTTCACAATACGGAAAAAAGATTTGATTTATCTTGTAATGTGGTCTTCGACAAGCAAATAACCTCAATTTCGGCTCTCTGCTGTAATCTTGCGGTTCCTGACGAATTTTTATAAACATAAACCTCTAGGCCTGTGGTCGTGTACTTTAATTTTGACTTGCCCATATTGCAGTGATGACTGATGGGCATCGGCCAACGCCCAACTAAAATTGTTATTGCTGAGACTCTGGAATTATTGCTGCAGCAAGTTCAAGCTAAGAAGCAATGAAATGTCACGTTCAGTATGCGGTTCAAAAAAAAACCGTGACAACTTCGAAGATGATGCAAAAAGTGAAGAACTTCAACTTGAAATTTGACCCGAGGTTGACCTTGTTAGAAAATTAATCCGAGATAACCGCCAGCTTACTGTTCCATTAATTGCAGTTGAGCCAAGCATCAACCGAAAGTGGGTTTTAAAAATCATCCCTAAAAATTTGAAAATGAGAAAAAAATGTTCTAATGTGGCGCCAAAACTGCTGACCGTTGCGCAAAAAGCACGCTGGATGATGGTTGTTAAAATATTATCGACCGTCGAAAAACCAAACCAAACTTGCTGCGGCAATAATTCCGGTGCCACAGATGGAATTTTTGTCCAGCAGGACCAAAAATTTTAATTTTAGACGTTGGCCAATGCTCATCAGTCATCACTGCAATATGGAGCAAATCAAAACTAAAGTTCACGACCATAGGTCTAGAGGTACATGTTTACAAAAATTCACCAGAAATCGCATGATATCAAACCTTTTTTCCGTGCCGGTACTGTGAACTTCACTTTAACAGCATGCACATTGCGCAAATGCACAGTCCCGTTGCTTATTTGACACACCTTGTAACAGCTGTATTTATAATTTCACGAAGTATTGTGAATGTTTTTAGTAAAGTGATTTAGAATCTTATAAACACTTTTTTTTTAGTCGCGTGTCAAGTGTAAAGTAAGGGTACTAGTGGGCATTACCAAACACAAATCTCAAGAATGTCCGAACAATTGCTTCCGGTTTATGGGACGAAACTCTGTCTGTCTGTGGACAAAAATTTCTTTTTACTCTGTGTTAGATTTGCCACGTCTTAATTGAATTGAATTGGCTGTTTTTTAATATTATCATCCTTGCTTTTGTGTGCTTTGTCTTTAAATTTTACAACACTGCTGTTTGTTTCAATGTTTGTAGTTGAGGTGATTTTATAGCGTTTGTTTTGTTCTTGTACATTAGTGTTTGCTAGCACTTACAAATAAAGTGTTAATATCTGTCGAATTGATACTGCTGAACTATCGCGTTCCTAATTTTTGCCCCTATGTTAGTAAAGAACAGTGCAAAAGCGAGCAAGTCATTTTCAGAATTTTTATTTTTTTGGACCTTATAATTCGAATTTATCAGTAAAAATAGTTGGGTCCTGACGGTAAGTCGCCAAGCTTAAGTTGCTCAATGCAATTGTTTGATGTGAAATGACTTTTCCGTGTTGCTAGCAACTTTATGAACCAGCATTTCGCATCTTTTTTGTCCTTTTTTAATTCTGTTTGCTGAGCACCCTTTTTTGGGTATTGTTAGCAATGCTTTTGTCATACTGAGAGAGTTTTTTACGGAAAGTTTGCCTTTACGAAAAATATGCTCGGTATCCTTCTCAAAATTAAACAGCATTGCAAGTTCGGAATCGAATCGGGAAGAAGCGATTTGCGAGCACTAAGCGGACGCTCTACTGTACAACTGAGCTGTCGCCGCCAGGTTGCTTATTTCGTATCTTAGTCTCAGTTATATAACTTTGTGGATTCTTGTTATAGGAGTTGAAAGTGGAAGAATACCAGAAAGACATCAAGGTGAGAGAAAGCAACATCGAATAAGAAAGTGAGCAAAGTTTCAACAGTTGCAATTACCGTAGTTTGAGTTAATAAGACCGTGGTTAAGCCGAAATTTTTTTGATTCGATTTTTTGATGTTTTGGTTGAAAAAATACTAGAAACGATGATTTTTTATTCAGTTAATAAAGGTCGTAAAAAGCGCTTTCAAAGTAATTAGCTTGTTGCCATGGGGCTTAGGTAGAAAACACCAGAAAATCAAAAATGACCGTATTAACTAAACTGCTAAAGAGGCGGGGCATCTGCTATTTCAAATTACACGTATAACTGACAATAACTTCATGTAGTAAAAGTGATGCCTGATAGAGGCGACATCTTGTGAATTTGAAGAGCGTTTGGCCGCTATCTCTTACCGTAAGCATGACAATTAACAACTAATGGCAGAAACTGTATTTTTATCCTATTTCGCTAATCTAGCTCACAAATTCGGCGCACTCAAATTGGAATGAAAGGATTGTAGTGATAAGAATGCGTGGCATAAAAAAGCTAAAATATTACCGTAACTAGATCATCTCATTTGGAAAAGAAACCTTAAATGAGGACTACAGGCGAAATCAATGGGGCTATCTAAAGTTAAGCCAATCGCATAAGGCTAGATTGGCGTTGACTCTACCCTTCTTGACCTAGCCGTTCTTTTTTTATTGTAATTACATTTTATTTGCCAAGTTGCCTTGGCCAAGAGACAACGAAGGGACTTTTCGGTCTTCGAGTCAAGCTGCTACCGGTCCACCGGTCTACGACACACGGCGGAGGCTTCATACTGTCTTTTAAATTGCTGAACGTCAAGCAGGGAAGCTGTGAATACCAATTTTCATGGTCTTTGATTTGACCCGACCGGAAATCGAACCCAAGCCTACCGCTTCAGACAATAGCAGACACTCTATTCACTCGACCACTGAGAGGTTCTAGAGATATTTTACTTCAAACACAACGTAGAAGCCTGTAATGCTTTAATTTTTATTGACAATTCTGACCAGTGGCGTACGCAGGATTTTTCAATGGGGGGGGGGGGTTCAAAAGTGGCATCAAAAATTTGTTCGCGATCTATACTTTGGCAAATAAGTAACTTAGTGCAATGTCACGAGATAGAATCAAAGTACCACATTGCGTAATGTAAATAGAACTTTTCAAACACAAAACATTTAAGCATTAGGCATACATCTATAATTAAGATCATAAGGTTTGCAATTGAACGATCAAGAAAAAGTTGCTCAAAACAAAAGTTACAAAACGCATAGGATTATAAAAAGTACGAAGTTGCCAGGTGAGTAGTCAGAAATTTGCAATGGGTGGCTGTGTTTGGGGGTCTGAAAATTTTGCTTGAAGTCAGCGCTTGAAAATTTTGCATTTTTAAAAATAACTTAATTTTAGGGTTATATTGATAAGAAATAATGCTTTTAAAACGTGGCATAGAAATTGGTAGTGCAAACCTGATCAAACTGTTTGCATAACTAGGCAATGTGGGCGGTGGCTAATAGTAACATTTCAGTCTCTAAATCATAAGTTTAAACAACTCCCAAGCATTTATATTCTGTAGTTTATAGAGTGAGACAGTTGGGGATGGGGGAGGAGAGGGGGGCTAATGGAACAAGATTTGAGTGGATTAATAATTAACTAATACTGATTAATTAACAAATACTAAAACCCTATCTCCATATTTTTGATGAAGCCAATTTTAAGCATTTTTGGCGGTTAAATTTGCTAATTTTGGAAATTTTTTGAAGTTGTTACTGATTTGTAAGCCTATCTGTGACGAAATAACCCCCCTCCCCAAGAAACTCTAAATGTTTCAAAAGTGGCTTTGAGTCATGTTGGATTCTATGTCATTGCAAAAAAACAGGCTCAGAAGTGCTAAAAACGTGATATTTTCTTTATTGTGCATTTTAGTCGACGGACCAATGGAGAGGGTTTGAACCCCCAACCCCCCTCTCCTGCGTACGCCCTTGATTCTGACGTTGAGAGCATCAGCGTCGTAGGTGAATTAAGTTCCAACGTAAAGCTACGCCGCTATTAGGCTACTGCTTTCAGTCGTTTCGCTGCACACTAATCAGTTTGATCTTGTCAGCAGAACAGATCCGTTCTGGAAAAAAAAAGTAGGCTGTACGGTAGCCTAGGTAACAAACGTCTAAGAACAAGCGAAAGTAAGGCTAGTAGAGTAGTGTAGGCCATTTGTTTGCAAATTTGGAAGAGTTTATTCAAGGGTCACAAAATACTGTAAACAAATACAATAAGCCAACTCAGGTAGTGGTAGTCTCATTATCAGGAATAAGTTTGTACTTTGTAGCCTAGTAATAAAAGCCTTATTGCTAGGCTAGGCTACGATTTAAACTGAAAAGTATGTGACAGCTTGATTTTTACTGAGATCGCTAGGCTACCAAACAGTCTACTCGTTTTACTTGCTTGGATCTGTTGTGCTGACCAGATCAAATGATTAGTGCGCAGAGAAACGACACAATGCATTAGCCTAATAACGGCGTTGTTTTAGGTTAAAACTGGTATATCGTCGCTAACGACTCTAATGCTATCTACGTCAGAGTTGCCAATAAAAATTTGAACATTGGATGCCCCTGCGTCATGTTTGAAGTGGAATATTTCTGGAACGGCTAGTTCAAAAAGGATGGAATCAACATCCATCTGGTCTAAAACGATTTGCCTCAAAACTTTAAATACCCCCATTGATTTTGCCTTTAGTCCTAGTTTAAGTAACAGTTTTATTATAAAAATTTAGAACATCTTTGTGATACAAATTTTACCACTTGTAGGAGCTGTAGAGTCGCCAAAACTGATTTTCAAACAAATCACCTAAATGTAGTTCACCTCAAGGTATGTGACGTGCTGCGATATTATCTAGCGAAGAGACTAGCTATAAAGTAGGAAGTCGTTGAAAGTGGTTTTTGGCAAATTTCCCAAATTAAATTTACCTTTTGAAAAGTGACTGGTTGCAATCAGTCGCGCATCCTAACTTACTTATGGCACTTCATATTTTTCTTAGCTGTATGCATAATCATTTTCAAGAACAACTTTACTGTTACTGACAAAGACCTCGTTTACGTGAAAATCAAATTTAATTGTGGCTGAGCCGCTAAGGTAGTGCATGCTGATTTATAGTGAGGGCGCAGGGCCGTAGAGCGCTACGAGCTCCTTTTAATTTGAGTAGTGATAACACCGCTACTTTAAAACACAAAATTTCGTCGCTGGTATTCAGAGTGTCTTTCGGAAAAAGCTTTCCCACTTTGGAAAAAGCTTTCCCACTTTGGAAAAAGCATATTTTTCGTTCGACAACAATCGCCTGCAACAAAATGTTTTCAGGTTTCACAAGAACAAGGTTTTGAACAAAACTCGCGGTTTTTTTTTTTGAATTATAATTTTAAAAATTGCCAGTTTTGTAATAGCTACACGGCACTCCCATTGGCCTGTCGACCTAAATGCAAAATTTAAGAAAAATACCACTTCTGGCACTTTTGAAACAGTCTTTTGCCCTAGAATGGATTCAAAAATGATTTAAAGCATCTTTTGAAACATCTATTTCAGATTTGGGGGGGAAAGGGGTAATTTTTCAAAATAAAACTCACAACCAAGTGAAAACTTAAAAAAAAGCTATCAAATTTGATCGCCCTGTTGAAAAATGCTGAACATTTGTTTCATCAAGCAGCATATATAAGCTCAGAAATGGGAGGGGCTATTTCGTATTTAGTAAATTACCAATCACTTGTCAAATCTCGTTCCATTAGCCCTTTTCCCCAATTATCTTTTATGAAATATAGACAAAGTAGATTATTCCTCGTAAGTTTTTTTAAACTATGTAATTGTATGGATTACCAGCTTGCAAACAAGAGGATTGAAATTTTACCATTATGCGCTTCCTGCATAGCACATTGATGCAATCAGTTTAAACATGTTTTTGCTCTGCTAGGATCTATGCGACTTTTAAAAGCATTATTTTTGTCAAAATAGGCCTTAAATTAAGTATTTTCTTGCCAAGAAAAAAAAGAAGAAATTTTCGAGCGCTTAATGGTTTGCCCCCAGACCCCCAAATAGCCCACTTATTGCAGCTTTCTAGCTACACGCCTGACGACGCTGGTGAAGTAGGCTTAATGTGGTTAATAATATTTTGCGCTGTGTAATGTATACAGAAATGGCTTGCACATTGCAATAAACAGGTTGCAAAATCATTGCATTGAAGTTATCATCAAAAGTATAAACTCGCTACTGAAAGGCTCACACATTGTTTAGCAATGCAAATTATATTCGGCACAAACAAAGACACTACGTTTTATTAAAACCAACTATAGGCCGGAAAAAGAAAATGAACAACTGCAGTGACACAAACGTAAAAACTGCGCAACAACAAAGTTTTGAAACGCAATAAATCAAAAAAAAATATTGAAATCAGCTGTCTTAAGTGTGTAGGTTACACTTGCAAACCAACAAAAATTGCACGTGACACATTATGCATTAAAAAAAATGCGTTTCATAATTTGCGGTAAACGCGCAAGGTCTCTTAGAGTGACTATGATTATAAAACGTGGCTAGAAATGCACCTGGCTGCATATGAATTTACACTACAGTACACCTCAAATAAAAAAAGCAAAAAAAATATGCCGTAAGAAACAACACAACAACAGAATTTGATGTAATCAACAAAAGAAGAAATTACTGAAAAAAGTACATTTTTTGAAAAACTAAATATAGATTTAATAGGTTTATGTCAAATATTTCAAGATTTTTATCATAGTGGATAGAGGGTGATATATATTGAGAGTTTATGAGAGTGCGCAACATGTTTGCAAAACGCCAACAATGCAAGTTTTTGTTTTCATTTTCATTAGTCGAAATATTTGCCGGAAGAGTCTGCTTCTACTACCGAGCTTTTATTTTTAATAACGTTCCAACTACTTCCAACATTGATTAAGGTTTTTAAAAGTTCAATTACCATATACAGTAATTGTAATTACATTTTTATTCACCAAGTTACCTTAGCCAGGAGACAGCGAAGGGACGTTTAGGTCTTGGAATCAAGCTGCCATCTGCCCAATTGTCTACCAGTCACGGTGGAGGCTTCACTCTGTCCCTTTTGAATGCTGAACGTCAAGCAAGGAAACTGTGAATACCAATTTTTGCAGTTTTTGGTTTGACCTGACCGGGAATCGAACCCTAATCTACCCAAGTAGTAACAAAATTACGTTTTTCGGAGTAAGAAGATGTTTTCTTTTAATTTCTGCAGTTATGTGACCCCTGTTGAATTTATGAGATCTACTTTAAGCAGCAGCGAGTCAACCTGCCGATAATTATGAACATGACGTTAAAGCAATACCACGATAGTAATAACATTGAAAAAAACTTCAGTAGAGGGCGAAACATGTCGGTAAACAATCAACAAAAAACATTTCGAATGCTATTTGAACAAAACAGTTTAACAAATAGCAGCGAGATGATACCAGAGCTTTCTTCTCATAACTGATAAAACAAAAATGTTGCGTTAAGCTGAGGTTGTTTACCTTATGATGCAACTTAATCTATTTTCGTTCAACAAAAGACATGGAAAACATCTCTTCAGATTTAGGTGCACAACAATTGCGACGTAGCCGGAAGGGAGTCAGGTAGGCTCAATTTGGACTCGGTATTACGGTAACTGCAAATGATAATCGCTGATATGTAGGACCATACCTAACTTTTGCTCAGCCTCGCCGAACTACGCGTCTGGCCACCGCCCTGCACAAAGTACACAACGGTCGCGATTTATGGTTACTTTAAATAAAAACAATCTTCGCAATAGAACTAAGCTTGATAAATGTAATTTGTTTCAGACGCTTCTCGCGCACTTAAAGCTTCATTAGTAGAATTTATTGTATATACGGTTTTTGATGCTAGAGGAACTCGTTGTACTAAACCATGCATATTTCGACGAAGGCTACTGTGTGTAAAATTTCAATCAGTTATTTTAGTTCTCCAGAGGTGTTCGCACAATCTAGCGAGTCACTTTGAAGATTTACCCCAACAATGACTACGACGAACTGAAGCGGCTAAAACTTTCCATCTGAGCATTTTAATTCTTTTAAATGGCTCAAATACGCACAGTGTTTTTTATTTTTTTTAAGAAATTGCAAATGGCTATAATGGCAATTTTTTCCAAGAAGAGTAAAACTGGCAAATTCTTTCCATTTGTTTTCCAAAAATTACAAAAATTTTGCGGTATTGACTTCTATAGATTAGAGGCCATTTAAAGTTATCCAATATGTGCAGAATTGGAAAAGTTTTAGCAACTTCCAAAATTTGCTCATCCCTTTTGAATTAAGGTTGAAAGCTCAACCAATCGAGCAGCAATCGATATCTTTCTCTTTTTGTTTGAACTTGCGGCTGCCTCAACGTCATTACCAGGTACGTTATTTGTTACCAGATTAACTGCTACTTTCGAAATGTCAATATTTGCGCAATACAGAGAAATACGAGCAGTTGCCTTAGAGCAGTGGTTCCCAACCTTTTGCTAACCGTGGCCCATTTTCATTTTGAAAATTTTCCATGGCCCTACTCTCAAAGTATTGCTCAATTGCAATTTTCCACTATCCTGAGCAGTAGCGTATAGGCAGGATTTCGCAAAGGGGGGCTTTTTTGGAAGCTTGAAACATCAGTAAACGAACTTGACCCAAATTTTCATCAGTCTTGAATTAGATTGAGGCGGTTTTTCTGTCAAAAACAGGTGATCTTCAACAAAAAAAAAAAAAAAAAGAAAAACAAGGTCTTCACCAAAATTCAAACGATTTTTACGGCCAAAAACTGGTGATCTCCAAAAAAAAAGGTGATATCCAAAGAAAAAAAAAAATTCAAATTGCCAACAGATGATCTCCGAAAAAAAACAAAAAAAAAAACAATTCTACTCGCCATTCACCGCAACTTTCTGCAAGCTTTCTGACAATGTCAGGGAATAAACAGCTCATCGTGCAAACGACTTTTTCAAACCAAAATGCTCTGTGGCCCACTGCAAAATACTTCTGTGGCCCACAGGTTGAAAACCACTGCCTTAAAGGGATACTGCTCGAAATCGATTTTAGTGAAGAAGCGAGAACTACTTGAGGTAATAAAGAGGTGCCCCAAACCTTTTTACGCAATTCCCCTTCTTCGCGAATACACAATGTAATCCGATTGACTTCCCACCATTGGCAACCCTGCATTTTGCAATTTTATTACATCACAAAAAACATATTTCGCAAAGTTTCTCTTAAACTAAGAAACACGATTTTACATGAGGAGATAATATAGAGTTCTGCTTTAGCCGGCGATTCCAATTTAAGCTAAATTTATCAGTGACATTATACGAGTGATATAATCCGCTGTATCAAAGTTAGGCCAGTTTTGATATGTTTTTAGCCAATGCGTGATGTAAAATTTGAAGCCGAAAACGATCATACTGTAGATCAGTACTAGTAGCATAGGTCTAGAGGTACTATTAGCAGTATCCACAAGTCAAGATTTCTGATTTGGTTGGGGTACTTCACCGGCTGCTAACAATTGGTGATTACGTTTCTTAATCTGCGAAAAATTTTGCAAAGTCTGCTTTTTGTGATGTCACGAAATTGCGAAGTGCAGGGTTACAAATGGTACGAAGTCAACGGATTAAATCGCATTTTGGCCAATAAAGGGGAATTGTGGAAAAAGGTTCGGGACACCTTTTTATTACTTCAAGTAGTTCTCATTTCTTCAATAAAACCGATTTCGAGCAGTATCTCTTTACGTTTTTGCCAAGTACCCGTGATTAAATGACTAGATGCTAATTAGAATGCAATTCTAACTTGTTGGGGCTAAAGAGTGGCAGTTGTAGACGATAACGCTAACCATGTTTTTGGATGGCTCAAGCATAGCGGCAACGCTAATGTGACGCTCCACCCGTATAAAGACGTACAAAAGTGACAATAAAATGCAGTTTCTGTTTTCTATTTTTACAAGTTCTATTATTTCACTATAGTAACAGTAGTGGCGCACCCTGGAAGGGGCTGATTAGGCCAAAAGTTTATCATATTGCCAAAAGTTATTTGCTATTGATCCAACAAATCCTCGGTTTGCTGATAAAAAATCGGCTTAGTGGGAACACAGCGTTACGACCGTATTACGAGAGCCAACTTTACCCAACTCTGACTCGATTGGTAATTTAGTATGATAAATACCAACATCGAAAGTTTCAAGTTGGGATATTATCGTTATTAGATAGACTTTAAACAACATACACCACGTTTTCACTCAAGTAGGAATTTAGCTCAAGTTTGCTCTTGTACTACAATCTTTAATCTTTAGTCAGTTCGAGCTCTACCCAAATCTTTGTCGAATGAATATACATGCCCGCAAAAAAATTCCGCTCATATCTTGCAGTTAACAAAGCAACTTAATTTCGCGTTATTAACAATGTTTGCGGGTTTGTTAGATCTTGATAGAAGAATTAAAACAATCATGAAACACACCTTTGTACATTGAAATAATATTCTATAATATAGTGACCATAGGTGGGCACAAGTCCGTTAATCGTTAATCCGTTAAAAACGAAGCTAACTTTTTCATTAACTCGTTAATCCGTTAAAAAGTTTTTTCATGTTAACGGACTAAATTAACTTCCGTTAAGTGCTGTTAACGGACTAAATTAACTTCCGTTAAGTTCTGTTAACGTCCGTTAAGGTTTTCATCGTTAATATCTTGCAGCTTCGTTATGCATTTGAACTTGTTTTTATCTTGAAATTAGGTTAGACTGTAAAATGTAACTTTCAAAACACAAAAAGACCACCTGAGCAATAAATATTTCCTTACAATCAGCTCAACAGCGTCAATACGTGTTCTAGAAGCGAGTAAATAAAACGAAATGTAAATTACACGCAAAATGTTAACGGATTAACGGACTTTATTAACTTCCGTTACTTAAAGCTGAAAATAACGGATTAACGTTAACGGAGGTGTGAAATTTGTTAACGGACTAGTGGTTAACGAAGCTAACGTTTTGCATTAACTTGCCCATCTATGATAGTGACTCGTAAGAGAATTATAGTTTATTTTAAATGGGGCACACCCATTGATAGTAGAAGACCCTAAAGTGAAACTAAATTGCATTTGGGATGTTCAAAGATTAAGGGCAGCAAAGCGGCTGAGCATACATTTTAGCATACATTTAGCATACAAAGTTTGCTAAACGATATTGGACTTTGAACATGTGCTGTTGGGGGGCAGGATGGGAAGAGCGTAAGAGATTTCGGTTGGAGGGGCTTAACGGATGCCAGGTTGGGTCTAAAGAAGCAGAAAATTGCCCACATTTATTTTTTTAACCCGAATTTTTGTTTAAAAATAGTGAAAGCATTTTTTTAGTTTTTGCCTGTTTTTGCGGCTTTATTTTTGTCCCAAGTTAAATAATAGTCTCAGCGAAAGAGTTATTAATTAAATTTGAGTGATATAACGCAAAACTGTAGTATGCACAAATTCGGAGGAATTTCTTTTTCTGAAGATAATAATAAAATTTCTCTCTGGAGAGAAATTCCTTCTCGGTTAAGAACCGCTGGATCCAGCCATAATTCTTTGTTCAGTCTCAAATCAAAAACTCAGAAATTATTCACATTTGCCAAAATCGGCCATGTAGCAGGGCTGCCAATAGATGTTTTGCACTTGTACGATTTGAGCATATCAGCTACGTTTTGACCAATCTCAGCGGAATCTTCATTGTGGAGCAAAGTTTGGAGTTCATTTCTCACTTGTAGCATGCTTGGTCTCATTAAGTGATTGTGGTCGGTGCATTGCAGAGTTAGGCGCTTTAAAGCCTCTTGATTAGGTTGCTGACAAAATTGCGTAATTTTTTCTTTGTTTGTGTGAACATCGTTGGATGGAGGATGGCGGCTAAGAATCACATAAAATATCATTCCAACACTGTAAACATCCATCGCTCTGCTGACTCGATGTTGAGGATTGTTCAGGCGTTCTGGAGCAATGAAACCATGAGTCCATTGTCGTAGACTTTCTTGGATGAGCATAGTATTCAATTGGTCACTGCACGTTGCTACGTCAGCACCTCCAAAATCTCCTATCTTGCATCTCAGATCACTGGTGAGTAAGATATTGCTTGGTTTGAGATCTCCGTGAACCACTCTTTGATCGGAAAATGCGAAATGTAAATAAGTGACTCCACTGCTGATGTCAAAGCAAAATCGTCGACGAAGAGGATCAGGAATGTTTGGGACCGAAAACTGTCCTCCTCCTTGTTGATCTAGCAAGAGTTTCTTTAAATTTCCTCCAGGCATGTATTCCATGATCATTGCAATAGCATTGTTCCATAAGGTATATCCAACGACTTGAACGATATTTTCGTGGTTTGCATAAAGCATTAGTTTAATTTCTTGAATAAATATTTCTATATTGACCTGTATTGAACCACGAGTTTTTGGGACTTTAACAGCAACAGGTCCCCGGTATTCGATATATCCAACTCTTACTTGTCCAAATCCACCTTGTCCGAGAAGTCCGATGTTGCTCATATCAACTTGAACCTCGGAAGCGTCAATGGATGTTTTATGTAATTCTTGACGACTATTTCCAATTCTTTCATCTTGGCAAACGAACAGAGGTTGATTGTAGCTTTTTTTGATCTTTTCAATTTCGGTTTGTAGTTGCTTTTTTGCTTGTTTCCAAAGTTGTGAATCGCTTGCCATACGTGTCTTTTTTTCTAATTCTTCCACAGCTGTTTTTTCAGCATTTTCAAATTCATCAATTAAATTTTGCAACGGGGTTCCATCTGAAATTGCTTCCAACTTGGTTTTGTAGTGTGTTAACACCTGCTGGAGCATTTGCTTCAATATGTTTGGTCGAAGTTCATGAAATTTGTTGATGAATTTTAGCCGTCTTCCGTCGTACATTTTGTTTTTTACTACTGTCAAAAGCGGAATGAAAATCTTTACCGTTGTTGGAAAAGTGTAGGTCGTTTCGCTTCCATAATATTTAAGTCTTTCAGCTGCTTCCTTTTGCAAAAAGTCTTCAAAATTTTGCTCGTTTTTTAAGTGACGTTTTACTGCTTGTATGTAGCTGCTATATCTTACCAAGAGCGGAATATACATCGGAATAATAAAATCAACCATTGCAAATAGCTGAGGTGTTTCGATAGTTGTCAAGCAATAATTAAACTCATTGCACAACTCTCATAAAATGATTGATATTAATATATGAACTCACGTAAAATGCCGGAAACCAAATGCTGAAATTGTTTTTAAGGTGTTCAGCATATATAACTAGAAAGCAAGATAGCGGTCATCGCTTTTGCTTCTTTTTTGGGAAGGCTTATGTTTGCATGTTAAACGTTTGCTGCTTCACTTGCCTTTTAAAAGAGGACCTCTTTGAAAAGAAAATTCTTGTTTTTTCGTTGCTTTTGCAGTTTGCTTATCTAAATCAAAGTACTTATTTTGCTATAGCTAATTTCTGAACAAATTCGAAAGCATTCAGTATTTCAGTAACGATTGGCCTGTTCAAACACGAAAAAAAAATTATACAAAATCAGCTAGACAATGCCAACTTGAAATTACTGGGCACTTAGGTTAGATTTTACGATAAGGCTAGCTTTAAAATGCAGTAGGGTAACCGTTGTACCGCGTTTTGCAATTTTGCAATATTTTTTTGTTATTCAGCACAATTTTGTTTGTAGCTTAGTGCGACGAAGCTAGTCACTACAGGCTGGAGAAAAGTTGGAAATATAGCTTCCACCAGATGTGAAAAACCATTTGAAATCCCCTTTGAATACGTAGCAATTCTCATTGACATTTAAGTTTCAAGTTTCTCCATTGAAAATACTCTTGTCTTGTTCCATACTCTGTTTACTTATCCGCCTTCACTGCCATGGTTACAGCCTCTTACTTCCCTTTCACCCACGATCAATCGAAAAAAGAACATTACTTTTCTTTCAGCGCCAGAGGACACCATCTACCATCTTATCATTTTCATCTCAAGTGCCGTAATTTTAGGCCGCTACTTATTTTAGTTCTTTTTTCTATCTTTGACCTCTGTTACAGACCTTGGTATGGCCCGATTGTTGGATCTCCCCCCCCCCCCTATCTTCCGAAAAAGGTACTCGAGTAGCACCACCACCAAGTCATTTGAATTTGAAAATTGCTTGGTGCTTTAAATACATGTTTGAGTTTTGTGGTTATTTGTACTTGCGTTATGTCTATGCAGTCTTTTACTACTTGAGGTTTTGAAATTTGACTCTGGAAAAAAAGGTCGATAACTATCGTACTGAATTAGAATGAGGAAAAAGATTAGTGCATATGGCCATCCGGGTTTTGAGGTTGGCCTTGAAAAGAATTTTTAAGATGCGTCTCTGTATCTTGAGAGAGTGAGCTTCAAAACAGTATTTTTTGTAGCTTGCTATTTGTCGTTCCGTACGGTTAATTTCTTCTCGTAGAATCTTTCGTACTGTAAGGCGGTCTAAAAGTTACTGAGCCTTGGCAGCATTTAAAATTTAGAAAGCAGAAGTAGTTGTTGATGTCGCTGCGGTAGTCATCACATCTGGATTTTTGAAATTGCAAGTTCGGAGCAAGTATGTGAATGACGTACCGGGGAAAAGGAAAGACAGTCCCTATGGGTCGGCGATCCAAGCCCAGACCGTGTAATTTTACATCTCTCGCAGACGGTAGAAAGGTACAAAAGTGTCAGCGACTAGTCGGTGTAAGAACGATTCCCCGGAGTGATGAAGAATGGTGAAATCGTTTAAGAAATCTAGGAAAAGGAACCAATCTGGGTATAAATAGATCGCAAATTGACTGATCTGTAGTTGTGAGATTGTCCCATCTAGGATAATGATCGCTCATATCTGCTACAATGAAACTGTTTCGAAAATCAGGTTAGTGATTAGGAGAGAAGATCGTGGTGCGAGTATCAGAGGAAGTGTTGTAGGGGGGGAAGGGGGGGGGGGGGGAAGCAGAAGTAGAAAGACAAAAATGAAAAGCTGTTAGAAAGCTGAAGTATAGTGCACAGAAAGATAGTCAGAGCATAAATCCTGAGAAGACAGAGTTGAGACCGAATCAGGTAAGTAGGCCAGATTCGAACGAACAAGAAGGAGCAGACCTCCATTAGGGTTTCGAGCATCTGTCAAGTGGAAGAGAAAAAAGATAGATTGTAAATATATGGATATATCTTGTAAAAATGCTTCCCGGAGAAGAAGCGACCAGTGCCAAAGAAAGAGACGCCTGGGATTGTAAATTTTGGAGCCAAAGAGGTAAGTCGTCTGAAGAAGAACAAGGTCTTTCGGGTGCAAAATTCGGTAATTAAAATAATTTTGACTGGATTTTCAGTAGAAAGACTGCCAAACATTCATTAGAGAATGCGCAAGGTCAAAGAGGACAAGAGGTGTGTTGTGGACGCGATTGACTTATGATGGAAGGTTAAGTGCTTGTGTGTGATAGATGAATCAGTGGTGTTTGTGTTGTATTCGTCCGCTGTTATTTTTGGAAGGACGCATTTGTATAAAAGTAGGATATGACTCGAGCCCTACTTGGCTCGAGGAGAGAGAAAATGCCCGTCTAGATTTTTGTGTGATAAATTCTTTCAAAATAGTTACTTCAAATCAACTTGACTTTGAGTCAAAGTTATTCGCAATCTATAAAACTCAAAACATTTGAAGTTTTTAAGGTAAGGGAACATGTTTTAATTTTGAGGCTTACCAAAGTCACTTTTCGAAATTTTAGATCCACATTCTACTTAAAACGGTTTTGTGACGTAGCCACTTTAACTTAGACATTTTATGGTTCAGTTTCAAAAAACAAACTTTCGTGCAAAATTTGAGTCGCCTATAACTACTCTGAAAAATGACGTCATTTTTTTTCAAAATGTGGCTGTAACATCATTGTGATGACGTCTTCATCTCTAAGTTAGTTGTAAAAAATCTTGGTAAACACTAAGCCGCATGCTAAATTTGGTGTTTCCGTGAGTTTCGGTTTAGGAGCTAAATAGGGGGGGGGCATTTTTGCCCCCTCACCCGTGTAAAATGCGTGGATCAATTAAATAAATAGCCCGTGCAAAACAGGGATTGGAACGGAGCATGGAGGGAAAGATTGAGTTATAGCTGGAGCGTAGGAAAGAAACTGGAAAGTGGTGGTACAGAACCTCAAAGGGCTAGAATTGGTTTGGGATGAGGAGGTCGAAGAAGCTAGTCAAATTTAATGCAAATTTAACGTAAGAGTTGAGCATATTGCTTTAAAGGTTGCACGTGCCAGGAAGGAGTAAGACAGTAAGTGAAGTAAATGCATTGGTGGCAAACAGAATATTGTACGAAACCCCTCCGACTTAGCGAGCACAGTGAGGGGGAGGAAAATGGGAGGAAAGCGGGTCAACGTTGTTATTGGGTTGGGGTGAACGTTGCTGCTGATGGTTGAGCGTCTAGTTAGTGATGGAGAGATGGCTGGTTCTCGGTTCCAATTCTGATTTGTTTATGCGTCACTGTTTCCTAAGAAAAAACACAACGCTTATTTTCTATTTGAGTCAAGCACTCTAGACTGGCTGTGATGGCTCACCCTAACGAAAAACTTGCAATTAAAACCCAAGAAAGGTGCTCTGGGTTGAGTGTGGTTATGCAGACGCATAGAGCTTTGTTCACTCGCAAAAACAAACTGGTTAGACAGCTCGATCGCCCCCGATTTTAAATATTATAAATTTGTTTTCTGTAGTTTAACCAGGTCTGTGGTCGAGTGGATGGAGTGTCTGCTACTGAAACGGTAAACTCGGATTCGACTGCTAGTCGATCAAACCAATGACTATTAAAATTGGCATTCACAGCTTCTCTGCTTGACGTTCAGCATAAAAAAGATGTGTAGCCTCCACGGTGTGTGGTTGACAGGTGGGAAGGTGACAGCTTGACCCGAAGACTGAAAGGTCCCTTCGCTGTTTCTCGACCTTGGCCACTTGATGAATAAATACCTGGCAATGCGCATAAACCTATTTAGTAGCTGCCTCATCCAGCAGCTTACAACAAGGAAATTGCAAGTACCGGAAGCGTCATAGTTCAGTCTTGGCAAAGCTTTAAGCGTTGTATGCTATCGTCTAATCCTGTGTGGTGGACAATTGCGCAGGTGGCAGCTTGACTCGAAGACTGAAAGATCCCTTCACTGTTTCTTGGCCTAGGCCATTTGGTGAATATCTGGCAATGCGCATAAATCTATTTGGTAGTTGCCCCATCCAGCAGCTTGCTACAAGAAAATTGCAAATACCGGTAGCGTCATAGTTTAATCTAGACAAAGCTTAAGCGTTGTATGCTATCATCTACTGTAGCCAGTTCGTTATTTTAAGGTTTTTCAATCTCAGTTGTTAATGGCTAAAGTTTTTCCACTGTTTAAAAAAGCTTGCCTTATCTTCCTCTCAACAAAGTGATGCAGTAGCGAACTACCAAAGTGATAATAAAGTAGAAAAAGCTCTAAGAATTAATTTTCTTTGCTCAAATACTGTACGTAAATTCTTTTTGTTACATGATTCTTAGCTTTAACGCCAGTACATTTAGGCAAACAGCTCCGTACATGCTATGAGGAAGTTTCTCGATACTTGGAAGCTGCACGAAGCTGCAACATAAAGTTGCCCTAGTAATAGCGTATACCAAAATCAGAATATGAAACAAAATTAGCAAGGGCGTTAGAGCTAGGCAATTATGTAACAAAAAGGAGCGTTTGTTTCATATTTTGATTTTGGTATAAGTTGTTATAGTAGGGCAACTTTTTGCAACTTTTTTACAGCTTTGTACAGCTTCTAAGTATCAAGAAACTTCTTCATAGCATGCACAGAGCTGTTTGCCTAAATTTTATTTTGCA
Source organism: Trididemnum nubilum (assembly GCA_963965965.1). Classification (NCBI taxonomy): domain Eukaryota; kingdom Metazoa; phylum Chordata; class Ascidiacea; order Aplousobranchia; family Didemnidae; genus Trididemnum; species Trididemnum nubilum. The sequence goes on from OZ014490.1 coordinate 13,922,424, forward strand.
ATTTTTTATTTTTTCAAGATGAGTTTTGTCGCAACTTCTATCAAATATTTACCAAAAAAATGGCTTGAACTAAACAGTGATTTGAAAGCTATTTTAAAAATGTCAAAACCACATGTCATTACAGCTGCACTTTATGCTAAGCTGTTGCAATGCCAAGCAACGTCATTCACTGTGGAGAGAAGCTTCAGTATGCTCTACAAGCTGTTAGCTAAAGATCGTTACCTTGTCCAAGGCGATCTTTGGAAATCTTATTTCACCTGCGTTTGAAAACAAATCAAGGGAAAAATAGCCGCAAACGTACAAAACTGATTTCACTTCTCATTGTATTCTTTTTTGTGCTACTCTGCAACTTTCGTTAAAAATGAATACATGTTTTTCATTTTTAGTACAACAAAAAGTTTTTCCAGATTACCTAAATTTTAACTGACTAAGTATTGTGCTAAGCAAACACTAAAGAGTTGAAAGTAATCAATACAAGTTTATTTGTGCAGCTATACTCAATATGCTGACGATTGTCGTGTGTCTATTAATCTCCAACTTGAATAGGTTTGAGTTTATGAACCAGACGGTTTTAAGGTTAACGACGTGAAAAATCATTTTCCAAAAAAAATTTTTAAAGGATGACTACAATCTGACCAACTTTGAAATTTAAACTCTCGTAGCAAAGATGTGAATCGAAAAAAATAATTTTGGGAGAAATACAAAATTTTTCAATTTGGATACGGTGAACAATGCTTTTTGTTTCAACAATGGCGAACCCGTTGCAACGGGACCTTCTTAGTCAAATATCGTATTGAGCAAATCAACTTCCCCATAAACTGTCTTTGCTTCATCCTTTGATTTTTTTTCCGCTCCAGCGATTAATACATAGTGCAGGGTTGCCATTCCAAAATATCGCAAAAAATTGTTTTTGCTACTTGTAATTAGGTAATCAGGTAGCTCTATAGTAATCTAACTAGCATTGAATCAGATTTACTGGTATTGAACACTACTCATTTAGCCTTCGACTATCTTTTCCGCCAACAAATAACGCATTTTGGTTGCCAACTCTGCATTGAATTTAGGAAGTGGTGGAAAGATCGCTATTAGTGTGAATTGAATTTTGTTTACGCAAATTTTTTAATTACTTTTAATTGAATATTTTAAAATTTCGGTAGGAGGCATAGGCTACTTAGGCGAAAAAACTAAGAAGTGCATATTTAACTTTTTTTATATTAAAAATGTACATGACCTAAACAGCTTTTAACTTACAATTGCCTTGAGGCACATATGCGATGATATGTATTGCTTGCTTGCTGTTGTCTAAAAATCTGTTAAACTGTGCATTGCAGTTTTTTATACGCCTTACTAAGCTTGTGTTATATCATATTTTGATAAAAAATTATTATTCAGACGTGCATATCGAAAAATTTGAAAAGTTGCACATAAAAAAAAAATTCAAACTGACGATTTGGATGGTGTTTTGATTTTGTGATTTTCAAGATAGTTCTAGTAGCTGAAAATTGAGGTAGGCTAAATTTTTTTTCAATCATTAGTTAGATGTTTCTTTGAAAAAGTTTCCCAGTTTTTACGATATATACTTAAAAACGCAGAAAAAAAGTAAGACAATATCCAAGTTTTCTGCATGCAAATATTTGAACTTAATACTAGCACGAAACTTTTTTTCAGAGTATTTACTACTTTGAAGCAATATCAACTACTTTGAGACGATAATGAAATTGCTTTGATCGGTTGGAGCCAAATTCAATTTTGATTTTCGAACAGTCGCGAAATAATTTGGACTGAATAGTTCAACATAAATCATTGGAACGACCACGCTCGCATCGCGTGTTCTTTTGTTTTTAGTCTGCCACTTTCAAACTAACGAAAACTTTGCTTATAACTTGAGAACGGTTAGGTCTAGCTACATGAAATTTTGACGGCAGTTTGAGATTAATAAGTTATATAGTTGCACCAAATTTCGTGGCAGTAAGTCACGTGATTTCGGTTTTAGGACCCGAAAATCTCCCCGTAAGTTTGACTAAAAAGCGGTCTTATTCAAAAACGGCTTAAATACGGCAAAAAGTATTTTGCATGTTTATGATATCGTTTCATCCCTGCCAATCCAATTTTGGCCGCGATGAGTTTTTTTTTCTTTTTTTTTTGTTTGTTTTTTACGCTCTTCTAAACCACAAAACATCGAAATCTAATTTTTGTGTAAAGTTGTTGAGTTACAAATGCAATTTCGTCTCGCTAAATTTTTTTGGGTCACTCCCCCACGACCCCCCCACCCAAAACGGGGCTCTAAAAATCAATTTTTTGAACGGGTAAAGCTAGGGCGATAGTTTTTTTTTTTATATCAGTAGATATTTGATAGACAAATGTTTTGACATAGTTGCGGGGTACCACCCCCCTCGGAACCCCCCCCCAAAATCAATTTTTTGAACGGCTTAAGCTAAAGCGTTAGTTTTTTATTTTTATTTTAGTGGATATTTCAGAGACGAATATTTTGACGTTGTTGGGGGTACCACTCCTCCGGAAACCCCCCAAATGAACCCCTCCAAAATCAATTTTTTGAACGACTCAAGCTAGGCCTCAGCAAGCCCTCATCTAGTTTGTTACTAAATTTGTTGCCTGCGGCACTATGCTGCTCTAATCATGCACTAGAGCCGTCATATAGTACAGCTGGCAGTCTTAAATGGTACGCCAGCTATTAAATATTACCGGGTCTGAACTACTGTAATAAACGCAAGCACGAGTAAAATTTTCAAAACAGCGAGTTTTTCGAATAACCTCCATACAAAGTTATTAAGCATATGACACCTGTGCTCCATCTTGTGATAAACCGAGGCAACAAACGTTCGTAACCATGACGGATTTCAAACAGTGTTTTATAAAGCTGTTCCAACCAGGGTTGGAAAAATTACTTAGTTTTGCTTTAATTACAATTACAATTACAACCTAAAATTTTCAATTACAATTACAATTATTCAAGTTCAAGTAATTGTAATTCAATTACAGTTTCAATTACAATTACAATGAAAAGATTTTCAAAACATTGCAATCAATTCACTTACATACGAAGCCTTGAGTTTTGGTTATGTCAACACCCTGGATTTGTTTTGTATTTCTATACCAGACCTATCAAAGCCCATTTCTTTCTATCCTTGTTCTTCCTTCAATCTTTGCTTAACTTTAATTTTTGCAATACATAATTTCGTTTGTAAGCAATTGTCAAGTATGTTACTGAATTCATATCGCTTTCAGCACCATTCTGGTTTTAGCTAAACCATGGTATCATACCGCAATTATTTGTGCAAAAGAAAATAAGTTTTAACGCAATTAAAAACTGTAGAAAAGTTGAAATTGTGTACGTTACAACTTCAAGTTACACTATACTATTTAACCGGAAGTGGAGTCGAGGGAACAACCTTCGAGGCCAAGGCAAAGGAATCCAAAAAAATCCGATGCCAAGGCCAAGGACCTGCTTTTCGAGTACAGACCCTTTAGAGGCTAAGGAAAGGAATGGTCGAGGCCAAGGCCAAGGACCGAGGACACAATTTTTTAAATTATGGCCGGAAAATTTTCCATTATTTTTTAGCGCGAAAGTATTTGCGGTAATTGCTTTTCGTTAGGTTTTTGATGATAATTCGAAAATAGTAGTTTCAAAAAATAACGAATGTTATTTTGAGGTTTAACGCGTTTGCAGCAATGTTGATTATGTTCCGTAGCGGTATCGTGGCAATGAAATAATTAAGACCGTAACTCGTGAATGGAAATAACTAAAATCTAAACGTCTAAATGGTCAATTTTAAGGCCTTAACTTCATCAGTAAGGAACCAAGAGCAAACGTCCACTGATTGATGATTATAGATCTCCACTTGTTTGTTGTTTCTCCAACACAAACCATATTGTTTGGTTAAACGACTTCTTTTTACAGAACTTAAAAAAAATATTATTATAGTTTTTAAACATTACATAGTGATTAGCAATTATGATATTAATATCTAAAAGTATTTCAAAATACCGTAAATTTATGTTTTCGAAATGAATTGAGGTACCGTACCCGGTATTTCCAAGCTCAAGTCCTCTGAAAAAAATAGTGGGGCAATGGGGGCGAGGGCAAAGTCCCCATGCCTCCGTTGAACAATTTTAGTGATTTGTTTTCAGAAAATAGTAATTTTAGTGACTTTTAAATTAAATTACTCAATCAGAATTTGAAAGCAATTTGAAACAAAAAAATACCGTAAAAGTTAAGTTAGAAAAACTTTAAGTCTCCCCCGTTTTTCCTAATCGTTTAAAATTATAAACCATTTTAAGCCAATCTTTTCTTTACGCTTCAGTGCACGTCATGTCTCTCTATATTCTCGCATCTAATGCCTATCGTCTATCAATAAATGATCGAGCACGTTTCGCCCACAACAATACACTTCATAGAATTTAAAATAAGGTATTTGACAGCAAAGAGTAACCTGACGATCCCAACAGGGCTGTATTAAGGAGGAAGGCATTGCAGACATTTTCAATTATTCCCGGGGCCCCTCCTTCAAAAGGCCCACAATTTGTAGAAACGTAAAAAAAAAAATCAGCATTTTTTCTAAAAATGCCCAAGTTTTTTGCCGGAGCTTCGCCTACTTATTTATCTTCATCACGTCGTGTAAAAAATTGATTTTAAGTGCAGCGCTTCTTTCCAAAAATCGTTCAGCGGGTATGGCTTTGCGCTCTGACCGCTTGTGAGTGATTACAGAATTGCTCTTTGTCTCAAAACAAATTCTTCACAATATTCATTTACGTATTTTCAGACCAAGGCGTTCTCAATATACGTTTTGTCAGTTATATCAGAGATATATCAACTTATTTAGCATAAGAGGTCACTGTATTACATTTCATTATTATGTGCATACTTTCTTCTGAATCCGCACTCAGATAGGTACGGTTATGTTATCGCTTTAGCAACTCCAAAATGTTTGTGTCTGGAACCCCGGATCTATTGTTATGACCCTGGACGGTTTCAAGTTCAAGTTTGTTTATTGACGCCACTAAATGAACAAGAAAACAAAAACAGATCAAACAGAGAACGAATAGTGTTATTATTAATGAAGAAAGCAGCGCCTGAAACGTGACCGCGAAGGGACCGCGAGGTCTTCGAGTCGGCAGCTACTCTGGAAAGTCATAATAAAAAATATGGCATCTTTTTTCGAGCTACAGCGAACTGACATAAAAAAACACAAGGAAGCAAAAACTAAAAAAAAACAAAAGAAAAGACAAAACAAGAGCTACAATAGTAATGTGCTGGCTAAGAGTTACTAAAATTTAATATTTTTAGAAAATAATTTAGATAATTAACTTATTTTAGGAAGATTATATACAAGTAATATACAAACATTATTCAAGTCGCCACTTTATAATTTGAAAATATAGACACAAGAGAATTATCACAAGGAGTTCAAAAGAATTTCTTTGCGTTCTTTTAAAAACCTTTTTAAGTGAGAGGTCTTTTGTATTATTGGGAATGGAATTCCAAATTTTCGCACCGGAATATTTAATTGATTGCTGCGTTCTTTTGGTTTTGTAAAGAGGAATTATTAAATTCAAGGATGCCGTAGTATGAGTTTGCCGACTGTGTGAGAGTTTGGCCAAAGTGGAATAATTATTAAAATTTGGAGATAGACGCTGATTGATTTGATTGTGTATGACTTTGGCAGTCTCAAATTTATGTAAATTTCGTAGATTCCATAAGTTAAACTTTTGATCAAGAGGGAAAACATTTTGATACCATCCACTTTTTGTAACGATGCGAAGAGCTTTGGTTTGACGTGTAATTAATTTGGAGAGAAAGGTTGGATATGTGTTTCCCCAAACTCTAAGTCCATAAAGCAAATGCGAATGCACTAAAGTATAATACAGTTTAAACAGTGCATGCGTTGGTAGATAATTTTTTAGTTTACATAAAATTCCCATTGAGCGCGAGACTTTCTTCTCTAAATGTTTAATGTGTTCTTGAAAATTAGTTTGTCGTTAATAAAAACACCAGTTTTAGTTTTAGTGCTTGGCTGTATGTACGACCTACTGCACTTTTAAGAAAAAAAAATAACAAAAAAAAACAAAAACAATTCTACACTGCTTTTGCCTTTTCATTCTCCGATTGGAGCTTTCACACAAAGCCAGGCGCGTAGCCAGAAATTCGCAATGGGGGGGCTGTTTTGGGGGTCTGGGGGCGGAGCCCCCAGCCGCCGGAGGCCAACGGGGGTCTTGGGGCAAAGCCCCCAGCCGCCGGAGGCACGGGGGTCTGGGGGCGGAGCCCCCAGCGCTCGAAAATTTTGCATTTTTTTTGCAAAAATGACTTCATTTTAGGACTATTTTGATTAAAAAATAATGCTTTTAAAACGTGGCTTAGAAATTGGCAGTGCAAACAAAATTAAACTGGTGGCATAAATGGGATATTTGGGAGGTGGCTAATGGTAAAATGTTAGTTCTCTTGTTTAGATGCTGGCAAATTATAAAATCGAATAGTTCAATAAAACACACACGGAGTAACCTATTTCGTATACAATTTATAGAGGAAAATAATTGGGGGGGGGGCTAATGAAAAGAGATTTGAGAGAAATGATTGGTAATTAACAAATACTGAATAGCCCCCCCCCCCTATTCCTTAGTTTATAGTATATTTGTTGATGACACCTATGTTCAGCATTTTTGCACTTGCGATCAAATTTGATTGCTTTTTCTTACCATTTTTCAAAGTTTTCATTTATTTGTTGGTTTTATTTTTGACAAATTAGTCCCCCCCCCCCTTGAACATATGTTTCAAAAAATGTTTTAAATCACTATTTATTCCACTCCAGTGCATAAAACAGTCTCAAAAGTGTTAAAAATGTAGTGTTTTTCCCATTCTGCATTTTGGTCGACATGTCAATGGGGGGGGGGGGGGGGGGCTATAGCCCCCCGCCCCCCCTGGCTATGCTACTGGCTAAAAACGTGGTATTTTCCTTTTTCTGCATTTTGGTCGGCAGTCTATTAGCCCCCCCCTAAATAAACGTTTCAAACTATGCTTTAAATCATTTTTTAGTCTAATCCAGTGCAAAAGACAGTCTTAGAAGTGCTAAAAACGTGGTATTTTCCTTATTCTGCATTTTGGTCGGCAGTCCATTAGCCCCCCCCCCAATAAACGTTTCAAACTATGCTTTAAATCATTTTTTAGTCTAATTCAGTGCAAAAGAGAGTCTTAGAAGTGCTAAAAACGTGGTATGTTCCTTATTCTGCATGTTGGTCGGCAGGCCAATGGGGGGGCTATAGCCCCCCCGCCCCCCCCCCTGGCTACGCTACTGCACAAAGCCATGTAAAATAAAAACTTTTTATGACTGTCTTGGCTATCACATCATATTATTTTTTAAAGTAATAAAGACACGAAACGAATTAACAGGCTACAAGTTTAAATTATTTTTTGTTTGGTTATTTTCCGTTTTATCCAATCAAGAAATAATGCTGTCCTCAAGCCGAGGACAGGACGTTTTCGAGGACTTGTAGCCATCGAGGCCAAGGCTAAGGACTTCAAAATGTGTCCTCGAGGCCAAGGACGTCATCGAGGACTCCACCTCTTTATTTAACACTATTTTAGCTTTTACCAACAATATCGCATATGTAGCATGATTGTACATAGTAGAACCATCAGTGTTGCTTTGACACGCACACAAGGGCAAACAAGCAAGAAAGCACACGAAAATATTAATATCACAAATAGCATTGAAGATAAAATGGTTACTTTCCACCGGTTACAGTCACATCTGACGTCAAATCAAATTTTTGATTTTACACATCTGACGTCATAAGCAAATTCTATGTTAGGCTATTTTTTGGCTTAGAGTTAGTGCTAGTGATGATTAGAGTAGGTGCTAAGTTTAGGTTATGAATATGATTAACCTTATCTCTAAACTATCTCTAACTATTCCTAACCTACTTTAATTTTCGGTTTGTGGCGTCAGATATGATTGCAACCGGTAGAAAATATCGATATCGATTTGCAACCGGAAGAAAATTGATATTGTTCAAACACATTTTGTTATCATATATCTTAGTGAATAATAGAGTAATTGTAATTGAAAATAGGCAGAAAACTTTTCAATTGCATTTACAATTATCAACTTTTGAAAATCTTCAATTACAATTGCAGCAAAGTCGTGTAATCAATTACAATTTTGTCAATTACAATTATAATTTTTCCAAGCTTGGTTCCAACTAATGAAAAAACGTAATTCTTAGCTACAATTTGATGCAATAATTTTATGATTGTATTCTCATTAAAATCTTGAATCGCAAATAAAACGAAACTGACGAAATGCGACAGCGCTCGAAGTGCTTGATTTCATTTTGTGGGTATATGGGAGAGTGCAGCTGCGAAAAACGTCAAACGTGACTGTTGAATTGAAATCAAACATTCATAACTCACTCTAATTGAATAAAATGATTGTTCCTCATGGATATTGTTAGAAAAAAGTTCAATTTTGAACTTGATAAAGTTGCCCCATTTGTTTCAAAAAGCACGATGAACAAATGAAAAGCACGGTGAACTAAGGCAGAGACGCAGTAGGATATAGTGAAACGATGTCATAGAGATTACTAACTTTTTGAACTACTTTTTAGAATCAAAGAAAGTTCTAAGTTTCAATTTTTTATCACTGGGAAAGTATTCACATAGGTCTAAGGCCATTAAGAAGCGCAATAGATAAAATTTTTGTACTTACACAATTTTAGAACATCGTCAACATTTTAAACAATCCTGGAAGGATTTTCTTGGCAAAGTAAAATTTACAATAGTTTTGTGCAAGTCAACGTTATAGCTTCTTGAAATCTTTAAGACTTGACTAATGGCAAAATTTACAACTTTTTCTGACTTTTTTGACAGTATACTTCACTCAAAGACCGACGGCTCAAAACAACACAAAGTATCAATCACCCCATCTCGGGTGCCTAAATTACGCTCTTATTGTTCGAGCAAGTGAATAAAACATTCCGCAGTTTCCCAGGCATTGTAAAAATTGGCAGTAATATTGTACATTTAATATCATTAAGTTAGATATAAACAAATTTCCTTGTGACGTAAAACACAAAATATGCAACTACGCAGTGATGGCTCAATTGCAGAACGTCAGGTTTGTGATGGAAAGGTTGCTGGTTCCCGGTTTGATTCCCAAACTGGCAGTGCATCGTTGTATCTTTGAGAAGGCACTTTACGAATATTTTTTATTGGGACCAGGCAGTCTGTCCTTTATGGTGGCCCATTCTGATGAAAGACTTGCAAACGGAACTCAAAAAGTGTGCTTACTAGCTTCGATGTGGTTAGGCAGTTAGACATGAATAAATTGCTTTTAACCAGGCCAATTTAACAAAAAAAAAAACGAAACAAACACACAGCAGTACTGTTATTCAAGTTTGAGATATTGAACTAATGAAATGTAAAGAAACTGTTGGCACTCCATTTGTAAAAGCTTTGAAAAGCAAAACATTATAGTAACAAAAAATATCAAGAAAAGCACGAAATGCATCATCCGAAAATAGTAAAACTCGCTGTTTTTAATTTAAACCCCAAAATAGCAGCAGATAAAGAGTTAAATTATTCGTTCCACTACAAAATTCTAAAAGCAATAAATCCTAAAACACAAATCAATCTCAAAAAACGAATTGTACAGTACACCTGCAAACACAAACAATACCATTGGACACAACAAAAATACGCACTTTTTTAACAGAATTTACCATCAATCAATCAATACATAATACAATGGGTCGGTCCATCAACGTAACTATATGATTTTAATTTTAATATCAAAGAATAATTACACATCCAATATTTACTGTGTGTTTTTTCAGTTTGTTTGAAATATGCGTCATAAAAAGAGCATCAATAATAATATCAACAACAACTGAATTAACAGTGATGCAAATACAAGAAGAGATAACAGAAAAACGTTTATTTTTAACGTATTGGAAAAGATTCAGCGTGTACTATTTTAGTACTTTTGCAAATATGTTTGAAAGAGAACACATATCGATAACAACGAAATTTTTTAGTTAAGCAAATGCTGGAAATATTAACCTAAAATATTTGTGCCTAATGTAGAGCACTTATTTTTGTCAAGTTTATCAATAAAATACTTTAATATAAGGCTTTTAAAATTTAAGTACCATTTTATAGCAGGTTCTTAAAAATTACGTTATACGAAAGTGCAACAGATTTTTTATTTCACCTTTGCAGCTATGAGGCCCCTAGTAAATTTTGAAAGGCCGTGGTATTAGTAGCAGCAAGTCAACCTGCCAATAGTCGTGGACATAACGGAAAACGGCCATCAAGAGTACATGGTCTTTACTGAACACAATATAGAAAAATTCCAATTTTCAATTTTGCTTTCCTTGTCGAAAGGATTATAGTTGTTCCAATTTTGTTAGCGTAGGCCCACTGGAAATTAATTGGTTGTCTCACAATCATCCATTAAAAATCGATGTTAAGAGTCTGTTATGTTACAATGTAATTTAAACCTGCTGCCTGTAGAAGGACACTTGTAAAAGATAAAATAAACCGTGTTATTTTGTTGACATAAGCATGGCAGCGGCATTAACATGGATGAATCCTACTCATATAGAAGTACAACGGGCAATAATGCAGTTTGTGTCTAGCATAATTGCATTCATTCCTGTGTTCTAAAAATTATCAGACGAGCGCAATGCACAATCACGTTTTAGTTACGTCATATCAGACTATCTTAGCAAAAAATGCAGTTGACTATGTTGAAAAAATGCCTTTGGCATAACTGAAAACACCATCAATTATGTTAAGTGACTTAAAATTTGCATATTCTGGCTTTCATAGCACAATTATAACGCTAAGAACATAAAATAGAGAGTGACAAAAGATTGGATATACAAATTTCTTGGATATACAAATCTAATTACAAAACTTGACCCTTCTGACACCACAGCGAAGCGTACTTTTTGCACGAACGTAGTGTAGGGAAGGTTGGATAAGTTGGCAGTTTGTTTGTTTAATATCTAAATATTTTTGTCATTGTAAATGCTATTAGAAAATCAAGTAGATCCTCTAAATCTCAAATTGTTTGGCTTTCATTTAGCATGCTTCTTATCTTGAAATATTCTCAACTTTGCTCGCAAAGCTAACTTAAAAATGTCCTTTCAAACTGGCCAATATACAATAGCCGTTCTGTAGAGCCAAGTAAACGTACAGTGGCTTGTAGCAGCTACTGCGTATAAAGAATTTGTGATGGGCTGCAAGCTTAAATAGCATGTTTGATTTCCACAACGAGTAGTATTAATCTGTGTGGTGTTTTTGTAATTTTTGCCTCAGTCAGGTTATAAATTGGCAAAAAAATAATCAAGCATCAGCATGGCTCTATATAGTGTTTAAATCAGATACAGATTGTAAAAAAATATGTGAGCATTTAACTCACTAGTTCTTTATAAACTTAATCCAGGCTCGAGAAGATGAAAAGAAAGTGCACAAACAATAAACATTGCCAATTTACAGTCGTGTCGTGACTACAGTAGATACCACAAAATTTAGGAGTTATTCATTAACATTCTATACGTATAAATTACTGAGGATTGTCAGTACTCAAGCTGTGGGCCCAATTTTGGCAAAAAGTTTTTGAAGCAGACGATTTGTTTTCAGGAAAGTTGACCATGTAAGTTGGCCAGCCAGATGATCGGTCTCAAATGGCAGTGACCAACTTACCCCATTCCGTAGCCATACTAGAAATAGCCTCACAGCAATATGAAGGTTAACGTTCAGAACACAAAAGTTATAGAAATTTATTGCTTAAGAACTTACCAACCTTTGACTGGAAACTTATTTTTCTAGTGTTTTACAAAGGCAACAAAAGCTGATGCTGAACTGAATTTGTCAAAATCCAAATTATTATCAAAAATTAGTTTTTTATAAATAACTTTTCTCTCTGCTTGGAGGAAACTTACGTGACTTAGTGTGGTGGTAGATTGCAACAATATGGGATTGGTTGTGCAAAAGCACGTGACTATTGGACAGCTAATTTTCGGCAAAAAGGCGATGGCCTGCTTGCTCTTTTGGCCAACTTACCCCACCTTCCCCTACATGTATAAATATTTAAATAAAGCGACTGGAATTTTGAAAAATCCAGTACAAGCACAAACGTTGGTAGTTCTATTACCAAAAATTTTGTTTCGATTTTATGTTTTGCTTCGTTTTTACCGCGGAGCAAAACATTAAAACTAAGTTTGACCAGAAAAAATTAAATCCAAAATTAGATCAAACATATTTGAATTAGACATCCTCAATCTGAAAACTTGAAACTATTAAAATATATGCTATGTTTGGAAACTCCGATATATTTCTTTACAGTTGCATGTTTTGGTTTGACATAATTTTATAGGTTGGCATTTAGCTAGCTGATGCCAGTTGGCCTTGTATAGACAGGGAAAACTTATGCAGTTTGTGCACGTTCTGTAGAGGCGAGGTTTGCGCTGAATCGAAACTGTTTAAAGATTCGGTGTTCGAGTGGAAAGAGCGTCTGCAACTGAAGCGGTAAACGGGGGTTCGATTCCCGGTCCGGTCAAACCAAAGCCTATAAAAATTGATTTTCACAGCTTCCCTGCTTGACGTTCAGCAATTAAAGGGTAAGTATGAAGCCTCCACCGGGTGAGATAGACATGGGGGCAGGTGGCAGCTTGACTCGAAAACCAAAAGGTCCCTTCGCTGTCTCCTGGCCCAGGCAAGTCGGTGAATAAAATGTAATTACAACTACAGAGTATTAACAAAAATTCACTGTCAGCTATGCTTTACTCCAGCAGTTATTCAAATCCTCTCCATTTCGAACCCTGACTAGTGCGCATAATATAAATTTGTGATTTTAAAAGAACACTGGCAATAACGATTAGATACAGCACAATTAAACATACAGTTCAAAATATTGTTGTTACCTCAAAATTCTATTATGCTTTTGAGTAAGAAGGTTTTCGGCATTTTTGTTTTATTGTAAGGTATGATGGGAATGTTAGGAGGAAAAAATACCAAAAACATTTTACTCTTGTTGCGAAGCGTCAGAAAATCGCGACGTATCGTTTTGGTCATGTCAATTACAGAGTGAAACTTTGGTTGCAAGAGAAAAATACTATTTCACTTAAAACTATACTGCGTAGAAATAAAATCTTGTGACGTACATGTTGAAAAAAATTGCCTTATTGCACATTGCATGAAGTATAGTTTGACAATTTCATTTTAATTTTAACTGCTTACCATAAACAATGATGAAATAAAAGTAACGACTGCAGACAGAGAAAGGGGTAAAAAGATTTTACAGTAGTAAGTATGCTTGACACACATGGAGAATTTTTTGCCGCTCATGTCAGATTAACTGTAGAATAAGCAAACATTTTTTGCTTAACTTTGAAATGATAACATTTCTATCAGAAATTATCCACATTTGCCAAGCTCAACCAACTAGAAGTGCTACCAATGAAGCTTTTGCATTTGTACGATTTCAACACCTCGGCAACACTTTGAACGATCTCTGCTGAATCTTCTTTATAAAGCAAACTTTGCAATTCATCTCTAACTGTCTGCATATTTGGTCTTTTTAAGTGATCATGGTCAGTGCATTGAAGAGTCAGACGCTTCAAATTCTCCTGACTAGGTTGCTGACAAAATCGTGCGATTTCTTCATTGTTTCTGAGAACATCTTCCCATGGTGGCTGGCGTCGAAGAATCACATAGAATATCATTCCAATACTATAAACATCCATTGCTTTGCCTACTCGAAGTTCCTGATTGTTCAACCGTTCTGGAGCAATGAACCCAGGAGTCCATTGACCCTTTTTTTTCTGGCACGGTGGAGCAATCGAATCATTCAAGCATTCACTGCACGTTGCAATGTCAGCTCCTCCAAAATCTCCAATCTTACATCTTAGCTCACCAGTGAGTAAGATATTGTTTGGTTTGAGATCTCCGTGGACTATTCTTTCGTCATAAAAAGCGTAGTGCAGATAGGTAACTCCACTGCTGATATCAAAACAAAATCGACGACACAGAGCGTCAGGTATAACAGGAACCAAAAATTGAGTTCCTATTTTGTTTAGCAGAAGAGAGCTTAAATTACCACCTGGCATGTATTCCATTATCATTGCCATCGAATTGTTCCAAGAAGTATATCCTATGATTTGAACGATGTGTTTGTGGTTTGCCTGAAGCATTAGGTTAATTTCTTGACTGAAATTTTCTTGGTCAACTTGAACCGAACCTCGCCTTCGTGGGATTTTAACGGCCACAGTTCCCCAGTACTCGATATTTCCAACTCTTACTTCTCCAAATCCTCCTTTTCCAAGAAATCCGGTGTTGTTCATATCAACTTTGATTTTTGAAGCGTCAAGATGAGCTTGGGTTATTCCTCGACTATCATTTATAGCAGCTCTTTCGTTTTCGTAAACAAAAAGAGGTTGGTTTTCGTAGAAGTTTTTTTTGAAAGTGTCAATTTGAGTAACTAGCTCTTCTTTTGCCTGCATCCAAAGTCTTGAACCCGGAGCTAGACGTGTTTTTTTCTCCAATTCCTCCACTGCTTTTTTCTCGGCACTTTCAAATCCATCTATGAATTTTTGCAGAGGACTTCCAACTGATATAGCTTCCACGTTAGTTTTGTGGTTTGTTAACACTTGCAAGATCTTTTCATTTAGAATGTGTGGTCGAAGTTGAAAAAATTGGTTGATGAATTTCGCCCGTCGATCATCGTACATTTTGGTTTCTATCAATGTGATAAACGGGAAGAAAATTTTTTCAATCGTTGAAGAAATGTTGGTTCCTCCATAGTATTTCTTTCTTTCAGCTGTTTCTTTTAACAAAAATTCTTCAAAATTTTCTTCGTTTTTCAGATGACGTTTCACGGCTTGTATGTAGCTGCTGTATTCTAGCAAGACCGGAATATACATCGGAATAATAAAATCAACCATATTGAACGGCCAAAGTGTTTCTAGTTTTCAATTATTGCACCATGTACAAAATCATTTGCCCTATAGTTGCAGCATATCAAGCTAAAGGCTGAGGTTGTTTTAAGATGCACTTGATTTGAAACTAGAGTTATTGAATGGACATAACTTTTGTTTCTTTTTGGAGTAGCCTTGTATACGATTGCTACATTTGCTGCTTCACTTGCTTCTCGAAAAAGAATATCTTTGAAAAGTTTGTTTTTTGGTTGCTTTTGCAGCTTGCACAAGCAAATCTTAAATCTAATGGATAATTTCTAAACTCATGTGTTATTCAGTAACAGCATTTAAAATGATATTTTTTCAAAAAACTTCTGTTCACTACTTTACAATAAGATAATTCCACCATGTAATTACAGGATACCTGAAAGATTATTAACTCTATTTCATACGGGTTATTTGTTCATTGCATTTTACACTGTGGAAGGTAAACAAACTTTTGATGTACAGTATGACTTGTTTAGTATTTTTATGTAACAAAAAATTGATTACTTGTTTACTCATCCTAGCTCGTAATTAGCCTAGGACTGCTGTTTTTGAAATTAGGTTATCAACACAATAAGCGACTGAACAATACAACTCGTGCATGATTTTTAACTGCTCTAATCAGTATGTATGCTATAATTTGAAGCGGAACTTGCCTGGAATAAATTATCATACTTGATTTTATTCTGGCAATCGCTTCTGTTCTTTTTGCTTTAAACTTATTGTCAAACTTGTGGTATTAGGTAGCCCTTTTGCAGAGTTTTAATTTGTGCTGCTGTATCTTGTATTGCGCTTAGATTGACTCTGTGGTTAGCTCATTCAGCCCTTTACGAGTAAACTACAATTGTGAAGGAAATTAAATTGGAAACGGCTTTCTTAGCAATGTGGTATATATAAATTTATTGACTTGTAATTATTTGTAATTACATTTTATTCACCAAGTTGCCTTGGCGAAGAGACCAACCAGTTTTAAGGTCAAGCTGTCACCTGCCCAGCACCTGTTTACCACACACAGCGGAGGCTTCACACTGACCCAATTAATGCTGAACGTCAAGTAGGAAAGCTGTGAATATGTAGTATTTGATTTTATCCTAGTAGGAAAGCTGTGAATATTTTAACTTTTTTGTAGTATTTGATTTTATCCTACTGGAATCAAATCCAATATACTATTTCAGTAGCGGACGCTTTATCCCAGTGGTTCCCAATCTTTTTCTAACCGTGGCCCCATTTTCATTTTGAAAATCGTCTATGGCCCATCTCTCAAGGTATTGCTCAATTTCAACTTTTCCCTATTCTGCGATCTGTTTGCGATCGCAAAAAAAGGTCATCGCACCAGAGAACGCTATTTTCTGTGTATTTTCAAGCGATCTCAAAAAAAAAAAAATGGTCATCGCACCAGAAACCGCAACTTTCTGCAAGCTTTCGGACGATTTCAGCAAAAATGGAGGTCTTCGCGCTAATACCGCTTTTTTCAATCAAATGTCTGTTTTTTCAAATAGCCCTGTGGCCCGCCACAAAATGAAAACTGTGACCCTCAGGTTAAAAACCGCTACTCTATCCACTCGACCGATGATCGGTTAAATGAAAGCTCGCCTACTGTTTGGAAAAGATTAACTTACTCTCAACAAAGTGATGCCGTGTCAAGATGATAGATAATAGAGAATAAAAAGCATTAAGAAATATTATTCTTTTCTGAAGAGCTGTACGTAATTTCTCCGTGTGTAACGTTATCACCAAAATCTAACTTTTTGGCCTAATTTGTGCTACTGTTTAGGTGCATTAACTAAATGTTTATCTAACTGTTGTCCTGTTAGCAGAAACTGAAGAATTGCTAAATAGCTTATAAAAAAGCATAAGTTTTTTGTGAATCTAATATGCTCAACTTGCAAATTCGGTATTGTCACGCCTCTGTCAAAGCTCCAACTTGGATATGTTCAAATGCGTGAACTAGATAGGGTCGAGGGCTTGTTGACGTAAAGAATTACGTGTTGCTCAAAAAAATCTTAAAGGATAACTGCGGTCTGACCAATTTTATAATTTTTCAAAAAATATAATAGTTAAAACAACAGATAAAATGCAAAAAATATGAATGCGATTGTTATTGCTTCAAGATGAAATTGAAACATCTCTGCTAATTGCTAAACATTTTTTTCATTGCATTTGCCAATTTTAATTGCTTTTTGTCTAAGTTAAGTTCAAACACGATTATATGCTTGCCCAAGTTTTTCTGTCTTGTTACATGTGCTTAAACATGATTTTGCGGACCTAAATAAGCGACTAATCAGATATTATATTGAGCTAATTAACTCCATCACACACTGTCCTTTGATTCATCCTTCGATTATGTTTTTGTGCTAACGATTAATACGTAGAGCAGGGTTGCCATTTCAAAATATCGTAAAAATTGTTTTTCATTACTTAATTCACTTGCTGGTACTGAGTAACTTTACACCACACATCTAGCTGCCGAATAACTTTTCTTCTAACGAATGTAGCAATTCGGCTGCAAACTCTGCATTAAATTAAAGTAGTGGTGGACAGTGTATTGTTAAATGTGGAATATCTTTTAATTGCTTTTACTTTAGCATAAAGACTATTTGCACTATAAGCCATTTTTAAGTAAAAAAGAAGTGTTCTATTTGCGCATAATGTACTGTAGGTAGTTTTAAATATTGGTAAAGCGCTGCTGGCTACTTGGCAAAAAAGTGCAGAAACAAGTAGTTCATATTTAGCTTTTTTGACTGAATATGTACGTGATCCTAACAGCTATTAACTCATAAATTGCCTTAAGGCACGTATCTGCAACGATGAAAATTGCTTGCATGTTGTTGTCGTAAAATCAGGTTAATTGTGTGTGTATTTCATTTTTATGCGCATTATTAAAGGGGGTGTAGCATCCAACCAATTTTGACAGTTAACTATGTTAAAATTCAATTATGATTTTTGAAATTTTTTCTCATTTTAAGGCTGCGGTTGCAAAGATATTCAACAAACTCCGAAATATTTTTTGTCGTACAAGAGTCATTGGAAACCCTGAGTCTGTTCTCCCAGCATGAATTTAATACCAAAAATGGATAGGTCATGAGATATTACTGAAAAGGTAAATATTATTTAGTTTCTTTTTTCCCAGGAAATTCAGGCTAGGAAAACAAATTCAGGTTTTTCAAAAACTTTTTACGGAGTATATCTTTTTGTATTCGTTGAATATTTTTGCAACCGCAGCCCCAAAATGTGAACAAAACATTTCAAAAATTAAATTTCAATTTTAGCTGTTATAAACTACTGGGATTGGCTGGATGCTTTACCCCCATTTAAGGCTTTGTTTCATATTTTGATGAAATATGGTTTTTCATGCATTTACATTCATGCATATCGATAAGTTTTGAAACTTAACAAAAACAAAAAGAAAAACTCAAACTGGTGATTTTGACAGTGTTTTGATTTTGTGATTTTTCTGGATAGCCCCTGCCGCGGAAAGTTAACATAGACCTAGTTTTTTCAACTCAGTAGTTACATATTTCTTTAATTTATACCGGATTTCAAGTTTTACGAAATAAACCTAAAAATTCGAAAAAACATAGATAAAAAATTCGATGAATCTAGAAATTTCTGGACTCGTCGCGTTTTTGCGTTGCCAATATTTGAACTTAATACTCGTATTTTCGTATCAGTTTAACTGAAATATAGTTTAATCTTCAATTCCGACCAACCATTGATTGGAACCGAACTACTATCTACACTTGCCCGAGTCCAAATTTTTTATGGCTACGCTATCTTCTAGAAAACGAAAAGCATTATTAAAAAGAGAGTATTTTGAATTGAAGAGTATACAAGCATATGACACCTGTGCTCCATCTAGTGATGAAATTAATCTTTGGTTGATATGAGTTTTAAAAAGTGCTTGATGACGTCTGGAGAGCAATATCACAACAGATTAGACCAGTATTAAAGCATGAAAAATTAAAATCCTATAAAACCCAACAGTCTGTTTCACCCGTAATTGGTATCATCAGCTGATGATGATTTATTTGAATACCCCTAATGATTTTTCTGATGATTACCTCTGATGATTTTATTTGAATAAGATTTACCCCTCGTGATCCCATTTACGGATGAAACAAACTATTGAGTTTTAAAAGATTTTTATTTTTAATGTTTGAATGCTATGGTGATCTGCCGCAGTGGTAAAATTAGACATCAAACATTCTTGTTGCGCTTAATCAGTTTTCAAAATACAATATGAAATTTTAAACTCTGCTTTAAAAAGCTGCTCCAACTACTAAAAAAAGTTGTTCGCACCTACAATTTGATGCAATAATTGTATTATAATTGTTATGCTCATTCAATCGTATGCACATTTAACAACGCACGAAGTGTTTGATTTCGCTTTGTGGGTGTATGGGAGAGTGCGATTGCGAAAAACGTCAAGCGTGACATTTGAACTGAAAACAAACATTTATAACACAACTTGGTTGAAATAAAATGACTGTTGCTCGTGGATATAGTTAAAAAAGAGTTCAATTTTAATTCTGGTAAAGTTGCCTACTTGTATTAAAAAGTTTGGGAACAGATGAAATGGGCTTAAGGCGAAGAAAAGTAATGAAAAGATGTTATAGAGATTACTCTTGAAACTACTTTTCAGAATTAAAATTCTAAGTTTCAATTTTTCTCTCTGGAAAAGCATTTACATCGGACATATACAGGCCATTTAGAAGTAGCAATACGTAGTAACTATAAGATCCGGTGTATTTTTGGGCTTGTTACTTGTATTTACATTATTTACAATTAAAAGAAAATTACTAGTAAATACAAGGAACAAGCCTAAAAATGCACCAGATCTTATGGTGTATTGCTACTGTTTTGCAGTAGCAAATTGCAAATTTTGTCATCAGTTCGGCCTTACAAATCTGAAGAAGCTATAACGTTGAATTGCGCAAATCATAAAAATTCAGAACGACCCACAGTAATATACGTATCAGAAAAACACAATGCATATTTCCAGGCTTGTCCATGGGAATCCCATAGAAAATGTCCCATGGGATTGGATGGGATGTGACAGGTAGCATTGCAATTCCCAAGGGACAGTAGCCGTGTGACTGCCTTTTGATAATGTCATACCTAAATAGCTTGGCAAGCATTGGTAAGGAATACCAAACCCTAAAAATTATAGCGATATGCCGAATGAGCGCAGTGACTCGGAATATGAGTCCCAGAATGATAATAAATTGTTAACTCTTTTGAACATTAAAGTTAACAAACTTAATAAATTTTGTCGTTTTGTTAAATTTGTATCTTTAAATAAAAAGTTTGTATCTCTCTTTGTAGGCGTAGTCCTATTTAGTGCACATTATACTTAAATTTTCATAAATTAATTAACTTTTATTGAATTGTATTTTGATGGGAATCCCGAAGGATGGGATAGGCATGAACTGCTATGGAATGGGATGGGATGGAACAGAAAAATATGTCCCATGGACAAGCCTACAAATTTCACGTTATTAAAGAGTTTCTTCCACGATTCCTCAGAAGGTTACTGATAATCTAAAATTGTATAAGTTACAAAAATTGTTTTGGATTACACTTCTGAATGGAAAAATACAATTTCGGCAAAGATGTCGTATTTTTGTGCAAAACAGTAGCAATACACCATAAGATCTGGTGCATTTTTGGGCTTGTTCCTTGTATTTACTAGTAATTTTCTTTTAATTGTAAATAATGTAAATACAAGTAACAAGCCCAAAAATACACCGGATCTTATAGTTACTACGTATTGCTACTTCTAAATGGCCTGTATATGTCCGATGTAAATGCTTTTCCAGAGAGAAAAATTGAAACTTAGAATTTTAATTCTGAAAAGTAGTTTCAAGAGTAATCTCTATAACATCTTTTCATTACTTTTCTTCGCCTTAAGCCCATTTCATCTGTTCCCAAACTTTTTAATACAAGTAGGCAACTTTACCAGAATTAAAATTGAACTCTTTTTTAACTATATCCACGAGCAACAGTCATTTTATTTCAACCAAGTTGTGTTATAAATGTTTGTTTTCAGTTCAAATGTCACGCTTGACGTTTTTCGCAATCGCACTCTCCCATACACCCACAAAGCGAAATCAAACACTTCGTGCGTTGTTAAATGTGCATACGATTGAATGAGCATAACAATTATAATACAATTATTGCATCAAATTGTAGGTGCGAACAACTTTTTTTAGTAGTTGGAGCAGCTTTTTAAAGCAGAGTTTAAAATTTCATATTGTATTTTGAAAACTGATTAAGCGCAACAAGAATGTTTGATGTCTAATTTTACCACTGCGGCAGATCACCATAGCATTCAAACATTAAAAATAAAAATCTTTTAACCGTTTCAAGGCTGGGCTTTTTGGTCACCGTAGAAAACTGGGGGGGGGTCGAGCTTATCCGCGCAGTTTGAACGCTTGTATCTTTGTAAATACACGTGCTAAAGTTTCGAAAAAAATAACAAAAAGCCAAGAATTTTATCAACTTTTTTGCCAAAGTTTGATGATTTTAAAAATTTTTATGTTAATTATGATACTATTAATTTTTGTGACCCTACTCAAAATCATGTTATTTTTATAAGCGAGAGAAGAAAAGAAACAAGAAATAGTCAAGAGCGGTAATGCGTTACCAAGCTGCCTGTGAATGACTCAATGACGCGCCAAGCTTCACTGCCAGACCACCCAATGCACGCATAGTAGCGATTTGTTTGTTTAACGGTTTGACTCATTTACAAGTTCGCTGTTATCATTTTGTTTTTCGTAGGTTCTTCAATGTCATTCGAGACGACATTTTTATCTCTTAGATAAGTGAACATTTTAATTTTATAAAAAATGTTTATCAACCCTTTGCAGTTAATGAAGGCTGCGTCCTATATGAAAAAGAGAAGTATGTAATGTACTCTTTTTTGTATTGTAAATGTGGAAAATCAAAACTTGTTTGTACAATTAGTTTACAAAAATATCAGTTTGCTTCAATAACTTACGATAATTTTTATGGCATGTTTCTGAAATATAAATAATGAAAGATTTGATAACATCCCTATTGATATGCTCCTGTGGAACTACAACAATGATAATTACAGATTTAACGAATTGCATAAAATTCCGAATTTTATCGCATTGATTAAAAAAATGATACCGAAAGAACTCTTTTGCTATTTTTTCTAATGCGCAAAGGATGGAAAATACCAAGACTACGGTAAATCTTTAATCAATCTTTTGCTAAAATTGGTGTTGACAGCTTTTTGCACACGCAGTAGTAGTATAGGTTTTTTCCATGGTACACGTTGACTGGATATTTTCATTTTACTCTTCAATTAGGAGTTTAGGACTAGAAAAACATGCGAAACAATTTTAGAATTTGACAAAAACGAAGCACTACAGGGACGTACTGTAGTATAGTGAAGAGGGTTGTAAACACGGGGGGAGCGGCGCTCCCCGAACAAAAATTTCCCCCCTCCAAACTGCCTATCATGCTCGCATTAAGTGTTCCCTGTAAGCACAAAATAGTCCGATAAAATTCGCAATTTATCGCGTTGCAAAGTTTTTTTTTCCACCAATTATAGGAAGTAAAATTTCATTGGTGCTTTGAGTTTGTTTTTTTTCAGAACGCCTCAAAACTCGTTGAAATATACTTTTCATCGGTGCCTTTTTGTTTAAATAATTTTTGGCCCGCCTGAAAGACCCTTTGTTCCCCCCTAGAACTGTGCTCTAGTTGCGGCATTGATAGTGGACCATGCAGTGCAGTTGCTTAATTAAGATTTGCAGCAGCAAAATCAGCTTTAATATGCAAATTTTAGCTTCTATAAACCTAGTTTGTGTTCCACAATTTTGTTTACTCTACTTTGAAGGCGATACTGTATTTATTTTTTATTTTATCTGGCCTGCAAGTTGTTTGTAACATTAAGCAATTAAGTATTTTGTTAAATACATGGTAAGTGACATTAAATCTGGCTAAAGCTAAAAAAACGCTACGCAGTACCGGTGGCCGAATTTTCTGCGTTTGCGGCCGGAAGCTAAATGTACGTGAAGACCAAAAATACACTGTTTCGTTTTCTAAATTACTACTTTAGTCTAAAAATGAAGGTGAAGAACAAAAATGTTTTCAACTTGCTAAGTAACTTTTGCACTCTCAGACAAAATTTTCCGAACGCATTCGCCCCTCTCTTGTTACGCCACTGATACAGCAAACAACCAAAATTTACGATCTACATTAATGATAGTAATTGATACTGTTAGTAGTTTTACACATGTTTTTCTTTGCAATTCAGACCTCAGCACTACTTTGCAGTTTACAGAAGTTAAGAAATGGAATTAATTTTACGCCGTTTCGAAAGAGCTTGTGCTAACCAGTTCTTCTAATTGTAACGATTAATAATGTGCAGCAAATCTTCGCTGTAGTGGTATGTAACAACATTAGTTCTTAAAGTTATTCAATACTATGACTACGAATAAATAGACAGTGTTCACTATTATTTAATTTAGGATTTGTGAAATTTTGTTCCCAGGCTCGAGAACATCGTAAAGCTGTGATTAAATGCACAATCTATTTTAAAGTTCGTTCACATTATTCTAATTTCGAGTGATTCTAAATTTAACCTCGGTATATTTGAAAAAGAATCACCCAAATTTTCCACAATTGTTTAGAAGCCAGTTTGCCTTCAAGTATTAAACTACAGAAGTGTACTTATTGCGTTTCGGCAATTTTTGTTTAATTAGATCAGATAAAGTTTTTACATCGGCATTTTTGTTTTTTTTAAAGAATTCCAATCATTAAAGCAGCGTCTAAAACTGCCAGGCTGCTACGAGCGATTTTATGTTTAACCATGGTTAAACGCATATTTAAATAAAGAATTAATATTTAAGGAGAAATAATGTCTATCCATAAGGTTTTGAAACATGTCTTCAGTCACGCGCCGGTAAGGACGGCCAAATCTTGAATCGAACTTTCGACGTCAGTGATACCAATCTAAACTAGTTTTTCTTGTCCGTGCCCGGGCCTCGACCTGCGGCTTTTGCATTTGAGACATTACAATAGATGAGGCATAAATTTTGATTAATCACAAAGGTATTAGTAGATTCCAGTTGACCTAGAAAGCTCATTTTTGGTAATACGTTTAATTACACTTTTTCATCGCAGTTGATTTTATCTACGACGTTGACTTTTTAGGGTCCAAATGTTTTTATCTATTTGGCAGCTTACCCTTTCAAAATGGTCACGAGCCGTCTCTGCACTAGACTGTATAAGGACTTATAGTAGCGGACCATGCAACATAGCAACCAGCAAACGCGCTACTAAAGTAGTTACGCACATGCACAATTAAAAATTTGCAGCCGCAAAAATCAGTTTTTGTACGCAAACTTTAGCATTTCCAATAGTTTAGTTTGTGGTTTTGGCCCCACAACTTCGTTTACCCTGATTTGTTTGTAACATTGTGCATTAGCAATAAGTATTTCGTATACATGCATGATAATTGTCGCGAAAAGAAGACGAATTACACTGTTTTTTTTATAACAATGATTATTCATAAAAACCCGAGGGTCATTTTTACTTTCTGGAAGTACCGACCAGCACAACTGTTTCACACGATTATATTTCTCAAGATACACTTTCATCCCCACCAACCCACTTTTGGCCTCCATGAGTTTTTGTTTTTTCCTTTTTCTTCCAAAATACCGTACACTCATTTCTTAAACGGCTTAATACTGAAAAAAAAAACTGCATCAAATGTGCTATTGCGATGCACAAGCAATGCAAACGAAATTCGCAAGATTTCGCCAAAAAAGTTTTGGTTATTACAAGTTGGACCCCCCCAAAGATTTTGAGAAATCGACGCGCCTGATTGCGCATACTGCTTTTTGTAAAAAAGGAAATTTATTTACATCAAATAAAAAAGATAACGAACCACAAAACTACTTTCTGAACTGGAAATGCGTCGTTGTGTCATTGGGAAAGATACCACACATATTCTCCCCTGGAGCCAAGCATTCTGCTCGTTGTGGTGGCCTGGCCTAATGAAAGACTTGCAAAAAGAAGCTAAAAAAGGATGCTTAGCGTCTTGATTTATGCGTTTGAATTAATAAATTGCTTAAACAAGCCAATTTCATAGATACGCACAGCACTGATATTCAAGTTAAAAATATTGCAGAGTTGTTTTGTACTAGTGAAATGCAGATAAATTGTTGGCACGCTGGTAGTAAAAAGTTATAAAGAGTAAAGCTTTGCAACAAAAAATATCAAGAAAAGCACGAAATGCTTCACGGCTTAATAGTGAAACTAACTCGCTGTTTATTGATAAAATATGTTTAAAGCAATATTAGTCGCATACGCTGGAACGAGTTAAATAATTAACAGCAGATGATGAATTAAAAGGCTTTTAAAATTTGTTTAGTTTGAAGTCATAAAAATCATGACCAGTGAGAAGATGTCATCTTCTTGTAGTGACTTTTTGCATTGATCTTTGATATCATGTCATAAATCATACGTGACACAAAGATATTCCTCGACTTTAATGGAAAGGTCCTAAGCAATATCACATTGCCCGCATGTGCTAACCACAGGTAAGCAATAATATAAACACGCAATATTTGCTTTACAACAACATAGCACAGTAGCATAGCCAGGGGGGCTCAAGCCCCCCCGTTGGCCTGAAGAGTTTGCAAAATACCCTATTTTTAGCACTTTTAAGGCTGATTGTTTCTTTAACAACGAAATTAGCCCCCCCCCAAAGTTATTGGCGATGAGAATTGGTGAAGGACCTGATGTGATTTTGACCAAAAAAACTGGGTTTCAGCCTGTCTGAAGATCTTTTTTTTTTGAGATCACCTCATGTTGGACAGAAAAACCTACTCGATCCGATTAAAGATCGATCAAAATCTAGGTCAAGATTGTTTGATATTGTTTCTAGCCTCCAAAACAGCCCCCCAATGCAAATTCCTGGCTACGCGCCTTACATAACATAAAGCATCAAATCCAAAACTAAAGAACAATATAATTTTAACGACCTGTTCACCTGTAAACCGCGAACAATATTAAATGTACACAAAAAGTAACACTTTTTTACAGAATTTACCAGTTAATCGAGCGGTAAAGCGTTCGTTTCTGGAGCGGGAGGTCTGGGGTTCAAATCTCGGGCTGGTCAAAGCGGACACAGTGTTGCCAACGGCTTGCAACCGCTGCAACATTTCTTCGAAAAGAGCTGTGTTGCCCGGGCGCAATAACGCGGAGATGGATCCCGCCAACTCGTTACACGCTTTGATGTATTACAGCGAGTATAATGAAAGATTTGATTGATTTTGATTTAGTTTGAATACAATGGGTCGGTCCATCAAAGTGACTGAGATTTTAAAATTAAACTAGAATTACACATGCTGTATTTATTGTGCTTCTTCAGTTTACTTGAAATACGCGTCGTAAGAAACATTAATAACAACAACAACAACAGTAGAATTAACAATGCTGCAAAAGAAAGAAAAGATAATAGAAAAACGGTTACCTTCAACAATATCGGAAAGGATTCAGCAGGTACAATATTTTATCAGTTTCGAAGTTTTTGTCGTAGTGGGTATTTGTCATAACATACATTGATAGTACTTATGCAAACATGCTTGAAAGAAAAACACTTATGGTTGACAATAAAATTTTTAGTTTTACAAGCGCGGGAAATGTGGACTAGAAATATTTGTGCATAATGTCGAGCTCTTATTTTTGTCTTTTTCATTAATTAAAAATACTTTTTTGCTTTATATGAGTAAGGTTGTTAAAGTTTAAAAGGCATTCAAGTCAACTTTTTTACTGTTGACCAAAATGTTGGGAAAAGCTTAAAATTCATTCTCGCCAAATTTAAACTTTCTACGTCTTGTTGTTTTCAAGATATTGCAGTTCAAAGTTAACTATTCTTCTAGCTCTTGCTTCAGTGTTGCCATTTTGCCAGTATCGTGACAGAAGATTC
Organism: Trididemnum nubilum; assembly: GCA_963965965.1. Lineage (NCBI taxonomy): Eukaryota > Metazoa > Chordata > Ascidiacea > Aplousobranchia > Didemnidae > Trididemnum > Trididemnum nubilum. The sequence continues at coordinate 13,949,371 of OZ014490.1, forward strand.
ACTTTTGGAAAGTTGGCTTGAATTTGCTTGAAAAGCAGGTAATACATTACTCTGACCCATTTCTTTGTTTTGACAACAACACTGACGAAAACACTTGATTTAGCGTTGCAAGCATGCAGTAAGTCGTTGTAATTTTGCTTGTAGTTAGCTATCCCAGCAAAATTTCCAAGGAAAAAATGCTTTCTTTTAGAGAAATCTATTGTCATATCTTGGGAACGTAAAGTCGAAGAAAGCTCAAATTTGATGAAGTTATTCAGATATGTCAAAATGTTTTTAGAAAAAACTAAGCAAATTTTTTTTTGACTTGAATGCGCTTTTAGTACCCAGCAGTTACTTGATTAACGTGTTTCGAAAGTGTATTGCAGATTTTTCATTATTCACTACGTATGCGGCCGTGAGGCCCACTAGTAATTTTTGAAAGGTTAGGTATTTAGTAGCAGCAAGTTAACGTGCCGATAATAGCGGGCATGATGTAGATGATAAAAACACTCTCAAAAACTTTTTTTTCTTGTGACTGAAAAATACTAGTGACCCTTGAATATACTACTAAGTATTCCACAAATAGGTTTAAAAGTGATATGCTTCCTGCATCGTTTATCCTGACTCAGCATTTGAATTCATTTTGGTTGATTTGTCATTTTTCAAACGAAAAAAGAACAACATTTTTCAGGGGCAAATGTGTCTGAAACGATCAAACGAAAAACCAGTCCCTTTAAATCAAACGACCAACACAGCTTATCTGAAGTGGAATACGTTCAACACCTAAGCTAGTGAAGACAATTCGTCTAAAATAGAAGCGCCACCATCGCTTTCTCATGAGTAGAGGATAACGATGGATCAATCAGTCAATCATTCAAGTGATCAAGTAAAGATATTGCGTCAAAGCCGAGGCTTGTTTAGCAATATTCTTTATATCTTCATCGCATGCCGCGAACGATGTAGAAAATATCTCCACGGATGATCGTGCAATCTATCGACATAATTTATTGTAATTACGTTTTATTCACAACTTGCCTTTTGTCTACTTTTAAAACGGCTATAATTTGTTTAATATTGTTATTGTTAGTTAATGTTGTTACTTGTTAGTGCTTAAAGTACAGATGTCATTTGAGGGGTTTGATCAAAAATAAACGGGGCAGATAAACCTCTTATGAGATCGCGCGAGCCGGATGTATTTTCTTGGCATTCCCGTAGGTTGCCGACTCCTGGTATAAAGAATTATAACGGGCAAAATTGCAGCAGCTGCTGTCTTACATCTCTGTAATCGTTCTTTGATGATAATCATTGTAAATAAAAGTTTAATAAACGACCATAAGCCAAGTTTGGCAGTGAACAGTTTGCGTCATATACTTTTGCTAAAAAATGAAGTTGACAAAGTTAATGAAATGCCTTTGGCAAAAATAAAATCGCCATCAATCATGTCAAGTGACTTGAAAGTCGTATGTTCATTGCCCAATCTTAATTTAGCACAAAGTATAACGCGGAAAACGGAACTGACAAAGGAATAAGTACTGGACTTCTAAGATGCACAAATACAATAAGAGCTTTTTAATAATAATTCATCATTAGTGTAGTTAAAAGTTTCTCCACAAAAACTACCTTATCCAGTAAAAACTGATGATAAACTGATTTAATTAGAAGCTTCTAAACGGAAAATAAATTTTCGGCTGTATTATTTTTAACAAAATTTTACAAGTTTGCCGTTTTTTCTGCACCAAGAAACTAACAAGCAAGGATAAAAATACTGGACACGGGATAAAGGGACCCATTTGGCAAACCCAAATCAAAATTGTAGAAGTAAGTTGGGGCTCAATTGGGTGATATCACTGAGCACATTACAGCCATGACAAGGTCTCTATAAACAGTTATTGCTGGTTCTTCTTTTGATTGTTGGTTTGTTGGGTTGCAGGCAAATGATTTTAATTGTTGTTATGACCAGCACTTTTAATCAGTTTGGATATTTCACTTTGCATCAACCATGCTGTTGAGTTTTACGACTCAAGTTTTAGGAAGTGTTTTAGAAAGAAGGTTTTGTCCAGATAAAATTTAATTGAATTTCGGAATGGCTGGGTGAATGTAACTTAGTTCTTTTTCTTTTACCTTGTTGGTCATATTTACCTGGTAAACAAGCTTTAACTCCTCGGTCAGATATTTTGCGGGAGATAGATTTCTGCCAGTCTGTCCCTTTTGCTCCCGGCTTTACAGTGATATTAGACTCCCAAGTAGGTTAAGGTGGGGGTACAATTTGTTAAAAAATATCAATTCAATAAATTTTTGGTAAATTTTATGACAAATGTTAATCAATTTTGAGGACTTCGCAGCACAATGACTAAATACAAACCTGCTTTTGTACAAGTAGCTACTTTTTACTTGAATAAGTGTTGGGGGCTAATGGGTTTAAAAGTTAATTTTTATTTCTTTTTAGGATCGTTTTAGTAGCTCACCATAATTTTTTTACCAGAATACTGTAAAGATAAAATAACTAAAATTTTTGAATTATTAGGTGCTACCGCTCATACAGGTCTACTTAAGACATCTGTTTGTAGTGTGGGCAATGTGAATCGTCTATAAGCAAAAATTTTCACTAAAATAGGCTTAGAATTACAAGTATGTTATGTTTGCAGAAATCATAAAAACTTCCAAATGCTGGAAGCTTTGCCCCCAGACCCCTAATGGCCAGCATTAACTGGAATCAGAAGGCCCCAAATGATCTATTCCTATTGCAAATTAATGGCTCTTACATGCCTGGCTTCAACCCTCTAGTGCGTCTGCCACAATCATCATCCAATATTTAATGATAAATCTTAGTTAGGGCCGCGGCCAAATTCAGTTATTCCATCTAGGCAGACTATTCTACAGTTTACACACCGGGGGTGTGTCCCCTAGTGTGAAACATTGAGAAGTAGTAAAACAGATCAAATTGCAATAAAAGTTACATCTACTAAATTGAAAGTGTGTTAGAATTATTTCACAATAGACATGCCTGCATGAAGGTCGGAGAGGATATTTTTGTTGATCTACGAGTACTAGTATGTATCCAACCCTAGAAATCAAACCTGTAGAACAGTTCTTGATGTTTAAAGTAAAAAACCCTTGGTGCAGCTGTTTATCTTAAAAATTATCCACATCTGCCAAAATCGGCCAACTAGAAGTATTAGCAATGAAACTTTTGCATTTGTATGATTTTAGCACTTCAACGACATTTTGAGCTATATCTGCTGGGTCTTCATTGAGGAGTAGGCTTTGCAATTGGTCTCTGACTGTCAACATTTTCGGTCTTTTTTTGTGATCGAGGTCGGTGCATTCAACAATAAGCTGCTTCAAAGTCTTTTGAGTAGATTGCTGACAAAATTGTGTAATTTCATTTTTGGTCTCGTTGATCTCGTTGAAAGGGCGTTGGCGGCTAAGAACCACATAAAATATAATGCCAACACTGTAAACATCCATTGGTTTGCTGACCCGAAGGCGTCGATTGTTCAACCGTTCCGGAGCTACGTATCCACGAGTCTGCTGTCCTTGTTTTTCGTTTTTTGGCGTAGAACTCAAACATTCACTGCATGTTGCAATGTCAGCTCCTCCAAAATCTCCAATTTTGCATTTTAGGTCACCAGTGAGTAAGATGTTGCTTGGTTTGAGATCTCCGTGGACTATTCTTTCGTCATAAAAAGCATCATGTAAATAGGCAACTCCACTGCTGATGTCAAAGCAAAATCGACGTTGTAATGCTTCAGGAATATTTTGCACCAGAAACTGGCCTCCTAATTTGCACAGCAGTAGAGTGCTTAAATTACCACCTGGCATGTATTCCATAATCATTGCCACCGAATGGTTCCATGCCGTATATCCTTTGATTCGAACGATATTTTCGTGATTTACTTGATGCATCAGCTGGATTTCTTGAATGAATGATGTTTCATTGTGCTTTGCCTCAACCGCACTATTACCGCTAAATCGAGGAACTTTGACTGCCACAGGTCCAGAGCACTCGAAAAATCCAACTCTTACTTGTCCAAATCCACCTCGCCCGAGAAGCCCGGTATTGGTCATATCAACTTGAACCTTTCTAGCGTCGATATAAGTTTGACTTGTTCCTGGATCTTTGTCAGCTCTTTTGTTTTCGTGCACGATCTGCACTGTTTTTTGGTAATTTTGCACTACCACTAAATTATTTGAATAATAAGTCCTCTCAAAAGTTTTCATTTCAGTCCTTAGTTTTCTTACTGCCTGCATCCAAAGTGTTGAGTCTCGACCTAAACATGTCTGCCTTTCCAATTCCTCAATTGCTATTTTTGAAGCATTTCTGTATTCATTGTGAAACTCTTGTAACGATACTTCATTGGAAATCGCCTCAATTTTATGCTTGTAGTTGGCTAGCACTTGCTGAATTTTTTCATTCAGAATATTTGGCCGTTTTTCGAAAAATTTTGTGATAAATTTTGCTCGTTGTTGGGGAAATAATTGATCTAATATCGTTTTGGACAATGCTGCAAACGGAAAAACAATTTTGTCATTTGTAGTAAAATTTTGAATTTCATATTTTGCTCTTTCAACAGTCTCTTTCCGCAAAAGCTCTTCAAAGTTTTCAACATTTCTTAAATGACCGTTCATGGCGTTGCAGTACATCCCATATGCTATCCAGACAGCAGGCGTTAAAATTACATCTCCCATTTTACCTCATATGATTAATTTTGAGATGATTAATATGGTTGCTTGAATGGATCAAACCGTTTTTTGCTTCTATTTGGAACTAAAAGTGTTTAAAAAGAGTAATTAATTTTGGTTTTAAAATGATACCACATGTTATGTCAAATTATAAAGCAGAGGTTTACATCGTTTTTCTTTTTCATTAGTTAGCTCACTGATTGTACTGTCCACAATTTATTTTTCTGTTTCGGTTGCAGCCTTTTTTTCCTACAACGTTAGCTTTTGCAAAGAATCCACTGCAAAAGATGCCACTTTGATCAGTTGCTTTCGTTTCGCTTGTTGCAATGTTGCAATCGCAGTTTGCTACGATTTTAACTATTACTTTGTAGGGAATCCTAAAGTTTAGCCAAATGCTGTTCAAAAAGACTCATGAGTTGAATTTCCTTGAAAAAAATTTAAAGATGCTAATGTAACCATCGGTGCAATCTTACCGTAGGGGCGAACGTTTCAACGATTTTAATTCAACAAGACTACTACCTCAATAATAACTATTTTAAAGTTACTGTCTTTTGTCCTGTTCTTTGTGATACTGTTGTTTGTGTCCTTTTTGCTATTCGGTACTTTGTAATACTCAGTACGGATTTCAAAGCAACCTATCTACAACTCATGCATTACTAGACGTTCTAACTAGCACATGTGATCAAAATAATGTTGAAGATTATACTGGGTTAATTCTATTAAACCTTAAAAAATTCTTCAATACTGTGTGTCTCGGGATGCTTTTAAAAAAGCTTGAACATTACGGAATTCGCGGCCAAGCATTGAAGCTTTCAAATTCCTTTTTATCTAAACATCATCAATATGTTATTCACAGGCTTGTCCATGGGACATATTTTTCTGTCCCGTCCCATTCCATAGCAGTGCAAGCCTGTCCCATCCCATCCCATGGGATTCCTATCAAAATAAAATTCGATAAAAGTTAATAAATTTATGAAAATTTAAGTATAATGTGTACTAGGTTGGACTACAAGTACAAAGAAAGATACAAAACGACAAAATTTATTGACTTTGTTAACTTTAAAGTTCAGAAGAGTTCACAATTCATTATCATTCTGGCATTCATTATTATTCATGGTAAATGCAATGCGTGCTGTCCCATCCCATCCCATGAGACATTTCCCATGGGGTTCCCATGGACAAGCCTGATTAGTGGTTATTCATCAAAATAAGAGCTTAGGAACCCTAATAAATCGATTTGGCGTGCCTCAAGGCAGTAATTTAGGCCAGCTGTTACGTAGACGATTTGCCCATTGCCATAAATTCAGAACCTCAATTATTTTCCGATTACACGTGTTTGGTAATTCACTCTCCTAACCCCTCCACACTAGCTGAAAACATTGATCCTGAATTAGCAAGTGTACATGAATGAACAGTAGCGAGCAAAATTACTGTAAACCCTCAAAAATCCCTTGCTTTAATAATACTTCCCAAAATTACCGCTCCTATTCCTGACATTCAACTCCACTTTAATAATAATGCAGTTTCTCTAGACATTCTGTAAAATATTTGGGGATACTATTGATGCAAGATTAAATTTCAAATCAAATCTTCCATTATTCTCGCTGTATTACGCCGAAGCGTGTAACGTGTTGATGGGGCCCATTTCCGCGTCATTGCGTCCAAGTAACACAGCTCCTTTCAAAAGAATGTTGCAGCGGTAGCTAGCCGTTGAGTTTATTTTTAACTATTTTTGTAGTTTAAACTTAATCTATTTTATCGAACAAAAAATTGCTAAGATTCTGGAAGTTTCAGGTGGTTAGCATTTGGAATTTCGTACCACAAGATATAAAAATAATGTCATTTAACTCTTTCAAAATTCGATTTAAACAACACTTAATGTTTAATTACCAGTGTGTGATTATTTTTAAATTATTGCTCTAACATTAATTGCTGTTATGAAATTATATCCTTGATCTTAGATTGATTTAAAAAACCGTCCACACTACCCCTCCACCATTGAAAATCTGACAAAGATAGCAGTGCAGAGCACCCTGTACCCTTGACTGACGAACTAGGGAACTGCTCGACTCGATGACCGAGAGGTCCCTTCGCAGCTTCCTGTTACAATTCACTCGACTGCCTTCTTTACTGCTTGATTGTGTATTATCTTTTATGTTTTTCTCGATTTGATATCTTTATTGTTTTTGATTAACTGGAAAAATTCAACGAAATAAACAATTACAGCTACTTACTTACTTATTTACTTACTTACTGTTACTGTAAATTTCAACCGAATCGTCACAAACACGCGAGGTATGGCTTTGAAAATTTTAATCGAACGAGTCCATGTACAGCTTACCATTTAGAAATTTTGTTTTAACTTTACAGAAAAAATTAAAGCCAGGATCATTGTGAATTAATGGACTCTGGTCTAAAGGGATAGATTGCGTTGATAATTTTTCATCAATGGTTCTAGTTTTTTATCAAAGTGGAAAAAACAAAACAAGTTTTATTATAGTATAGACATAGGTGGGCACAAGTCCGTTAATCGTTAATCCGTTAATAACGAAGCTAACTTTTTCATTAACTCGTTAATCCGTTAAAAAGTTTTTTCATGTTAACGGACTAAATTAACTTCCGTTAAGTGCTGTTAACGGACTAAAGTAACTTCCGTTAAGGTTTTTATCGTTAATATCTTGCAGCTTCGTTGTGCATTTGAACTTGTTTTTATCTTGAAATTAGATTAGACTGTAAAATGTATCTTTCAAAACACAAAAAGACCACCATAGCAACAAATATTTCCTTACAATCAGCTCAACAGCGTCATTACGTGTTCTAGAAGCGAGTGAATAAAACAAAATGTAAATTACACGCAAAATGTTAACGGATTAACGGACTTTATTAACTTCCGTTAATTGAAGCTGAAAATAACGGATTAACGTTAACGGAGGTGTGAAGTTTGTTAACGGACTAGTGGTTAACGAAGCTAACGTTTTGCATTAACTTGCCCACCTATGAGTATAGATGCTGTATTACGTTGAAGCATGTAACGATTGGCTGGACCTTGATCTATCTCTTAGTAGCAGGGACCAGAATTACACACTAGCTTCTGTAGGTTATCTTGTAGTTGAAATTAGCTTTAAAGTAAGCTTGGCGCTGCCCACTTCTCTATTTTATTTTGACAAAACGGTTGAGGTTTTTTGCTTTAGTTGTTTTACTTGATTTAAGACGACTTTCATTTAAATTTTTTGCTTTTTTTGGAAAGTTTTATTTTTCCGAGCAGTTTTTTTTTTAATATGAAATTGCAATTTTAGTAAACAAAAAGCTTTGAAAAATGAAAAATTGGGCACCTTTTCACTGAAGTGAAAAAACTTTAATTGATACCATTGCTTAATCTCATAACTTGCTCTTTGCATTTGCTGTGCTACCTTCCTGTACCGGTGAGCAAAATTACAGGCTAAATCGTTTACTTATTATGTGGTGAACTTTATTTGCCTCGTACATTTATGCAGAACTGAATTTGAAAAGCTGGAACTAGAAATGCATGAAAGATTTGCTACTGTCATGCGCTATTATTGCTGCGATATGTCCATTCACTTACCACTACAGCAGCTAGATTGCATGAAATTGTTTCCTAGACAGAGCTGCTGACGAAAAAAGATATCACGTTTATAATTTAAGCTTAAAGGAAAAATGCAAAGTAGTGCCAATTCTTAAAAAAAGACAATCGTGCTGCTGATACTCATTTACTGTTGAATTTGGCACTTTGTCGTTTAAAAACCTTCAAACAGTACAACTGTATTGGTTTTATGTTTTTCTACCTGGCAACCTTGCCCTTTTTTTGAAAAGCTTTGAGTGTCTAAGTAATGCTGAGTACATCTTCATCACTTGTAGATTATGGAATAATTGTATTCTGGAGGCAGGGCTGCCATATTTAGAAATTCATAAGACTTTTGTGAGCAGCCACTGTTTTAGTAGTATCTTTTAAATTTTAAGAATTTTTGGTATATGATTTGGAGCAAAAGTGTTTTTACTTTTGACCCACCGCATTTACACTTTGGTTTCCTTGGAAGACTGACCTAACATAAGGAGTGGGCAACAAGCTCCGTCCCTTCATGATTACGAAAGGCTTGACTAGAAGTTGATTCAATTGAAAAAGTTGGTCACGGACCAGCGTAAAATTTATCGCCATGCGTAATAAACACTTTATTCAATGTCGGTAACCACCACTAATCACTATCTTCACTCAAGCCTACATTTTTATTAGACAACATTAAATTGAGCTTTTTCTTGCTAAGCCTGTTCAATGAGGCTTACGGAGAGGAGACATCAGTCGGAAGTTGAGCCACTATGCGTCTTCCTTTGTCGTCTCTCTTGGATCAAATTCTGAAGAGTTCCAACCCATATCTTCCCCATATCTATGATCGTTGCAGAAATTTTGAACTTAGCTACAATGCGTGCATTCTTTAACTTACAACATGTTTCAGGCTCGATTTCATAATGAATTCTTGCTGCTTTGATCTAGCAAGAATTTAAAACAACGTACTTTTTTCTTTAATCGTTTTGCGTGCTTCTGGCCTAAAGGTTACCAGCGCGGAAGCCTAGGGAAGAGCCACCAGAACGGCGACTACTTAAAAAGCAATACGAAAAAATTTTCTTCCCACAGGATTCGAACCTGCAGTCTTTGGATTCCCTACGCTTCCGCGCTGGTAGCCTTTAGGCCAGAAGCACGTAAAACGATTAAACATTAAAACTCTGGCCTGCAAACGAGAAAAACATCATAATTGACTTATACTTTTTTCTATCAAACTAACACAGTGTTGGCCGTGAGGGTCTAAATACGCGCTGAAAAACATTTTAGATCAGTTTAAACTTTTTCTAAACTGTGCCCATGAATTGTTTTTCAACAGAATGAATGCAGTTAATTGTGATTTTAATTAATCTCACTGATGAACATGCTGTGTTTGTCACTACATCACAAAATTTCCGAATTTAGGTCAGTTAATGATGCACTTTACATTTGCTGACCAAACCAGAACCCTCATTCTCCAAAATTTCTTTGTTGTGCCCTTATTCTATCCACTTAACTTTCGAAGTAATTTTTCCGAAATTAACTTTCCGGAAAATCACTTTCACGAAAGTACTGTTGCTTTTCCAAAATTGCCGTAATGTTTTTGATGATATTTTTCCGAAAATAACTTTTCCAAAATTGCCGTAACGGTAATGTTTTAATGGGATGAACAATTAACACGTGCGCTCGTTGGGCTTATCGTGACGGCCCGGTGATACGAAGGACTTGCCATGTGAACCCACAAATGAGTTACAGAGTTTTTGCGTTTGTGTGGTCATACAGCCACGGAGTACCTGGTTAGCATAGTCATGCACGTGAATGAGTAAGTTTGGGACGTACTGGAGATCAATGTGTTGCTTGAAGAATTTTATGATTTTGGTTGAATTTTTTTTGATAGTTTGTGTGTGGCAAAAGTTTGATAATATTTTGTTTCACATTGATTATTAATTTTGACAACCCACAGCTAGAAATTATATTAGTAAACAACGCAACCAAATACAACCAGAGCAAAACACAGTAAACAGCGGAAGTGTTCAACAATGAAAAAATTAAAACGATTTGCCCAACAATAAAGCCTACATAGGCAATGAATTTTTATTAGCTATAGACAAGAGAAATAGGCAGGTACGGTACCTATAGTACGTACTGTAACTTAAGTATTTTTTAAAACCAAAGTACAATCTGGTTGGATAGAAAAAAGTAATTCACTATCGTTATGATCTGAATTTCCTGCTAGATGGAGCTTTGGAGTCATTTACAGATCATTCTAGTTTTACTCAAATCAGCTCCTCTAATTTTGTTTATTTATTAAATCTGGTCATAATGAAGTTTTTTAATGTAGACCAATATGTAAAAAAAAAAGCTAAATATCGTATGCTCACCATATTTAAGCTTTTTATGTCTTCAAAATATTTCAAATTAAAGCTAACAACTTTGCCCTTCGGAGTAAAATGACGGAATCGGCGAATAGTTCTCTGCTAAAAGCACAGAGCCAATACAACTGAAGACATTTCGTTTATTGCTTACGTTTCGAGATTTTACTCTTCCCATTATCATTTTTTTCTCATTTAATTCATTTCATTGTTCATTTTTTGTCTACTCATAGATTAGCTTTGATAATGAGATTAGTAAAATCTCGAAATGTAAGCAATAAACAGAATGTTTTCAGTTGCATTGGCTCTGTGCTTTTTATACTGATAATTTTGCCTTTCTTTAGTGTTGCCATTTTATCATTGTTGTGACCGAAAACAAAATCTTAGAAAGTTAGACATATACTTTTGAAAAGCTGATAATTAACAATTTTGATCCTTTTCATTTTGACAGCAACCCTGTCTCAAAACACTCATTGAAAGTTAGAAACATGCAGTAAGAATTTACCATTTTGAATTTTTTTGCCAGCACTGGCAAAATTTCAAAGGGAAGAGCCATTGTAAGGAGAAGCTCACTGTCATATACTGGAAATGGAAGATTCCTGACAGCTCAAATTTATAAAGATAGTCGTAAGATCTCTCCTTTCTTTTTGCGAGAAAACTGTGCTGGGAAACCTCCGTTTTGAAAGCTTCTTTAAATATTATTTATATAGTCTATCCGACTTACGAAAATTAGTGTCAAACAAATTGAAGGGTTCCGTTGAAAATTTACGGCTTTAATGGCAAGTATCGTTTCTTGAAATTAGTCAGTAAATAGAACTAAATTTTTTGACACCTTCAACAAACATTTATTTCAAAATTCATTTGTAAAAATATCAACTCAACTTAATAAATCGCACATTCTTTTATAAAATAGCAGCTTGTTTTAAGTTGTTCTTCAGGAGTAACCATAATTACAAGAATAATTTTGTCGTTGTACGAGCACGTACAGTATGCATTTTTGACTTCAATTGAGCAATGTATAATAATTAATAAAGTCAATAATAAAGCAAATGACTGTTTGTAATCAACAAATAACGAACTTATATTTGGCTATGCTATGCTTCTTGGTACAATATATAATCTTATGTCAAGTTTACAAGTTTTAGGAACAAGTGGTAATGCAATGGAAAGAAAAACAAAACGCACGAATTGATAGAACTTTAGTTCTTACTTAAAAAAAAACACAAAAAAGCAAAGACCAATAAAAAAAGTGCACTAAAACGCGAGACACGAAAATGCTATGCAAATACTACATTGCATATTAACTCAGCCTTTAAACGATTCAGAGAAAGTGTATTAAACAGTTCAGAGAAAATTTTAGCACTAAGAAGAATGCATATTAATTGGCTTGAATTTTTCATGTTAAACGCAATTCGCAAATATGCTGTGAATATTTTTAGCGGTTAGCATATCTATCCAATGCATATATCGTTGATAGCAAAGTAGCTAGAAAACAATGTAGGAATGGTACAACCTAAAACAAAATTAATAACATTGTAATACGCCAAATAAGCTCATCATCTTCAAAGGTTAGAAACGTGATTCCAAAAAACTATTATTGATGCAGTTGCTCTGTCTAATTATACAATGACCACTTGGCAAGTGATGCATACTTGCTAAAGAGTCTTTTTTAAAACTTAGACAATTTTCATAACAATAAAAAAGTGCTAAAATGAAACAATACAAAGTGAAACAATACAAATTAGACATCTGTACCAAGAGCAATTGTGGTGTGCGATGCTTTAATTGCTTTGAATACTGCAAATACCTAAATTTACTTTACCATACGATAAAGCTTTTTATCCAGTTGTTTTAGATTAAAATTTGACTACAAAACAGTCGATGTGAAGCGCCAGTCTCCTGCTCCGAGGGTCTTTTCGTATTCAGTGGATTGGTGTTCTAGCTAAAGATCTAGGCCATTGCCATCTCTGCCAAGAAGAAAGAGCAAGCAAAAGATTTTGCATCTACTCGGTTATGATTTGATAGCAAATCACAAAATTCCTTTTGTTGGAAAATCATTTGTTCCGGCATATTTCGTTTTTAGGCGTTTGCATTTTTTCTGACTTTCTTCTAGCGCAGAAGACTGGAGAAGACTAAAGAGCCACCTGATCGGCGACTACTTAAAACAAGCAATGCGAAAAGTTGTTCTCCCACAGGATTTTAACCATGTAGGAAGACAACGTTTTGCATTGCTTGTTTTATGTAGTCGCAGCTGTACTGGCTTTTTTCTAGGCTTCCTGCTCGAAGTCCATATAGGCCAGCAAACATGCAAACGATTAAGCATTCAAGCTGTGGCCCGCAAACTTCAAAAATATTTTATTATTCTTGAAGTGAAATAGGCAGAACCATTAATAGTTTACAGAGACATCACGTCTTCCAATCCTACTTAATTTGACAACACCTTAATGCTGTCTCCACGTCTTAATGGGTAATCGTTTCAACCCCTAGTGACGCAGGTTAGATATTTTAGTTTTGTAATATACTTTGTGCAGAAATGATTAAAACATCCATATAATTTTTATGGCCACCAAGAGGATGTTCTTGTTACACAGTGATTAATAATAATGATCATTTTTGTTCAAAATACAAAATACGTTGATATGGCCACCAAGAGGATGTTCTTGTTACACAGTGATTAATAATAATGATCATTTTTGTTCAAAATACAAAATACGTTGCTGTTGTACAGTCATTATAATTATGGTTTTTAACACTAAGTTTTCTGATAAATTGCACATTCTTTGAAGCAGGAAGCTGCACTGTTTTTGTCATTTTTGAGTTCCAAAATCGCTCCTTTAAATAAGAAAAAAAAAATTAGTCCATTTAATGGGTGGTGAGTTTTTTTCTATCAGTCCAAGATATTGCATTGAGATATCATTGACTTGCATTAAACACGTCAACACTGTTGAGTTTAATTATTCCGCATTTCTTGGTTGGTTTCTAAAGAATTAACTGCTTTTACTCTTCAAGTTGTTTGTAAGGCGCAGTACAATTCACACTTGAATGCAGGAGCTTTAAAGCAAGCAAACAAACAATCAAGAAAGGTAAAGTCGCTTCTTTTTGTTCAGTTTTTTTGTATACCGCATGGAGAAGAGTTACTCAAAAATTTTCCACATGGATCAAAATTTGATTCCAGAACAACCAGATGGAAGCGCCTGTCCCTTGCTCTGCCGGGCTTAATGTTTTGGATAATAACCTTGGCATTGTCGTAGAACTTTTTCAAGTTGTAAGTAAAGCTACTCAAAAATTTTCCACGTCTGCTAAAGTAGCATATCTGGAAGTATGGTCAATAAAGCTTTTGCACCTGTACGTTTTCAAAACGTCAGCTTCGTGTTGCACCATCTTTGCAGTGTCTTCTTGACATAATTGCTGCTGCAATTCTTCTCTCACTTCCAACATTTTTGGTCTTTTTAAATTGTCGTGATTAGTGCATTTTAGAGTAAGCTGCTTTAATTGCTCTTGTTCGGGCTGACGGCAAAAATTTGCAACATCTACTTTGTTTCTAAAAACATCAGCAGAAGGAGGTTGGCGGCTGAGAATCACGTAGAAAATCATCCCTACGCTGTAAACATCCATCGCTTTGCTAACTCGGTCTTGTGGATTATTCAGTCTTTCAGGGGCAATGTAGCCCCGAGTCCATTGTCCCACCTGAACAGCAGTTGGTGGAGAATCCAAACATTCAGTGCAAGTTGCAATGTCAGCACCTCCAAAGTCTCCGACCTTACACCTCAGCCTGTCAGTCATTAAAATATTGCATGGTTTAAGGTCTCCATGTGCCACTCTTTCATCGTAGAAAGCAAAGTGCAAATAAGAAACTCCACTGCTGATGTCGAAGCAAAATCGATGACGTAGAGCCTCCGGAATATTTGGCACCAAAAATTCGCCTCCTCCTAGTTTGCAGAGCAAGAGGGTGTTTAAATTTCCACCTGGCATGTATTCCATAATCAGTGCTATTGAGTTTTTCCAAGAGGTGTATCGAAAGATTCGAATGATATTTTCATGGTTTAGATTGTGCATGAGGTCGATTTCCTTGTATAGATTACGTTCAGCGTCACTTTTGTTAATACGGGATTCCGAAAAGTTTATAGCTTTGACAGCCACAGTTCCGAAATGTCCAACAAATCCTACTCTTACTTTTCCATTTCCACCACAACCAAGAAGTCCAACGTTACTTGTGTCCACTTGAACCTCGCAAGCGTCGATGCGGAGTTGAATTATTCCTTGTCCATTATTATTTCCAGCTTTTTCCTTTTTTTTAGCAATGAAGAGTTGATTTCTTCTGAAATATTTTTTCTTAGCCTTAGCAATGCTGGCATTCAGCTGACGTGTTGCATTTGACCAAATATCCAAGTCACGGTCTAAGCAAGTATGCTTTTCCAGCTCTTCTACAGCTTTCTTCGCCGCAATTTTGTGTTCGTCGCTAAACTTTTGCAAAGATACCCCAACAGAAATTTTTTTCATACTACACTTGTAGTTTTTTAACGCTTGCCTCATCTTTTCAACCAAAATGTTTGGCTGTTGTTGGAAAAATTTTCTGATAAATTTTGATCTGTTGGGGTAGAAAAGCTTGAACCGATCAGTTGAACGGAATAAAATAAAAGGAAAAAGCAGAAGTGTGTTCCAATATTTTTCCCATTCGATCTTTTCTTTTTTTAAAAACTCTTCAAAAGAATCCATGTTTTTCGAATGTTTTGACATAGCAGAATTGTATCTTCTGTAAGCGATTGGGGTTATGAAAATACTCATTTTGGACTTGGAATTTATTAGTTGGAAAACCTCCAAAATTTTTAGATGAACGGTATTTGCAAGCACTGTAAATCTATGAGTCATTCAACGCTTTTCTGTTCGTGTTCCTCATCGTGAAAGTACTCAATAAGCTACATCCAGTTCAAGCAACAGACTCAAGTTGATTGCAAACCTCGCACCGCAAGTTGTGCAGTTAGGGCAAAAACTATTCAAAAATTTTCTATTGGTTCAAAGATTTTTAACGTGTTTCAAGCTAAAAAGAGAAAACATTCATCTTTTGATTGGTTCCGGACATGATGATCGATGAGTAAGATACTTTTCATAATGCTAAGACAAAAATAAATGCACAGTAATTGATGTTTATTTTGAAACAACATAAAATATTGTATTGTATGTTTATGAACATTGCATTGTGCATTGCTTGGCAATAGTGTGCGTTGCTCGGAAGTTCTTTTGGGATTTAAATTGTATATACATGTACAAAAAAGGCCTACTCAGAATGTATAAGGTCAGCATTTACGCCTGCTTATTATAAACAGTCACGATTTTAGGCTGTAAATGTCACAACTTCTGCTCTATCGGAAGCTTGTCTACTGTTTTGTTTAATTTAGTCTATCTGTATGTGCAATGCAAAATTTTGCACTTTTTAAAACAAGTTTAGACCAATCTACGTAATATGAGGAAATTCCTTTTATATACATACCAATTACTCAATTTATTTACAAACACAAAAGATTGACAAATTTAAGGAATTTCCTCATTTAACATAGTTCAATTTGGAAGGACCAATCACTGCAGTAGAAGCGCATAGACTTTGCGCGAAATCACAATAAGAACTATAGTTTGTCCTATAGGTATTATTAACAGCTGGAAATTACTAATTTCTCATTAATCCAACTACATCGCAACGTTAATTATGTGCTGCTTCAAACCTTACTCGAATAGTCTTATGTGCAAAAGCTTGCAACACCTCTACTAAATATGGCGCGCATGAAACCTAAAAGGGATGACCTGGAAATTTAGAGGCTTAACGAATAGTTGCAAAGCATCAAAACCAGTGGCGGGGACGCTGCAATCCCCTTCTACCCATAGGCCTTCGACTAAACCTCGAAGTAACACTATCAAGCTTTAAGCACTCATATGGTGCACTTTTATTTTTACTGTCATATGTTTATACTTTTAAAAACCGTTTAAAGCTATTTTTACAACATTATCATGAGAACTATATAACAGGTATAGATATAGATATCCCTGGACTATATTTACAAGCAAAATTATTTTTGTACCAGCATTCTTGCTACAATGAAAAATTTGGCCCGAATAACATTCGATTATGATTTAAGAACAAAAATGATTGCCAGAATAGAACGAAGTGTAGCAATTTATTAAACACGTTTCGCTTTAACTTAACGCATCGTCGGCAGAAGCATCATCATTCTACTGATGCTGCTTTGAGTTATCGCAAAACGCGTCTAATAAATTGCTATGCTTAGTTTGATTCTGGCAATCGGTTTTATTCTTGGATTAAGCAGAAGTTCTAACCGTTATGCTCCTAGATTATGATTCGGTTTGTGAAGTTTTTTTGACTCCAAGCTTTGGTGCAAATATTCCAGAATATATAGATAATGTTCTATAGATTTATTTCTTGACTCAACCTTCTATTGATTTGCGGCTCATGCTCTTCATAATGAGGCGAAGAAAAGATAATTTAAAACTATTATTTACATTAAAACGTTAATTTTTTTCGCTAAATATAAGAACTAAATTGAACAATGCATAATATAAGTTAGCCCCAGAACAATTTTTCGTATTTCATGTCGGATAGAGTGAGAATTCAGTTACACATTGTAAGATTACGATCGTAAATAAGTTGAATAATAATTATTAATCATATTAGTCTCATGCATCTCACTACAGTAAAAACTGCGTATCTGCAACTTAAAATTTTAACTAAAATTGAATTATTTTAAACAACTAAAATTTCCGAACGTTACAAGACTTCTCGTCCAAGACCCACTTGTTTTGAGAGGTCAGGAGCTTCGCTTTTAAATCTCTAGCTTCCAGCCGTTGAGGCTTTTTGTTCTTTAATCCCATTGGCCCCTGGCATCTGAGGCCCACCAATTTCGTGCAAAATGCCTCCAGTAGAAACTTGGGCTACGCGTTTGTGTGAATCGTTGAAGAAGTTGTATTCATTTTTTTCACAATATGGTGGGATTGGATTTCAAATTTTTGTTGAATTTCCTCTTGTGAAAATGTTAAATTTGCCACCCTCAAGTTAGTGTTGTTGTTTTTGTTTTTTTTTGGACAAAGTTTTAGTTTGCATGTTGCTAATGCAGTACTTACTGCAATGAGCTAATACCCTATATTATTCGGCTAATACCAAATACAGTAACTAGCTAGTGGCTGATGCTATTTTGCTAATGGCAACCTTGTCAATGCTTATTTCACACGCGAGACGATTTATTTTAAGGTTTGTTCGAATTTTAAATTTAAAGTTAAAATGCTTTTTGTATTATCGAAGACAATAAATTATAATTTTTTTACTATGAAGTTTCAAAAGTTTTTAAATTGATTCAAACTTACAGTGAATTTGTTTACTTTTTTTTTGAAATTTTGTTTGCGTTTCATGAACCGAATACTTGTTGGAACAAAAATACATGAGTATGAGCCGCAGTACTTTTTCCGGCGATTTGTGTATATAATTGTTTTTGATCACGGACTAAGCTTATTTAAAGTATTTTGTATAAACTACTCGTATATACCAAAGTATTTTGAATAAACTATATACCAAAGTACTTTGAATAAACTATATTTTTGGTTTATGCCAAATCAATCCTTTCTACAGTGAGTGCTGGATTGACCCAAAAATCAATGTTTTAAGTGAAACTGTTTGTAATATTGTTACTAAAATACATCCCTATTTACGTAGTGGCTTGATCAGGAGACAGCGAAGAGACCTTACTGTCTTTGAGTCAAGCTGCCACATGTCTAGAGACTTCTAACTGTTTGAGTTTTTTTTTATTGTTGAAGGTCAAGTAAGGAAACTTCGTATACCAATTTTTATTGTCTTTGGTTTGTATTTTTTTCGATAAACAAATAAACTTGCAAGTATATGTGTTTGTGTATATTCTACACTCTTTTTCAGTTTATTTTTTATTCATCAGAAAATTTTCAGCTTCTTTGTCACATTATTTTTGTAGCTCAATAAATGCTTGCCTCTCCTAATTCGGTCCAGCGTTTATAGAATCTGACTTTTATGCCCGTTTTGCTATACAATGTTGTATCTGCCATTTTCTTTTTTCGCTTATACGTTAATTAGCGACCAATAAACTAATCATAAGTTGGTATCTTACTGTTTGCTGCGAGAACTATTTTCTGCGAAAACTATCAAGCTTTTGTTGTGTTGCGAGATTTCTTTCTGTACTAAGCTGTAATAAATCTCTTGACGATTTCGGTACTGATTGCATAGGAAAGTTTTTAAATTTTTGCTCAAAACGCTGCAGCCTTGAAAACTTCAAAACACATAGATGTACCGAATACGTCATATCCATTATCAGTTAAAACTAATTTGTATCGAATAAGGTTTTTTACTGATGATGGGCATGGTACAGTTCGAAACATCTAAGCATTTAATATGATTTATCTATAATAGACTGACAGTGAGTCTAGTAATAAATAAAGAGTAGTAACACGACGCCATTTAACCAGTTATGATTTTGCTTGGAAGCTTGAAAAAGGGAACTGTATGACGTGTATGAGACTTTAGGCAAACGATAAGCTATCGAAAAAAAACCTCAAGTAATGTCACTTCTCTGAGCAAAATGGTTGCCATCGAGTTTGTGTAACTTGTAATACAGCTAGCTGCAATTAATTTTGCTTATCGAGCATACGCACGTTTTGATGCAAAATATTAACTTGTATTTTTTGCAGTATTTTTGTTGATAAGCAGCATTAAATTTCCAGCGTGACTGATTAGCATTTTAAAAGATATATCTTCGTAAAATAAATGATATATCTTGGCAAAAAGAGCACTTTTTTAAAAGAAATTATAACCTTATTAAAAAGACTTTTTATGATATTTTCTGTCTAATAATGATTTTAAGAATTGTCGTAAAAATAAACTTGATGTTGATTTTCTTATTTCGTTTCAAAGTCTTTGTTTTGAGGATTGAAAATGAACAGTTTTTATTTTGCTGCTTGTGGTTTTAGCTTTAAGTGGGACACCTAAATGTAAAGTGGACCAAGTTGACTTGGACCAACATCAATTTTTTGTTAATTTTGGAAAACGCTGAGCATTTAAATTTTTTTTCGAAAACACAAAAGTTTCAAGCGTTTTGTTTCGAGTTTAAATTTGGCCCAAGTATAATTAGACCTATTGCCGTTATAACATGCTTAACAAGAACTTCAAATTCAAAGACATTTTTCTTGAAAACTACTTTTTTACTTGGTCCACTCTATGTTTAGGTGTCCCAATTAGCACTTGCACGGCACACTTAACTTTACCATTTACGCCGTTGAAAATAAAATGCTAAATAATAATAAATAGACTACTCTGAAGCCTTTTAAGATAGCAAAATTACTCTTTGTCGGCACCTAGTGGTATTTATCTTTCATTGATTGGAGCTAGGGAGTCAGCAAGCGCTGGTTTTTATTTGGTACAAATTTAAGTTTTTATTAAGTGCAGTTTGATGCAATTAGGTAGGTACTGGAATGACTACTGAAGATTTTGACTTTAACCCCTCTAAAACGGCACAGCTAGTCAACTATTTACGCAGTTGAAAAACGAAACGCTGAATGGTGGGCTGTTTCCTGCTAGGCTGGCATAATAAATTACTCTTTGTCGACATTTAGTGCTATTTAATATCAGCTTAAAAACCAACTAAGGTTGATTTTTATGTTGTTTTGGTGCAAATTGGTTGGTTACTGGAGTGACAATCTCGGTAACAATTGTTTAGCAGTGTAAAATTTGTCTCAGCTTATTACCCGAATGTGCATTCTGCAATCATTGGTGTACAAATCTGCTGTTCTGGCAAAGTTTGATTGTTGGCTTAAGACCTATAAAATTTTATTGCTAATTTGCAAGAATTAAATACAGTACGTTTGTTTTGCTCTGAATGCTCACTTAGAGAATTTTTCTTGATTTAAAATTATTGTTAGCGTCCGAACAATTTTTCTCAACATTTGCTAATAGGTCTATACTTGCGGCTTTTCGTCAATTGCAGCAAAATCTATTTAATTGTGACATGTTAGCGAAATCTCTTTTTGTGTTGTTTCTACGGTGTATTTTTGAGATCTCATAAACAAACAAATTAATTTAATCAAATTAATTGTGACATGAAAGCGAAATTTTTTTTGTATTGTTTGATGGTGTGTTTTTATGAGATCTCATAAACAAACAAAGCGAAAGTTTGATTGATTTTTGAATACTCGTCATCTTAAATCTTTTTTTAAGGATTCTCTGAACGAAGAAAATGTTTGTCCCAACCCTCACTTTGAATTACGAGTGCTATTGAATTAATATAACTAAATACGTCTGAAGAAACTAGAAAATGATAATCACTAAAAGTCACATTGCTTTTCACTCTTACGGTACCTTTTGGACTTCAAAAGTGTTTACGTAGAAAAATTTTGAATTTCAAATAATAATAATATGATGATGAGTGGAGTTTGAATTCAACCGATTCAAAAAAGTGCTCGACAGCGTAGGCCAGAGCAAATATAGCATTACACAATACATGTCAAAAATTAAAATTTAAAACCCTGTGGTCGACTGTTTCAACCGTAATCGGGATCATCAGGGATATCTTATTCAAATAGAATGAATAAGATACTATTTAAATAAGATTCTGTTTGAACAAGTTATCCCTGATGATCCCGATTACGGGTGAAACAGACTGTAGGGTTTTAAATTTTAGTCTTTGACGTGTACTGTGTTATGCTATAATGATAATAATATGGCATTTTATAGAGCCGTAACCAGAAGGGCCCGGAAAAATCTCCGCTCAGTCCTATATGGTAGATGTGAATGACGATTAGGGATAGTTGGGCCATGCCTAACCAACTTGTCAGGCTACGGGTCCTGCAATTTCAAATCAAATCTTTCATTATACTCGTTGTATTACGCCTAAGCGTGTAACGAGTGTGTGGGGCCCTTCTTCGGGCAACACAGGTTTTTCGATTGATTGATTGATGCATATTTGTCCTCCTCTCACGAGGAAGCGACAGTCGCGCTTTTGTTTTGGACGAATCCGAAACCGCTTTGGAGTTGAGATTATTCCAAGCTTTCCGTTTATTGTTTTGACTTTTTGCCACGTAAATATTCGAAAAAATGTCACAGCGTTGCCGAGCAGTTGGTAGCTCTGTGCCCGATTTTACCGGCCCGAGGTTTGACCCTCAGAACTCTCGCTCCAAAGACTAATGGGTTATATCGCTCGCCAACTGGCCAGTACCCTGCAGTTTTGCGAAGTGCAACATGAAGACATGAAAACCTACGTTACTTGTTGAGTTATTATTTCATGCTGCCAACTTAAGTACTCAAATTTTTTGGTCATTCAGTGACCATTCGCGCTTTTATTCGTTCATTGTAAGCAAACATTTTTTGATATTGTGGTACACATTGCAAAAACTAGCTGCAATATCACGTAGGCGACACAAAACACTAACGTTTTTTGAACAACCCTTACATTCCAAAAAGATAATAGTACAACATATTTTAACTCGTAGCAAAAAAGAGATAAATTGTTTTATTCCAGCACTCTCATTGAAGGTGTACGTAGCTTTTGGCAAGTTAGAAAACTTTAAACTTCTTTATCGCAGTTCATATTATGTTACGCGAGGCAATTGCTAACAGAATCTGCATTTTGACAAAATATCATTTTTTGTTATGAACAAAGAGAAGATGTCAGCTTTTTGTTGTGAGCCTTTGCATCAAACTTCGATATCACATCATAGATTACCATTCAATTTTAATGGACAATATCTCAAACTAAACCAATTATAAGCATGCTTCGAATTAACCTAATTAAAAAAAATACCTCAAACTAACCCAATTTTAAATATCATGTTAGTGTTTTGCAACAGCAGAATAGCATTGCATCTTAGTAACAGCGTAAAACTTGAAATCTATTTTAGACAGAAAAGATACCATTGGTTACAAAGCAGAAAAACACAGTAACAAATCATAAACTGCTTTCCATTTAAAAGAAATGTAAAAAGGCAATAAATACCAATCCTTATAAATAATTGTAAGTTACAATAATTGTGTAATATGTATTTAGACTACTGTTCTTTGTATTTTCATCTATTTGCTACATGATTTAATATTTCACCACAACGGTGGTTGATTGTACGACTCCAATTGCAAAGAAAATTTGCCCGTAAACCGCACAGAAAAATAACCTTGTCGCAAAAACTACTGCTTTGTAAGTACTGTATATTGCACATGCCAAATTGCTTTTCATGCAACAATTGGGATATAAGAAATTATTTAGCAGTAAGCCTAAAAGCCAAATATGCATGAAAAGTAATTTAATTGA
The DNA here is from genome assembly GCA_963965965.1 of Trididemnum nubilum. Taxonomy (NCBI): domain Eukaryota; kingdom Metazoa; phylum Chordata; class Ascidiacea; order Aplousobranchia; family Didemnidae; genus Trididemnum; species Trididemnum nubilum. Next base: position 13,972,278 of record OZ014490.1, read on the forward strand.
AACATTTTCACTTCACATAAAAGAGGACAATCGTTAACTTGGGATTATAATTACAAAATAGTCAATACAGAAAGAAATAGCACCTCCAACGGTTTCTTAAGTCAACATCGAATGCAAACAACTTGATAATATGGTGTCATATTAGACTGGCACATTTTCATATTGAGGTATAATAAATCTCATTGCACAATTTGCCAGCACAGTTGTTCGAATGGAAAAGCTTTGTTACAGCGGTAGAATTTGTTTCAGACTGCTCATTGGTTATTCTGAGAGCCCAGATTGAGATCCTGCAGTTCGTCTGGACTAATTCCGCTGTCTTGGGAGTCAGTTGATCCTTCAGAATTCAGTCTCGCAACTGTTACCTTAGCGTGAGGAGAGGTCAATGTATTCTCAGTAGATTTTGCCGACTCGTAGTCTCTTTTGTCTTTCTTAGAATCTGACATTAGTGTAAAATTTAAAGACTTTTTCACTTTTGGTCGCGGTCCCAACAATGCGACCCCAGTTTCTTTTTGCTTGACGAAAAAGTCTTTATATGCTTTGAAAACAGAAGCTTCATCTTCAAATTCAACAATCGCACATAGCATCTAGAAATATTGATGAAGTTAAAGTTACACCAATTTTTGCAAAAGTTTTTGAAGAAGACTGTAATTTAGATGGAATTACCCAAAATTCAAATTCTTTCTACTTGATTTGAGTTTAGCTTAGTTTGTTGAAATAGTCCAACGTAAAATTTGGCTTCTTTTCTAGCTTTTGTCTTGTTAACGCTTCCATTTTGAAATTTTAACCTTCATCCTAACTCCCAAGAAAATCTTTGATAATCATAAGAATGAGCTACTTCGCATTTTCTCGTCACTGTGTGCTTTTTGCTTTTTTATTTTTTTATTACCGCAAAATAAGTGACAGTAAAACATGTGAATTGAACTACTGAAGTTTTGCATCAGTATCGGTATATACCAGCTTAGTTTTTCGAATGCAATGCTTTGAAGATTTAAAAGAATATGGATATCTGAAAACGAAAAAGATTCAGAGCCGCTGTGTGAATTTTGACATTTTGAATTTAAATGGGCGATTTGGTGGCTAAATTTACAATAATAGTAAATAATTACAAGATTTTCACAGGCTTGGAAGAATTTCATTGATAATCGGTACCCAGCAAAGTCCAAAGCATAACCATTTTGTTAAGTTATAGAGCTCAGTCAATTTCTTGACCGAACAAGTCATAGAGCTCAGTCAATTTTTTGACAGAACTACCACCAAGCAAAACAATCATGCGGGAAAAAAAAGAATTCTGTAGTAGAAAGAATGTCGAGAGTAAAATAACCCTCCATGCAAAGCTAAGGATAGCGCCATTTCGGTCAATACCAAACCTTGTCAGCTGAGCTGGCATGAATCGAAATGAGTAAAACAAGAAAATTTTCTCACCATTTATAAAATTTATGGTAGCTAAAAACAGGCCAAGCCAAAAAAATTGAAGGCCGAAACAAAAAAGCAAAAAATCGGCAAAGCCAACCTTAAACTTCGAAGTCAAAATTACCGTTTCGCCAGGGATAAAAAAATAACAATAAATAATTGTTACCTTATTTCACACCCAAAGTTTATTTAATTTTTTAGTGTTAATCTATGCAATTCTAGACCAATTGTATGCGAGTTATTGATGGTCCTGACCAAGGATACCTAAACAAAACCGTTAGTTTATTTGTTCAGGTATCCCACGTCCCGACTCCGGAGTATATAGATCCGTGCCACAAACTTATGTTTAACAATAGCGAAAGATATTCAGGACGCTGCTGTAAGCATTCAGGGGTTGATATTAACTTCCTAAGTGAAAATAAGAATTTCTCAATCAAGTTGATTAAAAAAATTCTTAATCACTACCAACGCGTAAGCATATAATTATGTGGGAATTTCCTTTTTGTGCTTTGATTAAGAACTTCAGTCCCTCATCATTTGATGGGTGAAGGGTAATTTAATGTTTCACCATTAACAACACAGCAATAAATAAAAAACGAAACTGTTACAATCATTTAATGGTTTAGTTACAGAAATCGTTGCATGTTGGCATTACGTTTCGAAAACGCGAAGTTTGCATTAAAGGGCAATGCATTGAACATTTGACTTGAATGCTATGCGATACCAACATCTCCAAAATTGTTTTCATATAAAATGACTGTAAGCTAAAATAGGTAATCACGTTGTCTCACAAGGGATTCCGGTCGGGCTACAATCATCATCACTCAGTATTAGCCAAGTACCAAACGTTTTGTGTAACCACGTCAACATACGACATGTTTTTATTTTTAGTTCTATTGTTAAGTTTTAGTCGGACTAGATCACCACAATGTTAGATTGTTTGTACCTAATTTGATATAAGGGATTAGTGTCTTTCTCAAGGACATAATGATGCAATGCATTTTCAAGAATATCCTCATTGCCAATTACTTCGGTTGTTAAGGTCATTATAGCCTATAGCTGCTTTTAGTCGGCTTCATGTCTAAAGTCTTCTGGTGATCTCAAATCTATCCTCAAGAATGTCCGCTTTCTGCCTTTTTTCTTTTTTTGAAATAATAGGAATACTTTTCCCTCTTTGAAGATTGGTTACTGTAAACTGGTGTAAGTCCTGCCAACTAAAACCTAACATTAGATTTTGAGCTTTTTTCTTAACTTTCTAAAGTGTTTCAAGAATGACTTTGATTTCAAAATAAAGTGATTTCCTGCTGGTGCTACCAGTTTGAACCTTTTAAGTGAAAAATTTGGATTTAATTCTTTCCAATACAACATTGATGTACTTCAATGTTGTATTGGAATTTGTACAAATATGCAACAAACATTATTGTATATTTGCGTAACTGGCCATCCACGATAGTTCAAATAATGCAAACGTAGTGAATGAGAATCACATTCAAAATAGAAATCTTTATCACGAAGTCAAAATAACGTTACTGTATAATATTTTTCTAATTGAGTTTGTATGTTTTTATAACGTTGGAATTTATTTGGGGCGAAATTACCGGCATTATTTGCGGTATATTTTAGAATTGAAATATTTAAATAGTTGCCGCGATTCTAGAAAAGATATTCAGTTAGTGGATCTGTAACTAGAATTTAACGTTAAGCCAGCAGCTTTGCTTTGGCTAGTTTGTTCCAGTTACTAATTCAACTTTTGAACCATAGACTGCGTTTTTCATGTACCAAAACCCTATTTTTTAAAACTTATCAACCGTTTATTTCAAAATTCCGAAACCATTATCCACCATCACTTTCTATCTCGTGCTAGCACATTAGCTAAAACGATAATGGCGATACTTAGTGATATGAATTGTTCGTTACCTTCCCAAGTTGTGGAATGGTGTTGGCGTATCCTCTCAAATACGGAGGTATAGGTCGTCCTGGACGAACCATTCGAATTTGCGACATTTCTCCGTAGGCTTTTAATTTTTGTGTGATATCGTCGATTCCACTGATGTCTTTGGGATCAATCAGCAGAAGAGATGTCAAAGATTTTCCCGCGTCCATATTAATGGGAAGAGGCTGTCGTCGTTTGACTTTTGTGTTTGATTTGTTTAATTCGAGATGCTTTGAGCTTTGCAATGCCAAAACCAGCAAGTTGTGGCTGTTTGTAATAGTTCTAATCTGCCTTGAATTACCCAGCAGTTTGATGCTGACAAATCCTTCTCGATTCCGCTTCATTTGTCGGAATAAATAAGAATCCTTGCAGACGTTCTTATCCGACATGACTTCCTCGGCAGCTTCTTTGACTAGTTGAAGAAGATTGTCTTCTCTGGCTCCAATATTTGTTGGCTCGTGAATACTCGAAGTGTCATCATCTGTCATCGACACCAGGCCAGAGTCTCTGGCGGAAGTGGAGCCTATGGACGACAGAAAAGGCGAGGAGCTTCGCGACGATAAGGCTGAATTTGGTGTAAAGGACGGGCAACCATTTGAGCTTACTGGATCAACACAACTAGAGTGGGCTCGATGAATCGAAGAGAATGCATCTGAATCGTCTTGGCCTCTCAAAGAGCTACAAGCTATCGTTGCACTACAAGCACAGGTTGGGGGAGGCATTAGGTGGTTTTGTGGAATGTGTGCAATGGGATTTCTGTGGTAGTGATAGAACGTTGTTCCGTTAACAATTGATGGCGTAACTGGTCCATGTGGTGTATTGTAGCAGAGAAACTGGTTAAAGCTTGTGTAAGGTTCTTGATAGAACAGTGATTGTTCCATTCTTTCGAAATTCTTCGTATGATGAAAATTAACCATCTCCGTTTGTTGTAAATGAACATGGGCATGCGAAGCATTTAAAAACATCAGATTTTCATCGTTTTGGGGCTTGCGTTTATGCTTTTTGCAATCTTGGGTCTTCTTATGCTTGCTGGATTTTTTAGCTAGTATTTCCATTGGTCTCCGTCAGAGATACGTATATTCAATTCACTAAGGTAATGAGGAATTATTCTAACCTAAATTATTTTCGTCAGTCTAAAAATTTTCAAATGTTGTCACACTTCATAAAGACATGCTTTCATAGAAAACTGACTAAACTTGCTTTTAAAACATGCAGTATCTTAGTTAGTGAAGTAGTGTTTGGAACAAATTTTTTCAGCGACATGCAAGGAATAATTTGGTCAATTTTGTTATAAGATGAAAGTGAATATTCACCTGATCGGTTTTAGAGCCCGGGTCCGTTTGACGGGTAGAGTAGAGCAAAAACGGTCGTTGAATTGTTTAGAATACTCGACTAAATTTGCTCTTTTGCGCTCTGCATGTCTTACTAGGTGATTTTTTTAAATTTATAACAAAAAAATTAAGCTCCGAAATTCATTCACAGTATGCTTGCGTACATACAATTGGAATTTAAATCATTGCATAGTGCACATTGTTCTTTCTTGTCATAGTTAACATCTCTTATTATTTAGACTCTAGAGCATTGATCAACATACTGCTTATCATGAATTATCAAGCTATTACATTAAACCATTCTAAATTTACTTTTTTCTAATCTTACGCTAATTTCTTTAATATTTTGATCCTTTTTAGGCGTTGTGTTTTTAGTTCCACCACTCGAAACTGAGCAGTTTTGGTTTAACATTCAAGTTGTGTAGTTTTTCAGATTTACCTTTATAAAAATTGCAAATTCGGTAAAGCTTAATTAAATGCAGCGGTACACACAATGTCCTTAATATAGCTGATAATTTGATGTTGAAAATCCAATTAACTTTTCAGAGGAGCAGATGTTTCTAAATAAAAATACGATATGCCTTACTGCGACGAGTACAAGGGCGCATGCAGTTGGGGGTTCAATTCCCCATTGGTCTGTTGACTAAAATACACAATAAAGAAAATATCACGTTTTAGCACTTCTGTGCCTGTTTTTTTTGCAATGACATGGACTCCAACATGATTTAAAGCCACTTTTGAAACATTTAAAGTTTCTTGGGGGGGGGGAGGGTTAAATTGTCGAAGATAAAACTTACAAATCAGTAACAACTTCAAAAAATTGCCAAAATTAACAAATTTAACCGCTAAAAATGCTTAGCATTGGCTTCATCAAAAAATATGGAGATGGGGTTTCAGTATTTGTTAATTAATCAGTATTAGTTAATCATTAATCCACTCAAATCTTGTTCCATTAGCCCCCCCATTCCCAACTGTCTCACTCTATAAACTACAGAATATAAATGCTTGCGAGTTTTTTCAACTTATGATTTTGTGATTTACAGGCTTACAAATTAGAGAACTGAAATGTTACCATTAGCCACCGCCCACATAGCTTATTTATGCAAATAGTTTGATCAGGTTTGCGCAACCAATTTCTATGCAACTTTTTAAAAGCATTATTATTTATCAAAATAGCCCTAAAATTAAGTTATTTTGGAAAAAAATGCAAAATTTTCAAGCGCTGGGGGCCCCGCCCCCAGACCCCAAAACCCAGCCACCCATTGCGAATTTCTGGCTACGCGCCTGGCAACTTGTACTGTTTTTAATTATATGCGTTTTTGCAGCTTTTGTTTTGAGCAATTTTTTCTTGATCGTTCAGTTACAAATATGATGTTAAGTATAGATGTATGCCTAATGCTTAATTGTGTTGTGTTTGAAAAGTTTTATTTGCATTACGCGCTGTGTGCTTTGATTTTATCTTGTGACATTGTACTAATTTATTTATTTGCCGAAGTATAGATTACGAACAAATTTTTGAAGTCACTTTAGAAACCCCCCCTATTTGAAAAATCCTGCGAACGCCACTGGACGAGTAAGATTCTTCACTTGCACTCTTATTGTGCTCAGAAAGAAAACTCAACTGCCATAAACCTCAGTGATTAGCCGTTTCGTCTGCATTTTAGATAATGCTGCTCTGTCAGTTTGCCTGTTAAGTTATAAGCCGGCGTGGTTTGATTTCTTTTACGATGCTACCAAAAAGCCCCAGGCTATGAAAGGCACTATTTACGTACCACCCGCTTCCGGGTCTACTATGTCACATCTCGAGGTATAGCAGCGCTAGCACCGCATATCTCGCGTGTCATTATATATTGGCTAACGATACATGTTGTTTCGCTTAGGTTATGCTGCTCATGTTAGTTTGGGGAGATTGCTCGAAATTTGAACTCAATCTCGGCTAATAATAGCTTGATCAAGATTTACGACACTGGTAATCCGCCTGAACGATAAACAAACAATAGGCAACGAGCACCTCCACAGTTGACAATTGTTTATTATGAAGTAGTTGCATAGACGGCCTTGCTGGATTTTTGTGACGATAACCCACATCTTCCTTTTTGAAGTAAGATCTCAAGCCCGATTCTTGCGTACAAAAGGAACTAATTCACGCTCAGTTTTATAAAATTCCATAATTCTTCTTGCATTTGACGATACAAACACATCATGTGATGGTCGAAAGTTGTCAAAGCTACTCATCAACTCATTCCTCTTGGGATCTGAATATTGGACAATCATGATACCCGGTTGCAGTTTAAATTTGAGTTGTCTCATAAAAGCTTGATGAAAAATCACAAAATCGCGAATGCCTTGTTTAGGGGAAAAAAGTGTTTTGTGTTTTTGCAATTCATGCCATCCTTGATCTAATAAAACCTAGTTAATTGATTGTTTTACTTTTCATACACATCATGATTGTTTTTGTATGATCAAAAACAAGCATTACTACTGTAGATTTGATTTGTACTACAAAATATGAAGCTTGGTTTGTTTAACTTCGTAGAACCTCTTGAATTTATTTCAGCTTTATTTCAATTCAATCCTCTACTTAAATACTTTTTTACCTCGGGTCAAGTTAATGTATTTTGGCTCTTTATGCTTTTTAGTCTTTTTTTTTCTAATTCGCGATATAATCACATTTTATTTTTGTTTCAACAAGATGTTTATACTGCTGGATCATGCCAATATCAATAAAACAACTACATAATGAATTTCTTAATTCATGCAAATTTGATAATAATGCAATATAATCAAACGTATGCTTTTATGCACAAAAAGTCAACACTGTTATTTAAACAAACATATCTCTTGATCTTTTCGAGACAAGATTACGCCAAAGATGCTCGGTACTAAGAGTAAGCAACTGCACATAAATCGGTTGGAAAATCAACAAGCTCATTTTAATTCAGGGCTGCATCTTGAGGCTCTTTGAGTTACATATCCTAATGACCTAATTGGTTAATTACAAGTTTGTCTTGGCTTGTTTACTGGTAAATTTAAGAAGTAGTGTTAGCCTGTTTTAATCTTTATTGTTGTTAATGAAGTCAGGGGTCGGCAACCTTTTCGTAGATGCGGGCCAAACAAAAAAAATGAAACACGGTCTCAGGGGGCCGGAATAAATTTCACGTAACAACTTGGTCCTTAAAAGTGCTCATATTTTTGATATTTTAGTATTTATGACAATGCGAAGTAATTTATCTCGTTGTGAATTCAATGACTCCGTTGTTGCTTTTGATAAAGCTAAGTACAAAGAGTACACTGCGTAACTATCGCCAGATTTGTTTTTGATAAAGAGGGATCAATATACTCGCGCACAACTTGCATTGTCTGGGAGTGGAACCTGAACCACAGCAGACCATAAAAATTACGAAAATACGTAAATTTTGTTTCAAAAATATTGTTTAGAAAATGAGAATTCTTAAAACCCTAGGTCTACACTGGGCGTAGAATCATAAAGGTACCATACTGCATCCAGGACTTTGCTAAAAAGGGACGGCTTGAACACAAAGTTATATTTTAATGTTTCAGTTTGAGGCGTTGAGCAAACTGGCTCAACTTAAGCGTATCATAGACGGGGGCCATGGGGATCTGGGGACGAAATTCCAGCTGCTCAGCAATTTTTGTAATTTTTCGAAAAAATAGCCATTTAAAACCGTTTGGAATATTTTTCGTAGGTTTTTATTAGCCATTTGGAACAACTAATTGGTCAAAATTTAGAATCCAGTTGAAGATATTTTAGAATTTTATTGCCCAGCCCCATCAGTCCATTTTAATTACAGGTCAAGTTCAAAACATTTTTAAGCGCTTGCATTTCGTGGTTAAATTTTCTGAATAATTTAGCTCACAGGGTGGGTTGAAGCCCTATTAGCCCTCGCTGGTTATTCCACTGATCGTTTGCGTACGAGCGTACCCTTAGTTTATTTTAACCAACTGGCAGCTTCTACGCCGCTGATGCCGTAGGGAATTTTGTTTGACATAAACTAAGGATACGCCGGCTGGTAAGCTCACAATTTTACGTTTAGTATGGTATGGATCTGGTCTAAGTGCTGCAAAACATTGATACGTAGTAATCTTTTTTGGCTTAATTGTTGTTAATCAAAATACTTTTAGAAACTTAAGAAGTAATGTTTCACTTTTAACTCTTAACTATACTCCTGCACTGCAGCTCAACAAATTTTATTTTCCACAAAATTTTCAAAATTTACGAATGAATTTTCTCGGAGGGCAGGATCCGACCCTTGAATGAAGTAGCTTCATCAGAAACACTGTTCACAGTGTCACACTATTCTTTCTTTGTATGCAACCTCAATATTTAGATATTTTTGAAAACATTAAACGAAAAATTAATTTTCTTGACTTCTAAACAAGTTGTACGATTTTCTCACGTATAGTTAAAATTCTAGTCGATTAATTAATGCGCAAATTGGTTAATTTTTTTGATTTTGACGTAACTTTATATAGACATATCTCCGTCACTTTTCCGAAAGCGCCTTATTGTCACAAAGTAAGCATATCCTTGTTCATTTATTCGACGTAATGGATGGTTTATTGATGTCAGATTTCATTGATGAGAAGTCGATATATCTGTAAATGACACCCAACTTAACTGTAATTATAATTTTAGCTTAAGATTGATTAACCGCTAATTAGAAGCTGGTTTTATTGAATATCCTCAGTTTTCATGTATCTCTTCTCAAGTTATTGTGTGTAGTATAGTTGCCTCATTCTGTACTATGAATAACTTACTGTTCAAATTGTGAAACGATTAATTAGTAACTACTCCATTCGTCAAAAAAAGGAGGTAAACTTTAAAGCTCCCAGCAATCGTGCATTGGACTTACTGCATTGTCCTTCTTTGACAATTGTTCGATACTAATTTCTCGAAAACTTTTATTGATTCTGTTAAGAATTGGTGGAAATCCGTTAAATGTGTAATTGCCGGAACCCTGACAGTAATGTGCCAGGTAGTCAGTGGCGTCACTAGGGGGTGGCGGGGGGGGGGGCGGTCCGCCCCGGGTGTCACCATTTTGTAATACCAGTCAAACAGAAAAGAAAACAACAATATGTCTAATATCATTGGAAATGCTTAGCACTCTAAAATTAACTAAAAAATGATTTAAAGCCCCTTTTGAAAAAATTATTTAGAGGGGCGAGCGCTAATTTGTAGAAATATAACTCATTAATTAGTAAAAACCTTTAAAAATTGCCAAATAAGCAATTACATTTGATCGCTTGTTGAAACATGCTGAATGTAGGTTTCATGAAAAAATATATAAGCTCAGGAATATGGGAAGGGGTGGCAATTCAGTATTAGTTAATTACCAAGCACAGTAGCGTACGCAGGATTTTGAAAAGGGGGGGGCCAGAAACTTCAGAATTTTTGAAATGAACATAGATCAGAATTTGAAATTGTCACACTCAAATTTCGTCACATTTTCCGCCCGAAATCAGGTGAAGAGAAAAAGAAAAAAAAAAGGTCTTCACTCAAATTTTGTCCCATTTTTCGCCCGAAATCAGGTGAAGAGCAAAATAAAAGGTCTTCACTCAAATTTCGTGCCCAAATCAGGTGATTTCGAGCCCAAAGCCTGATGCCCAACTAGCAAAGGGGGGGGCATACCTCAATTTTGCCCAATTTTCTATGCAATTTTGCAATCCTGGCGACCCAAAGGGGGGGGCATGGCCCAATGGCCCCCCCCTAAATACGCCCCTGACCAAGCACTTCAACTCAAATATCGTTCCATTAGCCCCCTTCCCCGATCATTGTTCTCTATTAAATATAGACGATATGGATTACTCCTTGTGAGTTTTATTGAACCTGTAGCGTTGCTAGGGGGGAATACAGCCTTTCCCTCGCCCCCATTGGACAGCCGGCCAAAATGCAGAATAAAGAAAATACCATGTTTTTAGCACTTCTGAGACCATCTTTTGCATTGGAATAGACTCAAAAAATGATTTAAAGCTTGTTTTGAAACATTTATTTACGAGGAAGAGCTAATTTATCAAAAACAAAACTCATAAATCAGAAAAAACAACTATGAAAATGGCCAAAAATTGTCTTGAATTGATTTGATCGCTTATCGAAAAATGCTGTTGTTTCTATACATCCCTGAACATAGATTTTATCAAAAAATGAAATGTAAGATGAGAAATAGAGGAGAGGGGCTATTCAGTATTAGTCAATTACCAATAACTTCTCTCAAACTTCCTTCCATTAGCCCCCTAATTATATCTTTCTCTATAAAATATAGACGAAAAAGAGTACTCCTTCAGAGTTTTGTTGAACTCTAATATAGGATTTCATGATTTATCAGCTTGTAAATAAGAGAACTAAAATTCTGGCAATAGATACCACCCACATAGCTCATTTTTGCAACTAGCATTATCATGTTTTTACACTGCTAATTTGTATGCCACGTTTCAATAGCATTAAGTTTTATCAAAATAGGCCTAAAATTAAGTTAGTTTTTGTCAAAAATACACAAAATTTTCGAGCGCTGGGGGCTTCGCCCCCAGACCCCCGAGAACCCCCCCCCATTGCAGATTTCTAGCTACGCGCCTGAGTGTAATCATGTTTTTGCACTGCTAATTTTTATGCCTCCAGAGTTCTCCCTGAAGCCAGATTTTAAAAGCATTAACTTTTATCAAACTAAGGCTAAAATTAAGTTATTTTTGCAAAAACAAAAAAATTTTTTTGAGCGCTGGGGGCTCCGCACCCAGACCCCCAATGGTATCCGGCGGATAGGGCGGAGCTTCCAGACCCCAGAAAGAGCCCCTCCCTACCAGATTTCTGGTTACTCGCCAGATATTAAACGTGTGATGTGATATTAAACGCGCATACTTTCAAGTTGTAGAATCTAACAATGAGAAGTTATTGAGCTAGCCAAATAACAACCGCTATTTACAGTAATGAAGTAGCACCGCCATCTTTAAAATATAACCTTTTGCGGCCTACTATACATTAATATACATTACCTACTATACATTCTTTAAAATATAACCTATGAAGGGTGACGCCACGAAACTCCGCCCCGGGTGTCACCATTCCTAGCAACGCCCCTGCAGGTAGTGATCCTTAACGTTTCAAATCAAGTGATCAATAAATCGCTACCAACTTCTTGTTACCCGAAGTTATTTCAAAACATAATATTTAAATACAGAAGTATTGTAACAATTGCACTTGATTGGTACTGCCAGTATCAGCACGTGCAGTATTGTAGGGATAGGTCTCGCTAACTAGTGCAGTTTTGACCTAATAAGTGAATATAATGAAAGGCTTTAGTAAACATTTTATTTCCTTATCAAGAATATCGAAACGCCAATTAGCTAAAACCTTTTCATCATAACAAGTAATAGCTCCAAATCTACACGAAAATTTCTTAATTTAACTGTAATCATAATTTGATTACTAAATTAAATATATGATAAATCAATTAGGGTATTGCTCCAATAACTTATAGATTGTAATTGGTATTTATATTGATGAGCATATGTTTCATGCCGACTTTTAACAGCAATTTATTTTCAATGTCATTCAGCTTTTTTGCTATTTTTGGTAAAAAGGACGCAAGAAAAATGACCACATCGTCTTCAAAGTAAAATCCTACCGCAACAACAACAAAAAATGCTACCTAGAACAAACATCTACATATTTAGAGCTTTCCAATCAATTTAGTGTATACCATTTAACATATTTTGACACAGAAAAGCATTTAAAACTATCTGGTAACTTAGCTATTATGTGCAGCATACTAAGATTAATATAATGCTTTTGCTGCTCTGTGAGTGAACCTGCTTGATCAAATAAACAGCAATAATTTTGAAAACTTGTTTAAAATACTGCGGAATTGGTGTTACCTTGGCGATATGATGTAACTGCAATTTTTTTTCAGATTTCTAAAAGAAATTGCATGAAAAATTTTTAACCGCATTGGAATTCATATGCGAAGCTTTCAACCCTTTGGAACGAACCATCGCATTTTGCCAAAGAAACGGCTATGTAAAGAGTTTTGTTTTATTAATTTTGTTTAATCATTTGTGGTAAAGCAAGTCGAACCATAAACTGACGATATCTGATCATCCAATATTTGAAGTAATGTTCAAGAAATTCAATATTGATTATCCCGATTTGAACCTTATGATTCAAAGCCACGATTCGGTTATCCAGCTCTACCAAATCCTTTTTGGAAAGATTTTGGTGCAGTTATCCAACAAAGCTTGCAATTTAAAGATCAAATCATTTATAAATCGTATTACAAGATTTAAGACATTTAGGTTGAAAGTTTAATACTTTTGGCAATTTAATTTGATTTTTCTTGTGCAAGCCTCATTACTGATTGCTTTAGTTATGGAAGTGTTAGGTAAAATTCGAATGGGAAACTGTCTAAGCTTAACATAACAAGTTAATAGGAAAATATTTGAATTCTAATTTGACCCACACCCAATGTCAACGTAGGGAACGGAAAAGGGTTAAGATAATTTGGCAATTTAATGATAAAAACTATTATTACAACTAAGTAAAAATGTAGCCTTCTAAAATCTACATGTGAAAGCTTTCTTCGTAAAATGGCTGCTACGTAATTATAAATTAAAATGAAAAAGGTGTGGGAAGCTAGTGTGACGATCTTTTATGTAATCTATGGTGTCGCCTAGTGGTACTGACCATGGCTGAAAAGGTTCAAGAGTCATTTTCTCTTCAATAACTCTGGTTGTATAATCTAGCACTCTGGGTTCACCTCGCACTCTGTTCACATTGTTGCGTTCTTTATAAGGCGCTTTACGGCAATGATCTCTATTTGGTAGTGTCGAACAAGTAGGCTATTCCGTTTAATTAAGTCAAAAAACAAACAGGAAAACTTATACAGTGCAGCAGCTTGATCATAATACCGTAAATTGCGCTAATCGTCGCTTTTTCCAGGCAGGATAAACCTGCAATTACCTATCAGTCAAAAAACTTGTTTGTAAATAATCAGTAAAACTGCGATTTAGGTTGTGCCGTAATGTGACGATAAATATATTCGAAGTTACGGCGCATTATATTCGTGCGAACCAGCAAATTTTTTCACAATTATAGATTTTTGCATCAAAAACTTGATTCAAGCCAAGCCAGTCGTAATAAAAACAACGCTTAGTTCGTAATACTCTATTGTGAGAACGGATTAGGTTTTAATATGCTCCAATTACCTTGGTAGCATTGTGTAAAACTATCAATTGTTGTTACTTAGATATGATCTTCACGTTGCTTATGCATTTTAAGTTCAGCTTTCCCATTATTTAAAGTATATTAAAAAAATAACTAACTGTATCAATACGTTAATGATTTAATAGAAATTACGAATAAGTATTCAAATATTTGGCAAAAAGTGGTACGATATCTGAAAAACTAAACGCTCGGTTAACAAAAAATATAATATCCATTTAATAAGTATTTGTACGGCGTGGTGCATTAAAAAGTTGTTCTACTTGTTTTCTATTTTCCATATTTTCCTCGTTCCATTTTTCTCTAAATGACTACAGTTATACAAGTGTACGATGTGTATTTCCCCTAGATTGCACGCTGTTCAAATTGTTAGGGCTTTAGGATTAGAACAGGATACGCTTTTAAGTACGTGATGCAAAGTTAGAAGTTTCAAGATTGCATTCGGTAATACAACAATACGTTATATTCGAGCATCCCCATATACAAACGAAACAGTGATACAAGCCTTAACTTTGTTAACAATTGAAGTTCTAAGTGAAGTTATCGTTTACCAGAAGTGATATGTCTTTGATTTTTAGCAAAGAAAAATCACGTTAAGGCATGATAAGTGTATTTCGATGTTAATGATGTCTGATACGATATCGCACTCAATTGATTTGGTTATTCTCTTCTTTTATTTCTTCTCCTTTATTGCATGTTCGGATGGTAGTGAACGGCTCCTGGGGCTACTCCAATTGTAAGAAGAGTGGATAGAAAGAAGTACAATGAGAAAAAGTAGAGACAAAACCTAAAATATAATAAACCTTGTAATAATCATACAACAAGCAAATAATAAATAATAATAATAAACCTTGTAACAATAATTATTACAATCATACAACAAGCAAGTTGCTGGGTTTAAATAGCCAAAATTAAGCATGCGAGGAGGCGTCTTCTCTAGCTCAAGTGGTAGAGCAGTGGACCGGTAGTCCAAAGGCTGCAGGTTCGATTCCTGTGGGAAGACAATTTTTCGCATTGCTTCTTTTAAGTAGTCGCCGTTCTGGTGGCTCTTCCCTAGGCTTCCGAGCTGGTAGCCTTTAGGCCAGAAGCACGCAAAACGATTAAAATATAATAAACCTATTAGGGTTGTAGTAAAATGATTAGGGTTGTTAAGACTCGTTCTTTACCACCTTCAATGTAACGATAGTTTGTCATGTTATACGAGCTATATCAGCAAAAACTTTCATTTTTAGAACTACAGTAGCCTATTAATTACGTTAAAAACAGCCTAAAATTATTTTCTTAAAATGAAAATGCAATTACAATCAAAATTGAATTTGAAGTTTTAATTATTTTGAATTGAATGGGAATTATTGAATTGAATAGAAATGGAAATTATTTTGAATTGAACTATTATATAATTATCTCTTGTAACATAGTGATTATTTACTATTTTGGCGAAAAAATGTGTTATGACCTGGTACTAATTAGCGCGATTCCTTGCCTTTTTACGCACATGTTCATCCCTGTTGTCCTAGCTATCCTGACGAGGAATAAAAGACAAATGTCGATTCCGAAACAGTATGTCGTAGGCTGTTAATCAAAGGTTTGATTGTGCCTATAAGACTCTACATACTGTCTATAGCTTAGTATTAATTTTCTTAGTACATTGTTCTTGATAAGTTTTAATTGTTTACGTGTTTTCTGGCCTTAAGGCTACCAGCTCGGAAGCTTAGGGAAGAACCACCAGATTATGCTTATGCACGCAACGGATTAAAACAATAAAAGGACCCTGGCCCGTAAACGTCAAAACATCACAATTAATTATTTATTGTTAGCATGAATTTTAAAGCCGTGTTCTTTTTAACAAAAACAAGCAAATTTGCTGTTTTAATGCACCATAGTTATTTTGGTTTGAATGAAAGGGCCATACAATTTAGATTTAGACAGCATTGTAAACAAGGAATGATGTGTTCGCCCTTGCACTATTAGGCTACATTTGAACAGGAGCATGATAAATAGTGTTGTAATAATGACTTCCTGGATTCGTTCGATTGTTCTTTCAGCGCCCTCTAGTTCTTGCATTTATGAAAACAAACAACTGTGCAACAGTGCTATTAAAACATCTGCTAATTGTACATTTGGGAGTTTGTACAAGGCTCAACTGTTAGGCAAATGGCTTTATGTTTGAAGCTGATGATGTTCGATTCCATTATGCCAGATGGAAATATCAATTTAGATCTAAATAAAATTTACACGTGTTGACAGCATTAAGGTGCTGTCAAGTGAAGTAGGATTGTAATTCTAAGACGTAATGTTTTTGTGTACTATTAAATTACTTCTGCCTATTTCACGTCAGGAATAATTTAAGAATATGCTCGTACAACCATTTCTTTTTCAATTTCAACCTAACAAATGACTTCCCACTTAATTTTGGAAAGAAAAATTGACTACAAGAGTATGTTAGCAATTTAGAAACACTTTAATTGACTTGCCGTTGGGATGCCAAAAATAAAATTGTTGGTTTTTAGTGTCTGTCAAAAATTGTTGCGTGGTCGTGTGGTATGTAAATTCTGCTTTTTTGAATGTTAAATTTTAGCAAAATGCATTAATGGAACCAGCGTTAACGTTGCATGTTATTTTGGCGTACGAAATTTGTCGGTCGATAATATTAATAGATTTTTTTGTACAGTTTAAAATAATCTTGAATATTCTTACTTATCAAGCACCGTGGCGGCAAATTTCCATTCACATGCAATCAACTCATCTCTGTCATCACTGTACATTCGGCTTGTGACGAATTTTACTTCGTTTAAAACTTCAATCATTTCTCTGAAATTAACAAAAAGAAGGAATTTATTTTTAACGACCATTTTTTAACTGTTATGATTCATAACTTTTATTATAAAAAAGCAAGCATTTCTTTAAAAATTTCATTGAAAAGCTTCAAAGCCAACTCCAAAAATGAAGCTTCTGGTAGGACTTTTTAATGGGGTTGCAATTTTTAGCAATATCGTAAAGGCTCGCTTACGTGCTTCTAACTTAGGCCAATCTACAATGTCCATAGAATCGTAAGCGGTTACGAGCGTATTGTTAGTTTATTTTAAACCGAAATTGCTATGTTCGTCGTACTATCTTACCAGCGTTCGAGCAGTCAGTTGGTTAAACTACATCGCGGATACACTCGTACGCTCGCGATTTTGCGTTCAGTGTTGTCCGGGCTTTTCGATTATCCTTTAAATTAACTTAAATACGCAGTCATAATACTTGTTAGTATCTTTCAGTATGTCTTTTAGAAATTTTTTCTCCGGCGAACTTTCGTCCGATCTCGAAGTTTTCCATGATTTTAGTTCGTTTTCCACCTAAAACATTATTTTTACGTTTCCGCTTTCTGCGATTTGGTTTCGAGTTCGAGGAAAACCAAGTTTTAGTCAAGTTTCTTTCGAAGAGTTAAGTCACAAGTCTGCGCTGGAATCAAGCACATTTGAGTGAAAACTTAGAAAGCTACAGTATTTGACTTTTTTACTTTAATGGCTTTAAATGTACAGCTTGAGTTAATTAAATTCATTATATTAGTTATTAATTTCATTGCTACAACACATTTGAAGTAACCAATATGTTCAAACCAGAAACTGGAAAGTGACTTCCGATTGGACATAGTCACTTGGCTTCTTACGGATTGCGGCTCGTGCTTGAACGTTTAATTTTCATATTCCATTTCAAGAGCCTGGCTGTAAAGTTGAGCTTGAAGATATAGACTGAGTTACTGACCTTATGTGTGTTTAACTGCTGTTGTGAATTAATGTTTGTTCCTCCGTTTAGGGTTGTTTGCAGCTTTCTAACAGAACTATCTAAGAATCGTCTTCGATGGCTGTTTTTTCCTGGTTTTTGGATTCTGAGTAACTTTGGAAGCGCCCATAAAAATATCCAGCGTATCTAAAATGACGTCACCAACAGTTACCTTTCAGCAATGCATTGATTTTCTATGTTAGGTTCATGTTTTCAACTGCGGCTACGAAACACACTTATTAGATTGCTTTCGATTTGTTGCATCAGTTAAATAAATCTATTGAAATAAGTATTAAATCACAATGTTTACGGTAAAGATTTAGATGTCTTACCCGGTAGACTTGATCTGTACAGTAGTTGAAAATTGAAAATTTAAATGATTTTATTGATATAACGATTTATAACTTGTTTTGGCTTTCAATGAAACCTCTACATCAGTACATTGTAGAAGATTATTTGGCCCGGTATGGCTGTTAAAAATTGCGAGGTACTAAAGTTATAGCAATGGTTTAATAATATGCGGCAGAAAAATTCGCGATGTTGGATTGTATTTTGCGAAGTAATTCGTAACTGAAAATTTGCGTCGTTAGCTCTGGCACCATACATCCCACTTCATCTCTTTAAAAGGCATTTCCTCTGTTGCACTGGCTGCAAATTGGTTTTGCAGAGTCGGGGCACTAACTGGAAGAATGAATATTTCAAAGCAACCCTTGATCATGTTGCAAAGTGCAAATGAATTCAGGAGCGTATTTAGGGGGGCATTGTGCCATGCCCCCTTTGGGTCGCCAGTAATGTTTATTTTTTTCATTTTTCATAGCAATGTTGTAGGGTACAACGATGACAAGGCAATACATATAGCAACCCGTGGGGGGAAGGGGGATGAGCAGGATCGATATTCTCGTTATTCAGTAAATTTTCAAAGTCTTGACGTGTGCTTCTTGAAAAAATATTGCAGAGTTCCATGCAAGTGGCAGGTAAGCAACATTTTATATTTGGCTACAATTTAGAATTAGATGACCGCAGCCCTTTACACTGGACCGAGAGTGATCAAAAAATATTAATGGGAGCGCAAGAAAAAATTAAATTGTAAAGCTAACGTTACGGTAATCATAAAACGGGTACGGAACGTTAAACAACACGTCTGGCGTGTGTGACAGTGAATTTCTGTAATAATTATTGTGCCATATGTGCAGCTTATTGTTTATTTGCTTTATCGCTGTGTCGTTGCGATGCTTAAGTAACCGAAAAATTTCAATTTTTTTGCAAAGTTTACAAAATTTTCGGTGAAAATAATACTTGGCCTTTTATGATATCAATCGGACGCTCGGATCCTTTTGATGGAGAAAAAACTTGAAATTGTTTGAAAAAATTCAACGTTTTGGTGATTATTGTACTTCGGTAAATTTTTACAAAAATGGGTTTCCTCAAACAAAAAAAAAACAATTTTTTTTCAAATCGCGCCAGAAAACGCTTGTTTTTGGTTCGAAGCAAGCGACATGCTTGCATATTTTCGTCTTGCCATAAACTTTGAAACTTGAGAAACATTTCAGCTAAAAGCAGTTCCAGAATAACTTAAGTTGTACGTCGTGTAAATAATGGGTTCAATTTAAGTTACGTCCGTTTGATGTATTGTATCTTTATGAGTTGACATGAAGTTTCCTGCAAGGAATGCTCAAAGTAACGTTTTCTTTTCCGAGCGAAACTTATTGTGTTACTCAGCAAGACGTCAGTTAAAATATTTATTTTGATATTGGCTTAGCAGGTAGTTTTCATCAATCACAATAATTATGGAGTGTAAGTTTTTTTTTTTTCTTTCTTTGCTTTTTTTGTTTATTCTTTCATTACAAAGCATTGCTTGAAAATCGCGAGAAATTTATCAAGTTCACGTTTTGAGCCAACAGTATTATGCGAATGCAAACAATTTACCGGTAGGTGGTTTGCTGATAGTCTGAAGAGACAAGCTGAAGATAAAATTGGTTCTTAAAACCGAAAGTAGCTTACACAGCAGTTGAGTTAGAAACATTGCAATACCGGTATTAAATAGCGCAAAAAAAGAATTGAATATCTGCATTCTGCAGGCAGCTGCTCTTGCTTCTTCTAGCGCAACTTACCTGCGCTTATCATAATATGTTGGATTAAGTGCGACTTTTTTGTGGATAATTTATGCCCTCCCCCCTAATCGGAAATCCTGCGTTCGCCACTGAATGCATTAGTAAGGTATGTGGGCACACTTTCTTAGTTAGATGACGTAACAAATGAATTTCTTGGATGAGTTCAACCCATGTTAATACGTACTATTTTCGGCATTTCGTTTGCATTGGCTGCGTTAGTGTGATGAAAATTCAACGACACTACCGTGGCGATAACAGATGCAGCAACCATGATGATGCTAAATGCGAAATACAGCACTAAAAACAAACAAACAATTAGATGGTAAATTGTGAACAAAAAAAAAAAAAAAAATTAAGACTCGGAGAATCTGAAAACATAAAGTGGCAAAAAAAGCCAGGACAAAATATAATTTTCTATGCTCTCCAGTCTCCATAAAAAAAAGCGCCTTAAAGTTTTGGACCAAAAGTCCATGATACAATTTTAAAAGCTTCAACCGGTTGCTAAGAGCAAGAATATAAATATTTTACTATGTTATGATCTTGATTTTTTACAATCGAAACATTACAACTGTGACGAAAAATGTGTAAATATTTTAAAAGAATATGTTTCTACGTATTTCAACCTAATATTCACAGATAAAAATCATACATCAGGTTAAGCTGAGGCAATGCTGTGGATAAAGTTGTTTTTAAGTAAGCAATACAATATTTTTAAGAGAAGAAAAAAAATCAATATTGAACAGTGGTGTACATAATATAATACGACAATATAATACCCTCTTTTGTGAGTGATAGAATGCAGCATAGATAGGAGGGTAAATACCTGTTAAAGCTAGATTTTCGCTTTTTACTAGATTTTCGCCAAAATCAATATCTACTGTAGATATCAAATTGCAGCTAAACCCACCTAACCGAGGAATGGCATCAGACGGTGGTAAATTCTCAGCAACCATTTGAAGAAACACGACCAGAGCCAGTAATATAGTGATTCCTGAAACACAACGTTACCTACAAAATTTTGTATATCACAGAAATAGTGATGATGATGTTGTTGGTTTTTGGCCTGCATTCGATTGTCAACACTTCTTTGGATCGTCAAATTTTAAAATCTAAGACATCAACAAATAGTGAAAGAACAAAACAGTTTGCATTATTCACAATATCGGAAAATTATGCCCACAACATGGTATATGCCGAAGCGTTTTTAATAGACAACCAAGAAATGAAAAAGGAAGGAAGACTGATTGCAAATAGAATATTACATCGCTAGCGATATCCGGAGACTTCACGAAAGTATTCAACTTGCTGAACTAAAGAACTTCACAATTGCGTTAGGCGTGTTTATAGTTGTTGATAATCACATCTGAAATACATCGCTTTCGAATTTCATAATGTTCCATCAACTTAGTCAAGTTTGTGTTTAACAGCTTCCAAAATTTAAATGTCTGGAAAAGGCATTTATAAATATCTATCAGATCTCGTTTCAAATTTTAAGGAGTTAGTTGAATTTTCGCTTAGAGGCGCAATTGTTAAAATTGCGGTTACAAATAAAACCCTCGTTAAAACAAATATTTCGACAATAACCTTTCGCTCCCGTGGAAACACAGAAATAAAAGCTTTTGATCTGAAAATACCAATATGATTTTTAAGTTTTGCAACTTACATTATCTTGACCAGAAATTTGACACACTATCCGAAATATCAAATCTACACCCTAACTAGCCCACTGCAAAATTTTTTTAAGACGAATTTTATACCAGCACATGTATGAACAGTTCGACAAACTTTTCTCAAAATCTAAGAACTAAATTAAACAATGCCTGCCTTAGCAATTAGCATGGAAAGAGATACGTTAACAAAATTTAGAAACAAAAAATCAAATTCTTATAAATTTATTCGTGATATTACAGAGTCTAACTTTACGATGACTTCACATTGAAAACTTGAAATAATTTACTCAAAATCTATGCTTTCCAAAACACTAGGGGTAATGTTAAAGTCGAACTACTATTTACTAAAAATCATCTACCTACGTCTTTCGCACATTGCGCTCTTTCTAGTTCATTTTAACAGCTTGGAGGCCATTCGCTCTCAATGTTTAAAGGTCTTATTAAATTTATCAAAATAATCAAGTAACGTCAATCAACAAGCCACGAGGAGTTCAAACAGTTCTTCTCTTTATTACGAAATAACATAGAGCGATTTTTAAAATTCCAGCGACTCTATTATATCAGCCAAACTTAACACTATCCACGGCCAAAAATAAGCACGCATTTTACAACTGTTTTTATTCTGAGAACGCTATTTAGCAGTGCGACCTAACGGCCAACATATTAAATATTGTACATTATATTGTATTACATCTATTATTCAGCACAAAAGCTTTCTTAATGAAATTGTTCAAAAACTAATTTTAAGGGCAAGAGAGCAAGTAGAAGATTTTTTTACCGTCATCAGCGACAGTTTAGTAACAATACTGGGCCATACAGCTTAAATCAACAAAGCCATTAAGCTCAAGTACTTCAACGTGTTCAATGTTGCAGTAATCCCAAAGGGTTTACTCTTCTACTTTTCTGTGATACCAATTAACTGTACAGTTTGAAGGTCCATTTAAGAGCTAATTGTCCAACATGGCATTGCCAAGTTTGTCATGTTTTATCTTTTTCTTACATTAGCCTACCGGTTCTCTTTGATTATGTCTAGCTGGAATACTTTGTAATAAAAATTTGAAATTTTAAGGAGCCCATTTGGCATGGTCTCCTCAATGTGGCCAATTAAATTTGTTATCTTTAATCTCTGATTCATATTAACTTATCCAATCGATTTAGTTTGTTTAGCTTTTGTAGTTTATGGGGGAGGAGCCAACACAACTGGAGCACCCCTATAGCATGAGATCCTTGTTTTTTTGTCTAGCTTGAGTGGTTAAAGCTTTTGAAGGACTCGTTGGAGGAGGACTCTCTAATTGTGGCACTTCAAATTAGTGATCGATATTTTATTTATGTATTCTGATTTTATCTTTGTTTTATATTTGCCTTTTCTGAAAGTTTCATATGTTTAGCTTGAATGGTTGAAAAGTTTGAATTCTGAAGGACCCCCATTTTGGTGTCACAAAGTTTTTGTCAAATTTTATCTTTCTTTCATGTTTGCTTGTGTATCCTGAAATTGTGATATGTCTAGCTTACACAAGTAAAAAGTGTGAATTTTGGCATCCTCATTTAAGGGGGACCCGCATTGTGGTATTCCCAAATTTTGTCAAATTTTATCTTTTCATATTTGCCTATTCTGAAAAATTTCATCTGTCCAGAGTGAGTGGTTCAGTTTTGAATTTTGGCGTCGTTGTTTGAGGGAGATCCCTTCATTTTGGTACCCCCAAATTTTGTCAAATTTTATCTTATCTTCATTTTGTCTATCCTGAAAATTTCATCTGTCTAGCGTAAGTGGTTAAATTTCGAGTTTTGGCGTCCTTGTTTGAAGAGGATTTTGGTACCACCAAATTTTGTCAAATTTTATCTTTTCTTCATATGTGCATATCCTGAAAATTTCATGTGTCTAGCATGTGTGGTTAAAAAGTTTGATTTTTGGCGGCCCCATTTAAGGGGAACCCCCCATTTAGGTACTCCAAATTGTTTTAAATTTTATGTTCCTTTTAAATTTACTTACCTTAAAAACTTTATATGTCCTGCTTTAAAGGTTAAAAAGTTTGAAATTTGGAGGTCCCAGTTTGGGGGTAACCCCCAATTTTGGAACCCATAATTTTTGTTTGGTTTAGTTTGGTTTTGATATCTACCAACTCAAAAAATTTGATTTATGTAGCTTTAATGGTTTAAAAGTTCAAAATTTTGGCGGCCCTGTTTGAGGGGAACCTCTCATTTTAATACCCCCAAATTTTGTCAAATTTTATCTTTTCTTTATATTTACTTACCTTAAAAATTTTATGTATCTAAATTAAAAGAGTAAAAAGTTTGAATTTTGGAGGACCTGTTTGGGGGGAAACCCCCACTGTGGCTCCCCCAATTTTTGTTAGGTTTAGTTTATTTCTAATATCTACCCATTCCGAAAATTTGATTCATCTAGCTCCAACAGTTTAAAAGTTCAAAATTCTGGAGGACTCGTTTGAGGGGGATCCCCCAACCTAGCACCCCAATTTCAGTAGGGCACTAGTCCTCCCTAATATCTTCAATCGCTCAAACTTTGAATACAGTGCGTTTAGCGGTTTAAAAGTAGATAGCTGGAGAAGAAGAAGAAAAAAGAAAAAAAAAAGTAAGAAGAAAGAAAAAAAAGAAAAATAGTATTCAAGTTGGGTAAATGAACATAACCAGAAGAAAGGCAGTTGATAGTGTGCTCAAAAATCACAAACCATTTTTCATCAATATTAGTACTCACCGAGATATATCGGTTCAAAATCGTCCACTTTCTGCCCAATTTTGGCCTGTAAAATTTTGGTCACGTGACCGGGCGCCCCCAAACTTGGTTTGCATAAAGCATTTATAAGCACACACATTGTGTCCAAATTTCAGCTTTGCACATCAAGTGGTTTTGGAATTACAAGCGATTTAATAACTTTTGAAGCCAAAAATTACCGTTTTTTCATGTTTTTTTTTGTGTCTCAATTCACGATCACGTGACTTAGGATCCCCAAAATTGGCACACAAGACGCTTTCATTATTTGTTATGTTGAGTCCAAATTTGAACTTTCTAGATTTTACTGTTTGTTAGCAATAAGCAAATCAATTCTCATCAGCCAAAATTCGCGAACAAAACCAATGGTACTACGCCCTCGCGCAAAGTCCCAATTAGGGATCCAATACAATCTACCATACATTCAATTGCATTTGCTTTAAAAAATATCAGTCTCGTAAACCATTTTCAAAATTTATAGTCGGCAGCGTGACTGACTGAGTGAATGCGTCGTTTTTAGGACGACCCTGATCGCTTGATTTGGGTTCAACCCGCACCACCCTGGTCACGTCGTTGCGTCCTTGGGTAAGACGTTTTTCGATGATTATCTCTGCCGGGTGGCTTTGAACAAGCAGCAAATTCAGTGGACAAGAATTTAAAGAAATCCACGGGAACTTTGGATAAATTGAAACTCGTAAGCAGGTACGGATTTCTCCAAACGCAAAGTAGTCGTTGAACAAAAGTGCGCAGATCGTCCAATAACACTACAGAAAAAAAAAATTTTTTTTCATGCTTCTCACAGTTTTGCAACTATTCTTGGCTAAGTTTGGGGCGTTGATTTCAAAAATGCTATAGGTTTTTTTCTGTGACGTCTAGTTTTTTGGTTATTTGTATTACAATTGTATCCTGATAGCATGTGGTAGTAGCGATTTCTGGGTTTGCATTTTGCCTAAATGAACTCAACAAATTTGCTTTGATCGTCTTTTCTTTTCTCTTGATCAATCAATGCACTAAGAACTTCGTTACGTCATCTTATCAATTTATAGGGATTAATAGTTACTAATCTTTGTGATATCCTAGTATGTGTTTGGCTGCTCTCTTTGATAAAAGATTTTGTACCGGTATTTGTTTCTTTTAAACTGGTCATGTAAATGGAGAAAGTGATAGCAGCCCTTAAACCGAGAAAATGATAGCAGCTTCAGAGAGTCAAATGATTCTTTTTGAATATCAGAAAGTTCTGCAAGCATTGTGTCAATGCTTGAGCAGGAACCATATTCATCACTAGCGTTCCTAATTTCACACTAATGAACTAAAACGACCAAAACGATTTACGTAGAGATTTGGGACTAACCAAAGAAATTTCAGAGCTTCTTGCTTCTAGATTTGAAACAGTGGAATATGCTGCCCATTTCCCTAGGCCGTCAATTGTACATATATTTGCGTTCGCGGCATTCTTAAGCTTTAGAGTTGCTTCTCGGTACATGATAGTGTATGCTATTGCAATAAAATCAATGGACTGTTTCATGGCCTTAGATCTGAGCACAACCCTGATGAGTGGAGACTTTTCATTGATTCCAGCAAAGCAAGTTTAAAGTCTGTTCTGCTCTAGAAAGGAAATCATATGTCGTGCATCTTGATTAAGAAAAACTTACGAAACCATGGTAGTAATTTTACATTTGATTTAGTATTCAATCTATAAATAGAATATTTGCGAGATCTCAATGATTGACCTTCTCTTGGTTTGCAGTGATTGGCTTTCTCCATGGGTTACCCCAAGCACCAATGGTTCTTGTGTCTTTGGGACAAGCTAGATGATAAACAGCACTATTGGTATTTGAAAAGATTAGCACTCACGTGAAGATTTTTTTAGCAAAATTTACCATGTCTCTTTACTTTATCCAAAAAAATGTATACGCCAGTCGCCAATACATATCCAATCAGGACTCTTGAAAAATTTATTAAGGCAATGGATCGAAATAGCAATAGATTTAAGTTCCCGCATCAGCAATTTTCCGCCAAATCTGATGCTAAAATAACTGCTGGAATATTCATAGGAACAGAAATTTGGAAGCTAATGAATGAAGAAAGTTTTAGTGAAAGACTAAGCTCATCAGAAAAATCATGGTACCAATATTGCTTGGTGATCAAAAATTGTTTAGGCAACAAATCTTCTTCATATGTCAGCATTGTTTAAGACTTTCTATGCAGCTACAAATGACTTTGTGCAAGAATGTTGCTGAAAATTTATTTTCTCCATTTCTACCTCGGATTTTTTCCCTTCTACATTGGGAACAATTTCATCAAACAATTAAACAAATGAAAGATCGCTATTAGGGGAGAATAACTCGGACTATGATGGCAGATTACTGCTGGCTTCTTCAGCGCGAAAGTGTGCTAAGCATAAGAATCAAGCAAAAAGCGCAGAGCATTTTTAACTATCAACTGCAGCAACACTTGGTTGATCTTTGTTTTTTTTTAACTCAATCAACTTTCAAAGTACTTGTAGCCGAAATGGTTATGGCACCTGTTTGTTAGCGAATACAGTCATCAAAGACGTTTTGCACTGGTGAAGTTACATTGTTACAATGATTATTACGCGAAATATAATACGTTGTTTCATTATATTTTCTCAAATAAGTAAAAAACCTGATGTGCTAGCACAAAAATAATGGCAGATTTGAAATCAGCACCCCAAATACACTCTAAAACGCTTTTTCACTTCAGAGTAGCAAAAATTTTGTTGCCTTGTGTAATTGGCGTCTGACGATTTGCTGTGATAAGAGGATAAATATGCACTACAACACCAGTCTAATCTTCAAGTACATATACTGCTCAAGTTATATACAAAAATTTTTAAGATCACGTACATATCATTTGTACTTTCAAGCATTACACTTCGAAGCATTATTTACGTCATTTGGTTGTTATTGATTGCAGTTTTACCACAGCTTAAACACAGTTTCTTACAGTATCGATAGTTAAAAAAGCTATTGCAGTTTTTCGTTTATACTGCGCAGATCCATAAGATCATCATCGAAAGTCTAAATTTTTTTCTTTCTACTTTAATTTTAAAGGCCATGAATCTTTAGTGAATGTGGCAAAGGTTTCAATAAAAATCGTTTAAATTAACACGAATAACACCTAATATTTTTAATACGCAATTGCTGTCTTCATAACATGAAAACATGTTTGGAATGTAAAACTCGAATCTTCCTGCTAAGAAGATTTTAAATTTAAAGAATAATATGAAAGGAGGAGGGCAGGCAGAATCAATGTTATGAGATTTTTATAAAACTAGTGCAATTAATAGCAAAAAACAGCAAGACTAAAGTCATTTTAAGGATTTATTTATGATCAAAAATGCAAACAGTTTAGCCTTTCATCAGGCCTCTTCAGGTATAGTTAAATTATAGCCATGTTAACTTCGGACTAACTGGAAAAAAAATGAAATACAATTGTATTTCATTTTTTCCAGTTAGTCCGAAGTTAACATGGCTATAATTTAACTACAATTTAACTGAAGTTAACATGGTATAGTTAAATTATAGCCATGTTAACTTCAGACTAACTGGAAAAAAAATGAAATACAATTGTATTTCATTTTTTCCAGTTAGTCTGAAGTTAACATGGCTATAATTTAACTATACCTGAAAAGGCCTGATAAAAGGCGAAAACGTTTGTATTTTTGATTGTAAATAAATCCTTAGAATGACTTAGTCTTGCTGTTCATTTCTATCATTTGGCTAAATAAAATTTCCACTTTACCGAAGTTATAGTGCAATTACATTTACATTTACGCTTTTAATTACATTTACGTTGATTCTAGTCTTTTTGACACAAATGTACCAGTAATATTTTACTTTAAATACGCTTTAGCGCAACATGACAATTTTAGTCTTCTACTTTTGTTTAAACTCAAGCTTACACAATTTAACCAGAAACTGAGTGGAAACACTGGAGATTCAGGAAGTATATGTAGTATTCAATATTTCGAAAATATAAGAAAAAAAAATACGGTTTTTAGGTGCTCGTGAGCGGTGCGGTCGTGACGACTATAGACAATATTATCTGCGCTATCGTAGCGCATCGTTAATTACCGCCGCAGATTAACGTCAGGATTATCTTCACGCTTCGCTGATTCTGTCACAGATTAACGTCAGTGGTGCCCACTCTTGCGTTAAACTTGAAAGTCGAATCATGGTCGAATATCTCTGGTGCAGCAGTTTAAAGAGAATAAAGTTAACATTGACGTGAATTAATATGACGTGAATTAATTACCGGGCTGCATGTCTATCAATTGAACTAGAGAATGCAATTCACTGCATTTTCAAATTTGCTCGTTTTAAGCACAACAACTCTTGACAACATCATTTGTCATCCGCAATTTGTCAAGTTAGTCACTGTTCACTAAGCTGTTTCGGACTGTTGGTTCTCATACGCGCCTCTCAATACTGTTGAGATGACCTTGTCCTCAAAAGCGGTATAGCAATTTTTATTCGAATATCTTCAACCCCTGAGCTTTATCAACTATCAATGATCTTAGTGGTTCGGCTCCTTACACACAATTATGGTATATCTACAAGTTATACACATCAGTTTGTTACTACTTGAAAAACTTACCTAACGTAATTCTCTCTCCAGCATCTGCTGGAAGTACAAACACTAATATGGTCAAGGAACAAATTAAAATGCAGGGAAGAATCAAGTTAAATCCGAAGAATAGAACTCTTCTTTTGATGTGTATCGTATAAGTGATGTCCACGAATGGATTGTTCGGACAGCATTGATAAGTTAAAGACGTACGTTTTCCTCGCATCGCTTGCATATGAAAAACAAAATCACCCTTAGATATAATTTTCATTAAGTAAAGATTTGAATGGAGAAATAGGACGACTGTCTTTCATTGAAATAACTCAGCAATGTTTACTTAAGAAATAACTGATGTGTTTTTGGCGCAAGCAGAGGTTGTGGATGACTGTGAAGTTGATTTGTAATGCCTCCGATTGTGTATAAAGTTATATTTTGATTCACTTTAACAGTTACGGGATATATGGGTCATTCTATTATAATACAACCACACAGTGTAACCCACCCTCTCAGATTTTTTTCAATTTTAGATATGTTGTAGTGATAAATGAGAGATAAAGAATAACGTTGGTCCCATCAAAATCCATCGAGCGGTTTTCGAGATATCATCAGTGAACTTTTCGCCACTAATGGCGCTGTTTTTGCTCCCCGAAAACAAAAACGCCCATAAAATACTCATTTTTTGACATATTTGTAAAAGAAAACTATGTATTCTGACAGATTTGGGGGTGAGGATTTCAATTACTAAGGCAAATTTTCAAAAAAAGCATCAGAAACCAGTCAAAAATAGGCATATAAATTTTGGGGGTGATCAACTTTAACGCCCCATTACTAAAATCTGCAGAAACAAATTTTTTTCCAACCAATGCCAAAATGTTAAGAAAGACTTCCTACTTCATATATGTTAGTATGCTAAATGTGTTTTTTTGCAAACTTTTGTAATTAACTCAGACTTTTCACTCAAATTTTGCCTTTTCCTAAATGACAAAAATGTAGATTGCACTTATGTAGCACATGTGCTTATGATGTCATAGCCAATAATTAATGTTCTGGAATTAAAATGGATTTTGATTGCATTGCAAAAACGTGCTACCAGTACATTCATGCCAAAAGCAGTGAGCAAATTAGTGAGCATTTAATCAGTTTTAGGTGCAGGAAAATAAAATGTGCTCTTGAATAAAGCGATAAAGATGCATGGGCGCAGGAGAAAAGATGAATTTCATGGGACAAATTCAAAGAAAGCGTTGAGGCATCATCAAAAAACAGGGATATCAATGATGCAAATCATGAATACAGCATTAGCACATCTAACAGTAAAACTCAGCAATTACGATTTTCATTTGGTTTGTGAAATAATGTTTGAGGTTATTTAAAATTGGTATACTAACATGTATTTCAGAACATACGGAGTTTATTGATGTAAAGCTGCTAGTTATCAAATTTAAAATAAATATGGATCTAGAAAATTGTTTTATTGGAAAGGCAAAAGAAAGTGACGAATGTCATAAAATTTGGTATGTAAAACGGAAAGAGTTATTGCCCATAGCTAAACTCAAACAGAATGAATTAGAACTTGCGGAATGGCGATCAGGTGTCAAAGTAAGTGACTGCATTTATGATTCCAGTGCCAAACTATGCCTTCATCACTACCAAGTTTATATGGAGCACTTTGAAAAGCGACAGACAAAATGCAGCAATATTTTTCAATGTCACTGTGGCGTGAAGATGCCCAAAGCACGTCATCTAATCACTTTGGCAAAGGCAAAAACCTTGGTAAATCAATACAAAGAAATTTCACCTGGTTTCAAACTCTGCATCACTTGCTATAAACAAGCAAAAAAGGAGTATTCTACTCTTTTGACCCAAATGGAGCAGTCTTCAGGAACATCTGAAACAGATGGATCAGAATTTGCAACAACAGAAAATGATAATGCAGTTGACATGCTTAATTCTAGTCTTCTTCAGCAAAATATTTCTCCCATTAAATTGCATTCTCAACCACAACGACAAAAAGTAAAGCAGGCAAAACAAAAATTGTCAAAAGCTGCACAAAATCTTCAAGCTTCTTTAAGTTCAGTTAGCATCAGTGTATCACCAGTCAAGGTCAAGGTAATTTCCCAATCAACAACTTCTTCTGCTAACTGTAACAATTTTGATCTTGATACTCTGATGAACAAACTTAAATCTAAATTTTAGTCATCTTCTTATCAAGAAAAGATTCAAATATTGACTTTAAAGCCAGATTCCTGGACAATTGAGAAAACTTCTACGTTTTTTCACTTTACTACCTTGACCTTGACTGGTGATACACTGATGCTAACTGAACTTAAAGAAGCTTGAAGATTTTGTGCAGCTTTTGACAATTTTTGTTTTGCCTGCTTTACTTTTTGTCGTTGTGGTTGAGAATGCAATTTAATGGGAGAAATATTTTGCTGAAGAAGACTAGAATTAAGCATGTCAACTGCATTATCATTTTCTGTTGTTGCAAATTCTGATCCATCTGTTTCAGATGTTCCTGAAGACTGCTCCATTTGGGTCAAAAGAGTAGAATACTCCTTTTTTGCTTGTTTATAGCAAGTGATGCAGAGTTTGAAACCAGGTGAAATTTCTTTGTATTGATTTACCAAGGTTTTTGCCTTTGCCAAAGTGATTAGATGACGTGCTTTGGGCATCTTCACGCCACAGTGACATTGAAAAATATTGCTGCATTTTGTCTGTCGCTTTTCAAAGTGCTCCATATAAACTTGGTAGTGATGAAGGCATAGTTTGGCACTGGAATCATAAATGCAGTCACTTACTTTGACACCTGATCGCCATTCCGCAAGTTCTAATTCATTCTGTTTGAGTTTAGCTATGGGCAATAACTCTTTCCGTTTTACATACCAAATTTTATGACATTCGTCACTTTCTTTTGCCTTTCCAATAAAACAATTTTCTAGATCCATATTTATTTTAAATTTGATAACTAGCAGCTTTACATCAATAAACTCCGTATGTTCTGAAATACATGTTAGTATACCAATTTTAAATAACCTCAAACATTATTTCACAAACCAAATGAAAATCGTAATTGCTGAGTTTTACTGTTAGATGTGCTAATGCTGTATTCATGATTTGCATCATTGATATCCCTGTTTTTTGATGATGCCTCAACGCTTTCTTTGAATTTGTCCCATGAAATTCATCTTTTCTCCTGCGCCCATGCATCTTTATCGCTTTATTCAAGAGCACATTTTATTTTCCTGCACCTAAAACTGATTAAATGCTCACTAATTTGCTCACTGCTT
Organism: Trididemnum nubilum; assembly: GCA_963965965.1. Taxonomy (NCBI): domain Eukaryota; kingdom Metazoa; phylum Chordata; class Ascidiacea; order Aplousobranchia; family Didemnidae; genus Trididemnum; species Trididemnum nubilum. Next base: position 14,004,332 of record OZ014490.1, read on the forward strand.
TTGGCATGAATGTACTGGTAGCACGTTTTTGCAATGCAATCAAAATCCATTTTAATTCCAGAACATTAATTATTGGCTATGACATCATAAGCACATGTGCTACATAAGTGCAATCTACATTTTTGTCATTTAGGAAAAGGCAAAATTTGAGTGAAAAGTCTGAGTTAATTACAAAAGTTTGCAAAAAAACACATTTAGCATACTAACATATATGAAGTAGGAAGTCTTTCTTAACATTTTGGCATTGGTTGGAAAAAAATTTGTTTCTGCAGATTTTAGTAATGGGGCGTTAAAGTTGATCACCCCCAAAATTTATATGCCTATTTTTGACTGGTTTCTGATGCTTTTTTTGAAAATTTGCCTTAGTGATTGAAATCCTCACCCCCAAATCTGTCAGAATACATAGTTTTCTTTTACAAATATGTCAAAAAATGAGTATTTTATGGGCGTTTTTGTTTTCGGGGAGCAAAAACAGCGCCATTAGTGGCGAAAAGTTCACTGATGATATCTCGAAAACCGCTCGATGGATTTTGATGGGACCAACGTTATTCTTTATCTCTCATTTATCACTACAACATATCTAAAATTGAAAAAAATCTGAGAGGATGGGTTACAAAATTTCAGAATTTTGGTTGTATTATAATAGAATGACCCATATACAATACTTTATAGTTGATTGGCTTTGATTCTATTCCATAAAAAAGGAGATATTTTGCTTCTCATAGTTGTTTAGACATAGCTCAAACAAGTAACAAGATGTTTAGGAATTGCGATTTATGCACGTGTAAGAACACTTCTAAGAAACTGGAAATAATGACTTGTTATAGGGACAGCAGTAAGTTATTATGTGCAATAATAGTATTCGATTACACTAGGCAACAAAATTTTTGCTACTTCGAAGTGAAAAAGAGCTTTAGAGAATATTTAGAGAGCTGATTTCAAATCTTCCTTTATTTTTGTACTAGCCTGTCAGGTTTTTTTAGTTATTTGAGAAAATACAATGAAATAATGCATTATATTTAGCATAATAATCATTGTAACTTTGCCACTGCAGTATATAAGAAACGTCTTTGATGTATTCGTTGACAAACAGGTGTCACAGCGATTTCGGCCATGGTACTTTGAAAGTTTATTGAGCTTAAACAAAGCAAATATCAACGAAGTGTTGCAGTTAACAGTTAAAAATCCTTTACGCTTTTTATTGGCCTCTCACAATATGCTTGGCACCGCTTTATCGCTGAAGAAACCAGCAGTACATAATCTGCCACCATAGCCCGAGCTATTCTCCCCTGATGGCGATCTTCCACCTGTTTAATTTTTTAATGAAATCGTTGCCAATGTTAGAAGAGAAGAAATTCGAGGTGGAAATGGAGAAAATGAATTCTCAGTGACATTCTAGCACAAACACTTTTGTAGCTGCGTAGAAAATCTTAAACAATGCTGACTTATGAAGAATTTTTGTTGCAAAAAAAAATTTTGATTACTAAGCAAAATTGATATGCTTCTTTTTCTAATGAGCTAAGCCTTTCACCAAATCTTTCTTCATTCATTAGCTTTCAAATTTCTGTTCCTATGAATGTTCCAGCAGTTGTTTTGGTATCAGATTTGGCGGAAAATCGCTGATGCTGGTACCTATAAATCCACTGCTTCAACAAAACTTTCAAGAGTCTTTAACTTGATCTGTATTGGCGTAAACACTTTCGTGGGATCAAGTAAAAAAACATGATAAATCTTGCTAAAAAAACTTTTCAACGTGAGTGCTAGTCTTTTAAAATATAAAGCTGTTTATCATTTCGGCTGTCCTAATGACACAAGAAGCATTGGTGCTTGGTATAATCCATTTGTAAACCAAGAAGAAGGCCAATCACTTTGAGATTTCTACAAATATTCCAATTATAGGTTGAATATTTGATCAAAAGTAAAACCAACTCCATTGTTTCATAATTTTCTTTTAATCCAGAGCCATGTGCTAAAGGAGCCAACGACAAATGATTTCCCGTATGAAGCAGAACTGCCTTAAACTTGCTTTGCTTAAATCAATGAACAGTTCCACTTGTCAGGATTGTTCTCAGATCTAAGACCATGAAACAGGTCGTTGAAATTATTGCAATCGCATACACTATTATGTACCGAGAAGCAATTCTGAAGCTTGGTGTGCCGCGAACGAAAACATATGTACATTTAACGGCCTCGTCGCAGCATGTTCCACTGTTTCAATCAAGAAGCAAGAAGCTCGAATTTTTTTTGGTTAGTTCCAAATCTCTAACTAAATTGCTTGGGTAATTTTGATTCAATTGGGTGTAATTAGGAATTTTGATAAATGTCGTTCTACCTCATGCATAGCCACAATGCTTGTAGAACTTTTTGATGTTCCAGAGGAATCATTTTATTCCGAGCTGCTACTACTTTCTTGGTTTACGAGCTGGCATCGCTTTCTCCATTTACACAGCCAGTTTAAAAAGAACAATAACAAAATCTTTTGTCAAAGAGAGCAGCCAAACACTTGCCAGTATATCACAAAAATTTGTAACTATTAACTCTTAATAAATTGATAAGGTATCGTAACGAAGTTCTTAGAGCATTGATTGATCACGAGAAAAGAAAAGACGATCAAAGCAAGTGTTGTTGAGCTCATTTAGGCAAAATGCAAATGCAAAAATCGCTGTTATCAGAATACAATTGTAATACAAATAACCAAAAAACTAGACGTCACAAAAAAACAGTAACATTTTTGAAATCAGCGCCCCGAACTTAGCCAAGAACAATTGCAAAACTGTGAGAAGCATGAAAAATAAAACTTTTTTTGTTGCCTAGTGTTATCAACTTTGATTCAATCGACGTGATACTTGTTGTATATACGACTTTTGTACTCACACAGAAATTCCCATTCTCCACTCGGAGTATACGAATCCATTTCGGCTTCTTCTTTCCGCAGAAGCAGATCAACCTAGAAATGGAGAAATAACTAATTTTTATCACGAACCAATCCTTGGATAATTGAGGCCCGGATGATTGCATGCCCTTTAAATCAAAGCGAAAAGTATAAAAACTTGCATAAAAATTTGTCAACTCTTGAGCATATGCAGCAGAAAGTGAAATCAGTTTTGGCTCCTTAAAAGACACTTTCAGGTAGTGTTAGAATTGATGAAATATCTGAATGGCTTCAATTTTTTATTTTTATTTTTTAACTCAAATGCCGCATGTATCCGCAAAGCATATCATGGCCCATTTCGTTGAATAGAAGCCGGAGCTTTTTTGCTGGTAATGGTCTCGTGAATTGAGCGCCAGCTGCAACTGAAACGGTAGATTTGCATTCAATTCTTTGTTAGGTGAAACCAAGAATTTGAAATTGTTACCAGTAGTCCAATCTCCCCTGCATAATATCAGCGTTAAGAAAGGGCAAAACGACGACTCCATCGTAAAATGATGCGTTGAGCAACTCGACTACAAGACCAAACGGTCATGTATTCGTAAGTATAAACATGTAATTCCAAAATACAATCACAAATAAATTAATAAACCCACCAGTCCTCCATGGTACGTCCATGTTCCGAATTTAATCAAACATTTTTGTTCGTCAAACGGAAAAAATAGAATGTCTACATGGCATGTTGTTTTAAAGAGCCCAGGTGGTAACCATTCGACCATACCATTGTTTGAAATTATCACATTCGTTCGAAGCATTTGATCAAAACTATCTGACGCGCTGTAAATAAAAGCTATATTAGCTATTAAACGCAGCAGTTTTTCGACAATATTGAAGCATTCAACAACATCGATTTATACCGATTAGTGGTCGAGCGGATAACGCATGTGTTACTGAAACGGTAGACCCGGGTTCAATTCCAGTCGGGTCAAACCAAAGACTATAAAAATTGGTATTCGCAGCTTCCTTGCTCGACGTTCAGCAATAAAAGGGAAGTGTGAAGCCTCCACCGCTTGTGGCAGACAGGTGGGCAGTTGCCGGCTTGAATCGAAGACCGAAAGGTCCTTACTGTCTCCTGGCCGAAACAGCTTGGTGAATCAAGTGTAATTACAATTGAAAACCTACCAGTTGGTCAAGCGATAACGCGTTTTTCTCTGGAGCAGGAGGTCTGAGGTTCAAATCTTGGGCCGGTCCAGTCGGACGCAGTGCTGCCACCCGCTGCGACAGTTTTTCGAAAAAAGCTGTGTTGCCCGGCTTAATTACACGGAGATGAGCCTCGCCGACTCATTGCTCGCTTTAACGTAATACAGCGAGTATAATCAAAAATTTAATTAGTTTACGTGAAATTGAAATAACAGTTCCGCAGTTTAGTTTTGCCACAAGGTTGCCGATCGAAAAAAATAAACGTGTTCTAGAAATAAGTATCCAATTGAACAAGTATTATTGACAAATGACAATGCAATACAATAAAAATGATGTCAACCAAAGGCATCAGCAACCAATACAAGCGATGCGTTATCAGATTATCTTTTTTTCATTGACCTTTCTCCTTTCCAGCTAATTTGTTTTATTCTTTTTTGACATGAGATAAGCAGTATTACAATGAGTAGATGAAGCTGATAAGTTGGTATTAGCATGACAGAAAAAGTAGGTCGTAATTGCTTTTTTGCCCATTCTGCGCTATCTTTTGACTAATTGATGAAGTGTCTCATTATTTTCGTGTTGATCTTTTGCTCCCTTTCAAATATTATTGTACATTTTGTAAATAAAGATAAAGATCATTGTTGTAATAAAACAAATTGATCGACCGTCAACATAAGTTAGTGGCCAGCCTGTAGCCTACTAATTTTGCAAAAACGCAACTTAATTCGCGTTAATTTTTGTGTATAATGCGTTGAAAAGCTGCAAGAACTATTTAACTTTGTAACCATTTTGTGTGCTTCTGCAACCAAAATATTGTCCCCGAGTTTTGTGTTTTTTGAAATCACAACATACCAGAGTTGTTTTAAATTTTGGTATAACAGATGTCATCAACCAACCAATTGTCCCCGAGTTTTGTGTTTTTTGAAATCACAACATACCAGAGTTGTTTTAAATTTAAATTAACGGAGTTATTTAATCTGATTATGTCTTGTTACAAATGAATTCGTACTGCAGAGAATATCTTCCTAATTCAATAGAAAAAACATTTTTGAGAAAGAAACGATCATAAATACACGTGTAAAGCGGCTTGGTTCGAAATTAAACTCGGAAGTGTGTGTGAAATGATGCTTGCTACTGCGCCACGCACCGTTTGGCTCTCTTTGGAAAAATCAGAAATTTCTAGTCGGAGTAGCATTTATTAGTTTTATTCGAACAGAAACCACTCCGTTCAGTTTTAATCGAGCAAATTGTTATCAGGTTTGTTCACTTAGGGTCGTATGCCCCAACGTGAATTAACTTTGATTCGAGGATTATCAAAACTTTGGGGAAAAATTTTGTACAAATGGCTGGCAAATTGCAATGATTGTAAAGTAATTGAAGAATACCGTCTCTGAACTTGCAAATTCAGTTTATTTTAATCTAATAAGCTTGTCGGTATCTTCTTCTTCTTCTTTCTTCATTGCCCGCTTTTCCGTGAGGGTTGCGGGGGCAGTAGCTCAAGATTGAGCCGCCACACCTCACGGTCTTCCTTCACCTCCATCATTTCGCTTGGGCGAAGTCCCAAGCGATTCCATCCAAGATCCTCAATGTAATCGGTCCATCTAGTTCTAGGTCGTCCGACTGGTCTTCTCCCATTTGCTTTGGCATAAGAAGATAGAAAACTGATGATCCTTGGATCAAAGGTAACCCGCGTTGCTGCATACAACCCTTAGATTCTGCTCGATTAAGACCTACAAAAAGAATTTAGTTGGCATTTGAATGTAAGATAGTGCCGTTCATATTTTGCAAGTTATGTGCCAACGTTGAAGTTACTCACAGTGTGCTGTACCTGTTATATATGAGAATATCCGGTGTCCAGACATGCTTTGATGGGATCCTAATGTTTCTGATTCCTTCAAAATCGTCTGGATTCCAGCGCATAAATGCATCTTGCCATGACTAAAAAACATCGTTGCCGTATGTATCATTAACTTGCCGCAATTATGAGGTTATTAATAATTAAGTTGATTGATCGGGCAAGCAGATCGAGCCAAACGAAAAGGTTGCAATGCTGAAATCTATTCGATTTTATCTCAAAACATAAACAATACCAACATAAATCTATATCTCATAGGTTTAACCATTCAGCAGTCGACTTAAAATAGCAACCTACTTGCGACAAACCAGAAGAAAATTATTGCAACGTCAGTTATTGAAATAATACTTCTTTCAAATGAGTAATTACATTTTATTCACTAAGTTGTCTTGGCCAGAAGGCAACGAAGGTACCTTTCGGTCTTCGAGTCAAGCTGCCACCAGTGCCCACCTGTCTACCACACACGGTGGAGGCTTCACACTTCCCTTTTTATTACTGAACGTCAAGTTGTAAATCTGTGAATGCCATTTTTTGTCGTCTTTGGCTTGACTGTACCAGAAATCGAACCCGTATCTACTGTTTCAGTTGTAGACGCTGTAGGCGCTCTATTCACTCAACCACTGATCGGTAATAAAAGTGGTCACGTTAGTCACCGATTTATCATAATCCTCTTAAGAGAAGAGGTCCAAAATGGATCAATCAGATTGTATTTTGATGCTTATTGTAGATACATACTCACCCAACCCATGTACATGCTTGTTGTGAGAAGCTGATTTTTTTCATCCTGCAAAATGGATATATAAAAAATTTGCGTCAAAACAATGGTTTATAATTCCTAGAAAGGTTTAAATCTACTTTTATCAGTTCAAACAGTTGAAACTGGTAAGAATACTCTCACTCATCACTGAACCTTGCTTTAGATTGAATTTTAATTTTCATGTTACTGTGCTTAGATTTTTTTTTTTTTTCAATTAGGTTTTCGCAGTGTTGTGTACCTCAAAGTTGGATCGCACTGCGAACTTCAATATGCGTCTACGTTTCAAGCGTTGTTTTCATAATGTATTTCTTTTATAAATAAGCGCCTTACTGTAGTTTTCACAAAAACTATTTATTGGGCTTTTGTAGCTAGAAGGAACCAACATTTTAATTTTTTTTTGAAATTTCGACTCGTCGTTAGCAAAAGACGTACGACGAATAAAAACGTTGCAGCCAAGCCGTTTCATACGTTTTCGTTTATCATCAACGGTTGAAAATTTTTTTTCTTATTAATTCAATTCTTATCATAAGTATCTGCTGTACTAGCTTTGAAACCATGTTCGACTGTTTTTTTTTTACCTAATCTAACAAATTTCTTACCAAATCTATGATCTGCATCAGGGACAACGAAAACGATACGTTGACAATATCCTTTACTCGTTCCACTGGGCGCACCCTTGGGTCGTAATCGTGTAAAAGGTAGTTGATCAATCGTTTTTCGGCAACATTTTTGGTCAGCGATTCTACGTAAAACAAATGTTATAAAAGATTTCATTGGTTCAACGAAATTAATTGAAGAAGGGGAATTGCAGTCGTCTTTTTGAGCTTTTCCCTATCAGTGGTGGATATCTTTAGTTTTTATTTTCATGTTGTAAAGTAGTGCTACTCTGCTATGCCTGCAACAAGTATTTAAAGCTTTTTTAGAAGTCAGTAATTTTTATATATGCTTAGAAGGCAAGTTTAGAAAACCTTTCTTGCACATTATATAACTTTAAGATCGTGCGAAGTTTCTTTTAATCTTTTAATTTCATAAAGCGACTCGGTTCGAAATTATTGCTTTGATGGTGTTGTCTGTATTTGTGAGATGTAGTTAGTCAGTAGTAACAAATTTTTTATGCGTCAAGTTCAAGAAAAACTCAAATGCAATTTATTTTCTTGAAGTTGCAGCTACTGTACAAGCTCTGTTGTTTGGTGCTTGAAAGGTTACTTTATATAATGAGTACCGTACGCGTGTTACAATGATTTTCGATTTGGCCTTCAATAGTCTGAAACTTTAAATGTTATCATAAGCTTGCAACGGTGATGCTTGCGTTTTGAATTCAGTTGAGAATCAAAGAAATTAATATTGGATTTAGATTACTATTTTAAAAGAAATAAATCAGCACTTAAACAAACGAACTTTTGCTGTGTTAAATGCATAAAACCCTTAACAAGCTAAAAAGCAAAAAAATAAATTGCTTTTATTGATTTAAATTCAAAAACATTTTCTTTTTAGTTCAATTTAATTCTAATTAGTTTTGCTTGAGCAACAAAAATAGTGTTATGTAATTTTAAGATTGGTCTTCTGTGGGGTATTAACAGAGATTGCGTTCAATTAGAAAGCTTTCAAAATAACTTCTATACTGGCTGATAACAGTTTTCTCACCGTACATCCGAGTAGGTGCTATCACCCAAAGAAAAAAACTAAGACTATTGATTTCCTTCCTCCGTGATGCACTTAGTTTGCCAGAATTGATTTCGTGCACTTTATTACATTAAATTTGGTGCATAGGGTTTGGGTTTAACTTGATCATTAACAAACGTAACGATACTCATGTCATGTGCCCATAGGTACGTGTTGGTAGTTGTAGTTTCTTACGTCAAAGAGCCGATGCAGGAAGATGAATCTAATAAAACCGGTACATATATTTTTTCGGGTCATTCATGCACAGAGCTAGACCACGCTGTTTCGAGTTTATACTTGTAACTGTCATCATCTGCCATCAGCAGTCAGCACAGCAGTTAGTACGTATATTTAGACGTCAAGATTTTTTTAGAACTTGTATGTTTGACGAAATGCTTTATTTTTCGTTGGCCCACATGGGATTTTCGAAAACATTGAAAAGCGATCGAATATAAAACTAACGATTTTCTTGTGCTACCTTTTGCCTGATACGTTTTTTTCTGTGCTTTTTTTTCCAAAAAATAAAAAAAAACTTTATGTTCTTTCGTACATTCAAAATAATATTGATTAATTTGTTACTGTAATTAATGGTGCACCGTGATCATCCTTCAGATGCTACAATAGTTACAAGTTAATTATTCACCTTAAGCCAAATTTTTTTCCATATTCAGCAACTGATGTACAAAAGTATGTCAGCAATATATGCGAACCTTGTTCTTAACACTCTACCGGCATATAGTGCATAAGTGTATTAGTCGAAACTACTACTATCATGAGTGGAGTGTGAATTCAACCAATTCAAAAAGTGCTCTACACCGTATATGCCTGAGCAAATGTCATACATAACACAGTACACGTCAAAAATTAAAAAATCTTTTCGAACAAGACACCCCTGTTGATCCCCATTGTGTGAAACAAACTGTAAGTCTTAGGGTTTTAAATTTTTAATTTTTGACTTGGGTAAGGGAGTAAATTTTATTTTTGGACTCAGCCACAAACCAGTAAAACATAAAATAAAACAAAGCGGATAAATAATACGATCAAAAAATACATAACTAAGTCGTATACGATCTCTAAGTCCAAGGAGCGCCGAACAACCGTTAGGTATACTAGTCAAGGCGCTTCTTGTCCTCGTCATTTCTGCAACGACCTAAAAGCATTAATTTTTGAAATAATATTATTAATAATGTAAGCTCTGCAGATAATGCACAGCTGAAAAGGAAAAACAAAAGGAAAAAGCTAACCTGAAACACTTTAAAACATACTTGAATTACACATTAATAGTTAAAAACTCACACATGACCTGCACTGTGTTATGTATGAAAGTGTTATTAGTACTGTATACTCTTACTGCACTTGCGTTGTTGATCAAGCTGAAAGCTGCCACATGCCCATCTGTTCCACACACTCGGTGAAGGCTTTACAGTGTGCCTAATAATACTGAACATCTCAAGCAGGTAAGCTGTGAATATCAATTTTTGTGGTCTTAAGTTTGACGCGATAGAAATCAAACCCGAGTCTAACATTTAATCAGTTGCTGGCGCTCAATTACTGATCGGTTAAATTACTCAGTAGGGTGTGATATGCCTTCAAAGAAGTTTGGACTTAGTTACAGATATAAGCTGCTTGGAATTAATTGCACTGTTAAAAATCAATGCAAGCGAAGCAAATTTCTACAATAAAAAATGCAGAACTGAATTTAGAGTATATTGCAAATGAAACAATTACTCAAAAAGTAGTTTAGGTTACCTTTAGTATAGTTACATACAAATAATGCTATCCATATGAAAATTTGAAGTTTTTGGATTTCCCACCACAACATAATGAATTTAATTTTACCACAGATTAGTTTATTTTAGCTTTTAAAGAATCTGTTAAAGCAATTTATTCTAATGATAAATAATGATGCTAAATAAAGCTTATATTAAATAAAACTCAGTAAAAAAATTGAATTTTGTAAAATAGAAAAATGGCAAAAATATAGAATATTAAGCAAATAAAATTTGGGTGCCAAAAATATGAAATAAATAATGCATCTTTTTTTATATTTCTGTCATCCAATTTTTATATCTAAATTCTAAATTTCTGCCAATTTTTTTAAATGTTTCAAATTTGCTTTCAAATGGCTGGCTTATAAAGTGAAAAAACTCCTGCGACAATTTCTTGTGCATTGAACTTCTAGTAAACATTCATATCGATTGAGTTTTGGATACGACTTTTTCGAAAAAGCATTAAATTATTATGAATATGTAGTGCTTAATACATCGATAATTTTTCTGCATAAGCTTCCTCACATTAGATACATTTCAAAAATTCCTGCTAGGACAAGCATCATTGTAGCGTTTTGACACGTCCAAGTTTTAGGTCTGGTTCTTGGTGCCGGCAGGGCATGGTATGGAATGGAATGGAACGGAAATTTCGGTATGGAATATGGAAGATGCCAGAATGGAATGGAAGGGAAGATTTCAAGAATGGAATGGAAAGCAATCTTCCAATCTACCATACCAATTCCATACTAGAATTTGTGCATTGTATTCACAGAAAAATACATACCGACGTCGGTTAGTGATAGTAATATTGTCACAGAAGTATTCAACTTCAATATCTACGCATATTATTTGTCGACAAATCGCGGTACTTTGGTAGTGTACATTGCACAAACAGTGTACGTATTTTATCATTGTAACTAGCCTACATTGTAATTTAATTGCAACATTGATGCTACACTTGACGACCTTGATAGGTTTGACTTGTTTTTTCTTTATTGTGAGATTGACAATTTGCCCAGTCGTAAATTTTGTTTTCTTACATGGTCACGAAAACTCGTATTTGCTATTTCATCCCAGTTTCAGCTTAATTTTATTTATATTTTTAGTTTTTAAGCTTGGTGGTAATTCTTTTTGGTGTTAAAGATTGGTATTTCTACTAGGGTAAATGTTCTAGTTGATGTGAGAGCAAACTAGTACGGTAATCATTAAACCATAGGCATAGCCCGGGGGCGCGGGCCTCCTGCCCCCCCCCCCCCCCCAATTGAAAAGCTACCAATAATAAAAATGATGACGCAAAGCGTATTTATTCAGTTTCTTTTAGCATTTTTCGAGTGCAACAGTACATGCGTACAACGGCAATTAGCAATAACTTAATATTAATATTGACGACCAGGGAGCCCAGGCCTCTCAATTTAAATTTTTACCAACCAATTTAAATGTACAAGCCGGAAGAAATTAAGTGTTTTTGTTCTAAAAAGTGCAATCTGAGGCCCTCATCTAACTTGTTTATGCAATAATATGGTTTACGCCCCAGCTAACTTTTATTTTGCAATAACATGATTAGTAACCATTTATTGCATCTAATGTACCAACTTTAAATGACTATAAATTACCAACTTTAAATAACAATCCACCTCCATCTCGTCAGTTTTCACGCGACAAAATGCTTTTGAAAAAACCTAGCTAGGGGAAATGCTTATTGAACAAATTATTAAATTTGAATAAAGGGTGCCTGAGCCCCTACTGGTCGTACATAGCCTATATTCCTAAAACTGGTTATTTTCATGACAAAACAAAAATCTTCAAAGGCAAATCTTCGAGGGGATTATTTAATGATAAAAATGTTGCAGAAAGCAATGTACCTTGATTTCCCTGACTTGGGCCAAGTCACAAAATTTAACCCCAAAATGCTAGATTTTAAACGTGTTTTGAACTTGACCTGAAGTAAAGGGAGTAATTTGTTCAACTGGCTTTCAAATCTCAAAAATTTTGTTCTTTCAAATGGCTCTGAAAACGTGCAAAATGTGATCCAAATTGCATTAAAATAGTCATTTTTTTCCAAAAAATTACAAAAAATCGTCCAGCGGCTGGGGGCTTCGCCCCCAGACTCCCATAGCCTCCGGCGGATGGGGACTTCGTTCCCATGCCCCGTCTGTGACATGTTTCAGTTGCACTAATTTGCTCACCACGTCTCCCAATCTTGATAGGATAGAAAAATTTTTAACTTGCCGTTCTAGTCCTTCCCTTTTAGCAAATTCTGGTTACCAGCCAAATCAGACCCCTAGTTTTTGATCTTTCATTCTTTGTTCCATAATAAGTACCTTTTTTCGAAAAATTCTGATGACGTCATTGCATGTGATTTGCGGTTTAGCCTTCCCCCCAATCCAAAATCCAGGCTATGCCTATGCATTAAACCATTTGCAATATGCATACCAGATGCCGGTCGTTGCATCTTAGTATTGTTGGCGCACCTTCACGAGCAGTTGCTCACAGCACTGCAAAGCTGAAAGGTGCAAATCAACAAAATATACGTTGCATTGCTTCGAGTCTAAAATTTCTTTGGTATGGAAGTATGGAATGGAATATGGAAGAAAATTTTAGTATGGAAAGGAATATGGAATGGAAGATTTTTAGTATGGAATGGAAATGGAATGGAAGAAAATTGCGCGTATGGAATATGGAAAAATCGTCTTCCATTCCATACCATGCCCTGGGTGCCGGTGCCAGCTTGTTGCTGATTCGCGCCAAAAAAGTGCCAAATTATGAACAAAGAGTGCCTATTAAAGAGACTGAACAAATTTAAACAACTGCTGGTTTGGGGCATTAATTTGGAATAAATTAATTTGCTAACTTCGAGTATGTTTGGTAAGGCGGACATTTGATCATTGCAAGTGTTGCAAGAGGTACCGTGTTTCCCCGATAATAAGACCTACCCGCAAAATAAGACCTAGCGTGATTTTTGAGGATGATTTTAATGTAAGCCCTACCCTTAAAATAAGCCCTAGTTGAGAGCGGCAGAAAGACGAAAGATATTACTTATGGCAAGTGGCAGAAAGATATACATGATATACATGTTAATGGCATGTATGTACATGTATACATACATTTTGATATACATGTTAATGGTAAGTAAATGTAGAACTTTTTTCGTAATTTCTGTTTATTTAAAATCTCGTAATTTTTACTTTGTAACTTCATTTTTTGATACCTATATCAAAATAATACATTCCCCGAAAATAAGCCCTAGTGCCATATTTTGGAGTAAAAATTAATATAAGCCCTGTCTTATTTTCGGGGAAACACGGTATAACTATGACAGTAAAATCCAAAAAACAGTTTTGTCATGAGCTTTCTGCATTCTTGAACATCCGAAATCGCCTAGCTCTTGTCTAAAATGCCGCTATTGTTGTCTATTAAAGCTGTAAATTACCGTTTTGGATTTCTGCCCTGCTATTTTTTCGCCATTTAGTGCACGATACAATTTCAATAGTCTGACTAAAAATTGAGCTTTTAAAAGTAAAGCTACCATAATAGCTTTTTGTAATATTCATGAACCTGATAAGATTTTACAGCATGAAACAAGCTCAACATATGTTTTTTTGTAGACATTGCATCTCGCTATATAGAGTAATTTTGTTTTTACTAGGTTAATTTTCTTCTTGTATTGGCAGCTTTTCTCACAAATTTTTGTATCTATGCTTGCTAGTTAACTATAGAGCTTTTACACAGTCCTTTGGAAAGCAATGTTTTTCAATTTGTCAAAATCAGTTTCATAAATTTTTACAAAATCCATTAACTAGCATTTTTCCGTCTTTTGACTTTTCACGAACGAAACACTAAGCACCTAGAGAAAGTTAAAATTAAAAAAAAATTCGTTAAAGATAACGACACTGTTTCAACAATTTGATAAAAATTCACTAACTGACAGCTCAGCTTCAGAATATAATACTTCCGATTTTAGCTTTGCCTGGTTTCACAACCCTTCGGTTTCAGCACCAATTTTTTCGATTCTATTATCGCCATTGCACAATTATAGGGTATTTATTACATTCTGCAACATGCTACACATGCTATAAGTTTAAGAAGAAACATTTTTTATTAACCATCTACAGCTGGAATGTTGACGAGGTATTGCACTGGTATAAAACTAACATGGTACGCTGGTACCCTTAAAGATTTTTTCCAAGTTAGAGTAGATAAAGTCCTGCTGACTTTAATTAAGCTTGCAACATTCCACTGCCTGCACATTACTCTATTCTTTCTATTCGAGACAGACAAGTGCCCAGTCACGTGCGTTTTTTCCAAGTGTTTTAAAGAAAAAATGCTGTTTGCGGGTTTATTGTGTTAAATGGTAAATACCATTGCTAGGTAATGCAAACGCTTCACGTTAGGCAAATTTAATGGCTTCGGTTAAACAAGGTAACATCATGTTGAACAGAATCGGGCGTTGATGATATTATTTACTACATTGTATTCTTAACTATTTTTGAAGTAATTTCAGAAAACAAAAAGTTCAATCCAAACTTGAATGCTTCAAGTCAAGCGCATGATTAATGTATTGATTTTGGTATTTTTGAGATAAACTAATTTATTATCCTTCAATCTTGTTGGGAGAATACAATGCTTCAAAAATTAAAGTATACTATTGTTTTGGGCTATTAAAAAGCGTTGTTCAAGAATGGCCTAAAGGAAGTTACTCTGAAGGTAAAAAGAAAGGTAATTTTGTTTCACATTTTAGTGTGGTCAAACGTGAGGTCTATTTCTTCTATCTTCTACAAAATCAGGGGCGTATTTAGGGGGGCTTTGGACCATGGTCCCCCCCTTTGTGTCACCAGAACAGTATAATTAACATGGAATAGTATGCAAAATTGCGGCATGCCCCCCCCTTTGTAACTTGGGCAGAAGGTTTGAGCACAAGCCTTTTTTTTGGCTTCACCCAATTTTTGGCCAAAACCGGACTAAATTTAAGTAAAGACCTTTTTTTTTGGGTCTTCACCTAATTTTGGGCAGGAAAACGGACTTGGTTTAGGGCAGGAAAATTTTCATTCTGGTATTCATTATTCTCAAGTTTTCTGAATTTCCTGCCCCCCCCCCCCTTTCGAAAATCCTGCGTGCGCAGGATTTATTAGTACAAAATTATTAGTTTTGTATATTAGAGGTAAGTCTAAAATCGACTTCAAACTTTAAACGTATATCAAAATTTAATGCAAAGTTTAAAATAATGTAATTCTGTTTAAGATGGAAGGGTAACTTCTCCCCTTTCAGCTTGGCTCCAGCTTTGGCTTTTCGTATATGTAGCAGCGCATACACAGACAAGGTCTTTTCAATTAACTGGAGTTTAAGCCAAGTCACTGAGAAATAGCAGCTGAAAATCTGAAGAGGATCAGATAAACGGAACTGTCCTAATTTTTAAGTTTTGTAGTAACCACCTCATCAAAAATTCATCGATTTTAAAAGTTATGTGATTTCATCACTTGTTTTCTAACGTCATATTTTTAAAAATAAAAGTTGAATTATAACAAAAATAAGACACAGTATGTTTAGACCGCTGATAAAGTCATCTAAAGTTACTTCAAAACCGTTTTAGACCACTCAGTTATTTTTAACTTTTGTTTAAGTGAATTCAGTTTTTTGCGCTCCCTCGATTTAAATATCTCTACGATATTTTACTGTAAAATGTACAAAATAGATCAGCTCACTTAAACTACGCTGTTTTCAGTTTATTGCGGTTAGGCTATATCTATTGTAATGGTAACTATACCATAGGTGGGTGAGTTCATGCAAAACGTTAGCTTCGTTAACCACAAGTCCGTTAACAAACTTCACACCTCCGTTAACGTTAATCCGTTATTTTCAGCTTTAATTAACGGAAGTTAATATAGTCCGTTAATTCGTCAATATTTTGCGTGTAATTTACATTTCTTTTTATTCACCCGCTTCTAGAACACGTGTTGACGCTGTTGAGCTGATTGTAAGGAAATATTTGTTGCTATGGTGGTCTTTTTGTGTTTTGGAAGTAGCATTTCACAGTTTAATCTAATTTTAACATAAAAATAGGCTCAAATGCACTAACAAAGCTGCGATCGGAAAATCTTTGGAAATTGTGAACAGCGATAATTAATAAACCTATGAGGCTGCTGCTTATTATTTACCACAAAAAAGAGCTTCTTTCTGCGCTTTCTTCTGTAAAACTTGTGCTAATACGCAACAAGTTTTACCAATGCGAACTGGTTTGTACCGGTACGATGAATGAATGGTGCAAAATATTAATGATAAGAACCTTAACGGAAGTCAACAGAACTTAACGGAAGTTAATTTAGTCCATGAAAAAACTTTTAACGGATTAACGAGTTAATGAAAAAGTTAACTTCGTTATTAACGGATAAACGAATAGCGGACTTGTGCCCACCTATGGTAATTACATCTTTATTCACCAAGTGAAGGAACCTTTCGGCCGGGAGTCTCCTTCGCCAGGAGACAGCAAATGACCTTTTGAGATTTTTGAGTCAAGCTGCCACTTGCTCACCTGCCTACCACACTCGGTGGAGACTTAATTCACACTGTCTCTGATGTTAATGCTATACGTCAAGCAGGGAAGCTGTAAATACCAATTTTTATCGTTTTTTGTTACATTCGACCAAGAATCGAATCCAAGTTATGTGTTGGTTTATGTTAATTCCAGTTCTTCTAAATTTCTGCTCCTCGTCATGCAAATGAAGCAAAACAAAGTTCAGTAAATGAAAGAAACCTTTGAATAAACTACAAATTTCTTACAGCTACTTCATTCAGAATTTTTTGTTTGA
Source organism: Trididemnum nubilum (assembly GCA_963965965.1). Taxonomy (NCBI): domain Eukaryota; kingdom Metazoa; phylum Chordata; class Ascidiacea; order Aplousobranchia; family Didemnidae; genus Trididemnum; species Trididemnum nubilum. The sequence continues at coordinate 14,021,247 of OZ014490.1, forward strand.
AAATGACTCAACGCGAAGAAGGTATAGCATTTTTACTACCGCAGGAACTTCTGCAATTTTCTTGAAACGCTACAAATGACAATTTAAATCGATCAAGCCCGTATTATCACTGACTTGAAAGAAAGGCTTATCCCAGCACAATACTTTAAAACACCCACATTTATTTTCTTGAAAAATAATTTATTTTTAGTGTCAACTGGCATTTGAAATTACCGGTTTTGTTGCCTTGTGATGCTTGTTAGACTTGTGATGCTGCACGTCATGTTCAATCTCTGCTAAAAACTCAGCTCTGAAAAACCCCAGTTCAAGATCAACTAAACAGAAAAACGATTTTTATCCGTTTTCACAACTTTGCAGCCCCAAAGAAATGAGTGTGTTTAATAGCTGGCAAATTGTAGTTCTTAAACTTTTCGTTGAGCTTTAATTTTTTTCTTAGTTTTTCACTACCTCAACGGTTTCCATTTCTAAATATTGAAAGGAAGTTCAGCATCAGTCTCAGATTTGATGACTTGAAAAGAAAGAACTTTTGTACTAACAACCACCATGCAAGCATTTCAGATAACAGCATTGAAAAAACATCGGGGGAATGTCGAAATAGTCAAAAATTAATGACGTAGATTCGTGCGAGTTTTACTTTAGCTTTTGAGCTACTGCAGGTCTTGAAAATTAAATCTAAGAATAAACCGCGTCGTAGCTCAAAAGGTGAAGAGTCGGATTAGTGATATAAAGATTACTGGCTTGAAGTTCGATTTCCGAACTATCGAAGTATTGCGTAGTTGAGTCTTTGGAAAAGACGTTAAATGCTTGTTTGTTTTTGGGGACTAGAAGCAAACCGCTGTGCCAAGGCTAGTTATCTAGGTGGTTTTGGCTGTGCTCGCCCTACTTGACAAAAGACAGTAGCAGGAAGTACAGCAGAATACCTTAACAGTGATTTGCGTCAATGTGGTTAAACCAACGCAAAGTGCTAGGTTCAAACACGCGAATAAATCAACGATTAGAATATGCAGTAGATACAGCTTTTAAAGTTGTTTACTTCGATGTAAGTTGCATTTCAGCAATAACGCTGATACTTGTAAAATCAGTATGATAACCTCAGTATCTCAATGATGACTTAGTTTTTATGAGCATCACAATCTACATTTTGCTTTCTGCCAGAGGAATTTGTTGTTTTGTTTACTATTAACGTTGTCATCGGCGTAGTTTCTGCCGTCGAAATGATTTTCGGCAAAGCTTTCCCTCTTTTTTCGTGGTCTTTGGTTATAAGAGGAACACCAAATCGGAAAAAGTTTCGTACTTTACTGGGAAGATATTTGTTGTCAATTAAAGGCAAAAACAGGTTTGGGTCCATTGTTTTTGGATCGTTAATTCCTAAAGACACAGCATCGTTAACAATGGACTTAAAATTCTAGAACAGACATTAATACTATTGTTCAGTTAATGCATATAGATTATACAAGATATGGAAATTTATTTATTATCTCTTTCACTGTAAAATTGCGAGAAAGCCGTGAAATAAATTATACGACACATTAAGAGCATTTAACCTATCACATACGATCAAAGTTTTTCGCAATATTTTTCTTGCTAATGTAATAGTAGCGTGCCTGAATACGAGGTAGGCAAGCAATTTCTACTCGCATGGTGTTCCAAGGACGTGGTTTAGTACCATCGCTCGCCTTATTTTTTTCTACATTACTTTTTTTACTTCATTGCATCAACTGACGGTTAGAGTTGTAGTTTTTTTTGACAGAGGTTTTCCTTACTTCTTAGTCTCGGTTTAAACTGGGGGTAAAGTCATGAGCGTATATGCTTAATATTATTTATTTTTATCAACTGGCAGCTTGCACGCTGGTAAGGCAGAACGCTGGGCGTACCGAAGTGGGCTGAAAAATACACTCGTTCACGATTTTAAGAACAGTGTAGACCGTGCCTAAGTTATAAAGTTTTGCTAGTTCAATAATTTCATCGCTAAAGTTTAAAATCACTTCTGATAAGTTTTTGTTATGGTCGAATGTTCTGCTTTGTACTTAACAATATCGAAGTACGCTATAAGCCAGATTTACGCTGGGCGGAAAATCGTGAGCGTATTTGCAGTTTATTTTAAGCAAATATTTGATACGCCCGATGTACCTATTTACCAGCGTACGAAGTGCCAATTGGCTAAAATAAACTAAGGTTACGTACGCTCACAATTTTACGGCCAGTGTTGAGTAGACCGGGCCGTCCAGTGCTACTAAAGTTTGAATAGTAAAATATACTGCACAAGTGATGAAGCTCACATCCGTACCTGTCAAAAATGAACCAAGGAGTCCACACGAAACAGTGATAATCAATGCTATTGTTAGGTAGTACAAAAATGATATTGCATAAAGAGTTGTTGCTAGACTTCCACTGAAATAAAGATTACAATGTACGTAAAGTACAGGGTTGGCCAAAAAAAATTGCACCCTTGGACAAAGTGTCATAACTTTTTTTTGGAATGAGATAACATTTAAAAATTTTTACCATTTCTTTACGACAATATATTGCGTAGCTGTGTAAAATTTCATTAAAAATTTTCATAAAATAACAAAATTGCAGGTGTTTAAATAGTGAGTATCACAAACTGCAATTGCATGAAAATTAACACGGCACAAATAATAAGCGATTGTTCATTCGTTCAATATTTTTCGATGTGTTGTCCGTTTTCTGCAATCCCCAACCGCACACGAGATCGAAACCCATCGATGGCGTTATCATCGTGGAGCTTGGTGTTTCAAAGTTATTATCATTTGAAAAAAGATTTGTTAGCATTCAGGCATTGTTACGTCACACTGAGTATAGAAAGGCCAATTATAAAAAAAAGTTACGATACCTGCAAAAAAACCTTTGAACGCACTTTGTGAAAAGAGATTGCAGTCTTCAATGTTTTAAATGGACGTCATTTTATAACTTCTTAGAATTCCATTGTAAAACTTTAAACAGCTACGCAATATATTCTTGTAAAAAAATGGTAAAAATTTTAAATTGTTATCTCTATGCAAAAAAAACTTATGGCACTCTGTCTAAGGGTGCAATTTTTTTTGGCCAACCCTGTACATTTTATATATATACGTCTAGTTTATAGTAGGTATGACTTATAAGGCTTAGTAGTATACCAGGCTTTGGTAAGTTAAATAACTTACACCAACTCACTAACTGTTGATAAATAGCGTTTCACATGCATGGCATTGGTGTTCCATATATGCTATATACAAATACTACTTCCCGACAGTCATTAGATGAACAGTTAACCACCTATTCGATGTTTGCAGAGAATTCCTTAAAAAATTAACAGTTAATTTTAATCAAAACATTTTTATCATAAGTGTATAGTGTATAGCGCAGAGCTGTAAACGGGCCGACCAATACGGGTCCGAACCTGAAAGCATAAGCCCGAACCCGTACTGAGCCCGAAAAGTGATTTGAATCCAAACCCAGCAGGCCTGAAAAACCCCAAAGATTAAGCTCTGTCTAAAAAAATGTGTTCGGGTCATTTCTCGTTTGCGTTTAAAATAGAACCACTTACTGCTGCTCAATTGTGACGAAATGGTAAAAAATGTGTGATACTAATCGGATCTAATGTCGTCAATAAGGGTTTCAAAGTCATTAAGGGTTGCAAAATTATTATCAACGTCATAGCAAAAGCAAGTTGCTGGGTTTAAATAGTCAAAATTAAGCATGCTTGCAGACATATTTTCTAGCTCAAGCGGTAGAGCAGTGGACCGTTAATCCAAAGGCTGCAGGTTCGAATCCTGTGGGAGGGTGCCTGTTTTAAGTAGTCGCTGTTTTGGTGGCTCTTCCTTAGGCTTCCGCGCAGGTAGCCTTTCGGCCAGAAAGCACGCAAACAATTAAACAAAGTTAGTATAATTCCGCTTTTCCAGGACGTAACAGGCTAAAACACAAGGCAAGTACTTGTGTCAAGCTGGAATTACGCCCGACGGTTTGTCAATCTCTAGCCCGAACCGGACTCGAAAAGCCCGGCCCGATTTACAATTCTGCTGTTGCGACAGAATCGTAATATGCTCGACAAGTTCACTTTCATCCATTCATTTTTACCTTGATAAAGCATCTGAACTTATCGTTGTTGTATAAAAGCCTGATGTTGTAGCATTGAAGCTTGTATTTGTAACGAAAGTAGGTTGGCATTTGTCTGTTGAAAGTGGCAGAGGTTTGTTTCCTGACGATATCTCCCCTTGAAGTAAACTACCATAAGCTATCCAACCAGTAATTCCAGTGCCACATATTTGTCCAATTAGAGCTCCCTGTGCAAATTAATGATGTATCTTATACCAGTGTTTTAGTTTTCGTTAAATGTTAGCTAAAACGCTTATTTAATTTAGCATGTAATCACAATAATAGTACTTGCACTTCATTTGATTTTGTATGCGAACCTGACAGCGATGAATTGTTTAGGAGATGCCATGTTGACTAATAAGAGTTTGAAAAGGGAAAAAAAAATTGAAACTCAAAATTTTAATGAAACAGCCGATTACGCATGAATCAATAAAAAAACTGTTTTGAATAATAACTATTCTGTTTTGAAAAATAAGTATTAATCCTGTTGATTATTAACAAGACAAGGCAAATATATTTAGTCGCTACTTAGCAGTAATAATAACAATAACTAGAAAAACGATGACGAGAGGTGATATTTCTTGAAACAGCATCTGTACTATAAGCTGCTATATTTTGTGAGTGATATCTTGACAGAAATGCCGTGTCACTCTTGGGGTGGTTCATTTATTTTGGACCTCTTTTCAAGAAATTTTTCCCTTACCACCAAATGACAGAGTTGAATAGCCAGTCAATCTTGAGAAATGACAAAAAGATAGTGGTGGTAAAATAATAATGGCAGTTTATTTTGCATTTGCCTGGCATGCGACTAGGAAGTTGCGAATGGACTGTGCGGTCAAATAGTCAAGCATCCACCGTAACTTTTTGGAATGAATGAACTTCTTGTCACCATAAAGTTTACCTTCGCTGTTACCCATGGAAAAAACACGCCCAGAGTAAACACTCCGATCAACGGGCCTCCAATTACACTTGTGAGGGAGTAGGTTATTCGCAAGACTGTTGCTTTCATAATTGATATTGCCAAGGCCATACCCAGAATCACCAATCCAAGAAGAAACACTAAACAAGAAAATAATGATTTTTTATTTAAAAATTTAAAAGATTTATTGTAAATTAATGTTGTACAATTATCTAAGTTAAGAATAATTTTTCGGCACAAGACAGTCATGCTCTTTTTTTCTGATTGCTTATGTTGAATCTAAGCTAACTTTATGAACGGATGAGCAATTCCTCCCAACCCCCAAAAAAACAAACTTTATATTATTATCCTAACTTCTCCCTCGACAGCATGCATGCAGGATGCAAAATGCAGGTTAAGATGTGGTATTGCGATGGATCTCAAAAAGCAATAACAATAATAATAATAATAAAGAAAGGAATCCACAGTTTTTTAAGCACCACATTCTTTTTGCAAATTTCTGAAAAAATTCTTCGGCTATGTAGCAGATGCACCGCAGAGTAGAAATTTAAAGCTCGATTTTTTTTTCTGATCATAAGCTGCAGCAAGCAAGAAGTGGGGAGGCTTTTTTGACACCCTATATTCGGAACTAGTCGTGTGCATTTATGAAAAAAATAGGCCTTACCCCTAAAAATTGCAACAAAAGGTTTCTAGATTGATTTCGAAAGTATTAGCTTTACTCAGTCTACAAAAATCTGAGCCTGCAAAATGTATTAATTCTGCGATCAAATTTTGGCTTTGGACAGCAATTTCTTTATTTTGATGTTTTAGGTTACCTTTTCGATTAGCTAATCAGCAAAACTACAGTCACATAATAGAAACATAATTGTTGTAGAACTGTGATTTAATAATATCTGCAGCTAAGATAATTTTATTCAAAGCAGTGTTCTTCGATGAAGTTGACGTTTCGCTATTCAGTCCGGGGAGCATCATCAGAACAGTAACGCGTTTTTTGTTGGCAAAAATAAAAATGAAACTAGTAAGAAAAATAGAGGTAACTTGTTTCATTTCTTACTATAGTTTTATTTTTATTTTTGCAAACAAGAAATGCGTTACTGTTCTGATGATGCTCTCCGGACTGGGAAGCGAAACGTCAACTTAAATAAAAACACATCGGAGAACGCTGCTTTGAATAAAATGTTTCATTCCGATGAACGAGCTCCTAGCTTCATTTTCAAACAAAGCAAAGATAAAGTTGTGGCGATTAAAGCATTTTTATCTCGACTATCAAAAAAATTATTCTTTTTTATTTATTTTTTTTAAATATTTGAGTCAAACATAAAAGTTTGGTGTAAGGGAGGTTAGGTTTTGAAGAATATTATGGAAAAAATAACTACAAAATATAAAAGGTTTTTGGCCTTACAAAATGTTTGCTCTATCTCTAGAATTTCTTTCCAACTTTGTTAGTTGGATAAACCTTGTTTTTCGGTATAGGCCATTTCGAACCTTTGAAAGTTTGTTTTCTCGTGCTAAATTATTGCATAAATAAATATCGTTAAGAAAGAACGTTAAGCTATTTATGGCTCTTTGATTCAGCAGTTTATTTTGTGTTTCGAATTCAAGTTCATTGCCGTAGCCGGGGGGAGGGGGGGAGAAGGGCTAGCCCCCTCTCCTAAATCAAATGTCACCAATGTTAAAAATGATGACAACAAAGCCTATTGTTTCTTTAGTTCCAGTAGAAACAGTTTCTTTTGGCACTTTCTTGTACGACAGTATACGCGTACATCAAAAATTAAATTGGCTGGCCAAAAATTATAACCCGAGAGAAACTTACAGTTGTCCAAAAAGTTGAAACCTCAGGCCCCACTATTAGCCTTTTTATGAATTGCAATACCATGATTAAAAACCATTATTTTATTAAATCAACTTTACATCACAATCCGCCTTTGGCCCCCCGCCGGTTTTTACTTGACAAAATAGTTTTGAAAAAAAAAGCTTCGAGAAATGCTTATTGAAAAACACACGTGGACGGTGGTGAAGTTTTTGGAGGTGAGGCATTATACCGTGCCACCTTTCCTTTTCTGCCGTGGCATAATGAAAATAAAAAACAACACACAACACCCGTTGAAGTCAATGTAATTGGGTCAAGATTCATACTATTTTTTAGCCTAGCAATTCAAAATATTTGCTGCCTTAGAATCGTCCAACTCCAGATCACAAATTTAAATTACCACAGAAAAATTAAGCTAGCTATATATTCGTAGATTTCATATCCAATTACGTTTAGGGAGGTGTCCTGTCTATTCTATTTTGTTCATGTTACATAAAGCTAAAAAATCTACAACACGCTATTGAAATACAGTATCTTCATAGCCCGAGGGCTGCTTTAGGCGTTTATTTTGTTTTTATTTTGCGTTGCTGAACAGCACGTCTTTTTATTAAAAATTGAACAAAAAATACCGGTAGTCTCAGACTTGAGTTATTTTGCTGAAATATCGATAAAATTTTAAAGCTCTGCTAGCCCAATCCCCAATATCCCGCTAATAGCCTTAGGCGGCTATTTTATTTACCCCCAACATCTGCTTGTGATTCATCTTATACTGCCAGGCTCACTTCAAAAGTTCTGCCAACGCCATGACTGGACGACACGTACAATGTATAGCACTTCTAAAACTGGTTATTTTCATGACAAAACAAAAAATCTCCCAGGCAAATCTTCAAGTGAATTATTAATCACTACTAAAAATGTTGCAGGAGGCACTGTATTTTGCTTCCCACCACTTGGACCAAGTCACTCATAAAATTTAATTCTAAAATGCAAGGTTTTAAACGTGTTTTGGACTTGACTGGTAAGTAAAGATAAAGGTCTGAACAATTTAATTTTTTCAATTGGCTTTCAAATCTTAGTAATTTATTAGTTCTTTTAAACGGCTCTAGAATTGTACGAAATGTGATACAAATGGCATTAAAATGGCTGTTTTTCCAAAAAAAGTACAAAAAATTGCCTCTGCCCCCCCCCCAGACCTCTGTCTGTGATATGCATGAGTTACATTAGTTTGCTCATCACGTCTCCCAATTTAAACATTTGTAAGAAAAAAAAAGCTTTTTGGTTCAATTTCTTCCCCTTCAGCAAAATCCCGATTGCACGCCAACCCAAGCACCGGCTTCTGATGTTCCACTCTACGGTATCTTTGTCCCAAAAAACAGTCTTTTTCGAAAATTTCGAAAATTTTGCGAGGCCCATCTTCATGTCATTGCATGTGATTTGCAGTTTTCTCCCCACCTCAGTCAAAAACCCTGGCTTCGCCTATGTTCAAGTTTGTCAAAAATATTGAGTTTTGTTGAAATCAAATTTGCAACTAATTTAATATCAATACTTTCAATGGATAGTGATTTAAAGTTCTATCACAATATACACAATATTTGCAAGAAATCAGTTTTAGTTTTATGAAAGCTCCTTAGTTTTATCAAGCTATTTCTACAGATTTTGTTTTCAAAAAGTCGCCAAATTTTTTCATAATTTCGTTTTTTATATAATTTTGCATTTTAGAGGTCAAAAAAGATCAACACAAATGATTTTGTTAAGTGTAATAGCTATAGTTAAAATGTTTTCAGTTTTATTGTGTACGGTAATCCAGCAAGTTCAGATTAATGTAATGTAGTCAGAACTTAAATATACTTGCGTTTGCAATTAAATACAGAATAATAAGCCGTATTCATGAATTGAAACTTGACTACCAGCATGTGAAAAAAATTAATTCGCTGTTCCGTAAAAATTATAGGATCCATTCAACGTAATTTGTACGTTTTTCAGTCAAATTTAAGGTTTTCTTTAATAAAATGACGTCATCAATGACGTCATTGACCTTAATGTTAAGTATATGAAGATTGAGGCATGTTGAGATTTCGTGCTAGTGCTTACATTATTATGTATGCATGAACATATGGACAAAATAAGCTGAGCATTAATATATACTTTTCTGGATTTTGACCACTATGTGGAAATAGAGAAAAAATAGATAAAACTGGGGCACGTACTGTAAGTCAAATGTCCCAAGGATGTCATAATCACATCAAGCAGAGTATGTTGAAGTAAGTTCAGAACTGTCAAAACATTTTAAGCGTCCCAAAATTTCAAATCAAATCTTTCAATATACTCGCTGTATTACGCCGAAGCGTATAACGATTTTGCGGGGCCCATCTCCACGTCATTGGACCTGGGCAACACAGCTTCTTTTGAAGGATTGTCGCAGCGGTTGCGAGCCGCTAGCAACATTGTGTCCGATTTGACCGGCTTGAGATTTGTACCTCTGACCTGCCGCTCCAGAGACGAACGCGTTTCTGGAGCGGCAGGTCTGAGGTTCAAATCACGGGCCGGTCAAATCGGGGACAGTGTTAAATTTCTTTGTTATAAATTTAAATTTCTTTATTATTTTGCCAAGATCAAAAATAAATCTTGGCCTAATAGGATATACAGTATCTAATAAATAGCTATGACGCTTCATGCTTTATAAAATCATTTACAAAGTTCTGCATTTCAACAAAACATTGTGTTAGGTTGCGAAACTTTTTTTGTGTTAATGGAATATGATCTTTAGTTTCATAAAAAAGCCAAAATTTCAATTTTATTGTCATTGGTGCCACCATTAAATTCTGACGTCACCAGTAATTTAATCATAAGAATGAATTAGTTAATAGACAATCATATTAAACTCTACCGAATACTATTATAGACGTTTTGATAACATAATAGATGGAAATGATATCATCAAAGAAAAAACACCTTTTGCAGGGTTAGAATTTTGTGAACTTTTAGTACGTTACTTAGTAGCCTTAATACTATTGAAATCTGTTAACAAACCTTTTATTGCGATTGTGTAGGGGTTAAATCAAAAACGCTCTCGACTAAACAGTTTTTTTTCAACAGTCAAATTAAGTCTTTCGTTGTACTCGCTGTATTACGTCGAAACGTGTAACAAGTTTGTGGGGACCATATCCGCGTCATTGCACCTGCAGGCAAAACAGCTCCTTTCAAAGAAATGTCGCAGCGGTGGTGAGCCGTTGGCAACACTGTGTCCGGTTTGACCGGTCGAGATTTGAACCTCAGACCTACCGCTCCAGAAACGAACGCGTTACCGCTCGACAAACTGGCCGAAAACAGTGCTTTCGCTCTTTTAATCATACGTTAAAATATTGCAAATACCAAATATTTTGCTGAGAGTCAATTGAAGAGCTTGTGATAAATTCGGTTTCATTGCTAGAATGAAGTCGTGGAGAAACACTACCGCCAATGAATTCAAACCAGATGACACAGAGCTGGAACGCAAAGTAATTTTAAACACGCAGTGTAACCTATAGTGTGCCAAGATATGCTGGTTAGAATTGTTTATTTTCATCTTCGTCTGTTTTTACTGTGCAGAAAAGCTGCTAGAAATAGTATGGTACTCAGAAGCAAGCATGGCAATACGGTATACCTCAAGTTTTGCTAAAAAGTACGTTACGCGCTTTTTATGAAGGTACGGATACGATACTATGGTACGCTGTTTGAATGTGCGTACTTGCTGTAGCGCATATTTATCCTTCTGCCACCGGATAGCGTCAGACGCTAAATATTGGACGATCCGCGCACTTTTCATTGCAGTGACTACACTAGTACTAAACGTACTAACGCACCGTAACATGTTTGGAGGCTACATATGAGTTGAACAGCTCCAAACTTGGCAGAACTGATATTTATGAATCCTATTTTAGATATTTTAGAATATGTGCATTTGAAACTCTTTTGAAGCGCGGAAAATGAAAATTTTAGAAAAACCTTAGCAAGTTTTTTTTATCTATAGTACCTCTCAATTATGGTTCCGTTAGAGCGTACCATCCTTTGATTGACGTACATACCGTACCTTTCAAGTACCGTACGTTTAGAGCGTCGCATTCGATGAAAAGGGCGTAGGTGCGGTACGGATGCAAAATTTGTTTTTGTTATGTTGCGTTACTACAGTACGGTAAATTTTTGATGTAGGTCTTAGTCAAATTTTGAACGTACCGTACTGCCAGTCTTGCTCAGAAGCGTACGCAAGATTTTTTCACGGGGGGTATGATCCTGAAAAAAATGGCCATTATGAGCTTTTGCAAAAAAAAATTTCAGAAAATGCTACACTAGAAACTTCAAATTTTGGGGAAACTTCTTGTTTTTTGCTGGTTCAATTGAGGCTTGAATCCCCGAAATCCTCTTTCGTACGCCCTGTGTATCGTCTGTGCCTGCTGTTTCAAACAAAACACTTTTAGCTCGAATAGAATCTAGTTTTAATGTAATAGGGTCTTTTGCATCTTTTTTTTGTGGGTAGCTATTTATAGGTATACGTCTGAAAAATAATGACAAAATTAGTTTTAGCTACAAAATGCTGTACTGCTGCATGCACAATGTGCAGTCTGTGACCTCTCTAAGTAGCAGCCAGTTGTATAGTTATTGTATGTTTTTGTTGAAGAGAAACTCATTTTAGAGATAAAAAGAATATTAATGAAATAGTAAGTTTACCTTAAAGTTCCACTATAAGCTGCTGCTACAAACAGCCCAGCCATTCCTGGTAAATCTTGAAAAACATCAACAACCATATAAGGTAACATTTGATCAGATTTTTCAATTTTTTTCAAAGCCAAAGGATCACATCCTTCGTAATAAGCATACATTGCCACACCAGTTGCAACTGCAGTACCCATCAAGAAAACTGCTGGTATGACAGAAATTAAAGCTGCTCTAAAACAACAATATTACTTTGAAATTCAGCACTGAAGCCATAATTTGACGCGTGTATGCAAATAATTAATATGGCATATTACTAGCAACTGATTTATTCAATTTATTCACAGAAAATATTGAAGAGAATGTGTGTCATAGCTAACAAACTTAGTTTATGGTTGGGTTCTCAAAATTAGGTGTCTGTTGAGTATAAAAGTTGATTGGGGGCACAGATCTTGAGAATTGTTTAATTGAAATGTTTTTCTTCGAAGCAGCTTTTCCGTCTGACAGTTGTCCAGAGTAATCATTAGAATCAAGAGCGCAGGAAAAGAAGCGGCTGTTTATTGGAAAAAGTCGTGTCGCGATTGGCTGAAAAGAGATCAATGAGATAGCGTCATTAGGGTACGTTGTACAATCTTTAAGCTGTACGTGAATTCTTTTTATAGGCAGAGGGTGGGGTTAGAAGGTTTGATGAAATTCTGACTATTCTACTTGACAAGCGTCAGGCAAAACGCTGCTTCGAAGAAATGATTATTTTAATCAAAACACTTTAACTTTCATTTTTCTGAGTCGTTGTTTCTAACTAGCTTTTAAACACATGTCCAGTGGAGGCCTTGTATCTACAAAAGACTAAACACCGAAACCGCAAAAAAGGATACGTTGCTCATTTCAAGCTGTAAGCGAATATCAGCGGGAATGTTAATATCATCGAGTACAGGAAATCAATAAAAACTTTTAAAAATTCAGCACAACCAGCTAAAAAGTTTTAGGCACTAAATGGTCTATTTCAATCTGGCAATTAAAAAATGGGTTAAAGTTTTGACGACGCTTATAGCAACTTTTAATTGCAAAAACTGACAATTTCCACTTACATTCGAGCTTGTTTAACATTTTTACAAGATAGATATCTCTGGGCGTTGGATTGATTGACACAAAGTCCACACATGCCTATTGCATGTCCAAACACAAAAGACCAAACTGTGTAGCGTAGTGTTGGATCTGGATTAAAACTATAAAAGAGTACATAATTAATTGCACTATGAAAAACTTTGCAGACAAAAGATATTTTAATCCCGTAGAATTGCAGATATTTCACTGTCTTTATATGTCATATAGATGCTTGTTAAGAAGGTTAAGCTAGCCAAGGGACGTCAAAACAAGCTGCGAATCGTGTTTTTTGCATGTTTTTTTTCCTGCGACAACACCAAACGTGATTTCTTGCATCTGTGTACAGACTTACGGAACCTAAGTTACAAAATTCTCTTCAGCTTCGCGTTGGTTACGAAAATTTTTCCATCATATCAGACCAAATATTTCGTAGCCAGTGGCATTTTTATTCTAACACGAACATCAACACATTACTATATCCCTGACCCACTCATAGTAAAATCCTGACATACTAGCAAAAGTTTAGTCTCTTTCCAGAATGTGCTACAGCTAACGCATTCTCCAATCCTCCAACATTCATAAGTGCTCGGATCATTGCCCCCAATCCGCCGGCAACCATGGCAAAAGTTTGAATTGTATCGGTCCATATGACTGCTTTCATTCCTCCCTAGCGCGATAATAAGCTTTTCGAAGTCTTATGGCTTTCGCCGAAAGTAAAAAATTGATTGGAGCACAAACGAGGTTACACTACCCATTTCTGAAACGATCGATCGTCTTTTTAAAGCACTCAATTTTTAAAACTGGGTATGAAATCTCGTGGCGTGATGTGTTTTTATTTGGATGCATACTGTTCTTAGCATTCTAATGCCGTGCTCTGCAACCTTTTTTCACTCACGGCACTCTAAAATCCTGTCCAAATTAAATTCTCAAGCACAACTCAGCAAAAACCGCAGAAAATTTACACACAAAATCAACTGTATTAATTATCGTAATCCCAAAAGGCAAATTTGATCCACAAAAACCAAATTAACTGCAATTTCTCGTGCTTCGAAACCTATAGTAAACAACAACATATCCATCAAGAAATGCATTAAACGTATACTCAAACTGAGGCTGTTTTTCGGATCTTTTGTACTCGCTTTATTATGCCGAAGCATGTAATGAATTTGCGGAACCCAACTCCGCGTCATTGCGCCCGGGTAACACAGCTACTTTCAAAGAAATGTTGCAGCGGTGGCGAGCCTTCGGCAACGTTGTGTCCGATTCGACCGGCCAAAGATTTGAACCTCAGACCTGCCGCTCCATAAACCAACGCGTTACCGCTCTACTAACTGGCCGGTTCGATTGAAAAAATAAAGTTTGATAGTAGAAATGCACCCACACTATTTTGGATAATGTTTTTAACGTGATTGCGATTTCCAGTTTTTGTTACAACACCAACTCAAGTTGCGCTGTTGTACCCTTAAATGAGTTACTTTGCAATAATTTTCGTTGCTTGCATTGTGACGCAAGAAGCACAAAGCTTGTTGAGTAGGTCTGGAATCGGAACTATGTACATTTGTACAAGGTATAGGTGAAAAATGGGCTGTACAAGATAGGTTTAGTGGTTCAAAATAGAATTATGCCGCGGCACACCTAGGATCGGCACACCTGTTGTGGAGCACTGTTTTAATGAACTCGATTTTTTGTTCATTGACTCAGTTTTCAGGATTGGGGATGTTTTAAATCCAGCATTTTTTTCAAATATGAAATTTGACTTTTAAGTATGGCTTTAAAATTACTAATTTACTTGTCTACTTGTTTCTAAGTTAGTTTCAATTTGAATCCGCACACAAGTTAGTGATGAATTTGAATTTGAATGTGAAATTTCAAAAGTCAATGAATTTGAATTTGAATGTGCACTTTGCTAAGCGATTGAATTTGAATGTCTTAATTACATAGGCGTAGCCAGGATTTTTGATTTGGAGGGCGTGAGGGCAAACCGCAAATCACATGTTATGACGCCATCAGAAATTTTCGAAAGGAGGTATATTTTTTATCGGATAAAGATACCTTAGAATGAAATATCAGAAGCCGGGGCCTAGTTAGAGCATAACCAGGATTTTGCTAAAGAGAGGGTTTGAACCTAAAGTTTATTTTCAAAAAACAAAGAGTTAAATTGGGAGACGTGGTTAGCAAACTGGTGTAACTTAAACGTATCACCAACCATTGGGTGACTTTTTGTAATTTTTTGGAAAAAATAGCTATTTTATTGCCATTTGGATTACATTTCGCTCATGTTTGGGGCCATTTTTAAGATTCGAAAGCCAATTTGAAAAAAAAATTGAATTGTTCAGTTCTTCCTTTACTTGTATTTCAAGTTCAAACACTTTTAAAATGTTGCATTTTTTGGTTCGATTTTATGAGTGACTTGTGTGGAGGGAAGGAAGGTACATTGCTCTCTGCAATATTTTTAGTAGTTAATGATAATCCACTTCAAAAGGTGCCTAGATTTTTGTTTTGTGATGAAAATAACAAGTTTTTGGATTACATGTACGACCAGTGGTTCCAGGTCCCTTCAATTCAAATTCAATAATTTGTTCAATAAGCATTTCCCTAACTAATTTTTTTTGAAAGGTATTTTGTCGCGTAAAAACTGACGAGGTTGAGGTGCTGGATTGTTATTTAAAGTTGTTACAATAGATGGTTACTAATCATGTGATTGCATTAAGTTCATGAAAAGGTTAGATTAGGGCCTGAGGTAGCAACTTTTCGGACAAAAAACCTAAATTTCTCCCGGGTTATATATTTAAATTGGTTTGCAAAAATTTGAATTGAGGGGAAGGGAGCCCGGGCGTCAATAGTGTAATGGTCGTCAATAGTAATATTATTGTTAATTACTTTTGTACGCGTACTGTTATACGCGAAAACGCTAAAAGAAACTGCAACTGAAGAAACAATAGGCTTTGTTGTCATCATTTTGGTCATTGGTGGCATTTCAATTGGGAAAAGGCGGACCCCCGACCCCCTTGGCAACGCTTATGCTTAGTTAAACATTTGATGAATGTGGATTTTTTCGAATTCAAACTTACATTGCAAAAATAGCGATATACAACTGGTTTATATTAATACATGTTGCTAACGTTTCATAAAATTTTTCCAGCAAACAGCAGAAACTTTGTAATGGCAAATGTGACGCTGCAATGTGTTTTGGAGTTGCTTTCGCTATACTTAGCTTTCTAGTAAACCTGCGAAGGAATGAATTTTACGCCCTGCTCTCTGACCCCATTTCTTTGAAGTTGCTTTTGTGGCAGTTTTAATTTAGGTGAAATTACGAAAAAATATAAAATTCGTCTTCTTCATCAGCAATTTTCAAAATGAGACCATTAAAGTTCATTTATTTCGCCAACAGGTTAACAATATCAAAGGTACATAAGGCTAAGCTTTGAAGGTGCTTTTGTAAAATTTAATATGAGAACAATTTTGGTTACTGGTACGAATGCGTGGCCATTGACAGATGGCCTGACAATGCTTTCTCCTCTTACACAATGGCGTTGTTAAGGATGGTGGCACCCGGGGTGGGATTTTGTGGTGTCATCCTTTTCCGGTCCGGAAATAGGTGAAGACCAAAAAAATAAAAATAAAAGAAGGTCTTCGCCGTAAAATTACTGGGTTTTTGGTGGCCGCCGCCCCCCCCCCCCCCCCTTGCTACGCCACTGCTCTTACATAGATTTAAATGCACATTAATTTATACGTAGCAGCCTTGAATGTTAAATGGCTGGGTTTAATTTATGGTTATACTAGCAACCTTGGATTGAGTTTGAATTTTGAAATTAACCCGCTCACACGTTAGCGATGAATTTGAAACTAGTGCTTTCAAAGTCACTGAATTTAAATTAAAAACTTAAAAGAATAAATGGATCCAACCTTGTCGTTTCATGCCGATTCAATTCTGTTCTGTAATAAAAAAAAAAACTAGACCTTGTCACTTAAAAAAATTATGGACTAGACATTTTTAAATGCTGGAATTTTCATTTTGTTTTGAACTGCACATGTCAATTCCAACTGTACGTACGAAGTACGTTAAAAATTAACGCCCTTTTTGTTAGAAATACGAATGGTGTTCACTGGTCTGTTGTGATTTCGGTTCTTTGGATGTTTTGTTGAAACCATTTTTTGAATTGTTAATTATGTAAAATGCCACTGAAGGACATGCTACTGCTAGCAACACTTCATTCCTGTCGGAAACCCTTGCAAGGAAACTACAATTGAATAGCTTTGGTTTAAACCAGAACTCTGCGTTTGTCTAACAACACGAAAGCAAAGCATCCAATTAGAGATGTTTCATTTTGAATCATTTCGAAGTCTTTTGCCAGATTTTTCACAATGTAAACTAAACAATAATGTGGAAAAACCATGCACTACTATGAAAAAGACCAGAGAAAACAGATGTAATGCAATAGTTCCAATCAATTCGATATACTGTTCACCAATTGCAATCTTACCAAGGTTGTATAGAAGGTGCAAGCCAAACTGCTTATTACAATAGTTGTAGTTAAATCTAAAGGAGTCACCGCATTGAGAGCTAACGATGGCACATAAACTGTCATTCCCAGAAAAAATATCTGCAATAAATCTTAGTATTTAGTCAGTAAATTTTTACTGCGTAGAAGCAATAAAAACAATCTTAAATAAGTTATGGCATGATATTGCTTTTCGCTTACCAGTTAATTTGATCACTGTTAAAAAATTGAGATGAAAAGAATAAGAATCACTATATTGTTAAAAGTTAACCTGTCTTATTAACTGTAGCAATATTTTAAGATTAGTTTTGAATGGTTAGTATTTATTTGACGGGCGGCAACCTTCTCAGCCTTGCCTCTTGCTGACTAAATCTCTGCTGGCCGGAGTTGGTCGGTTTGGCTGCAACATATTCCAATGAGATTTAGCAACTACTGCAATGCGTGAATGCAGAGAGACTTAAATTGCCGTCACTTCATCCGAATCTTCCCAAGTTCAAACACCTCATAGGATAGTAATGTAATAGCGGAATTTTTTATGGAGTTTAAATGGTGGAAAACGTAGAAAAAAAGTTGTTTCACTCACCAATGACACCACATAAGCTGAAGAGACTAGTTGTCGATTATATCGTCGAAAGCGTAATTCCAAATACTAAAAAAGTTCAATAAAAAATAAGATCTTAATAGTTTAGATTTAATGAGTGGAATTTGAATACAACCGATTCAAAAAAGTGCTTAATTGCAGCAGTCGCCAGCCCTGACGAGTATTGTTTTATCGTTTAAGGTTTATTCAGTTTTACACAAAGATCAACGCTTCCAACATATTGATCACAGATGTTAGCAAAATGTTTCCAAATCACTCGTCCTTATCAACTGAAGGGAAATGGGATTGTTGTAACTTGTAACCGTCATGTTGATGCATTCGATCCTCACCTTCACTTAAATCACATTTGGTTTTGTCATATAGCTACCTCGTTAATCGTAGCCAAACGTAAACGGTGAATCAGCGGAATGTAGTACAAGCAAGCAATGATGTTTGGAACTATTCCAGTTAATCCAAACCAAAACATCACGATTCCATACAAGTAGGTTTCCGCTGGAATCCCAATCACAGTAATGGCAGAAATAAATGATGCTGCAATCGAGAGTCCAACAGGTATCTGTACAATAAGTCATTCAAAAAATATGTGCATTCAGTTTTATACCATTACACTACTCATTAAGAATACTGGAAATTTCCTGCATAATGTTATATTGAAATGGTGACATATTGTCCAATCATAGATTGGAATCCGTTAAGTCATGGTACAAGCTCTTTGTATGGGTGGTTATTGTCCGACAATTTGTATAATGCAAATATGAAATTCTCGTATGATAATTTATATGCTAACTGCATCGGTAAATTTGCTAAAGTCTGAGATGAAGATACAAGGTAAAATGAGGATGCAAAAAAAGAAAATTTTAGTGTAGGTTGATGCAGCCAAACTTTGTTCAACATGTACAGTCTATTGGAAAAATAGAATCAGTAAGGTCAATTCCACGGATCACGCGTATTACGAGCGTTAAAAACGCGTGATATTTTTTATCATGTAACTGCAGAAACAAAATACAGGCAATGATAGGTCACGCATTTTCGCCACGCAATACTTGATCGGTAATATAACACTATAAAAGGATATTTCAATTTTAGAACCAAGTGTGATAATTTTCAGCTATCAAATCATACAAATATATTTAATCAAGGTCGTGACCGAACATGATTAATTCCGGCAAAAATATTGAATCAACAAGGCCAGCATGTGCTATAGAGTATGTTTTTATTAAACTTATGCGCAATTATTAATATTATTGCGGTGGCATCAATACGAGCAAATAGTAACTTTCCAAGTGCTTTATGCAGAACTTATAAATTAGGAGCAGAAATAACTCCCACTCCTGCGGAACGCTTATTGAAACTAGTAGATTCTATTCTCACCGGCGACATGCTTCTCCCTCCATAGTAGTAGTTGTCCACGCTTTTCTTTCTATCCACAACAGCGTAATAAATTCCAACTGCTACTGCCAATCCAATGATGCCTACAAATGTAACATACTTGTGCAACCGAAATTCGGAAATATGTAATTAATGCCAAATCGAAGTTCAAGGCCTCATTTCAACTTAAAGTCACGTTAAAACTTATTGTTAAAATGCTAAATCTTAGTCCAAGGCCTCATTTCAACTTAAAGTCAACTTTAAACTTATGATTAAAATCCTGAATCTAAGTTCAAGGCCTCCACAGAATCATTAATATGGCTGCAGTCATAATGCAGTATATTTTCAAGCTGGACCGCATGCTACAAAATGCACTAGTGCCCAAACCTGATTAGAAAAAAAAGTACGGTTGAAAATTTGAAGTTTTTAAAGCCTGAAATGCATAAGCCAAGTTTCATTTTAAAAGTCTTGTTAGAATATCCTTTAAAATTTACTGCACTTTAAATTTTTCCTCAAGCCAGATTTGAACTTAAGCGCGCTTTCGTAAAATGGCACCACGAACGAAGATTGCTCTTAATAGATCGAATCACTCACTACCTTTAACCTCTACAAATTTTGTATGAAAGAATGAAGAACTGTCTTAAGCTTTAAGCTTGCTAAAACCTGAAAAAAAGATTGTATTAGCAGCGAACACAGTTGCAATAGCTGCAATGTTGCTCATAATTACAATAAGGTAGGTACTCACCCAAGAATACAACTAGATCAACAACTCCAAGTTGCATAGCTTCATAATCCATTCTCTGTAGTCAGTCTGGTATTTTCCAAAATTTAAACTCAAATAAAATATTGAAATATCTTTGCTGTTGAAATTGAAATAGATCTTAGCGGTACCTAGTCTTTGATTGCAGCATATTTATAACAGAACTTAATAAATGAATTTAATTTTTTTGGAATATTGATTTACAAACTTATTTCGACTGCGATTGCATTTTAAAAAATGGCTTCACCATACTGATCAGTAAAACTGCATTCTTGGTCATTGTTAGTTTGAAGTTAGCAGAATCCAGATCAGTTATTGTTTATATTTGCATATCACGACAACAATAGTTTTGATTTGTCATCGGTACTAAACAGTTGGTTGATCTTATTATAATTTTAAAGCTAAGTTAGGTATAGGCTCGAGTGGATAGAGCGTCTGGTACTGAAATGGTGGACTAGAGTTCTATTCTGGTCGGGTCAAACCAAAGACTATAAAAATTGGCATTTACAGCTTTCCTGCTTGAAGTTCAGCATTACAAGGGACAGTATGAAGGCTCCACCGTGTGAGGTAGACAGGTAGTCAAGTGGCAGTCTTGACTTAAAGACCGAAAGGTTCTTCGCTCTTTGCTAGCCAAGGCAACTTGTTAAATTAAAATGTAAATGCGAATAGGAGATAACTATAGTACCGTAGATGAAACAAATTGCATTTCAATGATTGTCAATAACTTGCGTGAAAAGATATAGTTTTTCAAGCTATGATACTTGAAATAACGTATCGTCAAAAGATCTTTGTGTGTTGGCTTTCGCGGTTTATCCATTGGTTTCATCTAGCATAAGTGAAATTTGCTTATTCATTAAATTGCTCGATTATTCATACGTTTATTTATTTATTTGCTTATAATTTACATTAATCTGGGTAGGATTGAATATCATCTCAATCAGTTCAAATTTAACGCTCATAGAGCAAATTTATCTTTTAAAGCCGAACTTAAAAATCTCATTGTGATATCACATAATGTAATCTAGTAGTCTTGCAAGCTATGGTCGTTTGTTCGAATTGCAGGGATGCACTGAGTTTGAGATCCGATGACTAAAATTTTTTTATGCCAAATTAAGGATCACCAAACTTTTCGCAGAGGGCCGGATTACTGCGAGATTAGCGGCTCCGGGCCGGGTGCTAAGTGAGAACTGATATACAAGTATTGAGAATTTCCATTGATTCGAATTGAGCACTATAAATAGCAAAGCCAGTGGTGGTAAAGCAAACTTGAGATGGAAATTGATAGGTTGCTGGGAATAATTGAGTAACTCCTGCTGTAATGCACTACAGGCACTGTGCTTTTGAAAACACACTTTACACCTTTTTGCTCAATCTGTAGTGGCCTAATGCTATAAAAACACAAGTCCAAAACCTACCCGTGGTATCCGGCAAACATTAAAAGAGCATTCAAGTCAAGTTTTTCCCTGTTGACCAAAATGTTGGAATGAGCTTAAAACACATTTTCACCAAATTTGAACTTGTTTCTCCTTGCTGCCTATGAGGTTTGGAAAAATATTATTTATTTTGTAACACTTTGTTTTTGAGCTAATTTACAATAAAGTTTGTGTGATATATACAGATATATATCTTAAATTTCCGACTTATTATATACGACAAAATGAACTCTAAGTTGGAACAAAAAAAGCTTACAAATTAAATCGAAAATTTCCGATTTATCAAATAAGTCGAAAATTGTTCCAACTTAGAGTGTATTTTGTCGTATATAATAAATCGGAAATTTTCGACTTATTTTGTTAGCGTTTTTTGTTCCAATTTAGAATGTATTTTGTCGTAAATAAGTCGGAAATTTCCGATATTTTGTGGCCTTTTTTTATTCCAACTTAGAATACATTTTGTTGTATACAACAAGTCGAAAATTTACGATGTGTATATACAGGCAAATTTTATTGTAAATTAGCTCAAAAATAAGGTGGTGCAAAATAAACAACATTTTTTTCACACAGCACCCCATACTTGCTGTTTTGAAGATATTACAGTCCAAACTTGCAAATTTTCTTCTTACCTCAGTGCTGCCATTTTGTCCGTATTGTGACAGAAGATTAACTTTAAGAAAGATGGCTTACATATATTGAAAAACAGCTAATTTTACTGTTCTATAACTTTTATATTTTGTGTTAGAATAACTCTGCTTCAAAACATTAATTGAAAATCATGAACATGCAGTAACTATTTGAAATTTTGTCTCTAATTAACAACCTTTGCAAAATTTCAAAGGGGTAATAGCCGTTCTAAGGGAAAATATAATCTGGGATATCTCAGGGATGGTGATAGAAAACTCAACTTTGGTGAGGTTAGACTTCAGATTTGTCAAGTATCTTTTGAGAGAAAATCGAGCAAAAATTTTCCTAGCCGAATGCTCTTTTAAACTTTTAAGGTTGACCTGATAAAAAAGTGTAGAAATTCAACAAAAACATGTCAACAACAAACTAAGAACGAACGATTTCAGCTAAGAAGTTTCTACAACACAAAAAATAAAACAAAGCCGAAGAAACAGCAGGCAACACAGCTAATACACCACATTGGACACTTCGGATATTTTAGCAGATATTTAGTGTCATAGTGCCAACGAAGATTAATATACTCTGTTAAAACTGCAACACTTTTGTTGGATTTCAAGCAACTAGCTATACCATTATTGGCTCCCGTTGAAAATACTGTTCCCCCATTTTTTCATTAAACACCCGTCACAATCAACACTTTTTTTAGCAGTCATTTGAAGAGTATATAATTGGTAACACAAGGTTCAAAAATAACCTTATTCTTTGGTAAAAAAAAATATTTTTTTTGAGTAACAGTTGTAGTTTAGCTTTTATTTCTCCAACATGTGGCTGGCCGAATGAATTCACTTCGCGGGCCGGATCCGGCCCGCGGGCCATAGATTGGTGATCTCTGTGCTAAACCGAAGTTTTCAATTGTTGAATGCTTGTATGCTCATTGCTCATTGACGAACTGGTTATACTAGATAACTCCAAATCTTCTTTAAACGATTTTGACGTAGAAGTTTATTGTGATAAGAAATGCTTTGTTGATTTTAGTTTTGCGTTTTTATACAAATTGCCTAAACTCAAAAGCGTTTTTCGTTTTTTCATAGCTATGCAATTTTTTTCGTGCAGTTTTCTAGATCGGTAGAGCAGTGTAGTACTGTATTCAAATGTTATCGACTTTGAAATCTAATTTAAGCATTGCTATTATTAATTACCATCTCTGTCTAGTCTCAGTATTGTTATTATTAATTATCATTTTGGTTTAGTTCAGTTTGTTTTATAATAGATTAAAGGCTCAATTCATGTGGTTTGCTTTGAGTGATGATGCAGATCTTACGACAATTCAATCAACTATAATTATGAGCATCTCAGCCTCGACCCATACTAGCTCCAGCGCAGCAAAAGAGTGGCGATATTGGAGAAAGACATTTGAAAATTACCTCGAATTTTTTCCTCGGCCAGCAAAAGGCGAGGAAGCGATTAATAAGTTGCGAGTTTTTACTAACTGCGAAGACGTTAAAGTGTATGATGTAATTTAGAAATGTACAACGTATGGCACTGCTATAGAGACTTTGGGTTACCTCTACGTCAAAACTCCAAACGCTGTATTCGCTGGCATTTGTTGGCAACCGCTAAGCAGCTTTCGACAAGTCTCAGCTGATCAATGTCGCCCAGAGATGATACGAGACGCTTTCATTAATGGTTTATCATCGAGCGTTATCAGACAGCGTCTGCTGGAAAATCGAGAATTATCTCCGGATGATGCAATTACGAAAGGCCCAAGGAAATGCTTAAGTTTATGATCAGCCAAAAGAATCTCCTGTACTTGCAGTAGCACGCGATGCTTTGCAGTACGATCAACTATTGACACAACTTTGCAACCAGCAGAACTGACGTTTTCACTCAAGCGCCATTAAAAATCTTTCCTCAAAATTCTGTTTCTCTTACGGAAGCAGCACACTTCATGAACTACAGAACTGTTCGGCAAGCCCAGTAATTTGTTATTCGTGCAATAGGAAGGGACATTTCTCAAAAGCTTGTCGTAACCGTAATAAACACGTCGCGGCATCAATCGACGACTCTCCGCAAATTTGTGCAATTCGTCCGCCGCCTCCTAGTTTATCCCATGCTACTCTGATCTCTTCTGTTGCTGGACAAGAATTGTCGACAGTTATTGATTCTGGAAGCTCACTTAGCTTCATTAACGACAGAACAGCGAACCTTCTGGGGTTGAAAATTATTTCAACTGAACCAATGTTTCCATGGCTATGTCGTCGTTAAAGGGTGAAGTGTTTGGGGAATGCTGACTTGATCTTACTGTCAATGGAGATACTTACTATGGGATCAAACTTGGCGTTCTCAAGAACTTGTGCTGTGACGTATTGCTGGGGAGTGATTTTCAACCACGTCACAAAAGGGTTATCTTTGAATATGATGGTCCTAAATTCGATTGTGTTGTAGAAAAATCTGTGCACACATGCGCGATAATTTCTAGTTTGATGGAACCTGCGAAGATGTTCTCTAAGTTACTACCTGAGTGTTAACCCATCGCTGTAAAATCGCGCCGACATAACGCTTCCGACCCAGCCATTAATACCAAAGAAATTGTTTGATTATCTTCGGGCGGCTTCATCCAAACTAGTTTGTCTCCATAAAACAACAAAGAAATTGGCAAAAAGCGACTTTGCAGTGACTACTCGCAGACGATAAACTTGTTTACTAAATTGGATGCCTACTCTCTACCTCGCATTGAGGAGCTTGTCAATAATCTGGCGGCGAACAAGGTATTTTCTACCTTTGATCTAAAGAGCGCCTGCCATGATATTGCGATGCAAGAAGCTGATAAGCCATATACTGCTTTCGAGGCAGCTGGCAAGCAATGGGAATTCAACCGCATCTCTTTTGGAATTAGGAATGGCGTCCCACAATTCCAGAGAAAAATTGACCAAATCGTGCAAGAAGATACAGTAACTTAAAGGGCACGTATCCATATCTTGATAATGACACAGTGGGAGGCGGGAATCAGCAAGAGCATGATAACAACGCAAGATGTTTCTCCATTCCATAAGCAAACGTCGGCTAATTCTAAACCAAAAAAAGACTATTGTTTCGGTTTCTGAGATTAACATTTTAGGTTACAGCGTAGGAAATGCCCGACTCGGCAAGATTCCGACCCTTAGGAGAGCTTCCTGCGCCGCACAATGCTAAGTCACTAAAGCGGACACTTGGACTGTTTGCCTATTATGCAAAGTGGGCTAAGGGATTTTTGAATAAATAAAGCCGTCAGAAATTGGAAACGCTTTCTCGCTCGACTGCACTTTACCGGAGTTGCGGATCAAAAATTCGTTGCCTTCATGCTAGATAACCATAAGGGTACAAAAGTTTAAAACAATAAAATCCAGTGTTGGAGGCTTGAGCTTGCATCTTTATCATATACATACACTGTTCAGTATCGCCCGGTTATGAAAATGTGGAGCCTGACACTTCACGCGAGTTTTTTTGGTGCGTCTGTTTCTAATGATTTGAAGCAATTCCATGATAATTTATGTCACCCGGGAGTAAGCAGGTTATTGCATTTTGTTGGTTTTAAAAACTTACCATTCTCTGTGGAGGATGTTAAAAGAGTGTGTTAGGATTGCAAGATAAGTAGTGAACTTAAACCTCGTTTCTTTAAACCACCTGTAACCCCTCTCATCAAATTCTCTCGCCCTTTTAAGCGATTAACAATAGATTTTTAGGGACCATTTTATTGCGCACTGATAATTATTATTTGTTGGTCGTGATTGACATGTATTCTTGTTTTCCGTTCTGCTTTCCTTGCCCTGTATGCATTCCAGCTCCGTTACTAAGTATTTAAAACAACTGTTTACAATTACATAGTGTGGTGTACCTAGCTGTTTACTTTCAGACAAGCCAGAACCTTACTTCGAATGAATTTAAAACGTATTTGCTTGAAAGGGGAATAGCTTCTAACCACAGTACTATGTGTCAACCCACAGGAAACTCGCAGTTGGAAAGATATAATGGGGTAATCTGGAGAGCGATTAGGCTTGCGCTGGAGTCGCGTGAGTGGCCAAATTAATCAGTTTTGTGTTGCACTCAATGTTTGCCTTATGTGTTACGCTCAATGAGATCACTTTTATGTACTTCTACCAATGCAACGCCACATGAACTGTTCTTTTCATTTCATTGAAAATCGCAATACGGTGTTACATTGCTGGCCTGATTGACAAAGTCACTGCCTGTTTTGTTCAGAAGTTTTGTGCGTTCTGGAAAAAATGATGATTTTGTTCGATTAGTAGAACTAACAGATGTTAATCCAATTTATGCACGGGTTAGGCTTCCTGACATGCGGGAATCCAGTGCGTCCTTATAGGATTTAGCACCCGCCGTACTCCCGTCGCCACCACCTCCTCCCCGTAGAAACGAATGAAATTCGAGCGGTAGTCCACTCCAGGATGAGGGCCTTGTGCGTGGTGGTACTATAACGATTGAAAGCAATGAAACTGACAATGGTCGCGGTAGTGATAGTCCCCATATTGCGGTTCCAGCTCGAAGTTCATCCCTGGTCAACAGAAGGGTTCCACCTTGCCAATATGGAAGTCCAGTTACTTTTTAGGGTGGAGTGAATATGATAAGAAATGCTTCGTTGATTTTAGTTTTACGTTTTTTTACAAACTGCCTTAAACTAAAAGCGTTTTTCTTTTTCTCACAGCTGCTAATTTTGTATTCATATGCAGTTGTTATACAATTTTTTTTGTGCAGTTCTCTAGATCTGTAGAGCAATAGTGTAATACTGTATTCAATTGTCATAGACTTTAAAATCTAATTCAAGCATTGCTATCATTAATTACCATCTCTGTCTAATCTCAGTATTGTTATTATTAATTTTTATCTCGGTTTAGTTTCAGCGTTGCTTTATAGCTGATTACAGGCTAATTAATATGGTTAGCTTTTAGCGATGATACAAATCTTACATTTATTATTTTATGATATAAAATCTTTTGATACTGCAATTGTGCTACGTATAGTGCAGTACGTTGACCGAGAGTTTTTAAAAACTTTTCGGTCAAAATTATTGGTTTTCCACTGAAATTTTTTATAACATATGCATTTTCAAAGAGTCTGATCATCAGCATTAAGCAGTTGCTATTTCTATCTAAAAAGAATTTCGTTCAGGATGCGGCTTTTGAGAGATTTATTGGTTGGATAACAGAGTTTTTAGATTCCAACGAAAGCACTACAAATGGATATTAGTTCTCTGTGGAACGAAGAGGCTTAAAGTTTTTACACGCCGCAGCTAACGATCAGCCAAATAAAACTAATTCGCATTTATTATGTGGAAAAAACAGAAAATCTTAATTGCATTCGCGAAATAATCAAGACGATAATTCGATTTGACTGTAAATATATAGGATTCATTTAAGTGAAACTTGCAAACAACAGATTGACATTAATTGTTGTAAAATTAAAGGATAATTTTTGGAGATGTTTAAAGAGGTCATGGCAAGGCTACCGCATAAACTGAAGTTAGATGTTATTGATATAACAACGGCAATACTGAATCTGCTTCACAGGCATTTATTTGGTAGACAAGCTATGAACACTAATTGATTGATAAATCGAATTGCAAGAGTAAGACGTCGGAAGCATAGCATTATAATAGTATAATAACAAAGCATAGCGTATTGTAATTGTAATTACATTTTATTCGATAAGTTGCCTTGGCCGGCATAGAGCGAAGGAACCTTTCAGTCTTCGAGTCAAGTTGCCATCAGCCCACCAGTCTACCACACGCGGTGGAGGCTTCACACTGTCCCTTTTATTGCTGAAACCCAAGCAGGAAAGCTGCGAAAACCAATTTTTATAGTCTTTGGTCTGACCCGGCCGGAATCGAACCCGAGTCTACCGCTTCCGTACCAGACGCTCTATCCACTCAACCACTGATAGGTTAATAGCACTATAATAGTATATGCATCATCAATGTAGCTTGTAGCCAGTAATAAAACAGGAACTACTAAAAATATTCCAGAACAAAGCTAAAATAGAGCAAAAACTAACTGTATAGCTGGCGACGTTATGTAGAATTTCTGTGCGTTTCACGTTTATCTTCAGTGTTTCAATTAGCACTCATCTTGTCAGAAGCCGTGAGATTTTCCTTATCCAAACATTCATCGACATCAAAGTTACTTTTTTCATTCAAGTAATCTAAGTTGAGCTTTTCTTTTTCAACATTTTTGTACTCTTCAGTTGGAGGAGGAACGCCAAATCGAAAAAACTTTCTTATTGATTCAGATAGATAATTGTTGTCGATAAAGGGAACAAAAAGGCTAGGATCTGCTTCTTTTGGATCATTTGCTCCTGTTGAAATGCAACTGGTTTAGTCGATACATTTGACAGAATAGAGAAACTTTTACGCTTGAAATGTTTTTCCTCATTAATATATTGTTGTTTGATTTCGTTTATACAAGGTGATTTGAATGCACTGCAAAAAAATTTTCCGAAGTTTGCAGGTTTTAACTCCGGGTATAGGATGGTAAACAATACATAATTAAAATAGCACATAATGCCAGGTTAAGAGACGAATGCTTAATTCATAGAATAATTAATTTTCCTGATTAGAGTATTGTTGATGTGCTTGTGCTAGCGCCAACAGCTTTGTTATTGAGACAGAATCTAACTTTTCCATAATAGCAAGAAAATTAATCCATTTATTTCACCTGTTAAGAACGAAGCTAGTACTCCAGTTACGACTGTCACTCCAATTGCGATGGCTGCATAGTAAAGAAATGAAATTGCATAAAGTGTTGTTGCAAGACCTCCGCTAAAAAAGAGAATTTATTTGTGTTTGTTGAGGTTAATCTTTTTGCCCCTTTTATGTGTTGCCTTTTGCCCTTTGTTGTTTGAACTAGTTTATGACTATGTGCACAGTTTAACCCTGGCTACAAGCAATTTTATGTTATTTTTAATAATGGTCACAACTGCGACTTCAATAAATATTGATCTGCGACTTCAATAAATAATGATCTGCGACTTCAATAATGCATTCCACATTAGGTAGCATGTGGAGATAACAAAGATACCAATGCAAAACTCAGCGACATTTAGGCAGTAGAAAAAATATTTTTCGCTGAAATTTATTTTAGTTGTTTCAGATAACTCGCACAGTTGTATACTGTTTTGCAAATGATAAAAAGTTAAATACAGTATTTGGTTCTGACTTCTGACGTTTTGTTTCATACTATTAAAGCGTTCAAGTTTACATTTAATATCTAGATTGTTTTACCCTTCTGATAATGGCGATGTTGTTTCAAGAGCTGCTGTAGTTTTTAGAGATGAAAACGCTGAGAATGAATCAACACCAGCAACTGGAATGTTTGTGACATACGAATGAGAACTTTCTCGAACAAGAGTTGTAGCATTTTCAGTAAAAAGCACTGTACATCTGCTGGTAGAAAGAGGCAGCGGGTGATTTCCGTGGGAGGTTTTTACTTGCGCTAAGCTTCCATAAGCAATCCACATGGCTACTGCAGTTCCACACGCTTGGCCGAACAGTGCTCCCTAAAGAAACAATTTAGAAACATATTGTTTAGTTACTGATTGTCTAGAGTCACTTTATCATAACCTGTATAGGCTACAAGCTTTGTTTACCAAGGTCATATCTAAGGGCCGGTCTACACTGTGCGTATAATCGTGAACGTACGAGCGTATTTTTAGTTTATTTTAAACAGAAATTTGGCACACCAGTCATACCACCTTATCAGCGTACAACTGCCAGTTGATTAAAATAAACAAAGCATACGCTCTTACGCTTACGATTTTACGCAAAGTGTAGACCGGCCCTTATAATTTTAAAGACTATACCCTTGCAGAACCAAAATAAAGGGAGCTCTACTATGAGGGTGTAGATGTTGGTTTGAGAGTTTAATTGTCCGTTTTTTTGTTTTTTTTTGACAAATGCACGCAAATTAAAGTTGTGTACCGTGGGCATTTTTTGCAAGTAAGATATACAAATTAATGGTAGTTATATTGTGTTTTAACCACAGTAAGTTCAATAATAAAATTTCAGTCGCCACGGCAAGTTTTGTCTTTTCTACAAATCTGTATCATATTGCTTTTCACTTGGCTCATGCCCAAGTTACTTAAACATTATACAGTTTAACCGAGTCTAAATAAACTCGTTTTTTTTTATGTTGCCGTCTAATATTTTCGACCTTCGCTGTCACCCAGGGAAAAAATAATCCAAGTGTAAATAATCCGGTTGTTGGTCCTCCAATGACACCAAAAAAAGAAAACGCAATTCGCAAGACAGTAGCTTGAAACGTCGAGATTGCCAAAGAAAATCCCATAACTACCAAACCAAGTCCAAACACTAAATGAAATATAAGTCAAATCAGCAAGAAATCAAAATAATTTTACAATGCTTATGCTCAGAAAATGACAAACATAAGAAACTAAACATTGTTAGAGGAAGAGAATTTAAGAAGCAGTTTGTTTTTTATACTGGTTTGTTGAAAAGCAGCAATCCTACAAAAATGCTTGCCACGGATAACTGATAAAGAAAACGTATACGGCAGCATTTATACCGGTTTGCACCTTATACTATTTTGTGTGTAAGTGTACTAAATCCATTAAAATATATTTCACCAATTCAATCAAATTTGTTCTATTGAAACTAAATAGTATTATAATCTATCATACCCAGTAGTTTGCTCAGTGTCAAACGATATGCTTCAGACAGACTGGGCTTCAATGCCAGAATGAAGTCGTGAAGTAGCAAAATAGCCAGAGAGTTTAAACCAGAAGAAACAGAGCTACGCAAAAGAAAAACTTTCACAAACCTTCATTTTAAAAACTGATATTGTTCTGTTTATCTACAGTTCACTCAGCATAATCTGCTTAATTCAAACTCATCTTATATCAGTTTCGAAAACGTCTTATCTCGAGATCCACAAAAGTTAGTGCAAATTTGTGTTCCTAAAGTTAATCAAAAATATATGACGTTCATGAGTGAAAAAGCAGCTTATTGAACCGAACTTAGTTTGTTTAACTTACTCTATTTTGGATAGGCAGCACCAAAGCTTATTAGTGCCAAATCAGTTTTAAATTTTCGGTAATTCTTAGAGAATTAGTAAAGGAGCATAATTTAGATTCACTAAGTTGTTAACAAATGTCTTTACTCGTATGTTTCTATGAGTAAGTTAGTTCTTTTTTTAAAACGTACTACATACCTTAAAGTTCCACTATAAGCAGCAGCTACAAACAATCCAGCCATTCCAGGCAAATCTTGAAAAACATCGACTACCAAATATGGTAACATTTGATCGGATTTGGCTATCTTTCCTAAAGTCAATGGATCACATCCTTCATAATAGGCGTACATTGCCATACCAGTTCCAACTGCAATCCCTTTGAGGCACACAATAGGTATGATAGAAATCAAAGCGGCTCTACATTGAACAATAATGATTAATGTAGGCCATACATTAAAGCACCGTCTAAAATGGTGCTGATATTAAAGAGGCAATGAAACGTATTAACGGAAAACAGCTGTTTGTTGTTTTAATTCGGTCTTAATTGTTTTTTTTTTTTTACAAATTGTGACTTACATGCGCGCTCTATTAATGGTCTTGCACGATAGGTAACGTTGACTGCTCGACTGGTTGACACATGTTGTTCCACATCCAGCCATTACTTTTCCTATGAGAAAACCCCAAGCCGAATATCGTATAGTCGGATCCGGATTAAAGCTGTACAACAAAAATATTTTTAAGCGACAAGTTTGACGTCCTTCGTGGTCGACTCCTGGGAAATCATAACGACTTCCACTAATATTTTTAATAAATACCTATTCAATTATATTTAACAAATATGTCGTATCTTTATCACGTTCCAAGATTTGCTCTTATCATTTTTTGATCAAAATAGCAATTTGATGTATTCAAAAATGTCATGCAATTGCAGAATTCGTAAAAACATGAAATGCTATTGCTGGCATGAGCAATTACACAAACAATAAAAGTAGCTGATGTTTGATTAGTCAAGCTTTCAGCTAGTTCGGTGTGCAGAAAGTTTGCATATTATTGGCTTTTTTTTAACCATCTTTGATGGTTTAAAACCTTTGATAGCCAGGAACTTACTAAGGCCTCTGATACTTTGCCATAAACTTACTTCCAGAAATTTAATCTTCCTCCTTTGTCAGCTACTGACAACGCAGGTCCAAATCCTCCAACGATCATGAGAGCCCGAATCATGGCAGCCAAGCCGCCTGCAGCCATTGCAACCGTTTGCATAGTGTCTGTCCATATAACTGCTTTCATTCCTCCCTATGCAAAATCATTAAAAAAGGAATGAAAATAATATTGCCTAAATTTATTCAAATTTGGCTCGACAGCAGGAGCTTCAACCTCTCCACTACAAACTACTGTACTTGTTGAGCCCAATGTAGTCATGCATTTTAATAAGTGTCAGAAAAGAATAAATTATGGAAGGAAAGGGAGCTCTGGCTGATGGATATTGTGATATTTGAACTAGAAAACACAGAAGAAAGCGTTTAATAAACTGATATTTAACTAAAGAAATTTCTGCAAAAAAATTCTTAAAATGTTGATTGATCTTAGCATAAAATCTTGAAGATGCGTTTGTATGATATCGCTTTGTAGGAATGTTGTGCAATGCATGTATCAGAGCAGATCTTACCAATGCTGTGTAGAAAGTGCAAGCCAAACTGCTAATGATGATGGTTGTGCTCAAGCTGAGCGGAGTCACTGCATTAAGAGCCAACGATGGTACATAGATTGTCATTCCCATGTAGAATATCTGAAGTACAATTTGTTCAGCTACAATTATATTTATATTTTTTTTTGTTTTGTTTTTGAGATACTGGATCTAGGGAAACAGTGCCAACTACTTTACATACATCGGGTATTATCAAGCTATCAGACAAGAGCTCGAAATAGTTTAACGGTTGACAAATACTTGCAGCAATTTGCTTGTTTAGAGCAATCGATAAAAACATACCAGTCCAATTGATGACGCTGCTGAAGCTATTTGTCGGTTGTATCGTTCAAATCGCATTTCCAAATACTAAAAAAAGAATAAAGAAAACTTTTCAATAGTATGCTAAACAGTAGCATAAAACGCCGGTTTGATATTTTTTGGATATGAAGGAAAAGTTAGACTAGCAGCTTTCAAGCTCTCTACACTTTACTTTGAAAGGCACATTTAAAAATAAAATGACGAATAGTGATTTTGAGATCATTTTGAGTGAAGTTCTTCACTAGAAGAATTAACTAAATGTTAAGAAATATCCTGCACGAGGCACAATGAAGAAAAGCATGAAGATTTTTGCACACTCACTTCGTAAATGGTTGCTAATTGTAAACGATGAATCAATGGAATGTAATAAATGCATGCCACTATATTGGGAATTATGCTGCTAAGGCCAAACCAAAACATCACGGTTCCAAACAAGTACGTCTCTGCAGGAAATCCAATCACAGTTATAGCGGAGGTATACGTGAGCGCAATCGAAAATCCAACTGGAATCTGTTAATCCAAACAATGATACGATAGTTTTTAACGCGATGCGTTTATTTCGTTTTGCTTTTTTAATTCGTGCTCTCTGACCTCGGTTGACGTAGTGATCATTGTTCCGTTCACCACAAACCTCAGTCGTATGCAAGCAGCCTGATACTCTACATGCAATGCTAATCTTGCCCTTAAAATACGTCACTGGGCTGTAATCGGTCACGCAATGCAAATCTTGCATTTGAAAAACGAGGTTGTGATTTTCCTTTTTTGCTTCGAACAACCCGAACTTTCAACTGTTTTCTAAACGTATTGTACTCACGAGGGAGGAGAAGCTGCGCTCTCCGATTTGATTCTGCGTAGGTATAACATGTTGATAAGTGAGTAAGTATTGTATAAAGATTTCAAATAAGCAAGTGTAGTGGATATTGTGCGACGATGTACTGTATCTAAAAAAATATGTTGCATCTCTTAAAGATTCTTCCCTTGCACCCATGAGGTCATTTTTCAACCAAGCGTTATGTTAGTAGAATTTTGTGAGTTACCATTAATGCTGACATTTTAAAAACGACTGCAGTTCATGACATCGCATACCGGCGACATGCTTCTTCCTCCAAAGTAGTAGTTGTCCACACTTTTTTTTCTATCCGCAACAGCATAATAAATTCCAACACCAACAGCCAAAGCAAGGGTTCCTAAAATTAATTTTTGGCTCAAAGTGCTGTTTAATTGCTTATAGCTACGTAATTTATTGTTCTAGGTGAAAATTAAAGTATTCGTTTTTTTTTTATTTGCATCTGAAGTTTGAACAAAGTTTATAATTTAAAGATTTTACAATGCTCGAATAAAAGCACTGTATTTTGACTAAAACGCCTAAAAATTATTTGCTCACAACAAAAATTCGTTAATCGAGAGCTGGTTGGTAGCATACTATAGTATGCACTGAAACTAACGTAAGGGATTTTGACTACGTATAAACACTAGTAACACTTACCAAAAAATACTACCAAGTCAGTATTTCCCAATTGTTTAGATTCATCACTTGAAGCCGACATTATTAGAAGCCAATAAAGAATTCTAAGCAGGTAATAAGTGATGGAACTTTTTGTATGAATAAAATATTGTCTAGCTGCGGCAAAATTTTTGCTAAAGCTTCGATTTTAGCAGTTGAAAGGTGTTTGTATGTTTATTGTACTTAGATTCATTTATTTTATTTTTATCTTTTCCAAGATATGTTATGGTAATGCTGTTCTTCTAGTCAAGTGATTTTGGGAAATTGCTACCTCATGCCAAAGCAAATATCTTTTCATAAGGAGATGTGATTACTGACTTTGACTCCAAATTGGTCTAAAATAAGACTACCAAATTATTATCTTAATTCTTAATACTTTTTTTTGAATACTTCTCAAGCTGATTCATTACAAGAATTTTGCTGAGTCTTACTGATATCTCATTGATATCTTAATGAAACTTGAATCCTCTCAGTTTGAAATTTGATTGAGGAATTAACCGAATAGCGACGCTGCTAATACGTACTATTTGGTTATATCGGTGGTTTAAGTGACATTTGAAACAGTTATTGCTATATCTTTTTATCATTCTATACCACTGCCATGCATATTGCATTATCCAAAGAATCTAAACACTAGAAATTAAATCGATTTTGTTAAGGTCAGAAAGTTTCTGTTTTGGTTAGCCATAAAATATTAGACTCTAAATAGAACGTGGAAAACAAACGTAAAATACTTAAACGACGACTAAACGCAAATTCAATGGGAATATCTAAAGTTAGGCTAATCGTATTAGACTAGATTGGTGTTGACTCCATTTTTTTATACCCATCCGTTGCAGAGATATTCTACTTCAAACACGACGTTGGTGCCTCTGATGTTACAAATTTTAATAAATTTTATTTGCAACCATGTGGTTGATAAGTGTTGTCGTCTTAGCGATGTCTTCTCTGGTCTAAGTTAAAGCAACGACTGACTACTGCATTTAAGTCGCTTCGCTACACACTAGTCAGTTTGAACTTATCAGTTCAACAAATCTTAGCTGGTAAAAAGAGTTGACTGTGCAGTTGCCTAGCGATTCCAGTAAAAATCAATTTGAGAGATACATTTCAGTCTAAAACCTATAGCCTAGTCTAGCAATACGGCTTTTATTACTTGGCTACATAGTGCAAACTCACAGGCGCGTCGCCAGCGGGGGGGCAATGCCCCACCCGATTTTCATTTTTGCCCCCCCTCCCGATTTTTTTCTTGCCCCCCACGGAATTTTTTTGGGAGGAAGAAGTTGCTGTTATTGGGCGGAAAAAACGTTAAAATTTGCTATTTCGGCCAGAAAAAGCCTTCGGATTTTGGCGAAGACCTTTTTTTTTTTTTTTATTTTGGAGATCACCTGCTTTTGGTCAGAAAATTTGCGATTTCGGTCAGAAAAAGCCTTCGGATTTCGGCGAAGACCTTTTTTTTTTTTTTGAGATCACCTGTGATTTCGGCCAGAAAAATTTGGCGAAAACCTTTGCCCCCCTGATTTTAATTTTGCCCCCCCTCCCCCGATCTCGCGAAGCTGGCGACGCCCCTGCAAACTCATACCTAATATTAAGACTAGTAATACTTGAGTTGGCCTATTGTATTTGCTTACAGTATTTTGTGAACCTGTGGAATAAACTTTTCCATCTAGGTTGAAAACAATGGCCTATTAGTCTACTCTAATTACTCGACTAGCCTTACTTTCGCTTGTAATTTTTTCCTGCTCGGATCTGTTATGCTGACAAGATCAAACTGATTAGTGCGGAGCGAAACGACCCAGTGCAGTAGCCTAATCGTTGCTGTAGGTTAGAACTGGAAAGGCGTCGCTAAGACGCTAATGCTTATCAACGACAAGGTTGCCAGTAAAAATTATTAAAATTTATTACATTAGAGGCACCGACGTAGTGTTTGAAGTAGAATATCTCTAGAATGGATAGGTCAAAAAGGATGGAGTCAACGCTAATCTAGTCTTGTGCGATTGGCCTAACTTTAGATACGCCCATTGATTTTGTCGTAAGTCCTCGTTTAAGTTAATTGTAACCGACGCTTTGAAATGACTTTTTCACTCCTAAATCTACGATGCATAGCGCCCAAACGTTAAAGTTTTCTGCAGGCGACATTGTTAATGCGAGTTATGAATGGAACTTAATGTTTCGATCGATAAAGTTTTTATAACCAGGTCTTGCGAAAATGTTTCAGTTTGCCAAACAGTTTTTCGTTGAAGCTGAATTCTTAAAATTGAAGATCTGCTACGGCTTGCTAAACAGAACCGTTTTGTGTTTTCCGCACGGCAGCGATGCGGAGATTTATAACCAAACTCAATAACGTGTTGGAGAACTATGCCAAACTCTAATCCCTCTCTCCTTGGATAGCTGAACACTTGATTCAATTAATTTTTAATGAAGATTTTTTAATTTTTAATCATAATGAATAAAGAAAAGAACAAAAAAACAAAGCAGTCACAAATTCGATGTAAAGACCAGTTCAGTGCCTTTCTTCATAAATATCATGCTGTAATACTTTCTTGATATGTGCTGGTCGATCAACACTAAATATACAATCATTGCGTTTACTTTTCAACAAAAACTTTAGTTTTCTGGATTTAAAACCAGAGGTGGAGTCCTTGAGGACGTCCCTGGCCTCGAGGACACATTTTGTAGTCCTTGGCCTTGGCCTCCAACCCTGCACGTCCTCGAAAATGTCTTGTCCTCGGCTCGAGGACAGCATTGTTTTTTGATTGGTTGAAAGGAAAATAACCAAACATAAAAATTTCATGAATTTTGGCATAGACGTAGCCAGGATTTATGATTGGGAGGCCCCAATTCGCAAATCACGTGCAATATGGCATCATCAGAAATTTTAACAAAGAGGGACTTTTTATGAGACAAAAATATATTAGAATGGAGGATCAGAAGGTCTGAGTTAGTACTTAAACAGGATGTTGCTAAAGAGGGAGAACTTGAACCACAAGTTAATGTTTTCAAAACATGTGTTAAATTTTATGATGGAGGCGCAGTGAAGAAACTAATGTAAGTTAAACGTATCACATACGGAGATCTGGGGTGGGTTTTCCAGCTGCCAGAGGCTACGATCGATTTTTTGAAGATTTTTGTATTTTTTGAAAAAAAAGCTTTTTTAATGCCATTTGGATCACATTTTTGCACGGTTTTAGAGCCATTTGAAAGGACTAGATTTTTAAGATTTAAAAGCTAAATGAAAAAATTAAATTGTTCAGTCCTTCTTTTGCTAAAAATATTCAAATTTAAAACCAGTGGCGTCGCTAAGAGGGAGCGGGGGGGCAGCCCGCCCCGGGAGTCACCATTTTGGGGTGACATCATTATTTTTATGATACCAATCGAACGAAAAAGAAAAAAACAATATGTTTAACATCAATGGAAATGTTTAGCACACCAGGATGAACTAAAAAATGATTTAAAGCATCTTTTGAAAGATTTATTTAGAAGGTAGGCGCTAATATTTGCATTAATGTAAATCGCAAATCAGTAAAAACTTTGAAAAATTGCCAACACTAAGCAATGAAATTTGATCGCTTGCTGAAACATGCTGAATATAGGTTTTACAAAAACAAAATTTTGGTTCGGAATAGAGCTGGGGTGGCTATTCAGTATGAGGTAATTATCAATCACTTCTACTCAAATACTCAAACGTCGTTCCATTCCGCCCCCACCGATTATTTTTATTTATTAAATATAGACGAAATGGTTTACTCTTGATAAGTTTTATTAAACCATAAGATTTTATGATTTAGCAGGCTGCTGACAAGCACAGAGCTTCCCCTAACCGGCATTTTATGGGCGATTTTAGACGCTCATTTTCTGCATTTTATACAAACTGTTCAAAATAACAGGGTGGAATGGAACAGCCTGCGGCTGGGGGACGCTCATTATCTGCGTGGGATGCAGGCTGTTCTAATCAATAGGGTGGATTTAGGGTACCAGCTTGTAAATAAGGGAACTGAATTTTTATCATTAGCCACTTCCCACGTAGCCATTGCCCATTTATGCAACCAGTTTATTGATATTTTTTCACGGCTAATTTCTATGTCACATTTCAAAAGCATTATTTTTTATCAAAATAGTCCTAAAATTAAGTTATTTTTGCAAAAAACAAAAAATACAAAATTTTTGAGCGCTGGAGCTCCGCTCCCATACCCCCGAAACGTTTCCCCCTCCCCTTTTCAGATTTCTGACTACGCGCCCAAGTCTAATCATCTTTTTGCACTGCTAATTGCAATGCCATCGAAGTTCTCTCTGATGCCACGTTAAAAAAGCATTATTATTTTTATCAAAATAAGCCTAAAATTGAGTTATTTTTGCAAAAAATAATTAAAATTTTTCGAGTACTGGGGGATCCACCCCCAGACCCCTACGGCCGCTGGCGAAGCTCCCAGACATAGCCCATCCCCCACAGCCGATTCTGGTTACGTACCAGGTGCTAAAAGTAAGCTGCTCTTACTTCTAAGTTTTAGAATCTTGCAACGAGAAGTTATTGAGTTAGCCAAATAACAATTATGAAGTAGTACTGGTATCGTTCTAATATAACCTTTTCCAGCTTACTATACATTACGAAGGGTGACGCCACGAAATTCCGCCCTGGGTTCACCATTCTTAGCGACGCCACTGTTTAAAACCTAGCATTTTTGGATAAATTTTGTAATTGGCTTGGTCCTGGTGAAGGATTGCCTTCTACAATATATTTAACAGTAAAGTGATAATTCACTCGACGGTTTATTTTCCTTGGAGATCTTTGTTTTGTTATGAAAATAACCAGTTTTAGGATTATATGTACAACCAAGGGGACCGGGGCCCCTCAATTAAATTCAATACTTTGTTAAATGAGCATTTCCCCTTGCAATTTTTTGTTGATATTTTGCCTCGTAAAATATGGCGATGTCAAGGGTGGAATGTTATTTAAAGTTGGTATAATAGATGGTTACTACTGTAATCATGTTATTGGGCTATGTTTATAAAAAGAGTTATAAAGGACAGAGGTTGCAACTTTTAGAACAAAACCTTGAATTTCTCCGGAGTTATACATTTAAATTGATTGAAAAAAATTTGAATTAAGAAGTTCGGCTCCACGGTCGTCAACATTAATATTTGACGACCGGGAAGGGGATAAATGTTAAAAGAATTGCTAAAAAACATTGTTGTTAATTACTGTTGTATGCAAAAATGCTGAAAGAAACTGAAATTAAATAAACAATAGGCTTTGTTGTCATCCTTTTTATCATTGGTGGTATTTCAAATGGGGGAGAAGGCCTGCTCCCCCCCCCCCGTTTGGCTACGCCTATGACTTCTGGCTTGTCAATTCGTTTTCTTTCCTTATTTGAAAAATAATGTAATGTAGTAGCCAAGTTATAATCAACCTTATTTTCAAGGGCATTGTGTGAAAGCTCCAACCGGATAATGAGGGGACAATACGCAAAGTCGGACGCAGGGCCTCGGAGAGAAAAATTTTTAGGGGGTACAAAGGTCGATAGCGGGCTTCCAAATCTTATTGGGCCCCCCAAGCCTCATCGGGGCCCATGCCGTTAAATCATTTTTTGTACGATGGGTGTAGATCTTCATTAAAAAGTGAGGGGATAACGATAATTGCATACAGTTAAGAGCTATTAAAAACACAACTAGACATAAAATTGGTTTAAATCCAGCTAGGGGGTCTAGGGGAGCGATGTGAGCTCCCCCAGCGGGATCCGGGGCGGAGCCCCGGGAGGTTTAGCATTTTTTATGTTTCTCAAGGGCAAAATATAGCATTTGATCAACATCCCAGCACCAAACTTGCTTAAATTGACAAGCAGAAAACGTGATATACATGAAAGAAAGTATGTGAAGTGGGAAATGATGACATTGACATAATATTACACAACATAATGACTTTAATACTGCAAATCCAAATATTTTACTGATAAAAGTTTTGAGAAGTCATCTGCAATCATAGATTTCACAAACCCAAATACCTATTAAACTCATACAGATAGAGTGAGTTACTTAATAATAGTAGTATAGTATGTCAACTTTGACTCCGCTCTCTGAGGTTGAAATGGTTTTGGATCTCTGGAAATGTGATGGGCCCTCGTACATTGCTATACCGTAGAATTAGGGCTCTCAAGACAGAGAAATGTAACAAACCGTTAATTTCGGTGCAAGTGTATGACTTTTGATACATTTTCCTCTTTTTTTTAATCAAATCGGCCACTATTGGATGCTCTAAAGGCTGTGTAGCAAAAATAGCGACCAATTACCAGTACTGAATAGGCTGGCTGATATTTTTGCTGTAGGCAAGTTTGATTGCGATATTATGGTGCGATACCAAAACTTAACGCGGAAACCTAAACTCTACCGAGCCCTTTGAGCCCGGGCCCCCCTAGGCCCGGGCCCGGGTACGATGTACCCCCTGAACCCCCCTCTCGCAGGCCCTGGTCGGACGTAGGTAGTTCTTTTTACTTCTGCTAATACTTCCGATGCGGGTGATACAAACAGCAAAACACTAAAAGCATGCAGGTCCGCAGCAAGGATCTAAGGGTCCGAACCCAAACATTTTTGAGTTTCTACTACTACACATGACCGTGCCTATGTGAATGTGAATCAGAAAAAAGTATGCGTGATAATAAAATGCAACACAGTTACCAAGGATGGCCTATGATATACTAAATATGTTACATGTAGAATAGCCCTGCTACAACTAACAAAACGTTACTTGAGAACGACGGCTATTGTTCTGAAAATACGTGAGGGAATATTGCGAAGAATTTATTTTGAGATAAAAAAGACCAAGTCTAATTTTTACGTTTTGACAATTTGTGTTTTTTTTTGGCGGAGGGCCCAGGGGCAGATGCATCCAATGCTTTCCTCCTTAATACAGCCCTGCTGGGATTCTTAGATTATTTTTTGAAGTTAAATAACTTATGTAAAATTTTACAAAGTATCTTTTGGCGGCCGAAACGAATCCGCTCATTCATTGATAGGCATTAGATGCAAGACTATGGAGAAATATGCGCTGAAACGTAAAGATTGGCTTAAAATTGAGATTGGAAAAATGCGGGAAAACTAAAGTTTTTCTAACTTTTACGGTATTTTCTTTTTTCAAATTGCTTCAAAAATCTAATCGTGCAATATCCGATATAAGTCACAAAAATCGATATTTTTCTGAAAAAAAAATTACTAAAATTGTTTAACGGAGGCAAAGGGACTTTACTTCTTCCCCAGAATCCAGTTTTTTCCAAGGACTTGAGCTTGCAAGTACGGTACCTCATTTCATTTCAAAAATATTAATCTACAGTATTTTACAATACTTTTAGATAATATTATCATTTTTGCTATGCAATATTTAAAGACTATGATAATATTTAAGATTTCGTATGAAAAAAAGCGCTTAACCAAACAATAAAGTTAATTTGTGTTTGAGAAACTTCTGCAAAAATGATAATTCATAATTAGTGGAAGTTTGCACTGGTTCCCAAACTAATGAAATTAAGACCTTATAAATTTACTATTTCCGCGATAAGAATTTACAGTTTTTAGTTATTCCCATTTCCAATTCGCGAGTACGGCTTTAGTTTCATTTCACTACCATGATATTGTTGCGAAACGTAATCAACATTTCTGCTAACGTCTAAAACTTCGTAGGGATAGCCTAATCATTATTCTTAGAAACTAACATTTTAAAATTAGCATGAAAAACTTAACAATATGCAATATCTTAGACTTTCGCGCTGAAAAATAATGAAAAATTTCATGACCATAATTTAGAAAAATTGTGTCCTTGTTCCTTGGCCTTGGCCTCGACCCTTACTGTTCTTGGCATCGAGAAGGTCTGTCTGAGAAAAGACGATTTTTGGCCTTGGCCTCGAAGGTTGTGCCCTCCACTCGACTTCTGTTTAAAACAAATTGGTGTCAGATTTTCTGCAGTCTTATAAACATTTGCTTCATTGAGAATACCCAAGATATTTGATCTACTGTGGCAACATGTTACTTACCAGACATTCACCAAATTGTTGAATAGTGGGTAGGACATTCAAAGCAAACTTTCCAAACAAAAAATATTTATTTATTTATTTGTTTAGTATTAATTGATTTATTTTGATCTATTTAGTGAGCTAGGTTGTTAGTGCAAGGAAATTAGGTTCGGTCAGCTCATAGGCGTGGCCAGGATTTTTGATTGGGGGGGGAGCCCTAACCACAAATCACATTCAATGACGTCATCAGAAATTTTCAAAAAAGGAACTTTTTGTGGAGCAAAGATATCGTAGAATGGAAGATCTGAAGCCGTAGCCTGATGGCACTTAACCAAGATTTTGATAAAGGGAGAGGGCGAAAACTAATAGTTAGAAAGTGTAAATGTCTAACTTAGGAGACGAGTGTGAGTGAGCTACTGTAGTGTACCTAAACGTATCACAGACGAGGGTCTGGGGGCGGAGCCCCCAGCCGACGTTGGCTATGGGGGTCTGGGGGCAAAGCCCACAGCCGCTGGGCAATTTTTGTAAGTTTTTGGAAAAAAAGCTGTTTTAATCGAATTGGATCACATTTCGCGCGAGTTCAGAGCCATTTCAAAGAACTAGATTTTTAACATTTTCAAAGCCAATCGAAAAAATTTAGTTGTTCAATCCTCCTTTTGCGATTAAATTCCAAAACACGTTTAGAATCTTGCATTATGATGTAAAAATTTAATTGTAATTGATCTGGTCAATAGGGGGAAGTAAGGCACATTGCCTTCTGCAGAACTTTGGCAGTAAATAATAATCTTCTCGAAGATTTTCGTTTGAGATTTTTGTTTAGTCATGAAGTTTACCAGTTATAGAAGTACATGTACGGCCAAAGGGCCCAGGCCCCCTCAATTGAAATTCAGTAGTTTGTTCAATGATCATTTTCCCTAGCTATTTTTTTAAAAGTATTTTGAGCGTAAAAACTGGCGAGGCCGAGGTGAATCATTATTGAAAAATGGTACAGTAGATGGTTACGCTAGCTAAACATGTTATTCCCGGGCCGGATTTTCATTGCGGAGGGCCCCTGGCACTAAGGGGATTTTTGCCACATCTTCCTGCCAAATATAAATGAAAACCAAAAACAAGTCTTACATTCTGAGGGCAGGGCCCTGGCTCTGAGCCATATGACAAATACGGCGCTGGTTATTGCATTAAATTCATAAAAAGTTTAGATGCGAGCCTGAGGTAGCAACTTTTATATATTTTTTGTAGTTACAATATGTAGTTACAATATATCTGTAGTTACAATATATAATTACAATATATATTTTTTTCCCAATCTGTAGTTACAATATATATTTTTTTCTGTTTTAGTTAGCTTAGAGTTAGAACAATTCTGATGTTGCCTTGCATTTTTCTTTACATGTTGACTGTGAGTTTTGTGTATACACTGTACAAAGTGTACATATCTTTGCAACACTTTGTTTTAATTTTGCATAAAATTTTTTATCATAGAAAGTAGCTGACTGAGAAAATCTAGAAGCTGCTTTTTTAACCTTAACTTGCTGAGGTGGCAGTAGACTTAGATGACCTTTCGGTCCTTCGCTGTCTCCTCACCAAGTGACTGAATATCGCTTTGACTCTGCAAGTTTGTGTGTTGGTTTTAAAGAAATTGCATATTTCGATGCTTTGGTGATAGACTTAGAGGAAGTTGCAATTTTTTCTTGTGATATGACGTCACTTGGTAAATAAATAAATATGATGATGATGATGATGATGATGATGACTTTTAGGACAAAAACTTTTGATTTCACCCTGGATATACGTTTAAATTGGTAGAAAAA
This sequence comes from Trididemnum nubilum, assembly GCA_963965965.1. Classification (NCBI taxonomy): domain Eukaryota; kingdom Metazoa; phylum Chordata; class Ascidiacea; order Aplousobranchia; family Didemnidae; genus Trididemnum; species Trididemnum nubilum. The sequence goes on from OZ014490.1 coordinate 14,065,486, forward strand.
ATTGAATTAAAGGGGTGCGCCGGGCCCCCTGGTCGTCAATATTATTTATTGTTAATTACTGCTGTACGCGTGTACTGATGTACGCAAAGATGCTAAAAGAAAATGAAAATGAAGAAACAAGGCTTTTTTGACAAATTTTTGTCATTGGTGGCATTTTGATTAAGGGGGCCCGGGCTCCCTCGGGCACCACTTGGCTACGCCAATAATTTTGAGACAAGATCGCTACCAGGTGCGTAGCCAGAAATTCGCAATGGATGGCTGCTTTGGGGGTCTGGGGGCGAAGCCCCCACCCGCCGGAGGCACGGGGGTCTCGGGGCGGAGCTCCAGCGCTTGAAAATTTTGCATTTTTTTGCAAAAATAACTTAATTTTAAAGCTATTTTAACAAGAAACAATGCTTTTAAAACGTGGCATAGAAATTGGAAACGCAACATGATTCAACTGGTTGCATTAATGGGCTAAATGGGAAGTGGCTAATGATAGCATTGCAGTTCTCTTGTTTACATGCTGGTAAATCATAAAATCCTATTATTCAATAAAACTCACACGGAGTAATCTATTTCGTCTATATTTTATAAAGAAAAATAATTTTGGGGGGGGGCTAATGGAAAGATATTTGAGAAAAGTGATTAGTAATTAACTAACACTGAATAGCCCCCTCCCCTTATTCCTGAGTTTATAATATATTTGTAGAAAAAGTCTATGTTTGGCGTTTTTTACTCTAGCGATCAAATTTCATCGTTTGTTTTCGGGCATTTTTTAAAGTTTTTATTGATTTGTGACTTTAATTTTGACAATTAGCCCCTCCTTCCTGAATATATGTTTCAAAAGATGCTTTAAATCACTTTTTAGTCAATTCCAGCGCAAAAAACAGTCTCAAAAGAGCTAAAAACGTGTTATTTTTCTTATTCTGCATTTTGGTTGACAGGCCAGTGGGGGGCTATAGCCCCCGCCCTCCCCCTGGCTACGCTACTGATCGCTAAACTAATAAGTTCTTTCACAAAAAAAACATTTAAATCAAAACTAAAATCACTTTTTTTCCAAAACGAGGAGGACTCGAGTCAAGTCACTTGACAGTTTTTTGAAACGTCCAAGAATTGCATGACATTATTATGACGTGGAAATATGGTCCTTATTATTATTTCTTACTTTTGTACGCTTAAATCCTAAATTAAAAAAACTGCAATTCCGGACAGGGACAACATAATGGCTGTGCTATCGTTATATTCATCATTGGTAGTATTTCAATTGGGGGGTTTGCATTACCGCCTGTGTTATAGCATTAAGTTTATAATAACGTTAAACGAGGGCTTGGGGTGGCAAGTTTTAGGTCAAAACTCTTAGATTTCTCACAGCTAGGTTTTGCATATAAATTGTTAAAAATTTATATTAAGGGGCCCCTGGCACGGGAACCTTGGTCATCAGTCAGGGGCCCCGGAGCTCCCTGGTTGCCAGTTAGAGGCCCTGGGGTCCCTTGGTTGTCGGTTAGGAGTCCGGGCCCCCAGGTCGTTAATTGGGATCCTTGTGGCTCTCTGGTCGTGAGTTAGAGGCCCCGGGGCCCCCTGGTCGTCAGTTGGGGACTCCAGGGCCTCCTGGTTGTTGGTTAGGGGCCCCAGAGCCCCCTGGTCGTCAGTTAGGGGGCTCTGGGGCCCCCTGATCGTCAGTTAGGGGAGACCTGGGGCCCACTGGTAGTCGGTTAAGGGCCCCCCGGTTTTCGGTTAGGGGCCCTGGGACTTCCTGGTCGTGAGTTAGGGACTACGGGGCCCCCTGGTTGTCGGTTAGAGGCCTCGGAAACCCTGGTTGTCAGTTAGGGACTACGGGGCCCCCTGGTTGTCGGTTAGAGGCCTCGGAAACCCTGGTTGTCAGTTAGGCACTACGGGGCCTCCTGGTTGTTGGTTAGAGGCCCCGGGGCCCCCTAGTTGATGGTTAGGGGCTCCCCTGGTTGTCGATTAGGGGCCCCATTGTTGTCGGTTAAGGGCCCCAGAGCCCCGTGGTTGTGAGCCAGGGGCCCTGGGGCCCTTGGTAATCAGTTAATGGCCCCAAGGCCCTCTGTTTGTCAATTAGGGGGCCCCTGGTTGTTGGTTAGGGGCCCGGGGCCCCCTAGTTGTCAGTTAAAGGGCTCCCTAGTTGTTGGTTAGGGGCCCCCTGGTTGTTAGTTAGGGGCCCAGGGGCCCCCTGGTTTTCAGTTAGAGGTTCCATGCCCCCTGGTTGTCAGTTAAGGGGCCTTAGTTGTTAGTAAGGGCCCCCTGGTTGTTAGGTAGGGGCCCCGGGACTCCCTTGTTGTCATTTATATTATTGTTAATTACTGTTATGTGCGTAATTACTGAAAAAAAAAAACTGCAACTAAACATCACTAGGCTATGCTGTCATAAGTTTTGGTCGCTAATGGTATTTTGATTGGGGGGGCCGGGCCCCCTGCCCCCCCCCCCCGGCTACGCCTATGGGTCAGCTACAAATCAGTTGAATAAGATTGGATAGATTTTGATGCAAGGGTAGACTACTGGAATAAAAGTTGTTTAATGAAGTGTTATGCAAAGCCTACGCTATGTTAGGTTTGTGCCTATTCACAATTATTGCTAGCAGTCTGATTTTGGTTGCACTGAGAATCGTTTTCTTTTGCATCCAAAAGCGAATAAACTCCAGTTGAACTTACAGTTTTAGCATAAGCTAAATTTAGCATAGCATCAAGTAAAGTTAGCATAGGCTAAACGTACATTACCGTGCTAGACCAATAGCAGCCAGCAGAAACAAGAATTTAGCAGTTGGTTTAAAGATAAAAATAGTTGACCAAATAATAGGATAAAAGTTTGTTCCACGTTTGCAAAATATACCGTTCTTGTCATATCTTGTTCTCCTTTGTGTAGATTTTTTTTTAGAATTTCTACCAATTTAACTTATAATGTTCTGATTTTATTTGAAAGCGAAAATTCAGGTTTAGGAAAATTGGCATGTACAGTAAATTGGAAAATTCTCTAAACCAAGAACACTAGCGATCAGTTTAAAAAGCATTATTATACTGAGCAAACAGCAGCAAATGTACATAAATCAATTTAACAAAAATTTACTGCAGTGTAATTTGCAGCCGAAAAAGAGCAATACAATAAGTTATTGCAATACAACTGAAAAAGAACTAATATAGTGACTTTTTGAGTAGGTTATTTATTAACACAAGAAATAAAAAAGAAAAAAACTCACTTAGGTTACTGGTACTGTTTAGTCTAACGTATAACTGATCAGTATAATATCAAAATGAAGAATGGAGATGTTGAAAATGTCTCGTTTTGAAATACTTTGCATACTCCATTTTGCCAAATAATAGTTAAAAAAAAAGGTTATTAAATATTGCATGAAAACGAAAACCAGAAAAGGCAATCCTAAAGTTGACCTGATGGTTCGAGAGCGTTAATTTGTTAATTGCCTAACTCATAAGCTGTTGCAGTTATTTTCAGTCAAATTTAGAAACCCTTAACTGTTTTTGAACCCTTGCGAAATCATCAGAAGGAACCTTCATATTCAAATAGATTTTTCAAGAAGTGTCTTTCTGATGATTTCCTAAAGGTGAAAGAGACTCTTAGGGATTTCTAAACTTGACTGAAAATAAATAAAACAACATGTTCACATCCCTGGTCGTTGCTGAGCTTTTCGCAAGATGTTCCATAAAGAGCAGTTAACTCATAAATTGTTTTGCAAGGTTTTGTGTTGCATAGACTTTTTATGGTGCATTTTTGCTTTAACTTAAACAGTTTCACATAACACTCTCTCTGGCATAAGCTGTGAGCTTCTCCTTATTGTCAAAAGAGTCATCATCACCAAAGCTGTCTTTTTCATCAAAGTAGTTAGGGTCTGATTTTCCATTTTTAACGACACCATTTTTATAATCTTCAGTCAGAGGAGGAACACCAAATCGGAAAAACTTTATCACTGATTCGGGAAGACACTTGTTGTCGATGAATGGAAGGAATAGATTTGGATCAGCCTTTCTTGCATCATTAGCTCCTGCAAACAACAAATGTGCGTTTACGCTGGACGCGAAGCAATTAACGCAAAGCGACAAAAAATGTGACGTCATCGACAACTTGCGAAAAGTTTAAACCGTTTGCAAACTTCGCGAGTGGTTGATAAAATTGCTTTTGAATGGTCGGCCTATTTTAGCAAGTGATCTAAACTAACACTCGCGAATATTGCCAACCTTCGCTTCGCGTCCAGTGTAAACGCACGCACAAGCTTGAATAAAAATCAAACACATTGAACAGCGTACTTTTCAGCAAAGATGTCAGTACGGTACGCCTCAATTTTTGCTAAGAAGTACGATACGCTAGTACGGTACGCCTTTTTTGTAATGGTACGGGTACGGTACGTTGGTACCAGAGGTGGAGTCCTCGAGGACGTCCTTGGCCTCGAGGACGTCCTCGAGGACACATTTTGAAGTCCTTGGCCTTGGCCTTGGCCTCGAAGCCTCAAGTCCTTGGCCTCGAAGCCTCAAGTTCTCGAAAATTGCCCTGTCCTCGGCTCGAGGACAGCACTATGTTTTGAACTGTTGAAATTTCGTTGGAAAACGCCAGAAACCTCGCGGAAAATTTGCAAACACCTTTTTTGTTTTCCTCAATTGGAGCATAGGCGTAGGCAAGGGGAGGGAGGCAGGCTCCCCCCCCCCAATTGTAACTTCACCAATGACAAAAATGTGACAAAAAAGCCTATTGTTTATTCAGTTTCTTTCTAGCATTTTTCGCTGACAACAGTATAACTAATTTACAATATTGAAGACCAGGGGCGCCGGGTCCCACTCAATTCAATTTTTGCCAGCCAATTTAAACGTATAACCCAGTGAAAATGGAGAGTTTTTGTCTTAAAAGTTGCTATCTCAGGCCCACATTGATCCTTTTTGTGAACGTAATGCATTAATCAGGGCCGGATTTATCATAATATGACGCAGTACCAGCTAGGGGCCCCGAGCTGAAATCGTAAGACTTCTTTTGGTCTTCACCTATATTTCCGAGAAAGATGCTGCGAAAATCTCCAAACTGCCAGGGGCCTAGCGCGATGTAAATCCGGCCCGGCAATAACATGGTTAGTAGACGTAACCATCTATTGTACCATTTTTCAAAAACAATTCAATATTTCACCTCCAACCTCGCCGGCTTTTACGTACAAAATAGTTTAAAAAAAAATTAGCCATGGAAAATGCTGATTGAACGAATCATTGAACTTCAATTGAGGGTCCTGGGCCCCCTGGCGAACAGGTACTCCTATAACTGGTTATTTTCATGACAAAACAAAAATGTCTAAGGAAAATCTTCGAGTGGATTATTATTTACTGCTAAAACGCAGCCAGAGACAATGCACCTTACTTCCCCCTACATGGACCAAATCACTAACAATTAAAATTTAACTCCAAAATGCAAGATGTTAAACATGTTTTGGACTTAAATTGCAAGTAAAAGGAGGATTAAACAATTTAATTTTTTCAATTGGCTTTCAAATGTCAAAAATCTAGTGCTTTCAAATGGCTCTGCACACTTGTGAAATGTGATCCAATGGCATTAAAATAGCTTTTTTTTCCAAAAAATTACAAAAAATCGCCCAATGGCTGGGGGCTTTGCCCCCAGACCCCCAAAGCCTCCGGCGGCTGGGGGCCCCGCCCCCAAACCCCAGTCTGTGATACATTTGAATTACGCTAGCTTTCTCAACACGTTTCCAAAGTTAGATATTTGCATTTTTGAATTATTAGTTTAAGCCTCTTCTTTGCAAAATCCTGGTTACGTGCAAACAGGCAACAACGATTTGAGATCTTTCATCCTACGATATCTTTGTCCCGCAAAAACTTCCTCTTTGGAAAAATTTTGATGACGTCATATCATGTGATTTGTGGTTTAGGCCTTCCTTAATCAAAAATTTTTGGTACGCCAATGAATTGGAGATCGCCTGAAAAATATTTTTGAAGCCCTTTTTTATTTTTTAGGAGAACGCTTGCGCCTATGTCCTCGGTCCTTGGCCTCGAGCATTCCTGTCCTTGGCCTCGAGAGGTTCTGTCCTCGGAAAGGCTGTCCTTGGCCTTGGCCTCGGATTTTTTTGTGTCCTTGGCCTCGAGCCTTGTGTCCTCGACTCCACCTCTGGTTGGTACGCTGTTTCAATTAAAAATCCCCGACTTTTCGCACAATGCACAGGATTTTTGTATGCAGAGGCAAACGACAGCTGAAGCCGACGTTAAATGTGTGAATTGAGATTGGTGATTTATAGGCTAGTGATTTCAAAGTCAGTTAAAGTTGTCAATAGTTTAAAGCAGAAATGGCAGTACGGTACGGTACGTAAGTACGGTACGCCTCAATTTTTGCTAAGAAGTACTGTACGCTGGTACGGTACGCCTTTTTTGTAATGGTACGGGTACGGTACGTTGGTACGGTACGCTTCAAAAATTGAAATGAAGTACGGTACGCTGGTACGGTACGGTTCAAGGTGCAAGGTACGTCGTACGCAAATTCTGAACGTAACGTACCGTACTGCCATCTTTGCTTTTCTGCAGCACTGCTTTGACTTACCATTTTAAAAGCTAAACAAGGATTATATATAAGATGTTATTCATGATTTAACTGCATATCAAGCGAAAATTAAAGATATAAACTGCAGTAGTTTAGCTTGTAAATGGACGTTAATTGAAATGGCTCGCGATTTGAGTGGCTTACAAAAAACTAATATTTGAATGAGTCGTTCAAAAGATATAAAGTTGTAAGTGGCCTATTTTTTATGCTGCGTTTAGATTGACGATGATTTAAATGCAAACTAAAATGTTTCTTTAAAATGTGTAAACTTGTTTTAGCTAGTATGGTTTTGATTCAACCAGTTGGTACAAAATCCATCGTTTCTTCAAAAATTGAATATAATTTCTACGATTGGTAGGCTATATAAATAAAATATCGTTTTCAATAATTTTCGGAAGAAAAAAATGGTGCCCAATAATTATAATCTCGTATCGGTTATTTTGTTAATAAACTTAACAATAAAGACACATATACAGTAGCATAACCTTATAGTATCACAAGAAATCAAACAAGATTCGCTAACCTGTCACGAACGAAAATATCACTCCAGTGAGTATTGTTACGCCCACTGCGATCGCAGCGTAGTAGAGAAATGAAATTGCATAGAGAGTTGTAGCTAGTCCTCCACTAAATAGTTTAGTTTGAAGCTTTAGTTGATATTTACTAATAAATTCAAGCTGCTTTCTAACAAATTCAAACAAAGGCAACTGGAAAGTGAAATGAGAAATAAATTGATTTTTTGTAAACGTGTAACAATTTTTGTAGTTTCTGTGACAAAATAACGTACGTGCTGCACGGTCTCATGCTTAAATTGATAACAGCTAATTTAGTATCAACATAATTAAATGTTTAAATTCATATATAGTCAGTCATAATTTTTTATTCGTTTTTTTTGCAGTACATTTCAATTGATTGCTGTCAGATGCAGGCGCGTAGCCAGAAATTCGCAATGGGGGGGGGGGCTGTTTTGGGGGTCTGGAGTATGGGAAAGAAGGGTAAGAATGGGGGTATGGGAAAGAGGTCCCTAGCCAATGGGGGTATGGGAAAGAAGCCCCTTGCCGCCGGAGACTGGGGGTTTGGGGCAAAGCCGCCAGTCGCCGGAGGCACGGGGGTCTGGGGGCCGAGCCCCCAGCGCTCGAAAATTTTGCATTTTTTTGCAAAAATAACTTCATTTCAGGGCTATTTTGAATAAAAAATAATGCTTATAAAACGTGGCATAGAAATTGGCAGTGCAAACATGATTAAACTGGTGGCATAAATGGGCTCTTTGGGAGGTGGCTCATGATAAAATGTTAGTTCTCTTGTTTAGGTGCTGGTAAATTATAAAATCGAATAGTTCAATAAAACTCACGCGGAGTAATCTATTTCGTATACAGTTTATAGAAAAAATGATAGGGGGGCTAATGAAAAGAGATTTGAGAGAAATGATTGGTGATTAACTAATACTGAATAGCCCTCCCCTCCCCTATTTCTTAGTTTATAGTATATTTGTTGATGACACCTATGTTTAGCATTTTTACACTAGCAATCAAAGTTGATTGCTTATTTTTGACCATTTTTCAAAGTTTTCATTTATTTGTTAGTTTTATTTTTGACAAATTAGCCCCCTTGAATATATGTTTCAAAAGATGTTTTAAATTACTATTTAGTCCACTCCAGTGCATAAAACAGTCTCAAAAGTGCTAAAAACGTAGTGTTTTTGCCATTCTGCATTTTGGTTAACATGCCAATGGGGGGGGGCTAAAGCGGCTAAAGCCCCCCGCCCCCTGGCTACGCTACTGGTCAGATGTAACTTCAATTTATTGCAGATCTATTTTCATCAAATCCAGGTGCAGTTTCATAATCGGCAGGTGTCAAACTGAGCTGAGCCAGTGAGAACATAGAAAAATCTGCCGGATCAAATTAGGTAAAATTTTGTAAGATCTAACCTATAGCTTTGGTTCTTGAATGTCTTTTCTGGCGTCAAGTTTTTTCTCTGAATTAAGAGTTTGCAAGACCAGCAATTCATTCCTATTTGATTTTTGGGGGCCAAAAAGAAGGTTTGTTTCAACAACCTTAAGAAAAGAAACAGATGTACCTTTCTGTTGCTGTTTCGAGAGCAACCGTAGTTTGCAGTGGTAAAAACGTTGTAACTGAATCACTATCAGCAGCAAAATCAGTGAAATTCATTTGGGAACTGTCATCTACGAAGCCTGTAACATTTTCAGCGAAGGGCACCGGACATTTATCAGTCATGAGAGGCAGCGGATGGTTTCCGTGGGAAGATTTCCCTTGGGCTAAGCTTCCATAAGCTATCCACATAGCCACTGCGGTTCCGCACGCTTGTCCGAACAGCGCGCCCTTAAATATACCAATATTGTTTCATCAACAACTATATTATCTAATTGCGAGTAATACCCTGTTTGACGGTTTTTAGCAAAGATACAGGCAGCGGATATAGTTGAAAATTGTCTACAACTCAAACAAACAATATCATTTTAAGTTTTTGCTTACAATTCAATCAAGTTAACCAAACTAAGAATGCTCTTTTTGATTTCTGTGTATAACTTGAGGTTAGAGGAAGATTTCCTACCTTTGCTGTCACCCACGGGAAGAACACTCCAAGTGTATACAAGCCTGTGATGGGTCCTCCAATAACACTGAATAAAGAATAAGCAATTCTCAAAACAGTAGCTTGAAACTTCGAAATCGCCAAAGAGAATCCCATAACCACCAATCCAAGTCCAAATACTAAAAGAAAAATTTTTGAAGCAATAGTAACTGCATATTAACTTTTGAACAAGGACTAAAGACAAAATCAATGGAGGTATCTAAAGTTAGGCCAATCGCATAAGACTATAGATTGGCGTTGACTCCATCTTTTTTTACCCAGCCGTTCCAGAGATTTTCCTCTTCAAACGCGACGTATTGGCTTCTAATGGTATAAATTTTGATAATTTATATTGGCAACCCTGACGTTGATAGCCTGCTTTGAGTGGCTTCGCTGTGCAGTGTGCACTAATCAGTTTGATCTTGCGAGCAGAAAAGATCAGAGCTAAAAAAAAGAGTAAACTGGTTGGTAGCCTAGGTAGCCAACGTCTAAGAACCAGGGTGTCGAACCGTTTCAAATAACGGTTCGGGTTCAGGTTTAGCTCCTGCTCAAAATATTTTAGCGGTTCAGGTTTGGTTCTGGTTCACTTGAGCACCATTTTCGAGGTTCAGGTTTGGTTCAGGTTCACTCAAGTAAAATATTACTGGTTCAGGTTCGGTTCGGGTTCATTAACTTAAAATTCAACTGTCGTTACTCGTTTCGTTCAGAAAAAAAAAAGGAGAAATTGCTGATCCTGTTGATGATCACCACTGCTCTTATTGTGCGTGTACCAGCGCCAGCGGCATCCGGATATGGAAAAATATATTCTTACTTTTGTTAGGGGTTCAGGTTCGGTTAGGGTTCACTTGAGCACAATTTTGAGGGTTCAGGTTTGGTTCAGGTTCATTGAAGTAAAATTTTGCTGGTTCAGGTTCGGTTCGGGTTCACCATAATGAAACGGTTCATTCGGGTTTACAGTTTGGGTTCAGGTTCGGTTCGACACCCTGCTAAGAACAAGCGAAAGTAAGGCTAGTAGAGTAGTAGGTCGATCATTGTTCTGAACTTAGTAGGAAAAGTTTATTCTGGGGTCACAAAACACTGTAAACAAATACAATAGGCCTACTCAAGTACTGGTTGTCTTATCAGGTATGAGTTTGTACTTTTGTAGCCTAAGAAAACAATAACTTATTCCTAGGCTAGGCTATGATTTAGATTGGAATGTAGCTTGGGTTTTTCTGAGGTTGCTGTAGCTCCAAACAGTCTACCAAACAGTCTACTCATTTTACCAGCTCGGATTTGTTGTGCTGACAAGATCAAACTGATTAATGCGCAGCGCAGCAACTCAATGCAGTAGCCTAATAGCTGCGTTGCTTTAGGTTAGAACTGGGTTGGTGTTGCTAACGACGCTAAGGCTATTAACGTCCAGGTTGCCCATCAAAATTTGAACATTAGATGCCCCTACATTGTGTTTTACGTAGAATATCTCTGGAACGGCTGGGTCAAAAAGAATGGAGTTAACGCGCATCTATAGTCCAATAGCCTACGATTCGCCTAACTTTTATACAATTGTGAGGTAGCACTTCACTCACTTATCTGCTTTCCCATAAGGCTAGTATTTCAGCAGCTTTTGAATTCATTCATAGCCTATCCTGACACCCCACCCGAACCTTCAAACACACATAAGAGCAATTTTTGCACTTGCCATTATACCTTCTTCTCAGATTACTCTGATCAAAGTCCGACAACAAGATCACCTAAAAGAGGGTTCTCGACCAGTATCACACTGGCACTGCACTTTGTTCAACCACAGTGCGGTAGTATCACTAAATAAACATAGACACCATACAGTAGTGTAGCCAGGGGGCGGGGGGTGCTATAGCCCCCCCTCATCATTATTCATAGCCCCCCAGTATCACACTGGCACTGCACTTTGTTCAACCACAGTGCGGTAGTATCACTAAATAAACATAGACACCATACAGTAGCGTAGCCAGGGGGCGGGGGGTGCTATAGCCCCCCCTCATCATTGGCATGTCGACCAAAATGCAGAATGGCAAAAACACTTTTAGCATTTTTGAGGCTGTTTAAGCACTGAAGTGGACTAAATAGTAATTTAAAACATCTTTTGAAATATATATTCGGGGGGGCTAATTTGTCAAAAATAAAACTAACAAATAAATGAAAACTTTGAAAAATGGTCAAAAATAAGCAATCAAATTTGATCGCAAGTGTAAAAATGCTAAACATAGGTGTCATCAACAAATATACTATAAACTAAGAAATAGGGGAGGGGAGGGCTATTCAGTATTAGTTAATCACCAATCATTTCTCTCAAATCTCTTTTCATTAGCCCCCCCCCCAATTATTTTTCTCTGTAAACTGTATACGAAATAGATTACTCCGCATGAGTTTTATTGAACTATTCGATTTTATAATTTACCAGCATCTAAACAAGACAACTAACATATTTTACCATTAGCCACCTCCCAAAGAGCCCATTTATGCCACCAGTTTAATCATGTTTGCACTGCCAATTTCTAAGACACGTTTTATAAGCATTATTTTTTAATCAAAATAGCCCTGAAATGAAGTTATTTTTGCAAAAAAATGCAAAATTTTCGAGCGCTGGGGGCTCGGCCCCCAGACCCCCGTGCCTCCGGCGGCTGAGGACTTTGCCCCATACCCCCAGCCTTCGGCGGCTAGGAGCTTCTTTTCCATACCCCCATTGGCCTCCGGCAGCTGGGGGCTCCGCCCCCAGACCCCCAAAACAGCCCCCCCCATTGCGAATTTCTGGCTACGCGCCTGACACCATATATGACATCGCAGAAGCAATTTACAACAACAGTACGCTATGCAAACATCAAACTTATTTGTTATCGTCAGGCGTACATAACTGTGCAAATGCCTACAACAAATTTTGAGCCCAAAATGCCAAAATGAGCCTACTTGCCTCACAGTTGTAGGAAAGTTATGTTGAAAATCTGCTATGTAATTTCTGAATCTTCAAAGCACATACAAGTAACGAAAAATTTTTTCGTAAGGGCGTTGACTGGCATTGTATTTAGCGATTTGTTTTTACTGGCAAGTAGGCTCATTTTTGGGTTCAAGCTTTGGTATAGGCATAAATAGTTATGTACGCCTGACGATAACAAATGAGTTTAAAAGGTACATATAGCGTACTGTTGTTGTAAATTTCTTCTGTGATGTCATACATGGTGTCCATGCTTAGTGATGCTAGCGCAATGCGGTTGAACGAAGTACAGTGCCAAAGTGACACTGGTCGGGAATCGTCTTTCTGGTGACCTTGTTGTCAGACTTTGATCAGAGTAATTTGAGAAGAGGGTGCGATGGCAAGCGCAGAAATTGCTCTCGTGTGTGCTTTGAAGGTTCGAGTGGGCTACCAGGATAGGTTATGCATGAATTCAGATGCTTATGAAACACTAGCCTAATGAGAAAGCAGATAAGTGAGTGAAGTGCTACCTCTCAGTTTTAGAAAATTTATGCTAAAAATCTGCTATGTAACTTCTGGATTCGGCTAACTTTAAATACCCCCGTTGATTTTGCCTGTAGTCCTCGTTTAAGTGTTTGGTTGTTAACGCATTGGTATTTATATACACAGTCAAAATCCTAATTTTTAAGTTGGATTGTAAAATTATCAACTCCAAATGTCGTAATTTACTGCGCGGCTTACTTCAAAATTCGTTTAATTCAAGCATGCCGACTTTCTTAACTTCCAGCTATTAAAAAGCTTAAGAGATTTGTAAAATGGAAGCCATAGATTGTGACACTAATTAAAATGCAGAAGGCTCGTATCAAAAATGTATTATTTCTCTTTTATGCTTACGAGTACAAAATCAATCGAATCTGTCTTCTATTAAATATAGTGCATACCAATCAGTTTCAAGCCAGCTGGTCCAGCGGTAACGCGTTCGTCTCAAGAGCGGGATATTTGAGGTTCAAATTTCGGGTCGGTCCAATTGGACCCAGTGTGCCAACGGCTTGCCTCTGCTGCAACATTTCTGCGAAAGTTGCCCGGGCGCAATGAGACGGAGATGGGCCCCGCAAACTCGTTATGCACGCTTCGGCGTAATTCAGCGAGTATAATCAAATATTTGACTTGATTTACCCATTAGTTTGCTGAGTGTCAAACGGAAGGCTTCAGACAGATTGGGTTTCTTTGTTAAAATAAAGTCGTGAAGTAGCAAAATAGCCAATGAGTTCAATCCCGAAGAAACAGAGCTAAAACAAAATAGTGTTGCAGATTTTATGTTGTTTTTAGAATATCTTAACAGACATTGTGTTTTGAAATTGAGACATCGTTGTTTCGTGGTTCAAAATTTACTTATTTGACAGTTTGTCCATGACTGGAGTTCTGCTTAGCTTTGATTGTCATATGCAGTAAGCCGTTGCCTGTTTCTTCAATTAATCAATTGCTTTTAGTTGCAAACAGCTCAAGATTTAATATTATTAGGTTTCATCTCATGCTTTTCATTGTAGATATATTTTTTGGTGTCACTTTTTTACAATAATGTGGACATAGGTGGGCACAAGTCCGTTAATCGTTAATCCGTTAATAACGAAGCTAACTTTTTCATTAACTCGTTAATCCGTTAAAAAGTTTTTTTCATGTTAACGGACTAAATTAACTTCCGTTAAGTGTTGTTAACGGACTGAAGTAACTTCCGTTAAGTTCTGTTAACTTCCGTTAAGGTTTTTATCGTTAATATCTTGCAGCTTCGTTGTGCATTTGAACTTGTTTTTATCTTGAAATTAGATTAGACTGTAAAATGTACATCTTTCAAAACACAAAAAAGACCACCATAGCAATAAATATTTCCTTACAATCAGCTCAACAGCGTCAATACGTGTTCTAGAAGCGAGTGAATAAAACAAAATGTAAATTACACGCAAAATGTTGACGGATTAACGGACTTTATTAACTTCCGTTAATTAAAGTTGAAAATAACGGATTAACGTTAACGGAGGTGTGAAGTTTGTTAACGGACTAGTGGTTAACGAAGCTAACGTTTTGCATTAACTTGCCCACCTATGAATGTGGATGATCTTTTGTGATGTTTATTCACTTTAGTTAGTTTTCTGGTGAGACCTGGACGTTATAGCGATTACATTATTCATGGAGCCCTGAACCTGAAGTGCTTGCCCAAGCGAAACATGTCAACTGACCGTGAACAAACTGATCGCGAACCAACTGGACCGCCAACATTGGGGTTAATTAGTTGGTTGTCAGCTGGTTCGCGGTCAGTTGTCATATACCCGGCCCAAATGATTTCTGGTCGTTGACCCCCCTCAGGAAGTGAAACTATAAGAAAAAAGTTAGTTTACTACGCAGATCACTTCATTAAAAAAAAAAAACGAGCGACGTATTAAATTTTGCTTCTGCCAGAATATTTCTGCCGTTTTTAATTCTTTGAGAGAAAGGAAAATCTATAGAATCTTCAAGATATGCGTAAATTCAAGTTATACAACAATGCTATTTGTACCTTAAAGTTCCACTATAAGCAGCAGCTACAAACAATCCAGCCATTCCGGGCATATCTTGAAAAACATCGACTACCAGATATGGTAACATTTGATCGGATTTGGCTATCTTTCCCAAGGTCAATGGATCACACCCTTCGTAGTAGGTGTACATTGCCACACCAGTTCCAACTGCAATGCCCATTAAGCACACAGTAGGTATGACTGAAATCAAAGCTGCCCTGTAAGGCAAAAACTGTTAATTCGAAACGTGCAGTTGTGTTTGGATAACACTGCAGAGAGCCGATAGCAGGGGTTTCCGCTTAAAATCTGCCGCTTTAAATAAATTTGTGGTCAACAATATTTCTTACGTTCACTGAATAATGCAGGCATTCATCGATGGAACTGCTTATTCTGTACTTCAAAGATTAAATTAAGTGAGAGTCACATCTTTTGAAAATAATTTTTTATATAGGAACAGATATGCTGGAAAAATGAAACTTTACTTAGACGCTTCGTCTGACGGTAGTGAGCTGTGATTCTAATAATAATCATCAGACCACAATGGCGGTATTTCAATATGCTGGTGTTATCGGAATATCATTCGTCTTTAAGTCAGCCGCGTGGCCGAGAGGGCGAAGGCGTCGTTTTTGCAAGGACCCCGATCGCATGTTCTTGGTTCAACTCCCACCTTCGTCACGTTGTTGCATCGTGGGATAAAATGCTTTACGATGATTATCTCTACTTGGTGTCTTCGAACAAGCAGCAAATCCAACGGACAAAAATTCAAAGAAATCAACAGGAATGTTGGATATGTCGGATCACAGAAAAATCCTTTATTAGCTGGTGCGGATTTCTCTGACCAAGAAGTAGTTATCACAATCAGGCGCGTAGCCAGGATTTGGAAAAGGGGTGGGGCTATTTTGAAAGAGTTGAGAAGTGTGCAAACGACCTTGACTCGAATTTTCATTGAACTTGAATCAGTTTCAGACGGTTTGTCCGAAAATTGAGACGAAATTTCTCGGAAAGCGCGGAAATTCGAAGGTTTTTTCCCCCCAAAATCAGGTGTTCTCCAAAAAAAAAAAAGAAAAAGGTCTTCACTGAAATTGAGAGTGATTTTTCGGCCGGAAACCGAAATTCAAAGGTTTTTTCCGCCCAAAATCAGGTGTTCTCCAAAAAAAAAAAAAAAAAAGGTCTTCACCGAAATTGAGACTGATTTTTCGTTCAATTTCGCAAACTCAGACGTTTGAGGGGGGGCTGTTTTCGTATGGGGGGGGCTATTTTCAATTTTTCACAAAAATCGGCCTCAAAAGCACAAAAAACATGCGATTTTGCATACTTCACAAGCCAATGGGGGGGGCTCGTGCCCCCCCGCCCCCCCCCTGGCTACGCTACTGATCACAATGAAAAGTGTGCGAATCGTCCAATAGTTAGCGTCTGATGCTGTCCGGTGACAGGAGGATAAATATGCTCTACAGCAAGGACGATTTTATTCCACCCCTGCTTTAAATTGCAGTTTGTCAGGAACATTCTACACCTCGGTTTCTTTTATGCAAATTACTGTAAAACTTACAAGCGCGCTTTGTTGACACTTTTGCAGGATAAGTAACGTTGACTGATCGATTGATTAACACATGTTGTTCCACAACTAGCAATGACTTTTCCTATTAAAAAGCTTAACGCCGTGTACCGTATTGTTGGATCCGGATCAAAGCTATTATAAAAATCTGCTTTTAGTTCTCAAGTATTAAAGGACTTAAGGAAATATACTGTATACTCTCACAATTCTAGAATAAAGGTAGAGTTTTCTTAGTACAGACCAGTGTTGGTTAACCTTTATAAACTGTGGTCCCCCTGCAGACATTCTCAATACTGATGGCTCCTTTGTCAAAAAAAAAAATGATACTAAAATACTTTGAAACATGATCTGTTCCGATTTAAGACTGAAGAGCAAGTAAAAGGTTTTAAGTGTAGTTTGGACAAATAATGAGTTTTAAATGTGCCTAACTGTGGGCTAATTGCGCTGCAAGTTTAAAGAAAGTGAAAAATAGTTCTGCAATATTTTTTGAACCAGATATCTAGCAGCTAAAGTTTTAGTGTGAAAATTTTACCTTTCAAAGCCCTATTTTCGTGACCCCCTCGAGAAACCTAAAAGTAGACAAACCACACATATTTGCAACTTTGTTCTTTTGTTAAGAAATAGATGCTGTTTATTCACTTGCATTTCTTTTTTGCCTTAAATTTGAAATTGTTGTACTAATGATATATGGCTGCTTTACTTCCTTTAAAAACTAATACCTAGACATAAAATTAAAACTGTACTTAAAAAAATTCAAACGTCCTCCTCTTTCTGCTGCAGCTAACGCGGGTCCAAATCCTCCAACAATCATAAGAGCCTTTATCATAGCAGCCAAGCCTCCTGTTGCCATTGCTACTGTTTGAATCGCATCCGTCCATATGACTGCCTTCATTCCTCCCTATATGTGAAAATACGCGGCATGATAATAATGATTATAATCAGAGGTGGAGTCGAAGACACAAGGCTCGAGGCCAAGGACACAAAAAAAATCCGAGGCCAAGGCCAAGGACAGCCTTTCCGAGGACAGACACTCTCGAGGCCAAGGACACAAGCGCAAGTGCTCTCCAAAAAAAAAGGTCTTCACAAAAATTTTTCAGGCGATATCCAAAAAAAAAAAAAGGTCTTCTCAAAAATTTTTCAAGCGATCTCCACTAAAAAACGTTTTCCAAAAAAATTTTTCAAGCGCTCCACAAAATTTTAACATTCCAAAAAATAGTGCTTTGCTCGAGCCGAGGACAGGCCAATTTTCGAGGACTTGAGGCCTCAAGGCCAAGGACTTGACCTTCGAGGCCAAGGCCGAGGACTTCAAAATGTGTCCTCGAGGACTCCACCTCTGATTATAATTGATTTTTGTTCACCACATTGTCTTGGCCAAGAGACAGCCATAATCAATAGTACTGACGAGATGTATCAATTTTCTTATTTCAAGAAAAATGATGTTTGTCATTTTGCAGCACATTGGAGGTTCAGCTGCAGTTCGATGAAATGAGATCTACTCGTATTATCAAAAATTCATAATATTTCTTTCAAAAATTTTTGGAGTTTTTTAGCGAAGATACAGTACCTGAAAACACCTAAACCCAGATTTTCAGTCGCCCTTATAATGGAAAAAGATTTTTAAAACCGAGAGTTTCGTAATTTGGGTGTCGAAACTACTACTCTTCTGAACATGGACGTTCTTTTACTGGTCGCTACATAGGTGGGCACAAGTCCCGTTAATCGTTAATTCCGTTAATAACGAAGCTAACTTTTTCTTGAACTCGTTATAATTCGTTAAAAAGTTTTTTCATGTTAACGGACTAAATTATTAAATTAACTCCCGTTAAGTTCTGTTAACGAACTAAAGTAACTTCCGTTAAGTTCTGTTAACTTCCGTTAAGGTTTTTATCGTTAATATCTTGCACCATTCATTCATCGTACCGGTACAAACCAGTTTGCACTGGTAGCACTTGTTGCGTATTAGCACGAGTTTTTATAGAAGAAAGCGAAGAAAGGAGCTCTTTTTTGTGATAAATAATAAGCTGCAGCCTCAGAGGTCTATTAATTATCGCTGTTCACTAATTTCCAAAGATTTTCCGATCGCAGCTTCGTTAGTGCATTTGAACTTATTTTCGTCTTGAAATTAGATTAGGCTGCAAAATGTAACTTCCAAAACACAAAAAGACCACCATAGCAATAAATATTTCCTTACAATCTGCTCAATAGCGTGAATTCGTGTTCTAGAAGCGAGTGAATAAAACAAAATGTAAATTACATGCAAAATGTTAACGAATTAACGGACATGATTAACTTCCGTTAATTAAAGCTGAAAATAACGGATTAACGTTAACGGAGGTATGAAGTTTGTTAACGGACTAGTCGTTAACGAAGCTAAAATAATATAGCCACAAACTTATCGGGCATATACGAAATCAGTCGTAAATATACTACTACTTTATTTATTAAAATCGATTTCACCCCAGCGGGGCATCATCAGTTAGATCTAAAAACAATCAGCGTATACTTTAAAAACCAAAATCATCATAAAACCTATAAATAGACTATAACATCAATCAAATTGAAAAGAACATAAAATGGACTTCAATAACAACAAAATTAAAGAAAAAAATAATACTGTATATAGCAAAACCTCTTTCGCAAAGCAAATATATTGAAAACCTTGTTTTATCTACACCACCACAACATCAGAAAAAAACT
This sequence comes from Trididemnum nubilum, assembly GCA_963965965.1. Taxonomy (NCBI): domain Eukaryota; kingdom Metazoa; phylum Chordata; class Ascidiacea; order Aplousobranchia; family Didemnidae; genus Trididemnum; species Trididemnum nubilum. The sequence continues at coordinate 14,084,343 of OZ014490.1, forward strand.
ATACAAAAAAAGTTGTTAAAATAATAAACCCCTGCCAAAAAAATATAAATATTTTTTCAATCGCGTTGCTAAGCAACCAAAAAGAAAACATATCTCCAAACCTTAAAATGTAGAAAACTTAAATCTTTTTTCAAAAAAAGTGGAATTGGAAAAGAAAACATTACCAAACTCTTACTTGTGGATTTGCCAACCAAGGTAAGAGTTTGGTAATGTTTTCTTTTCCAATTCCACTTTTTTTGAAAAAAGATTTAAGTTTTCTACATTTTAAGGTTTGGAGATATGTTTTCTTTTTGGTTGCTTAGCAACGCGTTTTATAATTGAAAAAATATTTATATTTTTTTGCAGGGGTTTATTATTTTAAACAACTTTTTTTGTATAGTTTTTTTCTGATGTTGTGGTGGTGTAGATAAAACAAGGTTTTCAATATATTTGCTTTGCGAAAGAGGTTTTGCTATATACAGTATTATTTTTTTCTTTAATTTTGTTGTTATTGAAGTCCATTTTATGTTCTTTTCAATTTCATTGATGTTATAGTCTATTTATAGGTTTTATGATGATTTTGGTTTTAAAGTATACGCTGATTGTTTTTAGATCTAACTGATGATGCCCCGCTGGGGTGAAATCGATTTTAATAAATAAAGTAGTAGTATATTTACGACTGATTTCGTATATGCCCGATAAGCTTGTGGCTATATTATTTTACTGATCCCTAAATGCGAAGTCGTCGAAATTTCTTCTTTCTTCTCCTGTGTGTGATTTTCAACCAAAACATGGCCTCAAACAATTAACGAAGCTAACGTTTTGCATTAACTTGCCCACCTATGGGTCACTATCATTAGCTTATTTTGAGATCAAGTTGATCTTACCAATGTTGTGTAGAAAGTGCAAGCCAAACTGCTAATTATTATTGTTGTGCTTAAGCTGAGAGGAGTCACCGCATTGAGAGCCAACGATGGTACATAGATTGTCATTCCCATGTAGAATATCTTTAAATACAGAAAAACTTACTTGTAGTTTGAAGAGAAGATGTTACAGTTTGCAAAATTTATGGTATAAAATTAATACTATTAAGTTTTTCATCATGGACGGTTTTAACCACGCACGCGTATTTACGAGCAAAAATACGCGTGATATCGTTTTCATGTAAATGCAGTAAACAAACAAATACATGCAGTTAAATGACACGCGTATTTCCTCGCGCAATTACGCATGATCGGAAAAAGTCGCCTTACACTACTACAGTGGTAGACAAGCAATTGAACGTTGTTGATTGGGAATATCTGCTTAATTCGTCGGTTTAGATTTTCTTCAAGTCTTCATCAAAAAAACAGTACGATGTATATGCTCAGTATCACTCGCAATTCAAAATTTTAATCCGATTTATTGCTTATTCTGATTTTCTACTGCATAAGTTTTGAAACATGGTAAAATCGAACATACCAATCCAATTAAAGATGCACCCGAAGCTATTTGTCGGTTGTATCGTTTGAATCTCAGTTCCAAGTACTAAAAAAACACAAATTTGTGAGTAAATTGTTAAGAATAGTTAGAGCTAAATTGTATATATTGCGTTTAAATAGTGGTTCCGATAGTAGTTTATTAGAAAACCTAGATCCTGAAGTTTGCATGATCATATAATTTATCTTTGAAGTGATTTTATTAAACAAAGGTATCAGAAAATTTGCCATGTGCAAGCTATGCATGCTCAGTAACTTTGAGTTCACTGTCCAAAAAAAAACAACTTACAAATGGAACAGCTTGTCACTGATCCTTTGCTTTGTTCAAAAACGAAGAATTTGCTAAAATTGTGGTTTAAAAAAATCCAAACACGCACCCCTCCCCTTCCAATCTCACCTAACTCTCTTAACTGCAATTAATGTAGATAACTTGAGTTCTGCATTGTCACGTTACAAGATGCATTTTTTTCTTAAAAAAGAAGCTAAAAAGAATTAAAGGATTTCACCTCATTAATGGTCTCTAATCTTAAACGATGAATCAATGGAATGTAATAAATGCATGCCACTATGTTGGGAATTAGACTGGAAACTCCAAACCAAAACATCACCGTTCCAAACAAGTACGTTTCTGCCGGAAATCCAATCACAGTGATAGCTGAGATGTATGTGACTGAGATTGAGAGTCCAACCGGAATCTGTTGATACAAAAAGAAATTAAGCCCAATCAAGAATATTTTAATGTTCCTTTTTTTGTGATCCATTTTGTTGTCTTTAAGAATGTTTGCACAAGCAAATCTGAATACACACGGCGCTGTGCTTGCGTATGTGTATTGCATCATATTAGTTACGAGGTTAAAAATTAGCATACGTATACCACAGTAGTAGGCGTTCCAGTATCTGAAAGGTAGTGGTTGTTGGCAGGGCCTCAAAGAGAAATTTTTTCAGGGGGTACGAATGTCGATACCGGGCTCCCAAATCTTATAGGACCTCCCAAGCCTTATCGGGGCCCATGCCGTAAAATCATTTTTCGTCCCGGCACCAAACTTGCGCCAAATTTTTTTCCGATTTTTTGCCCAAAATTAGGTGAAGAGCAAAAAAAAGTTCTTCACTAAAATTTAGTCCAAATTTATGCCCACGATTAGGTGAACAGCAAAAAAAAGGTCTTCACTGAAATTTAGTTCGATTTTTTGCCGAAAGAATGGTGAGGAGCAAAAACTTAACGCGGAAATCTGAACTCTTTCGGGCCCCCCTAGGCCCGGGTACCATGTACCCTCTGAACCCCCCTCTCGCACGCCCTGGTTGTTGGAACTTGAAAGGTACTGATACACCCTCTTGATAGTGGGGTCCACGACCAAACTGACCGCGAGCATACTAGCCACTATCCAACTAACAGCCTACTAACCCTAGTATTGGCGGTCAGTTGGTTCGTGGTCAGTTTGTTCGCGACCAGTTTTCGGCGTTCAGTTGACTTGGTTCGTTGATAGAGGGGACCCCAGTACGTTTCAAGTTGTAACTTCAACCGTATCCTACCATTGTTATGATGCACTCCTTAATATTAATATTTTGCAGTAGTTTTTTATGTAAAAATGCGCATCGAAAAGATAACATATTGCAATCCATGATATCACGTACCGGTGACATACTTCTACCTCCATAGTAGTAGTTATCCACGCTTTTCTTTCTATCCACAACAGCGTAATAAATTCCAACTGCTACTGCCAATCCAACGGTTGCTAAAAACGAATATCAGTTAGGCTGATTATTGCTCGATTAGTGCATTAAATTATTCACAGCTATTAGTTCGAATTATCGGTCTTATGTTGTGAAAATTTAGTGTCAGTGGAGGTGAAAGATTTTCGAGTTCAAGTTCTCTTCCTACATTTATTCACTATTAAAAGAATACCCAGTTTGAGATTTTTCGGTGCTTCTTGTAAAAAAGTTCCATTCAAAAATGGCAATGCCTATTTACAGAAACAAGTTTAGCTATTGTGACTATCAGTGGTGCCGATGTATGTTGAGCATGGGGGGAAGGGGGAATAATGCGCAATTTTACTCCAATTTTGCCCTATTTTCAACACTGGGGGATGAAGCTAGAGCACTATTCTTTTCACGTAAGCAACTCAACTGAAGACCAAAAAAAAAAGAAAGATCTTCACCGAAAATTGAAGAGTTTTTCTCCGCGAAGTCAAATCCTGGCCAAAAAAAGTCCAAAGACCATCCAGCGCTCAGATGCAGACCATAGTCAAATTATCTGGGGGATGCAGTCAAATTATTGGGAGGGTTATATCCCCCATCCCCCCGGGTTTTGGTACCCCTGGTGACTATCATAGTTAGAGGAGGTGAGAAGAAATTCTTCTCTCTTGTTGGTCTTGTTCCAATGTGGATGGTTGGGATTTTATATAGTTTTAGCTTAATAGGATTTTGTATATTTTTACCTTGTAATCGAAATACGGATATTTTTTTACCCAGTACGTAAATAAAATCAATTACTTACCAAAAAACACCACTAAATCGATGGTCCCCAATTGCTTTGGTTTTTCATCTATTAAAACCGCCATAGTAACAAGGAGCGCGGTTCATTAATATTATTAGTCAAACAGTCTCTAAAAAATCAAGACCTATGCCAAAAGTTTGTTTTTATAAGTCAGAAACATTTATTGATTTCTACTGTTACGTTTATATAACTCGAAATTTGCTTTTACTGAAGATTAGTGAATAGTACTGCACACTAATATGCTTCTACTAATCGAAATCTCCGCTGATAAGTCATCAACATGTTAAAAATTTTGATTATAATTGGTATTTGTTGTCGTCGTAGTCGCTTAAATAGTTCAACTGTCTAGCATCAAATTTTGCGCTACCAAATTAATAGCAACTAATAAACACAGTTTATATACTTTAACTACTGTTGGTGGATAATTATTTTTTGCATCATCAATACGAAATTAAACTGAGCATTATGCGTCGAAATTGCAAATTCATCCGTTAGTCTTGCTGTTCTCTTTAAGAGCGCAACAATAATGTGCAAAACATACAAGTAGAAAGGTTGGAAATTTGGGAATGAATTAACTTGCTCTAATCTAGATTGCACCTGCGTAAGAGAAGTTGAAATCTATGATTATTGGTTAGCTGTAAAAATATCACAACAAACGTAATGCTGGATATGAGTTTATCTTGCTTTGTAAAATAGGGATAAAATTTTATACAATTGTATGTTTGTTAACAGATTTCGATTTTTACTGCTTGTATAGCGTAGAAAAAAAAAATTGAATATCTTTCACCCCTAATGGTTAATTTTTTTGGGCTTGTACTGTGGATTGTTATCTATTATTAAAAATTGACGGGATAATAATAAAGCACAATGACTTTGTTAACTAGATACAGTTGTTTAGTTAGTTTTTAGTAAATAGTACCATGATATGTTGATTTTTACTTTCAATTCTGTAATAAACATTTATCAATATTCTTTTATGATAAACGGCCTGGCGCTTCATTTCGTCAATGCTTAATTCAATTTAACCTTAAATCGTAGTTTGTAAATTTTCATCTAACGTTGGTCTTCTACTTTGCTATTCACTGCATGAAGCTAACTTCCCCGTATAAGGCTTGCTAAGTTAGACATTTAAAAATCTAGATGTGCTCAATTTCGTCTCAAGACAACTACAACAAGCCAAAAATTTTTGCTATCTGTAAGCCTTGAAGTTTTGGCAAATCATTAATCGTAAACGAATTAAACGAAAGAATTTACCGCAATTTTAATGCTTTGTCATTCAGCTGTGGTGCTATTCACTAGTGTCATCTTATACATGAATGTCATAGTTGTTTATTTTTAATTGCGTAAGATCCTAAGATACACGACAAATTAAGTCGGTTTTGCTACTGTTGTCATGTTAATCTTTTTCCCTGAATTGGTTTTGAGAAGCGATGATCATGGAAGAAATTGCTGCAGGCAAACTCGATTACTTAAACCAAAAGTTTGAAAATGTTCAGTTTTCCTCAAACTACGTGTGGTGTGAAAACTGGCTGCAAACATATGTAGAACTTACGACTTATTTAATCGTCGGTAGCAGTTTGACTCGAAGACCTTTCTTGGCCGTTCTACAGTTTTCCTTCATATATGCCATAGTGCAGCATTACAACACCGCTTATTTTTTGAAGTACGTATATTTGTGAGAAATAAACGATAGAACTGAACTGAACTGGCGGCGATCAAATTAGCATTTTATCATGCTGATGTGTCCATATCAACTCAGAGTTACGGTGGCGTACTGTATGATCCGTGGTAGTACTGTCGCGGATATGAACCCGATTGGATGTCTCTGCTGTGGTTGTTGCGGTTGTAGCTTTCTAATACCAACCCTATTCTTTTTTTTCTAATGACTAAGAAACAGATTGAGATGATGACGTCATGTCTTTTATTATAATCGCTGTATTACGCCGAAGCGTGTAACGGGTTGGCGGGGCCCATCTCCGTGTCAATGCGCCCGGGCAACACAGCTTCTTTTGAAAAAATGTCGCATCGGTGGCGAGCCGTTGGCAATACTGTGTCCGATTTCACCACCGGAGGTTTGAATCTCAGATCTCCCACTCCAGAGACGAACGAGTTACCGCTCGACCAACTGGCTGGTTGTGTCTTTATTTGCCATGCCTTTATTAATTCATTGTATTGTTGAGTACGTGGCAAACTGAGCAATACATCTTAAGAATTTTTTCTACCGTATTTTGAAGCAACAAATCAATCTTTGTTGCTGCTCTACTAAAGCTAAGAATCGAAACGATAAAGTTCATTTCATGTTTCAATAGCATTTGTGCAAATTTACACCATGAGCATTAATTTGGATTTCATTTCAATCCGACTTTAGGTGACCCCAACATACTATTGAAACAGCGTGTACAATACTTCATAGCCAATAATTATATCATAATAGCCCAATGTCATATCGTTTCAGCTTGCAATTGCAGAATCATTAACATTTTTGGTTATGCAATAAATTCTTTTATGCAATCGCACGGAGAAATAGCTTTCTTATTATCCATATTCATAAATATTATTTGGTTGTTTGGTACAATTAAGCCCTGCTGTTCTTGTGTGAGTCGTCGAATTTTATTTTTCACCTTGTATTGTGACCCCGAAATATTTTGGTCAACTCATCCATCATAGGCAGCTTTCTACATTTTGATTGATCTATATTAAATTCATCCTCCACTTTCGACGAAGCGACGTTGGCGCTCTTATTTTGGTCGATCCACAACCGCTTAAGTTGGCTCCTTTTCAAGCTTTTCGATTGATGTTAGACTTCTTCCTAAAGAAATTTACTGCTTCTTCGAAGCCACCTGATATATTTAAGCAAGGTTCGGCTTTTAACGTCTTGAATTTTATTTTGTTGTGAAGATGATGCACTAGAGGTCATTGTATGTACCCAGGGCCTGCGAAAAGGGGGTTCAGGGGGTACATCGTCCCCGGGCCCGGGCTCAAAGGGCCTGGAAGAGTTCAGTTTTCCGCGTTAAGTTTTGGTATCGCACCATAACACCTTAATCAAACTTGCCTACAGCAAAAATATCAGTCAGCCTATTCAGTACTGGTAATTGGTCGCTATTTTTGCTACACAGCATTTAGGGCATCCAAAAGTGGCCGATTTGATTAAAAAAAGAGGAAAATGTATCAAAATTCATACACTTGCTCCAAAATTAATGTTTTGTTACATTTCTCTGACTTGAGAGCCCTATTTCTATGGTATAACAATGTACGAGGGCCCACATTTCCAGAGATCCAAAAGCATTTCAAAATCAGAGAGCGGAGTCAAAGTTGACATATTATACTACAATCATTAAGTAACTCACTATATCTGTATGAGTTTAGTAGGCATTTGGGTTTGTGAAGTCTATGATTGCAGATGACTTATTAAAACTTTTATCGGTAAATATTTGGATTTGCAGTATTAAAGTCATTATATTGTATAATATTATGTCAATGTCATCATCCCCCACTTCACATTCTTTGTTTCATGTACATCACGTTTTCTGCTTATCAATTTAAGCAAGTTTGGTGCTGGGATGTTGATCGAATGCTGTACTTTACCCTCGCGAAACATAAAAAATGCTAAAGCTTCCGGGGCTCCGCCCCGGACCCCGCTGGGGGACCTCACAGCCTAACTGGATTTAAACCAATGTTATGTCTAGTTGTGTTTTTCATAAGTCCTAACTGTATGCGAATATCGTTATCCCCTCACTTTTAAATGAAGATCTACACCCATCAGACAAAAAATGATTTAACAGCATGGGCCCCGATGAGGCTTGGGGGGCCCAATAAGATTTGGGAGCCCGGTATCGACCTTCGTACCCCCTGGAAAATTTTCTCTCTGAGGCCCTGTATGTACCAACGCGGACTAACTTTAATCCGCGGAGTATTTCTATCTTTTACACCGACTATAATAAAATAAATTATAAAAAACGTATTGTGATAAAATATATTGAATTATCAAGTTCAGAGAGCAACTTTAAATTATTTAATAATTTTTGCAATTTGCTCGGTCATTTGTCCAAACTTTTCCATTACGTTTTGTTAACCAGCGGCTTAAAATTATTCCACGTTGGTGCTTATACGACCCTAGAAGTTTCTTACTTATTGCTGTAATTAAAATTTTAGGAAAACATAAATTTCTCTAATCTGATAATCACACCAAAAAAGCTTGCTATTTACAACAAAAAAAGGGAGGAGTTGCGCGAGAAATTAAAAAAAATCACTTTATGTTTTGCACTTGTGAAAGTGAACTTACACAGTATCCGTTTTTCGTCCGTTTTTGTCGGTTTTTTTACGTTTTTGCTTCTCCGCGAACAAGTATGTTATTTTTCATCCGCATGTTTATATGTCCATATCCGCACTAACCAAATTGTTACATACTGGATAAAAGTTGTTCGAAAAAAATTTTTTGCAAAGGGGTACAGCCTTATTTTAAAATATCGTTCTTATCGTTTATACACAAAATTTTTGAACAAAATTTTTATCGATATGTAACAGTCTACAGTACTTAGTGCGGATATGGACTTATAGAAATGCGGATGAAAAAGCGCATACTTTTTCACGGAGAAGCAAAAACGTAAAAAAAAACGGACGAAAAGCAGATACTGAGTGGATTCACCTTAATGCGTTTTAAGAATTTTACGTATTTCATTCGTCGCTCTTTTGGAAATATTTGTGGCTTATTGCTTGTATAACAACTGCTCTGTCATGATACGTTTGATGAATTCTTGAGTGCATTTGCTCTAGTGCTTCAATCTCGGACCAACTAATCTAGTGCAAAGTGTACAGTAGCATTAAAATTCAGATAAAACTTGTCATTGTTTCATCTATGCTGAGCTGAGTAAGGTAGATTAGCAAGTTTTAGATTTTTATAAAGCTTCACTTTCACCTTCCTATGCGCGCACTTTCTACTGAAATGATGGTTCTTGCTCGCAGTATGAATATTGGGGGAAAGCTAAACAGATTGGTCCTTCGCAGGTTTTCTTTTATTTGAAGCAAAGTGAAAAAGTTATTTTCTAATGCGCCAGGGAAACGGAGAACGAGTAATAAACAATTGCTTATGTTTATTAGCCGAACGATTGAAGGGTGGCTATGATGTTGCATTCGAACGGTTATCTTGGTGTAAATCAAATTTCACCAATCGTCATCCCTGGATTCAGAAATAGTAAAATTTATTTTTCTGGAAATGGAGGCCATATGCTTTCGTAAGTTTTCGAGTTGTCGCAGTTACTCATCTTCACCGATTAGTTTAGCACTTATTGAAAAATTTTTTTTCACAGTTTTGAATATCTATTGCGTTCAAGTGCGTGTTTGAAAGATTACCGTTACGTATACGGTACGCATTTTTGCAAAATATCATAAAATTGCAGTACAAATCCAAAACACGATAGGAAGTAGCAAAGTTGCTGAATGAATCACAGCATATTTTCTTTTTCCGACAACGAATCATTGTCGTACGATTCTTTTTCAATACTAGCTTTTTCATCGTCATGATTTAGATCACCTTTGCCGTTTTTGTGGCTGCAAGTTTTGTAATCAGACTCCAAATGAGGAACACCAAACCGAAAAAATCTCCTCACTGATTCAGGAAGAAGCTTGTTGTCAACGACAGGAACAAACAAGTTTGGATCCGCCATCTTCGGATCATTTGCTCCTGTAAATAGCCAAAAAAAAAAAAAACTGCGATGAGATATTTCAAAAGGTTCAGTCGTACTTTTCTGGTACTCGTATTTAGGCATTTTTTTGCCTATTAAGAAATAATGCTTTTTCAAACCTGTTTTTTGCTATTTTGTTGCGTTGGTTGTTTCGTCGAATAATAAAAGACGCATTAAAATCTTGGATAAAAGGGCTTGTTCAAAAAGTAAGCTGCAATCTCCACCAGCAAGCCCTTTCAGCAGCACCACCAAAAGTTTGCTTCACATTGGCTATGCCATTAGAGGTAGCACCTAGAGTAATTGCCTTTGTTGCAAACATATTGTCTTACGGTCAAGGAGAAAAAGTTATAGATTGGAACACAACTAACCTGTTATGAACGATGCAAGAAGACCACTAACAACCGTGATTACAACCGCCATGGTACCATAATACAGAAATGATAACGAGTACAGGGATGCGGCAAAGCCTTTGCTGAAAAGAAGTTGATTGTAAGCTTAGATGTCATATCTTTACACCATTCAATATCATATGTTGTGGAGATATTTCATCTGCTGCTTCGAAAATAGCATAGTTTTTCAGGCTCATTTATATACCACTGCGATACAAAAATTGCAGTAATTGCAAAACGTTATGGTGTTGTGATGTGGTTATATCTGCAATTAACAGTAATAATAACATGGCATGGTTATGTTGTTATCAGCAAATTCCTGTCAATAAGAAATTAAATGTTAGATCTAGTACTGTAATCGTGTGTACATAGTTACACACTGATTGGTTGCAAAATACCGTCATACTGTGCCATTGTTTTTTTTTTGTTTTTTTTTTATTCTTTGACAGTGCTCCATATAGTGTACCTTGCTTCTGTCGCCTGAGTTGTTTCAATGCCACCTAAAGGTGTAGTTGGGATTCCAAGATATTCCAGTGTAGTGTATGAATACGCCCTGGATACGTTGGCGTCAAGACCGATTGGACAATTATCTGTCGATAGTGGAAGGGGTTGGTTTCCGTGAGATTTCCCTTGGCTTAAGCTTCCAATTGTGATCCATAAAGTGATGGAAGTTCCAGCAAGTTGACCAACAATTGCACCCTAAAACAATGAGTTATCATGAGTTCAGCTTATGATTGAGAATGCAATGTCATATTTCAGTTGATGTTAGCACAAAGTTATTTGGAAATTTTTTAGGAAAATCCCTTTTCTGTTTGGTGGCTACCTAAACTTCTGTAGTTATCTTCAGAACAAAAATAAAATAAAATATGAAGATTTAAATTGTTTCATCATAAAATTATTGAAAGATTTAAAATCAATATAATTTGATGCATATTTTACAATATAAACAGTAAAAACATAATCCAACCCATTTGTGAAGAATGGCCAAGCGTTGCATCTCAGCGCAATATTTTGCTTTATGTTCTAATAGGTCTTACTTTTGTAGTTGCCCAGGGAAAAAATATGCCAAGTGTATACACACCAAGCAGTGGACCTCCAAGTGCGCCTCCAATTGACATAACAACTCTTAGGATAGTTGCCTGAATAGTTGCAATTGCCAGTGCAATGCCGGTTAACACCATTCCTAGTAGGAATACTGCAATGATAGAAAAAAAATCTTGTTCAAAAACTCTGCATAATGCATGATCTTTGTCAATGTATCACTGGCGTTTGAGAAATATCGAAACAAATTGCAAAGTGTCAAAAGCACACACTGCCAAAGTATTTTTTGAAATGTTATGATAATGTTACGAGATCTGTTAAATTTTAATCTAAGACTATTGTGCAAGATATTTGACTTTTTAAAAAACATCTAATTTCTTATCAACATTACGTTATTTTGTCGTTCGGTTCGGAGTCAAAATTACAAGATACTTCCTACTGTGTACCAACCAACATAAATTTTTTCAGTTTGTTATAATCGCCTACTTGTAACAACCAAATGTCAAATAATTGTACTAAAACGATTAATTGCTTACCCACAAGCTTGCTAATTGTCAAGTGCATGGCTTGGGATAAATTTGGTTTTATCGTCAAAACAAAATCGTGAAGAATCAAGGCAGCAGAGGAATTCAAGCCAGACGAAACAGAACTAAAACAATCAGAAAAATTGATCGTAATTTTAGAAGAGGCTAATAGACAATTTAGTGGACTTGCCTTGTTTGGTATTGATGAAGAATTTTACAAACATAACCACGTGACATCTAGTTTCGGCCAATATTAGTACAGGTTTACCAAAACTAATCTCGGATGTGATTACGTAAAACTCTTTAAAACTTATCCCGTTCAATCAGACTTGGACATCAAGTCATATAAAGAGTTGCTTGCTACCTTTGGTATCTAAGCATTTTTTTTTATGCTTGATTTATTTGGTCCTTTTACATTGGCTGCAGAATAACTCAGCAATTTCCAACGTGATATCAAAAATCATCTTGCAGTCGAAGTAGAATAATGTCATCAATTTTTATCGCGATTTTCAGCAGCGTAGCTCTTGCACCTCCTTGAAGTGCCTGCTTGCAATCGTCTTCTGAAGAAGTCAAATAAACTCCGAACAGGAAATGACGTTTTCTTGAAATTTAAAATACCTTAATGTTCCGCTGAAAGCTGCAGCCACGAATAATCCAGCCATTCCGGGTAAATCTTGAAATACGTCAACCACTAAATAAGGCAGCAACTGATCAGGCTTGGCTATTTTTCCTGAGCTTAAAGGGTCACATCCTTCGTAATAGGTGTACATAGCCATCCCAGAACATACAGCAACACTCGTGAAGAAAATTGCTGGCAAAGTTGCAATCAAAGCAGCTCTGCAAATAAAGCACGCGCGTGAAGAAAATTGCTGGCTAAGTCGCAATCATGGCAGCGCCAAAAGTAAAACAATCTTTATTTAAATATTCTTTAGTGGTGTTACGGTCTTCGAGTCAAGCTGCTACGTGCCCACTGGTCAACCACACCCGATGGAGGCTTCACACTTACCATTTAGTTGCTAAACGTTAATCAGGGAAGCTGTGACCGCCAATTTGTATAGTCGTTGATTTGACCCTACCGGAAATCGAACCCGAGTCGACTGTTTCAGTAGCAGACACTCTATCCACTCGACCACTAAGTTAGACTTGCTTCAAGCAGAATTTGGCTGATTGGCCTGAACCAGATGTGTCCAACCTTTTTGATGGATTGCCAAATGAGATGCTGCGAGGGTGCGCGCGGGCCAGCCATCAAGATCAAGTATTGTTTACGGAACAATTTTGTTCATAAAATATGTCAAAAAAATTAACTACATATTGATCAGAAATTATGGCCTTCAGCCTTTTCACGGGCAGTTTTGTTTAATCTAATCGGGTCGTTCGTTTGCGGTTGCTTCGAGGATTCTGATAGCGGGCCAAAATTGAAAGCTAGGGTCTGGCCGGATAAAATTTCCTTGCTGGCCCCAAATGGTCTGTGGATCGGACTTTGGATGCCCCTGGCCTAAACGAGGCATCGTTAGGTAATCAATCATTGCCGGATTCATTTGCACTTACATTCGTGCTTTGTTGACGGTCTTGCATGAGAGATATCTTTGTATGAGGGACTGATTAATGCAGGTCAGCCCACAACTGTTTATTACTTTTCCCAGTAAGAATGTCCACACAGTATAGCGCAAGGTTGGGTCAGGATCGAAGCTAAAACGTCACAAATTTAGTTATCATCGGTTTGAGGAAAAACACTTACTTAATATCACCTTGTTTTCGAACTTGATTATTGTCAATAAGTAATTAGAAAATATTGTTCCTGCGGGGCAAAAAGTATTGAAACCTGAATTGATAAGCAAGCTTCAACCTCTTGTTTAAATTGAGTCGTTAATTGTGTACTTGGATTAGAGAATATAACCAGAAAAATTCGAATCTCCTTGGATAAACTTGGAACGATAGGCGGTTGGTATACCTCTAAGAACACACCTTATTTCTAAAAATTACAATTCTACCGCACTTTCAGGAGTACAAAAACTCATAGTGTGTGTTAGCCCAAAAGTGCTGGTGACAAAAATATTAACCTCGTTTTATGCACGTTTTTTCAGACATAAAAACTCTTACAAATATCTATTTTTTAAATTAAAATCAGAACTGGACTATGTAAAAGCTTGTTTTCCGCCAAAAATCTATCCTTAAAGTTGACAACGTAGGAATACAGGGACAACAATGCACTCATTTTACTTCCAGAAGTTCATTCTTCCTCCACGTTCTGATGCAGCAATCGCCTTTCCGAATCCGCCCACTGTGCTTATTGTTTTAATCGTAGCTGCCAGCGCACCAGCGGCCATTGCCATAGTTTGTAGTGTGTCGGTCCAAACCACAGCTTTCATTCCTCCCTAAAAATGAAATCTTTCGTTATACTGTGTTTCACCAAAGCGTGTAATGAACTGCTCGGGCCTATCTCAGCGTCATTACGCACACCAATACTGCTTTTTTTCGAAGAAATATTGCATTAGTCGCAAGCTGTTGGCAACACTACTTCCAATTTGGCTGGGCCTGAGCTTTGATCCTTGAACCTTTCAACTTCAGATCTCCCGTTTCGGAGCCTTTGATCTTTGAATCAAATCTCGGAACGCTTTGCCGCTCGACAATTTGCCTGTCTACACTGCTAAAGATAAGTAAGTCCTATCACATGGTATATAAGCAGACCAAGAATATAAACCGCACTGGAAAATTGATTCTTGAAAGTAAAGTTTACATTGTACTGCACAAGTGCTTCAAGTCACCTGTAGCGCTTCTATAATGGAAATACCGAGATAACGGTTAGTATATGCTGCAGTTTTCTGCACAAGTCTCCAGGCTTATTGGAACGACCGACGCTCGCGTCGCGTGTTCCTTTGTTTTTACTCGGCTATTTTTCAACAAACGAGTGCGAAATTTCAGACTTTTACTTATAACTCGAGAACGGTTTAGTCTAGCTACATGAAGTTTTGACAGTAGTTTAAGATTAATGAGTTATACGTTTGTACCAAATTTCGAGGCAATAGGTCACGTGACTTTTGTTTTAGAACCCGAAACCGCCCCGCAAGTTTGGCGTAAAAAGCGGTCACAGTCAAAAACGGCTTAAGTACGGAAAAAAATATTTCATGTGGTTGTATGTCTTTAGATACCCTTTCATCCCAACCAACCCACTTTGGGCCGCAATGAGGTTTATTTCTTTTTGTTTTCCTTCTTTTTTCCTTTTTTTCCCTATTTTTTCCTTTTTTTTCCTAATTTTAGTACGCTCTTCTTTTCCTAAACCACAAAACATCGAAATCTAATTTTTGTGTAAAGTTGTTGAGCTGCAAACGCAATTTTTTCTCCCGAAATTTTTTTGGGCAACTCCTCCAGGCACCCCCCCAAAATCAATTTTTTGAACGGCTTAAGCTAGAGTGCTACTTTTTTTTGCTATCAGTAGATATTTAACAGACAAATATTCTGACATAGTTTGGGGGTGCCACCCCCCCGGAGACTCCCCAAAAATCCATTGTTTGAATGGCTCACCTTAGGGTGCCAGTTTGTTTTGATATCACGAGATACTTAACTGACAAATATTTTGACATAGTTTGGGGGTGCCACCCCTCCGGGGACTCCCCCAAATAGACACCCAAAATATCAGTTTTTTGAATGGCTCAAGCTAGGGTGCCAGTGTTTCACGATATCAGCAGATGTTTAACAGAAAAATATTTTGACATAGTTTGCGGGTGCCACCCTTCCCCCCGGGGACCCCCAAAAATCAATTTTTTGAACGGTTCAACTTAGGGTGCCAGTCTGTTATGATATCAGCAGATATTTAACAGACAATTATTTTGACTCTACTTTTCTGGAGGTTTCAAAATCAGATATTTTTGAATAATTGCTGATTTTATGGCAGAAAAAAAGTACTTTTGAGCGTCACAGCTTTAGCTTTGCGTCGGTCGTTCACTGTGTTTGCTGGCAAACTCCCATCTAGTGTTGTTCGTGATTTTACAGTTACTACTCGGTCATCAATCTTACAACAATGTATAGACGTAAAATTTACTAAAAATATGCTTTAAACACACTTAAAATATGAAGCTCCAGAGCTTCCCTGCCTTCCAATTTTATTTTTTAATAAGCCTATGAACGGTACATTAAAAAATGTATGTTAAAAACTGCTTTGTTGCTTTTTTACAATGCTTGTGTACACTGTGCAGGAAAAGCTGCACAATACAATTGTCCAAGTTAAGCTGAGAGGAGTAACAGCGTTGAGTGCAAGCGCCGGAACGTAGATAGTCATTCCCAAGTAAAATATCTGCAACAACATTTTTGAAAGTATTAGCGAAAAAAATGGCGTTGGCCGACACGGATTTTTTCAATTTAGGTCTTTCATAACTTGCTAGACCCACTACTTGCGACTGTGGTCTAGAATCTTAAACCAATGCATATCTCTTGCAATGCCCCCTTCTCCGTAATCCTTTTCCCAACAAGATCTGGCTGACTACAACTCCACGGCTCAAGATTGTGTCAGATTGTGGGAAAACAAAATTAGATGAAGCAACAGAAGAAGATCCAATCAATCCATTTCAACATCCCAAATTTACAAATGTTGACTCAACAATTAAATCAGTGTGCAAATATTTTGTGGAAAAAGAGTATTTTGTTATTAATTTCAACGTGTATTTCGTGTTAACTTCATTCTCAAGCTAAGTATACATCAAAATTCATATCAGTAACAACATTACTTACAAACTACACTGTCTTGCATAAAATTCGCAAATATGCAGAACTTAGTGCTATTACAAAACTTATTGTTGCTTACCAATTTAAACATTGAAATTGCCGATACCAATTGACGGAGTTTTCGATGGAACCTTAACTCCAGGTACTGTTAAGCAATAAATAATAGTTCAGTTACTACATTAGTTTTCTTATGTTTTTGTTAGAGGAAATTAAATTTAGACGTATCTTTTCAAATTTAGACGGATCTTTCGGAAGAGTCTGAGGGATTCCATTTGTGTAGGCTATTTGTGCTCGTATAAGACCAAATCAAAAAATAATGCAATAAGGTAACTTCGTAATGCGACAAGATTACGTTTATAAGTTAACCTTTGCTCTGGGCATGATTTAGCTTCATTACAGCAATGCAATTAGTCAACCATCAGTTTGATAATTTCCCATTTATTAATGCAAGCATTAAAATTATTGAAATCTTTATAGTCCAGTTCGAAGAAACAGCCTTCAAATGACTTTACCTGGTTGATTGTTTGCAATCGTAATCGGTGAACTAGCGGAATGTAATAGATTCCAGCAATAAGAAACGGGAAGGTAATCGTCACGGCGAACCAAAGCATGATTGTTCCAAAGAAATAGGTCTCCGCTGGAAATCCGATCACACTAATTGCGGAAATAAATGTGACCGCAATTGAAAGCCCCACAGGAAGCTGAAAATTTAATTCGTTCTTTCGTCCGTAACTATGTCAGGCACTCTGCGTCTGTCTAACCACACCAACGCAGAGCAGGCCAAAATGACTAAAGCAACCAGCATTGACACTAGTAGATCGCTGAGTAATCGATTGTATTTGTGCCTATTGGTGTACAATTTTGATTGCTGCATCCAAATTGCAAATAAGACATGTAAATACCATATTGATTTTAATCTGATTTGTACAAACGATTAAATGGGTGAAATACACACTACTTTTCACAAGAAGGCAATTTTAGGATGTATTACAGAAGCTTTCAAGCTCACTATTGATTTAGCCAATCAGTGGTCAAGTAGATAAAGTATCTGCAACTGAAACGGTAGACACGGGCTTGATCCCTGGTTTGGTTAAACCAAAGCGTATATAAATTAGTATTTACAGCTTCCCTACTTGACGTTTAGCAATAAAATGGGACAGTGTGAAGACTCTACCGTTTGTGGTAGACAGATAGTCACTAGTCAGATGGCAGCTTTGCTTGTGGATCAAAAGGTCCCTTAGCTATGTCTTCTGGCCAAGGCAACTTGGTGAATGAAATGTAATCGCAACTGCAAATACACCACGACAATGTAGCTGTTGTTAAAAAAAATAGATTTATAGGCACCGAAGCTACCACTGTAGGCCTATGTTTACTTCTTACTGGAGACATTTTTCTTCCTCCAAAATAATAATTATCGACATTTTTCTTTCTATCCACAACAGCATAATAAAGTCCAACAGCTACTGCCAATCCAATGGTACCTAAAAATAATGGTGACTACCGAACCTTCTGTAGTTGAGGTGCTACTTTTGAGTGGCAGATTAGTGTTTGTTTAGACAACCTTATTGGGACTGCTTTTTAGCTCAATTCCAGTGTTGCAAACTCGATCGATTTTTATTCGACTTCACGTTCAGCTTATTTTGACAAGTCGGAATTCAAGTTCGAGTTCTCTAATTTAATTCTTTGCAGTTCAGGTTTGTCAAAAATATCAAGTTTTTCGAGTTCAGGCTGACAAAAATACTAAGTTTACTTTTCGAATCAATCACTCTTTTTTTATGCATGCTGTTTTTCTATGTCACTACAGCATAAACAAGTGAACAATTTAAATGGCATGGTCAACAAAAAATTATTTCGTTTCGACAAATTTTTGATCGTTAAATTTCATTTTGATAAACTCGAACAGTTTTATTCGAGTTCGCAGCCCTGCTTGATTCATTTCTTGTTGTTGTACTGCATATTTATCCTCCTGTCACCGGACAACGTCAGACGCTAACTATTGAATGATCTGCACCCTTTCCATT
Source organism: Trididemnum nubilum (assembly GCA_963965965.1). Lineage (NCBI taxonomy): Eukaryota > Metazoa > Chordata > Ascidiacea > Aplousobranchia > Didemnidae > Trididemnum > Trididemnum nubilum. The sequence continues at coordinate 14,102,669 of OZ014490.1, forward strand.
GCAATCACTTCACCGGTTCTTGCTTGGAAGAATCCGTACCTGCTTATGCATCTCCAGTTATCCAATGTTCCTGTAGATTTCGAATTCTTGTCCACTGAATTTGCTATGTGTTCGAAACCATCCAGCAGAGATAACCATCTTAAAGCGTTTTATCTAGGGACGCAACAACGTGACCAGGGTACGTGTTGAACCCAGATCATGCAATTAGGGTTGTCGGAAAACGACATTTTTACCCTCTTGGCCATGCTGCCGAATAAATTTTGCCTTAAAATAAAGAAAATATGTATCATCTTCACCAAATTGGAGCAATCTGCGATCCGCCGTTTCCGAGATATAGCAGTTTAGAGTAATGATTCGATCAGACATCACTTCATAGCCACGATCATTCGCAGCCGCCCAGATTTAACAGCCTCATCTTGCAAATAAAAGCTCTTCTTCTGTAGCTTATTGCCTTAAATTGACTAATTGCACTTGTCGCTTCGTTTTTTACTCGCATATGCTTACCAAATTATCTTACCGAAAAAGACGATTAAATCGACAATTCCCAGTTGCTTTATCTCTTCTTCAGAAGCAGACATTTCTGTTGATAACTTGTGAGAAAACACCAAAATATTGCTCAAAGTTTTTTCTACAACATAAAACTGTCTGAAAGCTTTTTTGACTTCAAACTCGTCATTGCAAACAATACCTCTACATTCAAACAATTGAAAACAATTTCTGAGTTTGGCAAACTAATTTGTCCTCCTCACGCTAGCGCTTACAATTATTTTCATATTTTGCAAATTATAACAGACGTTTTTGGTTACAACATTCCGTTGTAATGGAGATCTTGTTCGATATAGTTGAAAATAAATTTCATTTCGTGATTGGAACCACAAACATATTTCTTTTGATACGTATAAACTAACTGTTCAATAATTCTCTAACATTTCTCATTTTGCAATAAGTATCTGACAAGTGTTTGGAGATAAAATAAACAGAAGTATAATACAAATTGACAAAACTCATGCAACAGTTATTTTCGTTATTTGAATCAATGCCATATCACTTCTTGTCAAACTAATTGAATAAATAAATAAATAAGGCATTGACATCTATTTCTAGCATCAATGTCTCTACTTTTTTCGCAATTATAAGGTTCTTGTTTACATTTTAAAGACAATGATTTGAATTTGTCATTTTGAAAGCAATTGAAATGTTATGGCACAAAAATTGTTTACTATTTAGACGATAATACTAGCTGTGGATGACAATGATAATACGAGTAAAAATCTCGCCACTCCGAACGATTTTCAATGAACCATTTTGAGTTTTTGTAATCACTATAAAACTAGAGCTTTGGGAATTAATTGTCCGATAGTTAGTTTTTTCAATTTGATTTAAATGTTTGGAATAGACTTGCTAAGTCTCACAGTCCAGTGGTTGGTTTTGTTTCTGACTGTGTAGGGTTGGTTAATATTAAGGAGCTAATAAATCTGCCACCCTTTTCTTTTCATTATAAGTTAACTTTACATAATCAATTACGTATTAATTTTTGCCCTTTTCTGTTTTCAAAAATTTTTGGTTGATATCTCAGTTCTTAAAACTACCCACATTTATTCTGTTAAAATTGAATGAAAAAACTGTTTTCTGCTTCTTTGTCTCGTAAGTCTTAATGCAGTGTATACTGTATTGTATTTAAAACAATATGTTGTGTAACAGAGGTGGAGTCGAGGACACAAGGCTCGAGGCCAAGGCCAAGGACACAAAAAAATCCGAGACCAAGGCTAAGGACAGCCTTTCCGAGGACAGAACCTCTCGAGGCCAAGGACAGGAATGCTCGAGGCTAAGGCCAAGGACCGAGGACACAGGCGCAAGCGTTCTCCTAAAAAATAAAAAAGGGCTTCAAAAATGTTTTTCAGGCGATCTCCAATTCATTGGCGTACCCAAAATTTTTGATTAAGGAAGGCGTAAACCACAAATCACATGATATGACGTCATCAAAATTTTTCCAAAGAGGAAGTTTTGCGGGACAAAGACATCGTAGGATGAAAGATCTGAAATTCTTGTTGCCTGTTTGCACGTAACCAGTATTTTGCAAAGGAAGAGGGCTTAAACTAATAATTCAAAAATGCAAATATCTAACTTTGGGAAAGTGATGAGAAAGCTAGTGTAACTCAAATGTATCACAGACGGGGGTTTGGGGGCGGGGCCCCCAGCCGCCGGAGGCTTTGGGTGTCTGGGGGCAAAGCCCCCAGCCGTTGGGCGATTTTTTGTAATTTTTTGGAAAAAAAAGCTATTTTAATGCCATTGGATCACATTTCGCAAGTGTTCAGAGCCATTTGAAAGCACTAGATTTTTGACATTTGAAAGCCAAATGAAAAAATCAAAATTGTTTATCCTCCTTTTACTTGCAATTTAAGTCTAAAACACGTTTAACATTTTGCATTTTGAAGTTAAATTTTAATTGGTAGTGATTTGGTCCATGTAAGGGGGAAGTAAGGTGCATTGTCTCTGGCTGCATTTTAGCAGTAAACAATAATCCACTCGAAGATTTTCCTTAGACATTTTTGTTTTGTCATGAAAATAACCAGTTATAGGAGTACCTGTTCGCCAGGGGGCCCAGGACCCTCAACTGAAATTCAATGATTCGTTCAATCAGCATTTTCCACGGCAAATTTAAAAAAAACTATTTTGTACGTAAAAACCGGCGAGGTTGGAGGTGAAATACTGAATTGTTTTTGAAAAATGGTACAATAGATGGTTACGTCTACTAACCATGTTATTGCCGAGCCGGATTTACATCGCGCTAGGCCCCTGGCACTTTGTAGATTTTCGCAGCATCTTTCTCGGAAATATAGGTGAAGACCAAAAGAAGTCTTACGATTTCAGCTTGGGGCCCCTAGCTGGTACTGCGTCATATTATGATAAATCCGGCCCTGATTAATGCATTACGTTCACAAAAAGGCTAGATGTGGGCCTGAGATAGCAACTTTTAAGACAAAAACTCTCCATTTTCTCCGGGTTATACGTTTAAATTGGCTGGCAAAAATTGAATTGAGTGGGACCCGGCGCCCCTAGTCTTCAATATTGTAAATTAGTTATACTGTTGTCAGCGAAAAATGCTAAAAACAAACTGAAACTGAAGAAACAATAGACTTTTTTGTCACATTTTTGTCATTGGTGAAATTACAATTAGGGGGGGCCTGCCTCCCTCCCCTTGCCTACGCCTATGCTCCAATTGAGGAAAACAAAAAAGGTGTTCACAAATTTTCCGCGAGGTTTCTGGCGTTTTCCAACGAAATTTCAACAGTTCAAAACATAGTGCTGTCCTCGAGCCGAGGACAGGGCAATTTTTGAGAACTTGAGGCTTCGAGGCCAAGGACAAGGACTTGAGACTTCGAGGCCAAGGCCAAGGACTTCAAAATGTGTCCTCGAGGCCAAGGACGTCCTCGAGGACTCCACCTCTGTTGAGTAATCTTCAGATTATATAGCTGTTGTTTTTTATTGTTTTAAAATGTTGGCTGGTCTTAAATTATGCGCTATGTATTTTTCGTTTTTAAAGTAGTATAGTTTTTTGCTGCAGACTTCAGATCCGTCTCGACTGCGCATAAAAATCTTTAAGAGTTTCTGTTCATTTTAGCTAGACTGGCTATTTAGTATAGGATTTAAACTGTTTGATGCATATTGCCAATTGTGCTGTTTCTCTTCGACGATTCGCTACATCCTGTAACCTTATTCACAAATTTTGCGTTTATTTTGAACTTGGGTGACCGAAAATTTCAAGATGAAAAGGTCATGAATGGTGATATTTTAATAATTGAGCACGAAGTAGATTAGCTGATTGACTGGATCATTGCATCTCTATTTTTGAAGTCTTTGTTTTTGCTTAATGCTGTTTTTTTCGTCGACTTTCTTGATAAAGTTTGGACAGCTGTGTCTTCCAAACCTTCTATTGAAGGACACCATTTGCTTTCTTTGGTAATCGTTAGCACTTCAATTTGTAACAAAGAGTTGCAAAAAGAGAAACCCATAGATTTCAGGGATTACCATTAAGTTTGTGCTTACTCGAAAATGCTGGGGACGTTTCAGCCTCTCTTAACCCCTTCTCTTCAGTTCATCATTTACAAACAATGGATTTTTGTAGAGGGGCTTTGTTGTTTTAGTTTGCACTCTCACTTTGGAAAAATAATATTTTTATGGGATGGGAGAAGAAGTTATACTGATCGCCTCTCCACAGCTGCTAATGACGTTTACTCTAGAGAATCAAAATAGAATTTAACGGCTAGATGTAGCATTTGTAAATGTCTGTAAGGCTCCAAACAAGTTAGTCGGACTTGATAAACAAGTGACCAACTATAGAGTTGGAAGTCTCTGATGCCATCTATTTACTAAAGGGAGTTGGTTTGACTCGCCACAAGTTGGCAACGTTAAGCAACAAACATTTATTGAAACATGGATCTTTATTGCGGTGGTTACAAAAATAAAATCAAACAATACAAAGATGATTTGGCTGAAAAGTGCTCCTCAAAAACCATTTGCTAATACTCAGAGTTGGTGTAACGTAACAGGTTTTGTGATGTCATGTTTTCTTTATCTCCATTTGCCGCCGAGCCCTTTCTTCTAAAAGGAACTCCAAATCGAAAAAACTTTCTGAGGCTCTTCAGAAATATTGAATGAGATAAGATTGGAACAAACAAATCAGGATCAGCCTCTGATGCCGAATTTGCACCTGAAAAATGAATAGAATATAAAATAATTCCCTTTTTATTAAGTTCACCATGCAAAAGCTGCCTTATCATCGTGTTACACTAGGTCTATTAAAAATAGTTTTGAAGTCGTAGTTTTGCACTTGCTGGCTTAATTTCTTTACTATTTGTCTATGACTAATCAGTAATTAACCTATAGCTTTGTAAACGGCATCCAAATCTTATACCTGCTCACTGTTTTTTTAAATCTTATATGGTTTTGAACAAATCGAATTTCGCTTTGAAAGCTTTACATAAGGATGTTTTTTTCTTTTTAAATTATTTAAACAACAATGCGAACCATTAGTATTTTAATAGATTGTGTGCCTCTTTGGCATGTGTGTTGGTAGGGATTATACGCCTATTATGCATAATCTTTTTGGTTGTTGAAGAGAAAGTGGATTTACCACCAGCAAGTTTGTCTTTGATATTTTCTACATGTTTTAACATATAACGTTAAGTCGCTTCGTTTTTCCTGACTCTGCATGCTGTCTAAGGCAGTGTTATAACACATTTTCTATTATTGTAGTGGTCAAAAATAAATAATGAATGAATAAATGAAATATTCTTGTTGACTATAGATAAACTCTCTGCTCTCATATTACGATCCTCGTAATTCCGTGTATACTGTAGAATTCTATAACTTGATTTATACTAATTTTTTCTTCAATTTTACTTAACTAGACACTTTTGTTGAGTAAAAGTTTTGGCCACATCGAGATGAAGCTAAAGTAAGCTTTGTGGGATATACCATCAGCACTAACTTAATATTAGAATTTTTGGCGGGGAGTTAGAACGGAAATGGGTAGCGGGGTGAGAGATGATTAGATCTGCACCTTTTTTTTTTATGCTCTTTAATGGCACCCACCTGTAAGAAATGAAGCTGTCAGCCCCGATAACGTAGTGGCGAACAAAGAGATAGCAGAATAGTAAAGGAATGAAATTGCATAAACCGTTGTGGAGAGAGAACTACAAAAATAATCATGATAACTTTACACTTTATCATTTCAGTTTGAATCCAGGTTTTTCCTGTCAACGAAGTTGGCCAATTTCGTATAGTCATTGACTCCACACGCCTCGACTTTTCGTTCGATCACTTGCATCCTCTATCACCAGTCCATTTTTCTTCATTATATATTATAACTATAACATATTACTGTATAACAGTATAACGTTACACAATAAACACCAATAATGGAATCGGTGCGAAGTTATGGATGTTTTTGAATGAATATAGTATAAAGTATCCTCGTCTCAATATTATAATTTGTTACTCATTTACATCATGTAATATTGTGTAGTAAACAGGTTGACCAGTACCAGCTTAACTTGAGTGCTGAATGGCGTTTCTCCGTTTTCTTTTGGTTAAAGAAACTAGTAAATGAGATGACGCAGTTATAATGCTCTTATAATTTGGAATAGGCACATTTTTAAAAATTAAAATCTTATATAAATGTGTAAACTTCTTTTAGCGTACAAGGAAATTTTCCGTACGTAGGGAGTGGTAACAACTGCACGAATTCGATAGCCACCTATAAGGTGGCTCCTAAGCTAACAAAATTAGCGGTAATGCTGTACTACAAGTGATGAAAGAAGAAACTAGAAATCTTGATTTCTTAATAACTCGCTTGGAGTGTATGCCAAAAGAAGAAAATCAATATCGGCTTTAGAACAACAAAAATAATCATGTATCATGCTGTGTCACTAGTTATAATGCCCACTTTTCTTCAGCTGGAGTACTAGTTGTTATCGGGACGGTACTCATCGGTGCGGTCTGAGATGCCAAAGTGAAAAGGCTGGAAGCATTTGTTGGAGCTGTGCATCCATCTATTGTAGTGGGAAGTGCGAGGTTTGCCGATTTTCCGTACCAATATCCTCCGAATGCAATCCATCCAGTAAAAGCGGTCCCAACCAACTGACCGACAACAGCTCCCTATATTTGAGGTATATTATTATATATCAATTTTTTATATAGTTTTGGTTAGTGGACTTTTACTTCAATTTTCATATACAGCAGATTGCGCTGTGATTTACAAAGGAGATTTAAAGCGAAGACAATTAATTAAAATTCTTTTTATCTGTACTAAACTAAAACAATGTCTACTCAAAAGTTTTTTTAATATTGTTCAATTCGATTATTGACAAAAATTCGTATTACTGTATATCGATGTAAAGTTTACTTACGACATATTTTATCGATTTAAATTTATCCGAAAAGCAATTTTGGCAAGAATCTTGAACAGCCCAAAAATATATATTCAATCCAGGAATTAGTTCTACACTGGTTGAAAGGCAAAAAATCGTTCAAAGCAGCACAAACAAAACTCTAATCGTTTACGGGCTATCTGGCCTTAAGGCTACCAGTGCGGAAGATCCACCGAAACGCATGCTTAATTTTAGATATTTAAACCTAGCAAACATAGCCATGCGATAGAGATGGCAACAGCGCAGCGTACGCGGCCGCGCGCTGTTGTTGGTGCACCGCGCCGCGCAGCGTGGCAACCAAAATCTGTATTACGTCACAGCATCAGCGTAGCGCCGCGTACTATAATTTTTTACATTTTTTTACAATTATTGCAAGTGAATTATTTTGTTATTAATAACAATGGTAGGTCATGATGCAACTATAATATGAATTGAAGACAATAACAATATCATGTTGTGACAATACATATATTTAGGGTACTAAAACAGTCAATGGTGCCTTCGGTGGAAGCAATCATTGCTTGAAGTATATTTTTTTCGAATTCGGAGCATCATAAAATAGGCTATTTTGGCTACAACGAACTTAGTTTTGATTGGCTGAACATGTTTCCTGACACCAAGAAAAAGATTTTGGTTTTGGTAGGCTAGACTAGGAAAAGTTTAGAATGTTAGGTGAGAAGATGAAACAAAGGCAGATAAAAAAATGTTGATGAAGTAGGTTTGTGTGAAACAAGCATCAGAGCAGAGGCACATAGCCTAGCCACAAGCAGGGCCTCAGAGAGAAATTTTTCCAGGGGATACGAAGGTCGATACCGGGCCCCCAAATCTCATTGGGCCCCCCAAGCCATAAATCAATGACTCAGCACCAAACTTGCGCAAATTTTTTTTTCCGATTTTTTGCCCCAAATTTGTAGAAGAGCAAAAAAAAGGTCTTCACTGAAATTTGGTTTGATTTTTTACCCAAGGTTGGGTGCAGGCCTAAATACGCCCCTGGGTGCAATAGGCTACCAAAACTTAACGCGGAAACCTGAACTCTTCCGAGTCCCCCTAGGCCTGGGTACGATGTAGGCCCGGGTGTGATGTACCCCCTGAAGCCCCTCTCGCAGGCTCTGGCCACGAGGTACCCACCCAGCATGCAGTAGACCTACGGTATTGGTACAACGCTTGCATTTCAGAGGGACAGAGTTAGTTCAGTGTAGTCTATAGCATTCTTCAACAGGTCATGGCATACATCATTAGCTTTTAGTCCTACCGTAGATGGCTGTATTCGGTCTGGTACAAGGTAAGTAAGAAGACTACGCTACACAAAGTTGCAATGACCCAATAGCCTATGTTGTGGTAGCGGATGATTAGAGGGTTCTAAGTAGAGTACAAAGACTAGGCTACACAAATTTCCAATGACAGAATAGCCTACGTAGTAGCAAAATTTATTTCACAATCAAACACGCCTGCATACGACAAAGATAGCGTATAATACATGGAGTAGTTTCATACAAGTCTAGTAGCTTGTGACAGCATGCAGAGCACATGATACCTTTATATTTCATTATTTGAGCTATTGGTTAAGGATTAGAACAGTAGTTGCATGGAATCATCAGGTAGACTGGTAGATTGTTTTTGATTACCAAAACATGGTGCAGAAAAACTGCTAAAAAGCACACATAAGGCAGATTAAACCTGAAGGCCTATAATTGAAACGACTGATCTCACGTCACATGTTTTTCAGTTTTTACTTGGCCATTTTCAAAGGTAACGAGTGCGAAATTCAGACTTTTACTTAAAACTCGATAATGGTTTGGTCTAGCTACATGAAATTTTGACAGCAGTTTGAGATTCATAAGTTTTGTGTGTGCCAAATTTCAAGGCAATGAGTCCCGTAACTTCAGGTTTAGGATGTGAAAACTACTTCAAAAGTTTGGTATAAAAAGCGGTCTTATTCCAAAACAGCTTAAGTATGGCAAAAAATATTTCACATAGTTATATGACATAAGATACCCTTTCATCCCTCCCTACACTTTTAGCGGCATTGAGTTTTTTTTCTTTTTTCATTTTTTGCTTTCTAAATTTTGTGCACTCTTCTTCTCCTAAACCACACAACATCCATATCTAATTTTTGTGTAAATTTGTTGATCTGCAAATGCAATTTTGTCTCCTGAAATTTTTTGAGGCTTCTCCCCAGAACCCCCCCAAAATGGGGCCCTAAAAAGCTAATTTTTTTAATTGCTCAAGCTAAGGCGATAGTTTTTTGTTTATATTGGTAGATATTTAAGCAACAAATAGTTTGACATAGTATGGAGGTACCCCCCCCCCCAGGGGCCCCCAAATGGACTCCCCAGAAATAAGTATTTTGAACGGCTTAAGCTAGGGCATTACTTTTTTTATATTGGCAGATGTTTAAAAAACAAATATTTTGACATGGTTTGAGAGAGCAACTCTTTTGAAAACTCTCCAAAATAATACCTACAATCAATTTTTTTATATGTCGTAAGCTAGAAAGCTAATTTTTTTGTGATGTTAGTAGAAATTTAAAGGAAATTTAACTTGCGGTGCGGCGCGGTGCAGCGTGAGCTTAGTTGTGTTTGGATGTGGTGCGGTGCAGCATGCGGACAAGGTTTGCGGATGCAGCGCAGCATGCGGATGCATTTTTTGTTATCCGCGCCATCTCTACCATGCGAGGAGACGTTTTCACTAGCTCAAGTGGTAGAGCAGTGGACGGGTAATCCGAAGGCTGCAGATTCGAATCCTGTGGGAAGATAACTTTTCGCATTGCTTGTTTTAAATAGTCGCCGTTCCAGTAAATCTTTCCTATAGGCTTCCGCACTGGTAGCCTTTAGGTCAAATAGCTCGTAAACGATTAAATATTCAAGCTCTGGCCCCGAAAACGTCAAAAAATCACAATTAAATTATTATTAATAAAACTCTTTTAATTTTCAAAACCTATTTGATTTCAATTTTATTTTCAACTGAGTTTTTTCAATGATAATTTGAAGGGCTCTGTACATTTGATAAAAAATCACGGAAGATATGTTACACGATAAAGTGCTATCGATTAATATGTCAGGTTCTACTGGTTGCAATAAACACCATTCGTCATCAAGATATAGTTAGCATATAATGTATGATGTTGTCACAATTAGAAAATGCGCAAACAGGAAAATCATAATTGGAGTTAAGGCAAGATAACAATTCAATACTTAGAAACGCCATTATATTACACTCTGACATCACTTTTACCTACTATGCATAAGGAAACAGGTCATTGTCTTGACTCTTGCAAGAAAAGAATTTCGTTTACGCAGAAATTTCAATCAAAGCAGAGCGATAGCTCAGTGATAGAGTTTCGGTCAGTGACGAAAAGGTTGCTAACTCCCGGTTTGATTCTCGAACTGGCAATGCATCATTGTGTCCTTGGCAAAGACACTCAATGCTTATACCCATTGGAGTAAAGGGGTCTATCCGTTGTGGCATACCATCCCCTCTAAAGGCTTGCGAACAGATTCCAAAAGAAGGCTCTCTGCGTTTGTTTAATTTGACAGACTCAGAGTGCTTGATTCGTACACAGGAATAAATTTCATTTAAACATTTTTTTTTCGGCGTATGTTTTCACCGATTATTGTCACAAATTGTAATTGCACCTTAAGTCTAAGAAAATAACTGCTATAACATCATTTCTTAGAACCAGACAAATATGAACACATATTGCTCGCTACGCCGGTGATGAAATCATACCTAATACACAATAACTGCGTTACTAGAGTACATAGCTGTTGGTTTCGCCAACCGGTTGCGAGTTTTAGCCACGATTATGTGATAAAGCATTTACCGTTTTACCCATCAACCGGTCGCACGATATATCCGTCAAAGCAGCGAGTCGATTCTGACACCAAAGTCATTTTGTGACTCGTTTCGGTCGCCGACAGTCGCTCTTCAGTCTCAACTAAATTAAATTTCTGCATAATTTGCGTAATAATTTAGTTACCTTATTGCATAAACTACTAATAGCAATTTAATTACTTTTGTGTTTGCCCACGGAAATAAAATTCCCAGCACAAATATTCCGGTTACTGGTCCCACCAACGTTCCCGTTATTGTATATCCGATTTGAAGTATCGTTCGATCAATGTATCGTACAGCAAGCGCAAAGAGAGTTGCGATCACTCCAAGAAGAAATACTAAAACGTAAAAATGACTTGATAGTCCTTTTCGTTACTGAACCCACCCAAAAAAAAATTATCGTTGTTTGAGTGAGAGTTAAAATCTTTGTTACATCGCATTTTCATCAATAATCACCTGTTTAAGTTTTTGTCTTTATACACATTAGTTTGCACATTATCGTATTGTTCGTATTATTAATGTAATTGATTTCAAAACATTTTAAAAGCCCTTCAGGTCAGTAATTTTTTATTGTTTTTAATATCACTATTGAAATAAAATTGTATTTCAAAATTGATTGCAATTGGAGTAATACACTACTTTTCTGTATAAACTAAATTACCAAAAGATTTTAACTGTACTTGTAGATGTATGTTGATTTTGTATGGTGGAGCTATTGTAACTCTTAAATGATTATTGTACAACGGCACAAATTAATTGGTCGTCAGTGCGAAAAAAGCAGAACTATACTGGTATACACTGATCCAAATTAATTTATTGCAAGCACGGAAATAGCGGAACAATACGGGTATGCCTATAACGAGATTTTAAACACAGAATTGAAAAAAATTGATTTCTATAATAATCGTGATTTTTATACGTGCACAGTTTGTGGCTCATTGGTAACCGGTGGCAAATGAAATTAATTATATACTGCAAACATGTCTAATTTATTGTTTTGCCTAATTATACCAACCAACTAGTGGCAATACTCGGAAAGGATTTGAATGTTATTTTAAGCAACTCAAAGCATAAAATCGAAAAATGGCCACAGTTACTCTGATAGTATACTCCTTCTAGGTCTTAAAGCATTCAAAAGTAATTTTTGTTAGATATTGATTATATTCTTGATATGTGTTTACTTTTCCACAAATAGCCAGTGTATGAAGTAGCATACATTCCTTATATGTCAATAAACATTTGTAAAATAATCAAAAAAATTGGACTTATTGTGTGCAAAACAAATAACAGACTGTCGTAAATTTCTTAAAATACTCTTCAAGTTGTTTCTTCATTCGACTCCTATGTAGACATCTGGATATGTACATTCTTGTTTATGATATGATTTACCAATTACCAGACAACAGTAGTGTTACGACGGGGGAACTGAGAGATGACTATTGGCATTTGGTAATTACATATTTATTCATAAAGTTGCTTTGGCCTGGAGACAGGGAAGGACGTTTTGGTTTTCGAATCGAGTTGCCTACCTGCCACTGCCAGTGCCCACCTGTCTACCACACACGGTGTAGGCTTCACACTGTTTCTTTTAATCGTTGGACGTCAAACCGGAAGGTTGTGAATCCCAATTTTTATGTCTGTGACCCGAATGGGAATCGAACCCAAGCCTACTGTTTCAGTAGAAGACGCTCTATCCCCTCGACCACTAATTGGCCAATCCTATCATAGCCAGTAAGCACTTGAAAATACGTCCGGAAATCACACAGTAAAGCCTTTTTATTCTTGGTCTGCACCAGGTATTGACAATCCTGGCCATGCATACAACTGCCATGCATACAAAAAGCGGACATTTTGAGCATGTTAATATGCACTGTGAGTTTACAAAATGTCTTTCTATGAATAGCTATGACAGCATTTTCAAGAAAACATACAAAAAACTAAATTGACATATTTTATGCTTTATGTATATTTTGTCGGATAATTTGCTTTAAAAATAGCAGAAGACAAAACTTTTTTTTTTCAGGTTTAGTGTCAAATGAGATTTTTGAGCATTCCTAATTAAAAAAAAAGAATAGCCAAAATTATTTGCTATTCTTTCTTTAGCAAGATCTTCTGTTCACTATAAATATTCGTTCAGGCTCTAATGGAATCAAACGTGTTTGTCAATAAACATATTTTGAAAAACGAAAACTTTTTCAAATTTAGGGATTTCACAATACCGCAATAAACACCCAAACGGCAATTTTATTTCCCAATTCAGTTGGAAGGAGTTTATTTACTCTCGTCTCTTTCTTTTCAAAAAACCTTTCAATCTTGAGCAAATGAAAATCAAAATGTCCTTCGCTGACTGCTGGACGCTGGTAGTTATTTATGGATTGCAAGTTTGATTGTCCGTAATACTATGATGAGCAAAAATGCTTCTTATGCTTCTGTTCATATCGTCGCTTTTGATGTAGGATTTGTAAGGTGAAACAACGATATCTTTCCATTGCACAAACGATAGAAGAATGAATAACAGATTTAAGAACGCGTTGATATCTTCCATTACAATGACCAATTCTCTGTGCTCTACGGGGTCGGTTATGTAGTACGTCGTAACGGCGACTATTATGTCCGCTGTTACGGATAGAACAGCAAAAATGAGAGTTTTCTTCATTATCCTTTTGACCATGCTTGAAGAAGAACGATACCGTCTTGATTTCGTAATAGCAGGTGACACTTTTTCATCTGATTCTTCGGGAGTGGGTTTATCTAAGGTTGCTGCGGGTATGCAACAAGTGGCACATGTTGGAGAGGTTGCTGGCTTCTTTGAAATTCGTTTGTTAGTTTGTCTCAAAGCGTGGAAAAGCAGACCCAAAAGCACGCTCTGTCCAACCACGACCATGGAAATCGAGCAAAACACGTATATGGGAAGAAAATCATTATCCCGTTTGAACTTGCAGCCGTTTTTTGCAATGTGATCATTCGGTATGATTACGAAGATAAGTGCAACCAAACTAAATGTAGAAATTACAAAGATGCTCAGAAAACTAATGCATCGAATTGTTTTGCTGAAATGTACTTGAAACATCTGGTTTGAGTAAAAGGCCCATTGACGAATCCACAAAAACAACTCCACTTGAAACAAGGCTAGAACGTAGAAGCAGTGCTCCACATCTGAAACGGAGTCACAAATTTCCTCTTCTCCTGGATTAAAACCAAGGTTAAGATAGGCAAGACTTGCAAGGAAGTGGAGCAGGCACAATGCAGCACACATAAGCAGGGTTGTGTAGACTAATCCAGCGTTCAATTTGTCTGAATCACTCGTTTGAATTTGCCTCCATTTCTTCGTTTTTCTTCCATAATGAACAATTGATATCAACAAAAAAATGGTGGCACACAACAATACAATGTTGATAGTCACTGGTAGTATCCAATCGTGATGTGCTGTTCTGTCATAGTAATCAGTGGTTGTTTTATTTTGATTCAAAACGCTGGTATTATTCATTTTTCACAGATAATGAAAACATGTAATACTTTAAAATAAAATCTGCAAAATATGATTATGTTTAAATAACTGTTGTATCAACGATATGTTTATAATGCCTTTTAACGAATTAATAAATAATACCGGTAATTCATGAGAAATATCATACTCAAAACCTAATTCATGGTATACATTCACTTGTTCAGACAATTGATTTTTGGCTGCTGTCTCCAAGATAATACATTATTAAACTTTCTAAACCGGTCTGTTACTTTTCATCGTTACTAAGTTGTATTATGTTAAGATTGCTTTTCATCTGCCTCCTAGAAACTCGTACATCTAGTTGTACCATCTTAAATTTTGAATTTCACAGGTCATTTTATTTTTTATAAAGCGGGACACATTACTATCAAATATTAACTTTTGCAATAAAATAATATTCTTACGTATTTTATATAAATATCACTATTGATTTTTCACGTAAATGTTAACTTTTCTTTGAGTTGTGTTTTGAATTTTGGGCTGCATAAGGTTATACAATTTGAACTTTTGCTTAAAGTAATTACATCTTTTTGGATCTGACTACTGATTTCCAACCATATTGATTTTTTATTCAACATTTTATTAATCTATAATTCATACTGCTCTGAATCTTTAAATTATATCGCTCTAGCATCGCTACATTTTAATATAATCGTCAGCAATTCTAAGATAAATCTGCGAAAATCAATAATTGAATAGTTTATTTTTTTCTGGCAGGACGGACACTTGCTGAATAATTTACATACGATAATATCTTCTACGTAAACTGAAAACAATCTTTTTGATTTGCTACGGCATTGAAATGATGTTGTGTGTGTGTGAAGCTCAGCTACTTGCAGTTAAACGTAGAATACCAGTCTTCAACAATAGTGGGAAGTGGGCCCTCGTTTTAGCTCATAAAAAGTTATTTTTGGAGCACGTGCACGTAATGCAGCGAACAAACAATGTGGAATTTTTTACAACTTCAACTGCATAAACTTCGTGAATGGCGCATTCTAAACCGGCTTATTGTTTTAGCCCAAACAATGCGACAAACTAATTTTATCAAAGCGGTAATATGTATATTGCATAGCTAATAAGCTTGGTTTGACATCATCGGCATTTAAAAGTTCGTCACTCTCATTTAATTATGTCTACTTCCACCTACAGTTTTATTTTGTTTCAAGATGCTTAAAAGATGTCACTTGTAATTTTTTTCTATATCAATCATTACTTGAAATATAATGAAATTTTTTTGTGCATTATTGTTGTCTTTTGTCGTGATGTTATATTTTTAATGACAGCTCATCATTCGCAAATTTTGCTAGCTGCTAAGAACCAAAGAATCTGGATCAACGTTAAATCTAAATCTGCATTTTCTTTTGTTTTTCGTTGTTTTTTTTACACCAAATTTCAACGTATGATCTCTGTACTAGGCTTGCATTATAATTATGATCTCCTGGACGCTAGCAAAACCTAGTTTAACCAGTGTATAGCGATTGTTGCCGTTTTTCATGTCCACTTTCGAGTCCGGTGCCCGCTTATTGCTGACTTAAGCCGCGGGAAAAAATTCCCCAAATTACAAAAGAAACGTGCCAATCAACAAATTTGTATTTTGTCCTGGAACATCGCTAACATAAAACTCTCTGGCTTGCTCGCTTTTTTCGTAATTTGGCAATTTTTTGCATGATTTAGCAGTTAGTAGGCACCGGAAACAAGAAACGGATCTTGAAAGTGGACTTGTACAAGCACTATATTGGTCTCACTACTTCTTTATTGCGGTGTATGGTAACACACGTCAAAACTAAAGCAAGAAATTGATAAGAGGAAGCGAAATTGTGGACGTGTGGAAATAACATTTCTCTTTGAGGAACTATCAAAAGTTTGTTTTGAGATTTTCATGACCAAGATTCTTGCACCGATGTATTTTTCTAAGTAAGCATTCAAAATTGTTTATTCATGAATTCACTTTCCTGCCAAACTAGCAAACGTAAAATGTCGAAAATTTGTAAGCAAATCCAACCTACTTAATTAAAAGATTACAGCCAGCTAAAGACTAGCAATCAATTTTCAAACAGTTCCAGTCCAATGCATATGCACAGTGAAATCATAATACACCGAACGGTACAGTATAAGCAAAATATGGAAACGTTTGAAAAACTGATTTTGCTCGTGTGCTGACTTCAATCTTCCTTTTTAAAGAAAATACCAAAAACTATTTCCATGCTCCATATTTTAACTTTGCGTATATTTACCTAAAAATTTTCCGATCGCCATTATTTTTCGTTGAGATAGGTTGGGCCACAATGCCAAAACCAGGTCTTCTATTATGAGGGAAGAAACAGAATTAATGCTCGAAGATACCGTGCTACAAAAATATTGATATTACATAAACCTCTATTGGAAAACTCGTACAATTTTGTAATTGTAGTTGCAGTGTATTTGCCCAGTTGCTTTGGCCAGGAGACAGCGAAGAGACCACTTGATCTTCGAGTCAAGCTGCCATCTGTCTCAGAGTTGTAAGTCGGGCAGGGCTTTTCGGGTCGGGTTCGGGCCTAAAGTTGACAAAATTTTCGAGCTTATTTCGGGCCTGAAACTTACTTTTTGTCTTAAGTGCACAAAAATATAATTAAAAAAACCTTGCAAAATTGCTAGATTTTTCAGACCTAACCTAACTTTCGGGCTTTTTGGAGCATGATTTGGGCTTCAAAATAGCTTCCGGGTTCGGGCTTATATTTTCGGGTTCAGGCCGGGTTCGGGCCTGAACTAGTCGGCCCGTTTACAACTCTGATCTGTCTACCATGTACGTGGAGGTTTCACACTGTTTTTTTTTTTTTTATTGCTGAACGTCAAGTGATTTCCAATTTTTATAGTCTTTGGCTTAACCCGACCGGAAATTGAACCCAAGTCTACCGATTTAGTAGCAGACGCTTTGTAAGTTTAAATACGAAGTTTTGGACGTCAGTCGCTGTTTTGAAGGTTCTTTCCTATGTAGGCTTCTGCGCAGGATAGTCTATGAGCCTGAAAGCACACAAACCATATGGTAATGCATACGATGTTGTAGTTTTTTCGTGATGGGTTTACAGTATCCAATAAAATTTAAACCAGTTGAATAAGTGGTAATTTGGCATGTAAGTTGAGTTATTCTTGTAAGCCGACAGCGCCATACAGTGGTGTGTATATTATATAACACAGAATTTTAGCCACATTTGGAACGGTTTAGCCGCGATTTCGAGCTAAGGGCAATTACATCATTTCAATTAGAGATTTAGAATGTAATTATAACCACGGTGTCTAACCGTTTCAAATAACGGTTCGGGTTCAGGTTTAGCTCCTGCTCAAAATATTTTTGCGGTTCAGATTTGGTTCGGGTTCACTTGAGCACCATTTTCGAGGTTCAGGTTTGGTTCAGGTTCACTCTAGTAAAATATTACTGGTTCAGGTTCGGTTCGGGTTCATTGACTTAAAATTTAACTGTCCTTACATGTTTCGTCCAGAAAAAAAAAGGAAAAATTGCTGATCCTGTTGATGATCACCACTGCTCTTATTGTGCGTGTATCAGCGCCAGCGGCATCCGGATATGGAAAAATATATTCTTACTTTTGTTAGGGGTTCAGGTTCGGTTTGGGTTCACTTGAGCAAAATTTTGAGGGTTCAGGTTTGGTTCAGGTTCACTGAAGTAAAATTTTGCTGGTTCAGGTTTGGTTCGGGTTCACCAAAATGAAACGGTTCATTCGGGTTTACGGTTCGGGTTCAGGTTCGGTTCGACACCCTGATTATAACTAGGGCGATTTTTTGCGACCAAAAAAGCTTTAAAATGTTACTTTATTTTTGCAAAAATGTATTCAAAATGTCACTTTATTTAAAGAACAACAGAAAAGGAAAAATAACTGCAGTTTATACTAAAAAGCAGCAAAATGGTCTCAATTGATCCACAAATTATAGTGCACGCACGTGTAGTACTCTGCATTTGGGTGAAACTGCCATACGGGAGAAACAGATGTTGGGGCATGATAAATTGTGGTGATCAGTAAGTAGCCAATACTTAATAGCGAATAGTTTAAGCAAGTATTTGAAAATTCAAATTAGACATCACAAAGATGCTTATGCATTGTTGGAAAATATAGGACTCTGTGGGCTTTGTATTTAGTATATAAATACCTTAGTGCATCGTGCAGAATGCAAATTTATTCTGATTGTAGCAATGAAAGATTACGTAGTAGAAAGATTAGGCAAAAAATTGCACAAAAAAGCACTGTTACCTAAAAAATAAATTGTAACCTAAAGACACAAAATGTAACTCTGGTACTGACCCCACATCTGTGAAATTTTGTTTTCTCGTTTTTTACATTAATTGGAGTCAACAAAAAAAAGTAACTTTTATGACCTTAAATCGCCCTTGTTATTACTCAATTTGTGTTAGGCTGAATTAGAAGTTATAGTAGGTAAACAGATTTTTGCAAGACTAATCATTCAAGAACCTGCTTCTAACTCAAAAGACTTGATGAATGAATTGCTGCCTCTTTTATCCTGTTTCAAGAAAGCGACCGTGGCGCTCGTTTCCATCTGAATCCATTCGTACTCCCTAAGGATTTGACTATGATCCAACTTTATTTTTCATTTTTGATTTCTTTACAGCTGAATCATTTCGCTGGTTGTTTAAAAGACACCAAGCAGAGATAATTGTTTTGTGCTTTGCCATTCATACAGATGCAGAAATATTATCAAAGAATAACACATAAATACAATAACTTGAATAATGTATCAAAAACCGTTAAAATTTAGTGAAGTACTTGACGAACAAATTAAAAGTGTTATTGATGATTACCTTAAGGTCCCACTAAATGATGCTGCTACAAATAGCCCTGCCATGCCAGGCAAATCTTGAAATATGTCAAGCACCATGTAGGGCATCATTTGGTCGGGTTTCTCAACTTTTCCTGATTGCACTGGATCACAAGTCTCGTAGTAAGCGTACATAGTTGCTCCGTTTAAACAGGAGATCAACATGAAAAGTGCAGTTGGCAACACAGCTATAATGGAGGACCTGTGAAATATCATAACATACAATGTAACTTTATTTCTTAAATAAATTGTGCTACTACTAAACGATAATCAATCAAAGATGACCAGGCCCAAAAGTACAACGTACCTACGCCGTGAAAATTTTTTTTGGTGCTTAGAACTTTCAGGACACAAAACCTGTTAATACTGTGTAAAGCTAAATACCATTTATCAACTGAAAACAGTGGATAGAATGTCTGCTATTGAATGGTTGACTCATGTTCGATTTCTAGTCGGATCAAACCAAAGACTTATAAAAATTGATGTTCACAGCTTCTCTGCTTGACGTTCAGCTTGAGACTGTGTGAAGCCACTACCGCGTATTGTAGACAGGTGGGCACTGGGCAGGTGGTAGTTTAACTTGAAAACCGCATAGGTCCTTTCGCTGTCTCCTGGCCAAGACAACTTGGTGAATGAAGAAGTAATTACAGCTAAACATCTGATTTTATGCGGGCATCAACAACTGAAACAGGCGCGTAGCCAGAAATTCGCAATGGGGGGGCTGTTTTGGGGGTCTGGAGGCGAAGCCCCCAGTTTCCGGAGGCTGGGGGTATGGGGGTAAAGCCCTTAGCAGCCCGACCCACCGGAGTCTCGGAGCAGAGCCCCCAGCGCTCGATAATTTTGCATTTCTTTGCAAAAATAACTTAATTTTAGAGGAATTTTAATAAAAAATAATGCTTTTAAAACGTGGCATAGAAATTGGCAGCGCAACATGGTTCAACTGGTTGCATTAATGGAATATATGGGAAGTGGCTAATGATAACATTGCAGTTCTCTTATTTACATGCTGGTAAATCATAAAATCCTATTATTCAATAAAACTCACACGGAGTAATCTATTTCGTCTATATTTTATAAAGAAAAATAATTGGGGGGGCTAATGGAAAGATATTTGAGAGAAGTAATTGGTAATTAACTAACACTGAATAGCCCCCCTCCTGGCTTCGCTATACTGAATTGAAATAAACTATAAAATATTTAACTCCATAGTGTTGGAGAAGGGGTAGTAAATCTATACTTTTGTAGATTCGCTTACCACCGAGCTTTGGAAACAGTCCCACAAGACAACCATCGTTGAACTACAGATTGATGAGGGCTGCTCCAGCTTATCGCACACCCAGCAATAACAGTCCAAAACGATATGCGGATAGTGGGATCAGGATCAAAACTGCAAGTCAGTTTCAAAAGAAGATGTTTAAAAAGGCGATAGCAATGATCTCTTTTAGTGATTGTTTAACTCCTTGTCCACGAGTAGCGTTGTCAACTACACTAACCACACCATGCACACATGCATGACTGGATTAACTGCCTAACGGAGATTTGTAGTTCTAGATATCTGAGATGCTAAAGTACGAATAAAAAAAAGAAAAAAAATGAAAAATGAGTTGTAAAACCACTAATAAGAGAACTATTTAGTGATAATATATTTTAAAACTAATCAAAGCTATTTTAAGAATACCGCTGGTATGTGGCTTAATCAGTGGAGTCTAAAAATCGGCTAAAGCGGCAAATGGTGAAACATAGTTCATACTAGTGTTTTTTAGCTTTCCCCATTGCATTTTTGTAAAAATGTTGCTAAACTTCAATAACAAGCGTAGTCATGTGCGTGCTCTAATACTGAACACGCTTTACACTGATGTACTGAGGAAGGCCTGGCGGCCTTTTCATCTCCGTTTTCCCCTGACATACACTCACATCCACTTAGAGTTCCACGGTTACAAAAAATTCTCGAAATTCTTTGAAAAAAATTTTTCTGGAAAGTTAATCGAAAAAAGATTCTAAATAATTGAAAATCATAATTTTTTTCAATTTCTTTCGTAAAAACGTTATTCTTCTTCAATTTAAAGTTAAATATTGAACATAGTTTTGCTGCACTTGCAAATTTCTATATATATTGTGTTACAGTGATAGCACCAACCATGACTATTACTTAATTTCTAAGCTAACGCAAGCTTTGAGTGATTGTAGATATCAGCATGGACTAGTGTTGGCTTGAAATCGGGGATGTCACGTCGGGAGGATCCCCTCAAATTGTTCTTCCAAAAATTTGAACTTCTAAACTGTTGGAGCTAGATGGATCAAGATTTCAGAAAGGGTAGACTAGATATTAAATATAACTAAAACCTCAAAAAAAGGGGGAATGCCACGATGGGGATCCTCCCCTAATGGGCCCTTCAAAATTCCAACTTCTTAACCACTTAAGGTAGACACATGAAATTTTCAAAATTGATAGATATAAATGAAAGATAAAATACGACAAAATTGGGGGTTACCAAAATGGGGGTCTCCCTCAACCGGGACCTCCAAAATTCAAACTTTTCAATCTCTCACGTTAGACTGATGAAATTTTTGAAATGGGAAAATAGAAATGAAAGATAAAACATGACAAAATTTGAGAAAACCAGAATGAAATCCCGCTCAAACGGGGTCGCTAAAATTCTAACTTTTTAATTGATTAAGCTAGACAAATAAGATTTTCAAGATAGGCAAATACGAAGAAAAGACAAAACTTGGGTGCACCATAAGTGGGATCCTTTTCAAATGGGGTTGCAAAATTCAAAATTTTTAACTATTTAAAGCACAGAAAATTTCATGATAGGTAAATATAATAGAAAGTTAAAATATGACAAAATTTAGGGGTGTCAAAATGGCGGTACCCCTCAATTGAGTCCTCCCAAATTTAAACTTTTCAAGCGCTTAAGCTAGAGACGTGAAGCTTTCAGAATAGACAAATATAAAGGAAAGATAACATTTGACAAAATTTGGGGCACCAAAATGGGGTCCTTCAAAATTCAAACTTTTCAACCATTCAAGCTGGACACATAGTACTTTCAGAATAGGTAAATGTAAAAGAAAGATAAGTAAAATCGGAATAGGTAAATAAATATGACTAGTTTCATGTGCCACAATTGGGAAATCCTCCTCCAACGGGTCCTTCAAAAATTCTAACTACTCAAGCTTGACAAATAAAATTGTCAAGATAGGTAAAAATGTCATAAAAATATTTGAGGATTTCATACTATAGGGGTCCTCCAATTATATTGACCCCTCCCCTTATTATTTACAAAAGCTAAACAAATTAAATCAATTGGATTGGTCAGTATGAATCAAAGACTAACGATAACAAAGTTTGGTTGGCCACATTGAGAAAACCATGCCAAATGGGCCCCTTAAAAATTTAAATTTTTTTTTGGAAGTACTCCAGCTTGAGCTGAACACAACAAACTTTAAGAGTACCGATAGGCTGATATAAGAAAAAGATAAAAAATGTCAAACTCAGCAATGCCATGTTGGACAATTAGCCCTCAAATGGACCTTCAAACTATAAGATGAATTCTCACAATGAATTGGTATCACAGAAAAGTAGAAGAATCAAACTTATGGGATTACTCAAACAATTACGACGTTGAAGTACTTGAGCTTAATGGCTTCGTTAGATTTAAGCTGGAAGGCAGAGTTTTTTTACTATACTGTCACTTGTGATGTTGAAAAAATGTCTGCTTGCTCTTCAAAGTTATTGAAAAATTTTATTAGGAGAGCAATTGTGCTGAATAATGGATCTAATACAATATTCTGTACAATATTCAATATATTGGCCGTTGGGTCGCACTGCTAAATACCGTTTTCAGAATAGGAATAGCTGTAAAATGCGTGCGTATTTCTTGGCCGTGGTTAGTGTTAAGTTTGGCTGATGTAACAAAGTCGCTGGAATTTTAAAAATCGCTCATTTCATGATAAAGTGAAAAACTGTTAGGAACTCCTAATAGCTTTTATCGTTTTGCGTGCTTCTGGACTAAAGGCTACCAGCGCGGAAGCCTAGGGAAGAGCCACCAGAACGGCGATTACTTAAAGCAAGCAATGCGAAAAAATTGTCTTCCCACAGGATTCAAAATCATTGGAGCAAAATTTAAATTGGAGCAAAATTTTTTCGCATTGCTTGCTTTAAGTAGTCGCCGTTCTGGTGGCTCATCCGTAGGCTTCCCCGCTGGTAGCCTTTAGTCCAGAAGCACGCAAAACGATTAAACATTAAAACTCTGGCCTGCAAACGTCAAAAACATCATAATTGACTTATTATTAAAATCCTAATAGCTTCTTGATTGACGCTACTTGTTTATTTTAATAACTTTTTGAGACCTTTAAACTTTGAGAGGGAATAATCTCAAAACTGTTAAAATCAACTAAAACTAGTGTAATGTGCAAAAGAAGTGAATAATTTTTGGTAAATAGTTGTTTGACTTGAAACATAACACCTCCGGTTTTGGAAAACATAGAGTTGAGTAAATTAATTTAAGTTTTCAATGTGAAGTCATCGTAAAGTTACACTCTGCAATATCACTAAAAATTTATAAGAATTTGATTTTTTGTTTTTAAATTTTGTTTATGTACGTACCTTTTTCCATGCTAATTGCTAAGGCAGGCATTGTTTTGATTTAGTTCTTCAATCTTTTTTGAGAAAAATCAGCAGAACTGTTCATACATGTGCTTATATAAAGTTCTTCTTAAAAAAAAAAATATTGCAGTGGCTAGTTGAGGGTGTACATTTGATGTTTAGGTTATAGTATGTCAAATTTCCGGTCAAGATGATGTAAGTTACAAAATCCGAAAATCGTATTGGCATTTTTAGACCAAAAAGGTTTGTTCGTATCGTTTTTGTTGCTTTAATCGGAGCAAAAGGTTACTGTCGAAATATTTGGTTAAACGAGGGTTTTGTTGGTAACCGCAATTTTAAATACTGCGCTGCGATGCTAAGTGAAAATTCAACAAACTCCTTAAAAGTTGAAACGGAAACTAAGCAGAGTTGTAAAATTTCGATTGACATTTTACAACTACCTTTTCTGGATATTTAAATTTTGAAAGCCGTTAACCACAAACCTGATCAAGTTATCACATCAAATCAAATGATTTTGATTTGATTTGATTTGATTTGAAAGCGATACGTTTCAGACCTGACTATCAACAATCATAAACACGCTTAACGCAATTGTAAAGTTCTTTAGTTGAGTAAAGTTGGGTACTCTCGCGAAGTTCCGGATATCGCTTGCGATGTCATATTCCAGTATTTATGTGAAGCAGCTCAAGAAACCTTGTTACGTTTATTTCTAGAGAAGTTATAATGATAGCTGTAGTGCAGTAAATAAAAACTATTCGAAGGAAGTTAAATGATAACTTTATTATTATCGAAGTAAGCAAATAAAAACATAGTTTGCAGTAATTGTTCTGACTACTAAAGAGTGGTAATTAGCTAAAGAACGCCAATTTCTCGTTGCAAACAACGTGTCAGGACAAGACAATTTAAGCAATTTT
Organism: Trididemnum nubilum; assembly: GCA_963965965.1. NCBI lineage: Eukaryota > Metazoa > Chordata > Ascidiacea > Aplousobranchia > Didemnidae > Trididemnum > Trididemnum nubilum. Next base: position 14,127,290 of record OZ014490.1, read on the forward strand.
CTTGTACACAGCATAGGTCGCTCTAATTTCAGATTGCCATTGGAATTAGACTTGTCCGACTTAGGTTATATTGTTACTTATTGGGATACACAGTTTTTTTTATTACTTGGAAGGACATTAGTCGTTAAGTGTACTTCCTTGCTAAATGCAAAAAAAATTACGCAGTAAAAAAGTCAGTCTTAGTCTGCGATGGCTTGGAGCAATCACATAGCAACGGAATTAAAGAGTTTGGTATTCTAACCAGGGTTGCCGAAACCCGGGGGGGATGGAAGGGATATATCCCCCCCAATAATTTGAGTATGGTCTACATCTGCATCCCCTCCAATAATTTGACTCTGGTGTGCATCTGAGCGCAGGTCTCCACTTGCATTCGGGGAAAAAAATTGTTCCATTTTTGGTGAAGACCTTTTTTTTGCTCTTCGCTTAATTTGCTTACCTGAAAAAAATCGTGGTCGAGGTTCATTCCTCCCAATGTTGAAATTAGGGCGAAATTGGGGTAAAGTTGCAAATTATCCCCCCCAATGCTCAACAAAGACCGGCACCCCTGATTCTAACACTCTTTTTACCACATCAATATGATTTTACCATATCAATTTTATCATACCAATGGCAACTTTATCAATTTTACCATACCAATGGCAACCACGGAAAGGTTTTGTAAAAGCAAAGCAAGCAGTGTTGCCTCATAACCTTACACTGTTGCAGCGTAATTATGCAATCTGCCCAAAGCCCACTGGATTACCAGCCTAGAAGTTTTTATAGTACTTATTGTTACTGTTTGACCAAAGTGAAGCGGATTGTTACAGCAAGCAACAACCAGCTTAATCCTGGATGCCGGCATTTTACTCAGTAGCTTTCATTTATTTCGCATTGTTAAGCGGTAATCTACGAGCCTTCGAATTGGTTAGAAGTGCCACCCATTGCAGATAATTTGCTACCATACTGTATTAACTCTCACAACTAACAGCTGCTCTTCTTAACAAAACTTAGCTAGAAATTGGATCTTAGAACTATATATCACTGCTCTAAGGCTTATCTGTAATTTTCTATGGTGCAAACAAGGGACAACCCGCTGTTGCATAGGATCTGCTTCTTGGGAAGCTAATTGTTTGTGTGAAAGTAAAGTAATTTGACGGTTGGCAAGTTTTGGTCGTTGCGTCATTCAAACCTTAATTTATTCGCCAATCTGGCATAAATTAGTCCAAAATTTTCGAGACTTCTTAGTGTATTCTTGCACCATTTAATAAATACCAAGAAATAATTGTTTCAATTTTCTTCTTGCTTGGTCTGTAAGCTTGACACATGAAATTTTCAGAATAGGTAAACTATAAAGGAAAATAAAATTTGACAAAATTTGGGTGTACAACAATTGGGGGTCATCCAAATTAAAAACTTTCAGCCACTCGTACTAAACACATTAAATTTTTAAGATAGGTAACATAAGAAAAAATAAAATATGGCTTAATTTGGGGGTACCATAAAAGGGGAGTCTTTTTCATACGGGTCCTTCAAATTTTTTAATCACTTCAGCTAGACGAGCAAAATTTTCATGAAAGGTAAGAACAAAATATGAAAAAATTTGGAGATGATATGTGAGAGGGATTCTCCAAATGCGTTGAGGCCTACCCCATTAACCACAAAAGCTAAGCAAATTAAATCTATTATGTAGATTAGTAAAAATCGAAGGTTAAAGGTAACAAAACTCGGTGGGCCACATTGAGAAAACCATGCCAAATAGGCGCCTTAAAAATTTAAAATCGTTAAGTACCAGTTACTCTAGCTAGACATTTCAAATAATTTTAAGAGTACTGGTAGGCCAAACTAAGAAATAGGTAATGCATGCCAAACTTGGGGGTGCCATTTTGGACAATTAGCCCTGAAGTGGACCTTTAAAACTATATCATGAATTTTCAGAATGAATTGGTATCACAGAAAAATAGAAGAGTCAAACTTATGGGATTCCAAGTTCGAGATTTCATCCCAGATAAACCTCTAACATTTAAAAGTTTGGAGTACTTGAGCTTAATTGTTTTGATAGATTTGAGTTGGATGGCCGAGTTTTTGCACTAAATTGTCACTTGTGACGTTGAGAAAGCTTTTGGTGCTGAATAATGGATTTAATACAACATGCAGCATCCAATATATTGGGTTGTAATGCTAAGCAGCGTTCTCAGAATAGAACTGGCTGTAAACGTGGTTGGTGTTAAGTTTGACTGATAAAATATTTTCCTCTTAAGTCGCTGGAATTTTAAAGATCGTTCTGTATTGTATGTTAAATTAAAAGTGAAAAACTGTTTGGAACTCCTAAAAACTGGTGACTTTTAGCGTTGTAAACTATTGAGCTTTGTGATTTGTTTCTAGATTATTTTGATAATTTTTTAAGACGTTTGAACTTTGAGAGCGAATAACCAACCACAAGGCTGTTAAAATAGCTTTTGTAGGTGTCTTTTTCCTTGCTGAGGCAGGCATTGTTTTGATTTACAGGGTGTCCCACAAAAAAGTTTATTTCTCAGTTTTGTAAAACTTTTGTTGTAGAGTATCTACCTCCTTCGTTTTTTCATGTTTTATTCTATTGTATAGGAGTTTCATATATGAAATTTTGAAGGTTTTGGCTTAATTATACCTTTCACATTTGAGCAACGATCAAAAAGTAGTGAAATTTTATTTGGAAGCTAAACCGTTGATCCAAACATAAATGGAATACTAGATAGGAGCTTGCTGAGGAGCAACCCTTTTGAACGATCGCGCAAATATCTACAGATTTCAAAAAAACTAACGCCCTAGCTTAAACCGTTCAAGAAACTGACTTTGGAGGGTCTATTTAAGAGGTTTCCGGCGAGATGGTAACCCCAAACTATGTCAAAATATTTGTTTCTTAAACATCTACTGATGTAAAAAAAAACTAGCACCCTAGCTTAAACCGTTCAAAAAATTGATTTTTGCTGGTCCATTTGGGAGGGGTTTTCTTGGGGGTGATAGCCCAATATTATGTAAAAATATTTGTCTCTTAAATATTAATCGATATTTTAAAAAAACTAACGCCATAGCTTAAACCATTTGAAAAAGTGATTTTCGGGGAATCCATTTCGGGAGGGATTTTTTGGGGGAATTACCCCAATATTAGATCAAAATATTTGTCTCCTAAATGTTAGCTGATAGCAAAAAAACTAGTGCCCTAGCTTACTTAAGTCGTTCAAAAAACTGATTTTTGAGGGGTTCTGTTGGAATCCCTAGGGTGGTGGTACCCCCAAACTGCGTCAAAATATTTGTCCGTTTAATATCTACTGATATCAAAAAAAATGGCACCCTAAGTTAAGTCGTTCACAAAAGTGATTTTTGAGGGGTCCATTTGGAGAGTTTCCAGGAGGGTGGCACCTCCAAACTACGTCAAAATATTTGTTTGTTAAATATCTACAGATATCAAAAACACTGGCACTCTAAATTAAGTTGTTTAAAAAAGTGATTTTCGGGGAGGTCCAATTGGGGGATCACCGGGGGGGGGGGGGGTACTACCCCCAAACTACGTCAAAATATTTGCCTGTTAAGTATCTACTGATATCAAAAAAACTGACACCCTAGATTGAGCCGTTCAAAAAAAATTAAATTTTGGAGGTCCATTTGGGGGGTCCCTGGGGGTGGTACCCCCAAACTATGTCAAAATAATTGTCTATAAAATATTTAGTGATATCAAAAAAATGGCACCCTAGGTTGAGCTGTTTAAAAATTTGATTTTTGGGCCCCCATTTGGGGGGTCCCCGGAAAAGTGACCCAAAAAAATTTCGGGAGACAAAATTGCGTTTGGAGCTCAACAACGTTACACAAAAATGAGGTTTCAATGCTTTGTGGTTTAGGAGAAGAAAGCGTTTAAGAATTAGAAAGAAAAACAAGGAAAACAAAAGAAAAATACTTCATCGCTGCCAAAAGTGGATTGGTAGGGATGAAAGGGTATCTTAGGACATATAATCATGTGAAATATTTTTTGCAGAGCTTAAGCCGTTTTTGAATGAGACCGTTTTTTACGCCAAACATTTTTGGGATGGTTTTCGGGTCCTAAACCAAAGTCACGTGACTAATTGTCTCAAAATGTGGTACAAACATACAGCTCATTAATCTCAAAGGGCTGTTAAAATTTCATGTCTTAGACCGAACGGTTCTTGAGTTATCAGCAAAAGTCTGAAACTTCGAACTCGTTAGTTCGAAAATGGCCGAGTAAAAAACAAAGAAACACGTGACGTGAGCGTCGGTTGTTCCAATGAACTGACACCATACTTCCAGAAGTTGCTTTCATTTCAGTTGTGGCAAGTGCCGTACGCTTCAAACCTTTTCACAATATTTTTGATTGCCGTTGAAGATAGTGTTTTGATCAGTGATTTGACTTTCAAATAGAATTTCACTACTTTTGATCGTTGCTTAATAGTGAAAGGCATGATTAAGTTAAAACCTTTAAAATTTCATATATGAAACTCCTATTACCATAGAATAAAACCTGCAAAAATTAATGAGTTTAATGCTCAGCTGCAACAATTCTTTCACAAAATAAAAAAATAAACTTATTTGTGGGACATCCTGTAGTTCTTAAATTTTGAGAAAAATAGGTAAAAATGTTCATACATGTGCGTATATAAAACTCTTCTGAAAAAAAAATACTGCAATGGGTTGGGTCAGGGAGTAGGTTTGATATTTAGGATAGAGTGTTAAATTTCTGGTGAGGATGTAAGTTATAAAATCTGAAAATCGTATCGACATTTTCAGATTAAAAAGTTTTGTTCCAATTAAGAGTGGGATGTCGTTTTTGTTGCTATAATCGGAGCAAAAGGTTTCTGTCGAATATTTTTTAACGACGATTTTGTTTTCAAAACCGAATTGGTCTATAGTTAGCGTAGTATTTGTTCTGTACAAGTGTACATGCATGTATGTATACCGCATGAAAGTCGCCGCAGTTTTAACGATGTTGTAAATGAAAATTGCAACGAACTCCTTGAATTGAGAACTAAGCAGAGTTGTAAAATTTTGATTGATATTCATGAATATTTTTTCCAGACATTTAACTTCGAGAGCCGTTAACCAAACCTGTTCAAGATAGTGGAACATTACGAAATTCGAAAGCGATGTATTATAGATTTGACAGTCAACAACCATAAAGTACCGCTCAGTTGGTCAAGCGGTAACGCGTTCTTCTTTGGAGCGGGAGGTCTGAGGTTCAAATCTCGGACCGGTTAAATCCGACACAGTGTTGCCAACAGCTCGCCACAGTAGCGACATTTCTTCGAAGGGAGCTGTGTTGCCCGGGTGCAATGACGCGGAGATGGGCCCGCAAACTCGTCACACGCTTCGGCGTGTTGCCAACGGCTAGCCACCGTTGCGACATTTCTTCGAAAGGAGCTGTGTTGCCCGGGTGCAATGACGCGGAGATGGGCCCGCAAACTCGTCACACGCTTCGGCGTAATTCAGCGAGTTTAATGAAAGATTTGATTTGATTTAAACAACCATAAAATAGCATGTTTAATGCAATAGGAACACTATTTTTAAATGGAGTCGAGTTCTGTAGTTCAGTGAAGTTGGATGCTTTCGCGAAGTCCCCGGATGTCGCTTGCAATGTCACATTTTTGTGTTTTAGATTGTAGTACCATTGGAACAATGTGTCCTCGAGACTTATCACTTTCACCGGTAAACTACTGATTTAAATTTTACGACTTTTACACGTGTTAGGATTGCACAATCTTGACTCAATCTGAAGAAAAAAGCAGCTGTTTGGGTAACCTCAAAAATCCTTTGTTATCTCTGCAACACAAGTGTTTGTTGGTTATGATTTGAGCAGAGTAATAACCGTATTTCAAGCTATATTTGCTTCTGAGTAAGTTATGTTATATTGTCGCATGATAGATTAGTGTTCAGCAAATTGTTTACTTACTTAAGATCAATGGTATTTATTGAGCTAAGTGCAGTATTGGTCAGTATATAATTAATATGAAGTCACAATGGCATATATTTTTCAATTAGTTTTTTCTGTACGTACATGCCTATTAGTGCTTTCGTGAAATTTTTGATATACTTTAGTAAATTTGTAAAAGCTTAAATACAAACAAAGTTTTTTCTTTTTCTGAAATTTAGAATATCAGACGCCGGTACTTAACTGTCATAGTATAACGAAACAACGCCATTGGATCTTGAAATCCCTGCAAAAAAATGCATTAGTGGTTTGGCGTATGTCCCAAACCATTTTACCTTCAACAGTTGAAAGAAATACTGTTTTATGCAATTGTACTTTAAAATATTTATAAGATTTATTCACAAGAAAAACTGTAAAAAAAAATTTGGTGGGTATTAGATCAAGTTTATTAGCTCAACCGGTGGGGCAGAAAACTTTTTTGCCAACATTTCGACAGTGAAGTCAAGTTTGAAATCTAAAATTTTAGCGTTGGTCCAATCCATAGAATATTTGTTGTCATGCTTAATCAGCGCTGACTTGTCGAATCGTAGATGCCGAATGTCCGCTAAGTGCGTTTTTCTTTCTGGCGGATGTAAAAACTGCGTTTTGTTTCGCCAATGTATGAAAAGTCACGGTCATGCCAAGGAATTTGATATATTGCTCTTTGTCGCATAATCGCATAATCTCTGACGAAGATAGGTAATACATGCTGAGAGCTAGCCTATCAAAACGTTGGCAAAAAAGTTTTCTGCCCCACCAGTGGAGCTAATAAACTTGATATAATTTATTTTCCACTACTAGTGACAGAGTCAATTCGTCAATTCCAGTAGTGTTTGTTAATCAGCAATATCACGCTCTTTCGAAAGCAGGCAGTTAATACGAGTCGAAAACCTAAATCCTTAACAACTACTAGAACATAAAGCAAAGACTTGGGATTTATTTTTGCTTAAAACATTATTTTTACTTTACAGCTGTATATTAAGTCTAAAGGTGGATACACCATGCGAATTAGTAAACATGAATGATTTTAGCGTAATTGAAGAAAATTATTGGAAAAGTATTTTCTATCATTTTGCTTGCGGAAAAGTTTCGCTTTGTTTAGACAAACTCATGGAATATGAATTCAAGGTTTTGTGAATGAAATTTAACTTGTAAGCTAAATGTGCAAACAAAGAAGTGCATTTGTTGTTTTTTTGTTGTTGTTTTTTTTGCCAATAATTTTTTGCGGCCGAAGCTGTTTTTTGATACTCAATGAAAATTCACTAACATGTATAAAAATACAGCTACCTGAACTGGCAAAGGATGTTCGCGGTTTTCTGTTTAAATTTGGTTATTAGTAGAAAAAACTCAGAAAATGCAATATTTGTCCTACGTAGAAGTAAAAGCACTACAAAAAAAAAAAAAAAAAGAGAAACTACATATTAACTATGTTTTTATACTGTGAAAATATTTTGTTATTGTGTGAAAGTTGTTAGACTGTGAGAGTGAGTGTGAAACATGTTGGTACGCAAAAAGTGTACATTTGCAAATTACCTAGAAACGCACTTGTCTTCAAAATGTTCTTTGCTTCGGCTCAATTGTTACAAATTTATCCTCGTAATCATCTATAACATTGCAAAAAATTCCTTTCCATAATGCTGTAATCCCTTCCATGATATTAAATCTTCCATAACACTGTTTATTGGGACTTCGCGCGAGCGCGTAGTACCATTGGTTTTGTTCGCCAATTTTGGCATACGAGGATTGATTTTGCTTATAACTAACAAGCGATAAAACCTAGAAAGTTCAAAATTGGACTCAACATAACAATTAATAAAAGCGTCATGTGTGCCATTTTGGGAATCCTAGGTCACGTGATCGTGAATTGAGACACAAAAAAACGTTAATTTCTGGTTTGAAAAGTTATTAAATCGCTTATAATTCCAAAACCACTTGACCTGCAAAGCTGAAATTTGGACACAATATGGATGCTTATGAATGCTTTGTGCAAACCGAATTTGGGAGCGCCCGGTCACGTGACCGAAATTTTGCAGGCCGAAAATGGGCCGAAAGTGGGCGATTTTGAAGCGACATATCTCGGTAATTACCAATATTGATGAAAAATGGTTTGTGATTTTTGAGTACACTATCAACCACTTTTCTCTTGGTTGTGTTTGTTTACCCCAACTTGAATACTATTTTTCTTCTTCCTTACTTTTTTTTTCTTTTTTCTTATTCTTCTCGGACTATCTACTTTTAAACTGCTAAACGCACTGTATTCAAAGTTTAAGCGATTGAAGATATCAGGGAGGGCTAGTGCCCCACTGAAATTGGGGGTGCCAGGTTGGGGGATTCCCCTCAAACGGGTCCTCCAAAATTTTGAACTTTCAAACCGTTGAAGGTAGATGAATCAAATTTTTGGGATGAGTAGATATTAAAGATAAACTAAACCTAACAAAAATTAGGGACGTCACGATGGGGGGTTTAGCCTACCCCCAAACGGGCCCTCCAAAATTCAAACTTTTTACCCTTTAAAGCTAGATACATGAAATTTTTGAGGTAAGTAATAATAAAGGAAAGATAAAATTTGACAAAACTTGGGGGCATCAAAATGGGGGTTTCCCTCAAACGGGGCCGAAAAAATTCAAACTTTTCAACCACTCATGCCAGACGCATGAAATTTTCAGAGTAGGCAAATATTACAAAAAGATTAAAATTGACAAAGTTTGGGGGTATCAAAGTGGGGAGTTTCCCCTCAAACGGGGCCACCAAAATTTTGAACTTTTAAACCGTTAAAGCTAATTGAATCAAATTTTTGGGATGGGTAGATATTAAAAATAAACTAAACCTAACAAAAATTGGGGGTGCCACAATGGGGGGTTTATCCCCAAACAGGCCCTCCAAAATTCAAACTTTTTACCCTTTAAAGCTAGATACATGAGATTTTTAAGGTATGTAAATCCAAAGACAAGATAAAATTTGACAAAATTTGGGGGTAAAAAATGGGGAGTTTCCCTTAAACATGGCCGAAAAAATTCAAACTTTTTAACCACTTATGCCAAACACATGAAATTTTCAGAGTAGGCAAATATTACAAAAAGATCAAAATTGACAAATTTTGGGGTATCAAAGTGGGGAGTTCCCCTCAAACGGGGCCGCCAAAGTTTTGAACTTTTAAACCATTAAAGCTAGATAAATCAAATTATTGGAATGGGTAGATATCAAAAATAAACTAAACCTAACAAAAATTACGGGTTCCGAAATAGAGAGTTACCCCCAAATGGGGACCTCCAAAATTCAAACTTTTAAACTTTAAAGCTGGACACATTAAGTTTTAAAGGTAAGTAAATATTAAAGATACATAAAATTTGAAACAATTTGGGGTACCAAAATGGAGGGTCCCCGTTAAATGGGGCTGCCAAAAATCAAACTTCCAAACCACACATGCTAGACGCATGAAATTTTTAGGGTTGGTAAATATGAAGATTACATAAATTTGACAAAATTTGGGTATATCAAAATTGGGGGTACCCCTCAAACATGGTCGCCAAAATTCTAATCTTTTAACCACTCATGCTAGACACATGAAGTTTTCAGGATATGCAAATATGAAGAAAAGATAAAAATTGACAAAATTTGGGGGTACCAAAATGAAGGAATCCTGTTCAAACAAGGACCCAAAACTCAAAATTTAACCACTTACGCTGAACTGATGAAAATTTCAGGATAGGCAAATATGAAGAGAAGATAAATTTTGACAAAATTTGGGGATACCAAAATGAAGGGATCCCCTCAAACAAGGACGCCAAAACTCAAAACTGAACCACTCATCCTGGACTGATAAAATTTTCAGAATAGGCAAATATGAAAAGATGAAATTTGACAAAATTTGGGAGTACCACAATGGGGGTCCCCCTCAAATGAGGACGCCAAAATTCACACTTATTACCTGTGAAAGCTAGACACATCACAATTTCAGGATACACAAGCAAATATGAAGGAAAAATAAAATTTGACAAAAAGTTTGTGGCACAAAACGGGGTCCTTCAGAATTCAAACTTTTCAACCATTCAAGCTAGACATATGAAACTTTCAGGATAGGTAAATATAAAAGAAAAATAAAATCAGAATAGATAAATAAAATATCACAAATTTGGAGGGCTACAATTGGAGAGTCTTCTTCTGACGGGTCCTTCAAATGTTTTAACCACTCAAGCTAGACAAATAAAATTTTCAAAATTGGTAAAAATATAATATGAAAAAAAGTGAGGATCTCATACTATAGGGGTGCTCCAATTGTGTTGGAACCTCCCCCCATTAACTACAAAAGCTAAGCAAATTAAAGCTAATGGATAGATAATATGAATCAAAGATTAAAGATAACAAATTAAATTGGCCACATTGAGGAGACCATACCAAATAGGCTCCTTAAAATTTTTAAATCTTCATTACAAAGTACTCCAGCTAGACATAATTAAAGAGTACCGGTAAGCTAATATAAGAAAAAGATAAAACATGCCAAACTTCGCAATACCATGTTGGACAATTAGCCCTCAAATGGGCCTTCAAACTGTGCGTTAAATTCTCACAACGAATTGGTATAACAGAAAAGTAAAACTTACGGGTTTACTGCAACATTTAACATGTTGAAGAACTTGAGCTTAATGGCTTCGTTAGATTTAAGCAGTATGGCCGAGTATTTTTACTAAACTATCACTGATGACGTTGAAAAGCTCTTCTACTTGCTCTTCAAAGTTTTTGAACAATTTTATTAAGAAAGCTAATGCGCTGAATAATGGATGTAATGCAGTATTCTGTACAATATTATGTAATATGTTGGCCGTTGGGTTGCACTGCTAAATAGCGTTCTCAGAATAAAAATAGTTGTAAAATGCGTGCTTATTTTTGGCCGTTGATAGTGTTAAGTTTGGCTGATGCAATGAAGTCGCTGAAATTTTAAAGATCGCTTTAGGTTATTTCATAACGACGAGAAAAACCATTGGAACTCTTCATAGCTTTTTGATTGACGTTACTTGATAATTTTGATAACTTTTTGAGACCTTTAAACTTTGAGAGCTAATAACCTCCAAGCTGTTAAAATGAACTAAAAAGAGTGCAATGAGCAAAAGAAGTAGATGATTTTTGGTAAATAGCTGTTCGATTTTGAACATTACACCTAATGTTCTGGAAAGCTTAGAGTTGAGTAAATTATTATAAGTTTTCAATGTGAAGTCATCGTAAAGTTAGACTCTGTAACATCACTTACAAATTTATAAGAATTTGATTTTTTGTTTTTAAATTTTGTTTGTGTACATATCTCTTTCCTTGCTAATTGCTTTGGCAGGAATTGTTTTATTTAGTTCTTAGATTTTAAGAAAAATTTGTCAAACTGTTCGTACCTGTGCTGGTATAAAATTCTTCTTAAAAAATATTGCGGTGGGCTAGTTAGGGTGTAGTTTGATATTTCGGATAGTGTGTCATATTTCTGGTCAAGATAATGTAAGTTGCAAAATTCAAAATCATATTGGCATTTTTCAGATCAAAAGTTTTTCTATATTTCAATCGGAGCAAAAGGTTATTGTCGAAATATGTGTTTTAACAAGGGTTTTGTTTGTAACCGCAATTTTAACAATAGCGCTGCTAATCGAAAATTCAACTAACTCCTTAAAAGTTGAAACGAGATCTGATAGATATTTATATATACCTTTTCTAGACATTTAAATTTTGAAAGCCGTTAAACACAGACTTGACTAAGTTAATGGAACATTATGAAATTCGAAAGCGATGTATTTCATATACGACTATCAACAACCATAAACGCGTTTAGCGCAATTGTGAAGTTTTTTTCAGTTCAGTAAAGTTAAATACTTTCTCGAAGTCTCCGGATATTGCTTACGATGTCATATTCTAGTTAGAAGGCAATTTTTAATTTTTTCAAGTTTGCGCCAAATCCGCTTGCGAAATATGAATCTAAGTAATATTGGTAGTAAAAATACTTCATGCACTTTTTAGAAAAAGTTGTTTTTTACTTGTTTTGAGGTAGTTGAAAATCAGAAACAAGCTATTGCCATGGGCGTCGGCAAGGGGGAGGGGGGGCATGGGGGGCATGGCCTGCCATACAACCTCCCAAATTTCAAAAATTCTTCCATTTTTAGTAGTTACTACTGGCTCTATTCTTATTGGCTCTCCCCTGGAAAGTTTTTTGCCAAGGCCCTTGGCTATCGCTTGAATTATTTTTTAATTTTTTGGGAGGCTTTCATTTTACATAATATTAATAAATTTCAAGCTATTAATTCAAAAAATAAATCAAAAATCCTAACATTAAATTATAGACCAATTTTTTAAAATTCTTTAAAAGGGCATTCAGGTCGGAAATTTGTTGCTCGATTTTTTCGCAAAAAATTTTGACAGATCTGAAAACAGACTTCACCAAATTTGAGCTTTCTACGACCTTCCGCTCCTGAGATATAACAGATTAGATTTTGCTTTAGAAAGGCTTTTTCCCTTTAGAAATTTTGCCAGGGTTGCCAAATTAGAAACAAAATTTCAAAAATGGACTGCATGTTCTTGATTCTCCCTAAATATTTTGCGGCAAAGTTATTGTAAAACAAAGTACAGGCTTAGAACTGTAGAATTAGCTGCTTTTCAATAAATATAACCTAGCTTTCCCAAAGTTAATCTTCTTTCGCAATGCTGATAAAATGGCAACACTAAAGTAAGTGGAAAACGGCTAATTTTGAACTGCAATGTCTTGAAAACGGGAAGACGTAGAAACTTGAAATTCGATGAGAATGCATTTTAGGCATATCTCAACATTTTGGTCGAGAGTGAAAAACTTAACTTGAATGCTCTTTTAAGTCCGTTTAAGACTTGTACGAAATAAAAAGTTTACAAATATGCTTTACAATGGGGACACAAACACATTTCTAACGGAGTCTTTATTAAATAGGATTTGGAAGATAATAAATGACAGTTACTGTTACACGCAAGACGTGGTATAGAACTTGCTATACAGCATTCGTTGTTGCTGTTGTTGCTGAGCATATTTACCCTCCTGTCATCGGACACCGTCAAGCGCTAGCTATTTAACGATATGCGCACTTTTCCTTGCAACAACTACTTCGTGTTTGTAGAAACCCGCTCCTGCTTGGCAGTTTCGAGTGGTCCAATTGTCTTTCGGAGTTCTTCGAATTCTTGTCCACTGATTTGCTGCTTATTCGAAGCCACCAAGCAGAAATAACGTAAAGCGTCTTATCCAAAGACGCAACAACGTGGCCATGGTACTGGTTGAACCAGATCATGCGATCAATGTCGTCATGAAGTGATGCCTCAAAAATTTTTGATGAGCGTTCAGTTAAAACAGCAAAAAAAAAGTTTAGCGTGGCTGAAGACTGAAATTATGACTGAGAATTAAAACCCATTAGATAAACGAGTTTTCAAAAATCAGTCACACAACATATATATAGAATTTGGTTGAAGAATTAATCAACATTGTGGACTATATTAAATATTGCAATATTGTAAGTACTGCTATACCGAGCTTGTCATGTCGAAAATTTTTATATTAGTTTCATGTTTATTCCTTTGCAAACTAAGCAATTTAGGAATTTGCTTTTTGATTCGAAAGTAGAACTCAGCAACAAATAGATCGGCTTGAAATTTATTCACGTACAAACTTAATTAACCTGCTTTCACACAAAAGAAATAACTTTCTGATTTAGTCCGTAATTATCTCATGAGTGCATGAAACCAGATGAAACTCCAGTTATGAGCCGCGCCACGACGATAAAACGCTTATTAGCGTTACGCAAATAAAAAGAAAACCGACCCTGACGTATGTTGAGATGAATTCGAAGCCCCAGACATACTTGAAAAATTTCTTAAAAGTAGACAATCTGCTACTGCCTGACGTATAAACTGTTCTATCACAGTTATAGCTTAAAAAATGATATGAGCAAAGGCCTCAACATGGTTGTAGTTTTCGATCGAAAATTCTAACTGGATCAAAAACGTTAATTTTGTATTTTAAAATGCAATTCTATTAACAATGATTATTGTGATAGAAGTTTTATAGAAAAGATAAAGGCGACACATTAAGTTTGCAAATAAATCAGATTTGCTCACGGGCTGACTAGTACAGGCTCTAGAAAAGTGATTTGAAGCCAAAACCAGGCCTGAAGAAGTCCAAAAGTTAAATTAGATCTAAAAAAAATGAACGGTTATAGCTCGTACGCGGTTAAAGTAAAACTACTTATAGCTGATAAATTGTGACGCTATAATAAAGTAGTGTGTTATAATATGTATTGAAGCTGAAACGAAATCGTCATTCAGTGTTGCCAAGTTATTTTAAAATTATGCTTTTATAAACCTAAAAGGCTAAAACTCAAGGCAAGAACGTTTATCAAGCCCGACGTTTTTGTCAATCGTAAGTCAGAAACTGATCTGTAAAGCACATATCGACTTGCAAGTCTGTATAAATGACCAAACCGCTGCAGTTACGCTTCTTTGTTTGCACTTTGAGTTTCCGTTTGCACGTACTTGTGTGGCAAGGCACTTACTTACGTAGTAGTTTCCCATGTTCCTGGGGTTTTTTCGAAATCTGCTCTATATTTGCTATACCGGTATTTATATTTGCTTTATTTGTTTGAAGCCACCATCAAGCAGAGATAAACATCGTAAAGCGCTTTATCCAAGAACGCCACGACCTGAACAGAGTGTGGTTTGAACTCAGATCATGGGATTAAGGTTGTCGTAAACTCGTAAAAACTACGTCTTTAGTCTTTCAGTCATGCTGCCTACTTAGTAAAAGTGGAAATCGCACCGATTAAAAAAATTTTAACAGCTCATCTACGATCTTCTTGCGACAAAAAAGATAAAAATCCTTTCTGTAATATAGACAAGTTCAACTTTAATATTTTGTGTTGTTTGAACATACAGATTTTAATCCAGATTGTAGAAAACATAGCTTTAACTTGTAACAGGATTATGTTTCCTCCTTTCCTTCACGTTGTGTTGGATGAGTCCAATCAATGTAATGCAATAGAAGATGAATTTCCCATATACATGGGCTGTGACACTTCCGGTTGTCATGCATTTTCAATGTTAAGTGAGTTGGAAAAGGACAGGAAAGGAGAACAAGAGTTTTGTGACGCAACAATTAGCACAGAGTCTCGTGATTTTAAGGTGCATAAATGCGTAGTTTCTGCTGCTTCTGTTTTCTTTCGCAAATTGTTTTCATCACAAATGAAAGAAAAACATGAATCAAAAGCAATAATTATGACAGTGGCACCAAAAATAATGGAGGTTATTCTTGATTTCATTTACACAAGCGAATTGGCGATATCGGATGACAATGTTTATGATCTTCTTTGCGCATCAGATTTTTTCCAAATGCAAGATATTAAAAGACACTGTGGCATTTATCTGCAAGACAATTTGACGGACAAGAATTGCTTTCTGACATGGAATTTTGCAAAGATGTTTAACATGAAGAGATTGAAATTTCATACCAAAATTTTTATCTCTGCAAAATTCATGGAAATAATGAAAAAAGAACTTTACAAAGAATTGTCTGTCGATAATTTCATTGATTACCTTGGTCTAAGAAACAAGACTGTGTGGCAATTCGACCATATTTACCATTATTTTACCACAACCACTTCTGAAATAGATCTGTACAATGCGATCGTAATTTGGGCACAAAGTGATCTTTTGAAACGACAAGAATATCTATGTGAAGTATTTTCGCAAATAGATTTGACAAAAATTCCCAGAGAATATTTGTTGTCAACTGTGAGCAAGGAACCGATTATTCATTCATCACCGGGCTGCACTAAACTCGTCATTGATGCTTTGTGTCAAAAAATTGAAGAAAAAGTAAAAAAATATTTGGTTCAGGAACTTTTTCTGGTAGGAGGGACACCGTGGAAGTATGATTTTGCAAGGTTAAATTTGCAAACAAAAACATTGATACCAGGACCAAACATGCCAGGAGGCGGTCGTTCAGGCGCAAGCGCAGCGATTGTTAATGACCACCTATATGTGATTGGTGGCGTTTGCTGGTCTTTTGATGAGCAAAAATCTCACAATACTTTCATTAGCTTGGATTTAAAAGACCCCACGGGCACATGGAAGATATGGAAGCAAACAATGAAGCAAAATCGGCTCTCTGCTGGGTGTACAGTGCTCGATGGTTACATTTACATGTGCGGAGGTAAATGTGACCACTCGCTGTCGCTCAATTCATGTGAACGCTTCCACGTTGCTTCAAGAAATTGGTTTTCAATTAGTGGAATGAATCACAAGCGCTCAGAGTTTGAGTTGGTTGCTCTGGATGGTAAACTCTATGCCATTGGAGGACTTGAAAGACCTTGTTCCTACATGAATTCTGTTGACGTTTTTGATCCTAATCTTGGAACTTGGTCAGAGGCGACTCCGCTGAGGACTCCGAGAGCGCGGTTTGCTGCTGCAGTATGGAATGGTGCGATTTACGTCATTGGGGGAGTAGGCCAGTTGGAATATCTGAAAAGCGTGGAGAAATATTCTCCAGACAGTGAAAAGTGGATATTTGTTTCTTCAATGAACGAGAGGAGATTCAATCACTTTTCTGCTGCAGTCTTCGGGGATGAAATATTGGTGTTTGGAGGAAGTACCAAACTAGAGGCTTACGAATGCTCTAAAGATAAATGGACAACCAAACTGCCAATCATTCCCAAATTTGATGATGCTGTCGTACGTTTTGAACGCTAACAAAATGATACCAGTCAACTTGTCGATAACTATAAACTAAAGAGATACTCTCCAAATCAGTGTTGTTGAAGAAATGAAAACTGCTTGAGGTAATAAAAATATTCCCCACTCCTTTTTCCACAATTCCTGTTATACATGAAAATACGATATAATCCGTTTGACTCTGTATACCATTAGCAACTCTGCATTTCGCAATTTTGTAAACATCACAAAAGATATAGTTTTCAAAAGATTCTCGCAGACTAAGAAGCGCGAATACCAACTGGTAGCAGTGAGTATCCTGCTGTAACCAAATCTGGAAATTTGGCAACTGCTACTGGAATCTGTCGACCTAGGTTACCAGAACTGATATACAGTAGGATTTTTGTGATGTCACAAAATTGCGAAATAATAATTGCCAATGGTACGGAGTCAAACGCATTAAAACGTATTTTCGCGGATAAGAGGAATGGTGGAAAAGGTTTGGGCCGCCTCTTTATACGTATTACTTCAAGTGCTTCTCATTTTTTTAATAAAACCGATTTCTATCAGTATCTCTTTTAACATTTTTATGTATATTCCAGTAGCGTAGCAAGGGGGGGGCTCGAGCTTCCCATTGACCTGAAAAGTATGCAAAATACCACGCTTTTAGTGCTTTTGGGGCCGATTTTTGCTCCAAAATTGAAAATAGCCCCCCAATGGGATTGGCGATTAGAAGTTGTGAAGGACTTGCTGTGATTTGGACCACAAAACTGGAGTTTTTTTACCTTTATTTTTGGGGACCACCTAATTTTGGCCGGAAAAACCGTTTCAATTCCAGTGAAGACCTTTTTTTTTTGGAGACCACCTCAGTTTGGCCAAAAAAAAGCGTCTCAAACTGATCAAAGATCGATTAAAATCTGGATCAAGATTGTTTGATGTTTTTTCCAGTATCCAAAACAGCCTCCCCACCCCAAAGCAAATTCCTGGCTACGCGCTTGGTATATTCTGTAGTACACAGTGTACAACTGTCAAGATACGAATTTCGTGTGTAGAGTGATGTAGACTCAGCTTGCTTTTTTGTTGTGGTTTGTTTTAGTGATCCACAAACCTTTGTAAGTTTTAGATGGGGATCTCTACCATTATTTATCGAAACTGAACCACATAATTTGCCTAATTGAGTTAATTTCGTTCTTACAGCCCATTTTATCAACAAAGGTATTCAATCCAAAAGGATCTAATGTGACGCAGAGTTGTAAGTCGGGCCGGGCTTTTCGGGTCGGGTTCGGGCATAGAGTTGACAAAAATTTCGGGCTTAATTCGGGCTTGAGAAATAATTTTTATTTTAAGTGCACAAAAATTATTATCAAAATAACTCGGCAACATTGCTAAATTTTTCATACCTAACTCAACTATCGTTTTTTTTCGGGCATGATTTGGGCTTCAAATTAGTTTTGGGTTCGGGCCGGGTTCAGGCTTATATTTTCGGGTTCGGGCCGGGTTCGGGCCTAAACTAGTCGGCCCGTTTACAACTCTGATGTGACGTCCATCAGAGCTTATTTTTTGAGACATTAGTGCGTATGAGATGAAAATTTGTTTAATACTTGATAAGTCTGAAAACATGTCCCTTTTGGGGTAGTAGTGTACTGTTATTGTCAAAAATATTCATAATGTAAGGTTTGCTGCTATGTTTGGTTTTGGCTGGAAAAGGTGCTAGTTGAAAAACTGGAGCGTTTTCAATTATAACCTCCAGGTAACAACATCTCGAATCCTAAACCGGTTGCAGTTCTCTCAAGTTACATCACTTTTTTATAACTTAATATATTGCGTTTTATACTAGAACCAAAAATCGAAATAATCGTGTTGCTTTAGTAATTAGTTACTATTTTTGTCTTTTTCTCTTTGGCTATCAAGCGCACTGCACAACACACTTTTCACAATTGATGGAACAGTCATAAACTGTAGAATTAATTGAACACTAAATAATTTTGCCGCTTGGTATGACGCTTGTAAAAGCATTGTAGAGAATGTGGAGTGCCAAGACTACTTAGTTAAACTAAATTGATTCGAGTTGGCGGTAGATTTTTTAGAAATTGTGCTTTAGGCAAATGCAGTGAATAAAATCTCCAAATTCTTTAATTTCTTCTTTATCCCATAAGACACCTAAAATTATGTGACCTCTAACATTTTCTCACCATTGGCCACTTTTTGACTGGAGATAATCAAAAAAAGTGATTTCCGAATTAAATCGGGACAAGTTGATCGCTGACTCACAACTCCAATAACTGATTTTTTAAATAAATTTGACTCCTCACATATACTATTTTGGAAATTTTTGAACTCAACTCCTCAACTACAATTTTACCATCTTTGGAAAAGCGAAAGCTCCGGCACTCTAGTCCTGAATTTAATTGTATTTGCTTTGAAATACTGCTCGAGATCGGTTTTATTGAAAAAAATGATTACTTCTTAAGGTAACAAAGAAGTGCCCAAACATCGTTCTACTGCTCCCCTTATCCACGAAAATAAACTTAATCCGTTTGACTCCGTACAATTGGGCAACCCTGCTTTCTGCAAGTACTTTTGCGAAGTCATCTTTTTCGGATGTTATCGAACATCGATTTGCTTATTCTGCAAGAATTTTGCAAAGTCATTCTTTTCTGATCTCACAAAATTGCGAAACGCAAGGTTGCCAATTGTACGGAGTCAAACGGATTAAATATATTTTCGCGGATAATGGAAATAGTGGAACAATGTTTAGGGAATCTCTTTATTAAGAAGTTCTCATGCTTGTAAAACTGACCTCGAGCAGTATCTCTTTTTTATGAGTGGTTTCCTGATCGTATATTGATTACGTGAATTTGCTTTGAATTAAATTGAAACTGCCAAGGAACTACTTACTGCAAAGCTTGAGGAAACGAATAGCGCATGGATTTTAATTTAAAAAATATTGGGAGAATTCTGCGACTATAGTCTTTAATGGCAACGGCAACGTCCTATATTTAAGCAAACATATTCAAGTATTTTAAGTTCGTCAAAGAGATGCGATACAAAATTTACATCGAAGAACATCAAAAACTCAGTTACATCTTGTCTAGGCAGGCCATCTGTGAAGCTCGCCTGTATGAAAGTTGCTCTTAATTTTAAGCCAAAAAAAGCCAGCATTGAACTGAATGGCATCAAATAAAGTAATACAGATTATAATATAACTGTGCCAAGTAAAGTTTGATTGCAAACAGCGACATAGAATTCGAAGACCTTCAAGTTTTTCTGTAGTACATTTATGTTTTTGGGGTTCATGACATGCTGTCTGCACCAAAGATCTTCACCGGTCTTTACAGTAGCATTTTACAACTTTTTGGTTACTTGAAAGCATTCAATCGACCTCCTCTGTCAAGGGCATCCACCACATTTTCGAATCCCCCTACGACAATAGTTGATTTAATGATCGCAGCCACCACACCTGCAATCATAATGAACGATTGCAACGTGTCCGTCCATACCACTGCTTTAATTCCTCCCTAAAAGAAAAAATAAATAGATAAACTATTGCTGCAATAGTAAACAGCATCTTAACATGGTTTGTTCTTCCATAGTCAGAAACGTGGCCGTAATGATGTCGTATTTACAACCACCTTAAATCAATGGTTTGGGTTCAACTCCTATCCTGGTCACGTTTGTTGCGTTTTTTATAAATAGGGTATATTGGATTTGTGGCTAAAAGCAAGTAGCAAAATTACATAGGATGAAGTTAAACGTCAACCGTAAATCTTGAAAAACTCTTAAGCAGGTGCGAATTCGTTGGTAGAATAGCGCCACAGGCACTTTTTTCGTGACAGGAGGATAAAGATGTCAGCAATCAAAAAATTATTCTTAGCATATATCGTACATACCGAGGCTAGGAAAGCCGAATCGCACTAAATAGATTAAGAGCAAATTTCACTTTTTGGGTATTTTCAAGAAAAAGATATGCAATGCTACAAGCGCATGAAAAACGCAAATTTCGTAAAATCCTAATATTTCAGTTGTGAGTTCTCCCATTCGGTTCACACAAAAGAAAGCTTTTATCTTTTAATAATCAACAAAAATATGCTCAATTTTAGTATAATTAGCATTTTAAGGGTCTAAAGCTCTTAATTCAAAAATGCTTCTTCTTCTTCTTATCCTACATACTTACTAGTTTATCGTTAACTCTACGGGACTAGTTGGTAGGTTTAGGGATGTACCGATACCAAAATTATTGCCGATGCCGATTCTAGTTAAAATGCCGATTCCGATTTTTTGATTACTGTACAACTTATATATGTATGCTGGACCAACGACAAAGTTATTTTAAATGGAGTCGTGTTTAGATTAAAGTGACTCTTTGCAAACAGGCAGGTGTTAACACTGGAAGCAAAATCAACCAAAAAACCATAGGCTACACCATTAAAAAATAACTGACTGTATGTTGCTGACATCATTCGACCAACGCTGTAATATCCTTTTATGGCATTTGGTAGCTTAGTGTCACACCAATTCTGCTTAGTTAGAGCTCTGCAATATCCGTCGCTTATCACTGCGGCTGACAAGTGATCTTGCAGGCACAACATACGATATTAACAGAACGTTGCAATGTTAATATTTGAAATTAAACACTCGCAAATTGAAATGCAGCAACATCAACTTTTCTCCAGTGTCTGGAGTCGGCCTGTTTCGCTGAGGAGTATAGATGTTTTGCAAAAAAGCTTTTTTTTTTGCAAATGCGCTAGCAAAAAACCTTCTGTTTCATTTTTTCTTTTACGATTTGTAGTTTTTCCTTTCGTAACCTGAGTAAACGCTTCGTAAAAAGAAAATTGCTTCTGTTGGTAAAAAATACAAACGCAAAACGATTTGATCGGAAAAATTTAGCAATGTTATTACGTTCAAAGAATCGGCAAGTATTGGCCATATTTTACCCATGCCGATTTTTAAAAAATCTGTAGACTTACCACTGTTGTGTAAATCGTGCACACAAGGCTTGTGGCGATAATCGTCATGTTAAGCTTCAGTGGAGTGACTGCGCTCAGTGCAAGACTCGGAGCATAGATAGCCGTGGCTGTATATAACATCTAAAACATTACCAAACTTAAAACCAAACCGATAAAGCAAAATTAGGGAATAGAAAGTTATGTAATTGTTTGCTGAATATAGCGGTAATCTGTCAAAGGCAATTAGTTGCTGACTTTGAACTGAAATCTGCAGCGCACATCAAGCATCAACATCGGACCTTCGATCTCATCGCCAGACATGAACATAGTCGTTTAGTTTCAAATTCACAATTTATTGAGTAATTAATTCTGTAGTGCATAGTAATTGTTGTAGCCGACTAATTCGCTTTCATGCCTAGTCGTACAGTTTCGATGAGCTTAGCTTATTTGGACAGCTTCGGCTGCGCATGTTTAGTTATAGGTTGGCTACCGGATGGCTTGCGAGGCCACTGCAGACTGGAGTGAAAGTCCAGAATTATAATTTATTGTTTTGCCTTTAGATTACCCCTTGAGGATCCCGGCAGAGTGAAACAGGCTGTGGGGGTTTCCTATCTCATAGATTACTGCAATTTGTATTCTGCTCTGCAATTTCCTTTGAGTACTCTTTTCATGGTAACTTCAAA
Source organism: Trididemnum nubilum (assembly GCA_963965965.1). Taxonomy (NCBI): domain Eukaryota; kingdom Metazoa; phylum Chordata; class Ascidiacea; order Aplousobranchia; family Didemnidae; genus Trididemnum; species Trididemnum nubilum. The sequence continues at coordinate 14,149,537 of OZ014490.1, forward strand.
ACCCCCATAATTGAATTAATGTTGAATAGCTAATTCTTTTTTTTTCCTTTTTTAAACAGGGCGAACATAAATTCAGAAAAAACACAAGATAATTTTTTCAATACAAGTATTTACATGCACTTGCGGAATACACACAGGAAGGGAATCGAACCGTCACTCTTGCGAGTTTGAGTCCACCCTTTGCCGCTACGCCATTCCTTTTCTGATCATAACGGTTATTCATGGAGTCTGTGCAGTGCACCTTCTGGTGACTCTATGAGCAGCTGTAACTTGAGTATGACTTTCTTGCCACTAGCTTGATTTGTTATTGCCTTCTGTGATACCGAAACCCTGAGGGCCCAGATATCGAAAGCTGGTGTAGCACTAATTATATCTCATCGTCTGATCTTGACTGTTCGACTTTTTTTGCCAAGCAGATTGCAATAATTTCCTTTTCAAATTAGTGTAAAGGTCTAAAAATTCATCAAGAACAGATGGGCTCAGCCTGCCACAAAATTGCTTAAGTTGGGGATCACAAACCTTAATTCTTCAAAAAGACGTGGGAGGCAGTAAACTACTCAGTCGCAATTGTTAATCAGAGAAACAATCAAATGCTCAGTATGCATTTGCATAAAGTGCTGTTTCAAAATTATTATACAATTTACTGTAAATAAATTTATTTTTTCCCCGCACGACTGTTTTGCTTGATAGTAGTTCGGTCAAGAAATCGCCTGAGCTCTATGACTTAACACAATAGTTATGCTTTGGACTTTGCTGGTACCATTATCAATCAATTTTTCTAGCCCAATGCGAACCTTGTAACTTCTTTTCAGTTATATCGTATACAGGTTGTGTTTGATTTGCAGAATAAAGCTAGCATATAGGCATCCGCAAAGTGGTCATGCAATAAAGGATTTAAAACTTAATTTCAAACTCAACATCAGAGAACCTTTTGTTATTGGCATTAACGAGAGCTTTAACAATATAAGTATTGATACTGCTGTATTTATGTATCGCTGGTGTTTTTTAGTCATTCGTTTGGACGTTGGTCTGTTTTACTACACATTAATTTTGTTTAACAAAGTTGTCAGTCAAGAATTTACCATTTGAAATGACGTCACCCCTGATGCAATTGTTCTTATTCTGTGGTCAAATCTTCGTTCAAGATACTAAATAACAGAAAAAAATTAGTGTATGCTCTCAGCTTTGAAATAAATATATTCCAGTTTTTTTCTACGCAAAATGTCGTCAAATTTTGATGAGGCTCTTGGTTCATTCTCGAAAAAAAAGAGGATTGAAACGATAAAAACTGGAATAAAGAATCAAGAAGCAAGAAAGAAAATTGGATATAAATAAAAAGGTTTAATCAATTATGATTTTTCTTCGTGTACTGATTGTTGCAGCTTTTGGAGCTTATTTGTAAATTCAAATTTAGTGGTTAAAGAACTACATCTACGCCAACACAAAACCACGCAACATAATATGGCGTAAAAAATACCCATATCAAACAAACTTACCTCAAATATAGAAGTAGCTTTTAATCGCATGAAGAGTGGAACGTAATATAGGCACGAAAAAGTGGTGGGAATGATGGCCACAAATACAAACCACCCGACAACTATTCCAAATGAATATATTTCAGCTGGGTAAGCTATGAGTGTAATCGCTGAAATGAACGTCACCGAAATAGAGAGGCCAACTGGTATCTAAACAATCGTTTTTGTTTTTTTTAATCTCGATCATCACAATAATGGCGAATAGATAATGACACTTATACATAGCATGCAGAGTCAGAAAAAGGACGAAGCTACTCAACGTGAGACGTTGAAACGTGCAGAAGAGGTTGAAAACAAAACAAGCGAGTTGTACTATTGTACGATCTTTCCATCTATCACACATTAATAAAAAGAGAAACAAAGAAAGCTAATACGATCTGACTCCAATTCAAACCTAACGTTAAAAACGTGCAGATAATGGATTTCGTTTTTTTCTTCTAATTGCAATCAACATTTTTCGTCGAAAATCAATTTGGACTATGCCAAGACATGGGGTGCAAATAGAGCACGCCATAGTTGCGAATGAATATTTTACATACCTCTGCAAAATAATGCTGGAAGCAGAAATACTGAAACGCTAAATTTTTTTGTTTGGTATCTCGGATTTGGTGGAATGTGCTTGCGAGCTTTTTCAGGTTCCATACTACACATTTTTGTAAGATCACGGGGCTCATTTTGCTCGAAATTTAAGAACAAATTACGAACAATGTCAGCCTCGGCATGAAAAACAAATTACGAACACGGGTCAGTGTTTGAAAGAACAGGGTGGCCCACTTCAAAGTAGGCCAGAGAATTAAATAGATGTCAACTGGGAGCACTATCAGCATCTTTTATAACATTGCAGATGCAGAGATGTCAACGGGGCAACACTTCCAGCATCTTATGTAACACTACAGTTTATTTAAACAATGCTATAGCCTATGGTTAATTTAAACAATGAAAGGATGTTCCTCTTCTCTACAACATTTTCTGGGCTACTTTTAAGTGGGCCACCCTGTTATGTTGTCATTATTTTTTTCACTTTGTCCCAGCACTAATTCAAGAATCATGATACCTAATAAAAGACAAATTTCACCCAAGCAAAATGTATTTATGTCATATCGTTTTTTATGTCACGAATGTCAGTCAGCGTCAGTTTATTCATGTACCAGCACACGCAAGCAAAGAAAAACCCACATTTGGAATATACAGTTGCATGTAAATAAAGTACGGTAATAGGTAGACCACGAAAGAGCGAAGCGCTCACCAAGTCATGGCCACCCTTTTGCTTTTGTGAAGTGATGCACAGCGTTTCGTTGAAAGTCCTCCAGGAAGATGATAGAGTTAGTATTGATGCCCTATTCCTTCACAGTTCTTTTAACATACAGTTGAGTAAAACACTAGAACAATCTCATTCTCTTGCTACAGCCAACACAGTATGAATAGATTTGGGCTTCGTACAAATATTTAAAGTATAATATTCACTTTATACTCCATGTGCTACTTCACAACAATCCTCACAATTATTACAGTATTTTTTGAAAGAACAAATTATGCAGAAGAAACAGGCATCGCTTCTGCTAACCCACCCTCTTCCTCCAAAATGCAGATAACTTGCAGTATTACAATGTGCTGTTGTGTAACATTTAGATTTTCACGCAATCGCAAGCAAAGGGATTAGTTAGTTATGGCAATATATTACCAAAAATTAGGAAAAATCTTGCCCAATTTTATTGGTACTTAAAGATTAAATCGGCTTTAGCTGCTTCTTTAAATTTAGGAAAAGCAAGACCTTTCCAATTCGGTTGCAAACTATTCCAAATTTGGGCACCGCTAAATTGCAATGCTTTCTTGCCAGCATTCGAGTTTATAGCATCGAAATAAAAGTTGCTGTCACTAGTGCATCTCGTGTTGTACTAATGTACTGTTTTAGTGGATGTGAAATATTGATTGTATCGATTTGGAAGTTTTTTTGTGTTGAAAGAGATACATAAATTTTGCCATTTCTAAATGATACCTATCCTTGACTTTTAATAGTTTCAATTCATGATACAAGGTGTTGTTTTTTACATGTTTATTTTTGCTGACATTGCAAATAATTCTTATAATTTTATTTTGAAGGACTTGCAATGGTTGCAAGATTGAATGGTTTGTTGAACCCCTAACTAAGATCGCATAAAGTATATGCGAGTTCACTAAACTATAGTACAACATTAGAAGGGTTTTCTGACAGATGTTATAGTGCCGAAAATAACAAAACATATAAAGTTTAAGAACAAATGAAGCTGCAAATTCGCGAAAAATTAAAAACAGCTACGCTCAACTCAAAATTTATGAGTTCTAATAAATGAGTGTTATTCGTAGCATGGTGTACTTTTGCATCTTAGGCTAAAAGACGAACTGATTTTTAAAAGCGCATACCCTATAAGGCCTACCGGTGACATTTCTCTTCCTCCGAAGTAGTACGTATCCATGGAATTCTTTTTCCTATCCTTGATCGCATAATATACTCCGACAACCATTGCTGATACCAAAGAACCTGATAAAATTGTCAAAGATTTTACGATTTTTGCAAACAGATTGAAAGTACTGGTTGGCGCAGTTACTGGTTAAAAATTAAAATAAACATCATTTTGCTGACGTAAAGAAGATCTTAAAATGGGGTAAAGCATTCAGCTAGGGTTACGTGCGTAGAATAGAGAATAAGCTAAAACATATCTTCACTAAATTTCAGCTTTCTACGACGGATCGTTCGTGAGATACAATATTTCATTTCAAAGTTAGATCTTCCTAACAGTGTTGCCAGTTAAAATATCGTTTTTTAAAAATAATTTTGAAGTTATTTTTCACAACTGGTGTGAATGTGAGGGTTCAGCGATCAGGATGAATTAATGTTACTACGGAAATACTTTTAAAAGTTAGTAGAATGTCGAAATTCCTAGGAAAGTAGATGTTAACTGGCAACACTGTTGGGGAGATGCCTTGAACTTTATAATGAAATATCTCAGAAACGATAGGTCGTAGAAAACTGAAATTTGGTAAACATATATGTTTTAGATGATTCTTTATCTTTTGCACATAATCTTAGTTGGATGCTTCACCTCTTTGAACCAGTGATTGTATGATTTTGTACTTCGTTTTGGAATTAACGCGACTTCTTTTTCGCAAGATTTGGAAGCATAAAGAAGCAAACCAAACAGGAATTGCTTCAAAACTAATTTGGGTATTGCTCGAATGAACGGAGTTAAGACTTACCTGCAAATACAATGAAGTCTACCGTTCCAAATTTTGCGACTTCATTATCCGCTGCCATTTTTGTTGGCAAACTTCAGCTCAAAATATTCACTCTCAAATCTACAACTGATTGATATCCTTCGAAATTAATTAGCGCATTAAATGAATGGCTACTTGAGAGTCGAGATCATAGTTAAGTACTTTGAGTTTTGTAGTTGAGCACTTCAAAATTTTGTCGTTAAAAGTTGAAATACTATAGCCTAGTATTTTAATTTTGCAGATGTTTTTTCGCGTGAACCACTTTTGGTCCAAGTAGATGGATGGACGAAACTGGTGAGAAAATGGAAACCAATTTAAAGCGCCCAAAAAAACTGCTAGCAAATTTGGTGTAGTTTGGTTGGTTCATTGTTTAGATTTTACCTAAGTCTTTTTCACTTCAAGGGTGCGTTACTAGACACTCGTACACTGGACGCAAAACGATGGTTGCCAACCTTCGCGAGTGGTTGCTTGCGTCACTTGCTCAAGATAGGCCAACCATTCCAAACCAATTTTGTCTACGTGAAGTTAACCAACCGCTCGCAAAGTTTGCGACAGGTTGAAACCTTCCAAAGCTATCGATGACGTCAAATTTTGGTTGTTTCACGTCCAATGTAAACGCACCTTAATACGTTTTCGCATCGCAGCTTGTAATATCTCACTAACATATCAACTCAAGTTACACTATACTACGAGAAAAAGCTGCGAGTACAACGAAAATTTTCTTTTTTTGAAATTATCTCGTTTGCTCTCGAGTCTCTTCCTGAAAGGCGTAAGTTTCATATTCTAATCCCGCTAAATGCAAACCCATAAAAAGCTGGGCGTTCGTATAATTCATTTTACGAGATGGCGATGAATTCATTCTTCGATTGCAACATCACAAATACTATGTCTAAAACAGTGACAAGTGCTTAGAAATCGGTTTTATGTGAAGCTTCGATTTTAATATGACATTAATGTCTCAAATCGTGGTTTTTTAACGTGGATTATCTGCAAGATGGTAAAGTAAACATGTAGGAAATCAACAGAAGTTGAAACTAATAATTTCTTATCAAAGTCAAGGAAAAGTTGAGGTACACCAAAGTGTCATTTAAAAGCATACGAAAAAATTGCATTGCTGCCATTTGGACAAATCTAACTCTTTCTTACAGATGTAACAATGCTCATTAGTCCCAACTCAAAAGCAATTGGAATAAGAAATATTCTACTATTTGCCCAGCATTTTGTCTCTGCCATCCTCTGGATATAATTCTCGCGTGTAGGCTATTCAGCTGTGAACAGGGCTAAAATAACACACTGCAAAAATTATTTAAGGTCAAAATTTAATGAAGAACAATAACAATCACGTAATTCGTTTATCAATCACAATACTCGCAACCATAATATATTGCCTATTCCAGCATGCTCTATAGCTGCATTCTAGATAAAATTAATATATGTATCACCCAAGGTATGGAATTCGTTGCCACTATCTTTGCGTGACACTGAAACTTTGCCCCTTTTCAACAACGTTTAAAAGCATATTATTTTAATTTAGCCTTCGAGGATGTTACCACTGTTTGCTGCCAGTACTTTACTGCTCTTTGCTGTGGAATTAGTACCTCTGTTGTGTATTAACTTAATTTCTGTATAAAAGCTATTTGAAAGTTACTACGGCCCCTCAGTCAGAAGCATCAACACTTGTTGGAGTTATCTCAAGGGGTATATAAATTGCAATTACTATTATTATTAACGGCGATCTAACTGATATTACATCAGTTGATTACGGGTATTGAAATGGTGTCAAAAAGCAAAACCACAAAATAGAAATTCTAAATTAATGGTCATATTTTAAATACAAAAGCGCCTCGATTCATGCCGTATTTCGTCACCAAGAACATAAAATGCATGAAGGCGTATAAGATGAAGTAACGATAGAGTAATTTTCACTACTTAATTGAACGCCACAAACAAATTAAATATGACACCTTTTCCTCTGAGCAGAGTCCAAGCCAACTTTGAAGTAATGCGCTGACAAACTGAGTCACTGACCTTACAGAAAATCACTGCATGCAAAAAATTAGGGATATCGAGACTGCACACAATGTAGCTACACATAAGCCGAGAAAAGCTGCGGCATAATCTACTTCGGTGCTTGTAGTTTAAAGAGATCTACACGAGTTATGGTTGGTGCTGCCCGACTCATCCCGAAGAAGAGGGCGCCTAAAAACTTCGCAATACGAAAAAGTCGGGCTACACCTCAAGGTCTGGACGAGAGATTTAAAAAAGAAAACATATCGAGGGATGCCAATATGACTGAAACAGAATTGTCAGTCCCAACATTTTGTCCCGATTCGCGAGGAGGAAACGGAGACGGCACCTTCGCGTTACGGTAGCAGATGAAGGATGTTTCTGTCTACAGTAGTGTTGACTTCAGTGCTCTCTTATTCCAACTAATCCAACTTATCGCGACGAGATAATAAATAAGCTTTTGATCCGAGATGAAAAAGTTCAGCAGCAAACCTTTCTGCATCATTTTAATAATATTTTCGCGTCAAGCAGTTCAAAAATGTAACCAGCTAATACGCTTGATTTTCTTAATTTGTTTCTTAAATTGTTCTCGACCACAAATTACATTTCCCGTGCCGTAATACTTTAAATTTGATGAGGAATTTATATTGTAGCTACAGGATTTGACATTTCATACTACAAACCACAGATTGACAAAAAAAACAAGGCATTGGGACATTAAGCCTACAGCACTTCACCTCAATTCCACCAAACGAACTCGCACATCAATACCATCTTTTAGGTTAGTTCGCAGAAACGACAGGAATTAAAAAAACAAAACGTGCTAGAAAAGTGCGCGTGTTATATGAGAACATTAGGGACTGGGTGAAAAACAGTTCGAAGAACGAGTTTGTAAGATTATACTAGCAAAATCAATAACTAAAACCGTATTTAAAAGCCTTAATGCATAAATAAGTTTTCACTATTACAACATTCCAAACGTTTTATCTTTTCTTTTTCAAAGAATCTGGTATTCCAGTAAGTGGCCGAGGAGCAGGTGCATATTTCAGAGGTGCGGATTTTGGTCGAGCGAAGTCTGGTTTTATTCGACTTTTGTCCGATTTAGGACGATAACCCGAAAAACGGAGTGGTGTTTGAACTCGAACTAGTCCCACAGGACCGGGACACGTGTTTTGGGGAGCTCTGCCAGTGCGCAATGGCGTGTGAGTTTTTAAGCCTCTTGATTGTGGTTTGGGGGTGGAGCAACGTCTCGCCGAGAAACTGAACGGTAGCTTCTGTTCACGACACGATTGTGAACACCGGCCTTCAGCAGGGCGTCTTCGGGTTGCATCTTGATCTGGTCCGATCCAAGGATTGGGATTGACATAGGATGGAACTGGGGGTTCTTTTAGCTTCAACGCTGTAACACCGCAAATAGTTTATGGTTACGCCTGGCCTGAGCAATGACATCTGTACTAAAGCAATACACAAGATTTATGATTTTATTACCAAAGCTGCACGGTGTACGGTCTACACTCTCTTCAAGCTTTTCAACCGGGCAGTTTGACGCAGGACGTTTTTACCGATTAGTGGTCGAATGGATAGGGGGTCTGCTACTGAAGCGGTAGCCTCGGGTTCGATTCCACGTCGGGTCAAACCAAAGACTATAAAAATTGGTATTTGCACCTTCCTGCTTGCGTGCAGCAATTAAAGGGAAAGTGCGAACGAAGTCTCAACCGTGTGAGGTAGACAAGTGGTAGCTTGACTCGAAAACCAAAAGCTCCCTTTTTATTTTCTGGCCAAGGCAACTTGGAAAATAAAGATGTAATTGCCATTATAAAGGAACGTTTTGCGATAAAATGTCGTATCGCCGAGGTCGAAAGTTCTTGCTTTTAAAATTACATGCAATGTGATAGATAACATAAAAATTGAAGCCCTTTTTAAAGGAGCGCGCGTTAACTTTTTCATTTAGAGTTACATATTAGTTCTTTACCTGCAATTCTGTCTTTATTTTCGCGTAGCCAACGTTTGAAGTTCTCTTGCGCTGCTTTTTCCTTGTCTTCCTTTAGTTTCTGTTCTTTCTCTTTTTGCTTTTTCTCCTGCAAAATAAACCAATATAAATTTGATCAAACGCTAAAAAAAATAATGCCAACGAACAAACGGTCATCCAAGTTTTTTTTGCAAAATTATCCGTTTGACTCCGTACGATCGGCAACCCTACATTTCGCAATTTTTTGACATCACATAAAGCACGATTTTGCAAAATTTCTCGCAGACTAAGAAACGTGATTACCAACTGGTAGCAATGAGTAGCCTAACCAAATCTGAAAACTTGGCTACTGCTACTGGTAACTGCAGACCAAGGCTGCTAATACTAATCTACAGTATGGTCGTTTTTGGCTTCAAATTTTATATCATTCATAAGCTAAAAACATCACCGAAACAGATCCAATTTTGATACAGTAGATTATATCCCTCGTATATTGTTACTGATAAATTTGTTCGAATTGGAATCGCTGGCTAAAAGCAGAATCCTAGGCTATTACCTTCCTTATGAACATCGCGGTTCTTAGTCTGCGACAAATTTTGTCAAGTCATACTTTTCTGATATCACAAAAATGCGAAAGGCAGGGCTACCAACGGTACGGAGTCAAATGGATTAAATTGTATTTTCGTGAATATGGGGAATCAATGTCATACTTTTGGGCCTTACTCCAGTCTTTTGCTCTTCTCGGTAAAGTTATCAGTGAATTCGCTATCTTAAGGGCAACCATATCACACGGAAGAATTAAATCACCTTTAATCGTTTTTTCCTGTCGATTTCTTGATGTTTTTCTATCCATAGCTTGAAGTTCAATTCAGCGTCTGCTTTTAATTTCGCTGCCTTTTCAAATTCTATCTCTTCTTTGATTTGTTGCTGACGCTTTTCGTTCAATTTTTGAAGCTTGATCTAAAAAACAATGTTTCGAATTTGTACTAATATTCAATAGATTCAAATGTTAACCCTATAAAGACTAAGCGGGGTCGATTATCACCCAGTGGTTCTTTCTTTCTGCATATCTCAGAGATTAATCGCACCAACAATTTGAAATTTCTTGACTTTGTCCCAAATTTAGTTATCATTCACTTACCAAAATTTGAAAGTGTTATTACTTGTATTTTGAAAGTTATTAGCAATTAATTAACTGTATGTTCAATAAAACTAGCTTTAACAAGGTTTAAGATAAAAAAGAGAGAAAGTCTTAGGAGCGCAGTGTGGGAACTGGCTAAACTAACAAAGTTTCACGCTCACTGAGATTGAAGAATGCAGAGAAGGATATCAAAAGGTCACGCAAAAGTTACTCAATTAATCTCCTTATGTCAATAATGATCAAATTTGCTTTGCTAGGAAAAAGCTTTAGAAATCATCATTTATTAGTCTGGTAGCGAAAGCCAAATATCCTGTTCAAAAATTTCTCGCTGAAAAAAAGAAAGCATAATTTCTTGATTTTATTTGCTGTATGTTTGTGTATATTGTTATTGTTGTTGTATATTGTTATATTGTTCAAATCAAATTTGTGTTCAACGTATGTCTTAATAATTAAAATAAAGACCGTAAAATTAACGACCAATTGGTCAAGCGATAACGCGTTTGCTTCTGGAACGAGAGGACTGAAGTTCGAATCTCGCGCCGGTGAAACGGAACACACTGTTGCCGACGGCTAGCCACCGCTGCGACTTTATTTTGAAGAGCTATGTTGCCCGAGGGAGATGGGCTACGTAAACTCGTTACGCGTTTCGGCGTAATACAGCGAGTATCATGAAGATTTGATTGGACATTAAAATTATAGTGCGCCAGTACGATTATTTGCCAGTCTCTTTATCAATTTTGCCGCAAATCAGCGCTATAAAAATAAATAAACAAAAACTTTTGTGTAAAAATCAAGGAAACATAGTGATGCCAATGTCATAACATAGTAATGTAACAAAGTTTGAAAAAGGTTTGCCAAACAACAATTTACAAAAACCAAAGAATTTATAAGACATGTATCTTGAGAGTTGTGACTATAGTAGTGAGTATGAATATTGGCTTAGAATGTGCGCAGTAAATAGATTAAAATTCCTACATTGTATTAAAAATTATGCTTTTTTTGGATAATATCACTTATAATTATGGGTGGGTAAAAAACAATTAACTTTAGAAACAGAAAAGCGCGGTGGTGAAGAAGATCATGAGCTTTACGCCACTTGATGCAGCAATACACCAACAACAAGGCCATAGTCAGACGTGTAGTGTACTCAAGGGTCTGCAATTTGCAGTTGGGGTTCAATACATTTCGTCGGACACAAGAAGGCTGAAAAAGAGAAAAAACTTGGGGTCGATTTCATTCAAAGATAAGGCGAAGACTAACCAAAAAAGATCCTCCATATCTAAAATTGAAGCTAATATCGCTAAGTTGTAAAGAGAGGAAGTAAAAAAGAAAAAAATTTGTCAAAAGGCCGAAGTTCTAACATTTTAACCCCGAATCCTATCATAAAAACGTGATGCCTGTTTGTTAAAACCGTAAAATTATGAGCATCAGCAGAAAAAAATAAATGCTTGCAATTTAAAAATTTACTTCACTGCTTAACTAGTTAAAATTGTCAGTTCAAATGATAAATCGAACAAATCAGTCATTTTTAGGCATTTGTTAGTATAAAGTTCTGCAGTATCTTCAATATTTCTGACGTGATATATTTTTCAGTATCATAAAGAGCTTACAGTATAAGCCGTTAAAGAGTATAGTTAATTTTTAGTAAATAGGTAAGCAGTTTGGTTCTGCTTACGCAAAGAAATGATTATTTGCAAGCTTGAATGGGGCCAAAATCGTTTTATGTTTGAGGCTGAACCCAAATGTCATACATAATAATTTTAAATGCTTTTGATATGATTATTTGGTGTGTTTTAACTTAGCCATGGCTGCTTTACTAGTTTGGCCAATTTTTGTAATTTGGAATGTTTGCGAAAATTTTTTTCCTGTGTGTTCTACGATCTCCTACTGTTACAGTTTATTTTGCTGTTCGCGAGTCATCAGTTTTATGACGTCATAATTACGTTGCAATTTGACTTGACTTTGTTACTATAAGCTCGTATAGTTTGGATTTCTCTGAATATTCGAGCGCTTTTGCCGTTAGTATAAATAGGTGGGTTTTTCTACTCTATCATTCTAATAATTCGAGGATTTTAATAATTCTAGCGTTCTGAATATTAATTTTGTAGATAGTTTCGCCGAGATTGCGTATCTGTGATTGGCTTGTTTTGCGTAGTGTGCGATCTTAATTGGTGGATCGCAATAAGTTTTAGTGGAGTGATTTCCTCAGCGACAATTTGTTTTGTTTTCAATCTTAAATAGAAAGTTCTTAATTTCAGGTTAGTGTGCTGCTTTTTGCAATTTAAGAAGTTTAACTGAACTATCAACTGCAATTTTGATTCATCAATTAGCATCTTAGTGGTTCTCTGGTTTAAGTGGATGTGGACCACAATTCTGGAGATTGATTAAAGGCTGAACTCTAGCCAAGTATCAATATCGCGACACCAAATGAATTGCCAGAGCTCATTTACAACAATTCCTAGAGCGTGCTACATATTATTCGCTATAAAACTATAATTTGTTTTGGAAATTAACTCTTTACTCGGCAGTGAATTAAGCGGTGAGGATTTATCCAAAGTATTAGATCGTCACTCTCTCTTCCTCGTGATTGAAGGATAAGGAAGTATGGTACACTCAGTCATATAATGTTTTGATGAAAGAAGAACCAATCGGTAAAAAGTTATTTTACGGTGAAAACAGAAAATGAAATCACAATTGCTCAATCAACTGATCAGTGATTATGTTACCGTTTTAATCATTAGCACTTTGTTGAATTAATAAAATTTTCAACGTTATTACGATAGAAATGGTAGCGAAAGAAGGGTTTGCTAAACGTAATAATAGTTTAGGTTTATTTCACCCAACGCTACGAATACGCGCAGGCAGGAAACAGCAAAGACCAATTGATCGCTGAAGTCTATATTGTTCCTACAAGCAGCATTATTCCACAAAGTTCAAATCAAATCTTTAGTATACTTGCTGTATTACGCCGAAGCGTGTAACGAGTTTACGGGGCTCATTTCCGCGTCATTGCACCCCGAAAACATAGCGCTTTTGAAAGAAATGTTGCAGCGGTGGCGAGCCGTTCTACAAAGTTTCAAAATACAACATAAAAATAAAAAGAATTATTACTACTGTATGTCTGAATTATTAATGTAGGAAACGATGAGGTAGTTCTGAAACTACGCGATTAAAAACGATTAACAATAACTTTGCTCTAAGCGACTATTTTTACAAATATTTAATACAGTAATACATGTTGCGATAGATAATGAAAAAAAAATTTTACGCGTCATATTGTGCAGTACTAAAAAAACAAGATGTCTCTGCTGCTTTTTCTGGCAACAAACAATACTGCTTATCAAATTAATTAGACATTCATTTTTTGTGTCAATTGAACAAATATTAATCGGTTTATTGTAGCTTCATGACATACACAACAAAAAAGGATTATCTTTTGAAAAAAGAAAAACAAAAATTAAAAAAAGCGTTTAATATTGGCAATGAAGAAAGCCGCGAATAGGTAATGGTTTTGTAAAATTAAGCAAACTTCATTTAAGAATATTATTCAGATTAATTAGAGTTGCTGCCCTGTTTACTACGAGTTCAACAAGCTCAGTTAATCTGTTTGTCAAATTTGCACGGTTGTTTGAAATTCAGTCATGCTGAAACAATCCATCAACTTATCTGGTTGTTTTGATATCGCGTAAAAGAGAAATCTTTGTTTCTTTTAACAACGCTAATCGATAATTTCTTTCGACTGAGCCATCTCATAATTAATGATTATATCTTGAAAATTTTAAAGCATGATATCAAATAAAACATTTTTGCAGAAAGACTATTAAATTTGCTACACGTTGCAGCTTCAAATTGTTTTCTACGTGGCGTAGTTCATGAGATACAGCCGCGCAAAGTTCTGGGGTCGATTCTGCAAAACCTTAGGCCTGGGAAAAAAAAAAAGGCTTAGTTCGAATAGGGTTAAATTATGCTTTTACAAGTCTCTACGATACATAATTAAAACAATCAATGGATTGATTGAAAATGCTGACCAGATTGGAATTTCTCTGCTGTTAAGTTACGGTCGAACCAAGTCAACTGCCAGCCAACATCAGGGATAGTTGGCGGTCAGCGGGTTTGCGGTCAATTGTCGTGGACCCAGCTAAGGTTTGCTGTGAATTTTGATATTTGTTCGAGGTTTCCGTCATATACCTTTTAAATGATATTCTTTTTCAATTTGTAGTTAAGATAGCCAATAATCAAATAACTTGAACTATTCTCAGTTTTGACTTAACTTTTTGTCTTCGAAAAAAATACTACCGCATTTTTCGGAACATAAAGTGTACTTAAGATTTCTACAAAATCGACAGGGCGTCTTTATACTCAAATGAGCCAAATGTAAGGATCAGGTAATGCGCTCTTTCTCTTCATGACAGAATTTGAGCTACTTAGAGCTATATTAAGAGTTTTTAGAGTTTTACGATAAGTTGTACTTAAACGGGTTGAAGAATCCTATTAGGTTATGAGTACTACGTGCAATTGTGCACTATTCGGTTGTCATGAACTGGGAATTGTCGAAAAAGGTAAAGCTCTCAATTTTCAAAACAGTTCTACTTCCCATTCTCACCTATGTCATAAATCTTGCTCAATGACCAAATGGGTACGATCGCAAGTGCGAGCGTCTGAAATGAGGTTTCTACGAAGAATCAAAGGAGTTACGTTACTTAACAAGGAGCGTAGCTCCGAGATTCGAAAATCTCGTAAACATCGAACGCGACAGCAAATTGAAAAATCTCAGCTTAGATGGTTAGGCTACGTGAGCAGAATACCTTTAGAAAGACTTCGCAAATAAGATTTACTTGCCAAAGCAAATGGGAAAAGGCCAGTTTGACGACCTAGAACTGCAGTAAATGAATCAATTTCATTGAGGATCTTGGATGGAATCGCTTGAGACTTCACCCAAGCGAAATCATAGATGTAATTGAAGACACTGTGACCGATCAATCTCGAGCTGTTGCTCCCGCAACCCTCATGGGAAAGCAGGGTATGAAAAAAGAGAGAAATTATGCGCAAAGATAAAGAATAATCTAGGACATACCTTCACTAAATTTCCGCTTTCTACGATCTACCGTTTCAGAGATATTTTGTTTTAAAGTTTAAGATATCTATCCAACAGTGTTGCGATTTAAAATCAAATTTGTTAGAAACCGGATATCCTACTTAATATGTAAATATATTTTTGTTGCAACACTAATGCATGCTGAAGCCTGCATTCGGGTGCTTTCAAACCAGTTGTAAAAGAAACCTTCAACATTGTTTTACAAAAGATTAAACTTCAACTGGCAACATTGTTGGGGAGATCTAAATTTTGAAATGGAAAGAACTCCGTAACAATGTGTTGTAGAAAGATGAAATTCGGGGAAGATGTGTTTCAGATTATTCTTTGCCTTCTGCACATAACCTAAATTTGATATTTCACCTACCTTTAATTTAGTGCATATTATTGCAAGAAAACAAAAGTAATTTAGTGATACAGCGCTTTATAGTTCGATAATACGACACCTTGGTAATTTTAGTATTGAGCCACTCTTGTTGTTTTTCACGTGCTTGTAACTTTTTTTCGTCGTTTTCTTTTTCCAACTTCTCTTTTTCTTCTTTTTCTATTTTCGCTCGCATTTTCTACGTAAAAGACAGTTTTATATATTGCTGGCAGGCACATAACCATAAATCTGCAATAGGTGGCTGTTTTGGAGGTCTGGGGGCGGAGCAACAGCGCTCGCAATTTTTTTTTTTTTTTTGCACAAATAACTTAATTTTAAGCCTATTTTTATAAAAATTAAAGTTCTTAAAAAGTGGCTTAGAAATTAGCAGTGCAAAAACTTGATTAAACTGGTTGCATAAATGGCTATTATTTACAACCAAAAAAATCATAAAATCCCATGGTTCAAAAAGCTTACAAAGAGTAATTTATTTTGTCTATATTTTACAAAGAAGTATTATTGGGGGCGGGCTATTGGAATGAGATTTCAGAAGAGTAATTGGTAATTAACTAACATTGAATAGCCTCCCCCCCCATTCCTGAGCTTAAAGATAGCCTCCCAAAAAAAATTGATGAAATCTTATGCTCAGCATTTTTCAACAAACGATCAAATTTGATTGCTTATTTCAGGCCATTTTTCAAACTTTTTACTGATTTGTGAGTTTCATTTTTGACAAGATAGTCCTCTCCCAATCAAAAAATGTTTCAAAAGTTGCTTTAAACCATTTTTTAGTCCATTCCAGTGCAAAGGGTAGTCTCTGAAGTGCTGAAAACGTGGTATTTTCCTTATTCTGCGTTTTTCAGACAGGTCAATGGGGGGGGAGGCTATAGCCAACTGCGGCAACATTACTGCAAGCTGGATTTGTTAAATGTCACTTCAAAAACAAGCCAATAGCATTCATATAACAGTATTAATACTAGTTAAGGACAAAGTTTTGCAAATTTGATACAGCAGTGCAGCATATATTCAAAAAAAATTTGATTATCACTAAAGTTCAAGCAGCCCAACAAAAACAATAAAGTTAAACAGATCAATTCATGCAGTGGCATAACCAAGGGAGCTAGGGGAGCTTCAGCCCCTCCTAAGCCACGTTACTTAGAAAATTAAACCAAAATACAAGTGTTTAAACATGTTTTGAACTGGACCTGTAAGTAATAGGGAGCTTAATGGGCTAGGCAATTTAACTCTTTTGAACGACTTCTGAATTTTAGCACTTTAATTCCTTCAAATGGCTCCTAAAATGTGCAGCAAAATGTGATCCAAGTGGCACTAAAAAGACTTTTTTCCAAAAAATCGCCTGGCGGCTGAGGGCTGCAGGTGAAAAACCTCTTAACCACAGTAAGGTCAGCAGCTGTACAAAATATACAAATTGTGTCCAAAATGTAAAGCAAACCTTTAACTTGGACTGTTCTCTCTCAACTTTAATTTTGGCCACCAGCCATTTTTCCCATACACTGAGATTACACATATCATCAGATTGGTATATAGTTGGGCTTGTATTTTCTTTATTATGCTGAACACGTGCATATTTCTTGTAACTTTGATTACTATTTGGTTGCAGACCAAGTTTAAACGTTGACGACAATCTTGGATGCAATTTCCTAAACAATTGAAATGTTGATTACTTAAACAAACTGAACTTCTATTGAACTGGCCAATTGGTAAAGAAGCAACACGTTTGTCTCTGGAGCGAGAGGTCTGAGATTCAAATCTCAGGCTGGTCAAATCATGCATAGAGTTGCCAATGGCTCGCCACAGAGCTGTGTTGCTCAAATGCAACATCATGGAGATGGGCCCCACCTCGTTTTTCACGCTTTAGCATAATGCAGCAATTATAATGAAAGATTTGATTTAAATTTCTATTGATATGTAATTCTAATAGTATTTAAACCAAACCCTACTCTTGACCTTTAAAAAGCAAATGAAAGACGTGAGGGTGAATATTCCTTATCTTTGTTTTACGCTCTTTAACTTAAAGTTTTTCACTAAAATAGTCACTCCTTAGTCCCTACACTTTAACTCACTATCAAATTTCAATCACTTGAGTGGTATAAACAAAACAAAAAGCTTCAAAGGAGCATTAAAGATAAAATGTTTAGAGTTTGTACACCTAGATCAGGTCAGGTTTGATTACAAAGCATCAGTATGGTGAAATCAATTAGATAAACTAGGCAACTGCATTAATATTTAGTACTGTTAAGAATTACGGTAGTACTACATTAGTTGTAAACACAGAGCAAAATCTTGATTGAGCATTGGGGTTCTAGCAACATATAAAATGCACAGGCAGGACTACGACTTTTAGATACGGGATGTTTACACACCGCCAATTATGCATCGATACTTTTGTCCCCTGGACTTTTAGCCGCCAGATGTGAAAAAACATTTTTTCGAAAAAAGCATATTTTGCAAAAAAATTTATTTTTTCCAAAAAAAAAAATTTTGTTTCAAATAACAGTTTTTTTCAACAAAAAACAATTTTTTTTGTTTTATTTGTTCAAAAACGTATTTTTCTTTCAAATAAAAGCTTTTTTCAAAAAAAAAAAAAGTTTTTCAAACACAAAAGTATTACTTCGATTAAAATGTTAATATTTTTGAAGCTTTTTGTCTGACACTTGTCAAGAGGAATCGTCAGAATAGAAAGGGCAGGAAAAGGTGCAGATACAGGAAAAAGCCAAGCAGTAATCGACTGGAAAAGGATCCATGAGAGAGCATCATTTGTGTACAACCTTGAAGTTGAGAACGAATTCTTTTTGTCGGCAGAGGGTGGGTTTAGTAGTTTTGATAAAAGTGACTTCAAAAGCAGAGAGATGGAGGAAGAGTGAAAAAAGTTTCACAAAAAATTGATTTCTAATTGTATTTTTTCAATAATGTCACTATTAAAACTTCTAACCCAGCCCTCTGCCCACAAAAAGAATTCGTTCTCAACTTCAAGGTTGTACGCAAATGACGCTCTCTCATCAATACTTTTCCAGCCAATCACTGCTTGGTTTTTTCCTACTGCTGCTCCTTTTCCTGCGCTCCTTATTCTGATGATTACTCTTGACAAGTGTCAGATGAAAAGCTTTGAAAATATTAACATTTTAATCGAAGTAATACATTTTTGTTTAAATTTTTTGAAAGCTTTTATTTGAAAGAAAAATACATTTTGAAAAAAAAATTATTTGAAACAAAAAAATTTTTAGTTTGAAAAAATTTTTTTTGAAAATACAAAGTGGTGGAAATATGGAAAAAATTTTTTTCTGAAAATACAAAAAAAAAGTAGTTTTTTTACAAAAAAGTTTTTTTTTCAGAAAAAATACTTTTATGTGAAAATACTACTTTAAAAAAATTATTTTTTACCTCTGGCGCCTAAAAGTCCCAGTACATAATTGGCAGTGCCTAAACGTCCATGCCTAAAAGTCACGGTCCATGCACAGGCAGTGTACTGTAATTCACATTGTTAGCATGCCCTAGTAAATCTTGGCAAACAACTATCCTAAAACGCAATAAACAAAAACTTACATAGTCGGGCTGAATTGCAAAAATTCATCAGAATAGGAAGTGTAACTCTCAAAAGAATCATTATCATAAAGTTGCTCTTTCTCATCTTCAACATTAAGCCTAGATGAGGTTGGTTGCTGATAATCATCCATTGTGTTGTTATTTTCAATCACATGTCCCAAAGCTTAGCGACATGGAATTACTATCCCAGTAACCACAGATATTATCAGTTAATTCAAAGTGAAGCAACTACAGATTACAAAAGCTATGTCCTGTTAATGCAAAACCAGCATGTTTCATCTAACAGTACTGTATTGAAAGGCAAACATTTCAGATAAATAATTCATCATTTTATGTGCAGATTTAAAACTGCATACCGGTATCATAATCTACAAGCATTTTAAGTTAGTTAAGGGCAGTTGCCTAGTACTCTTCCAGTTTAGCAGTTCTGTTAGGTTAGTGCGTAATTGAAAATCATATTTTGCAGTTGTTTACAAAAATTAGTGGGAGTCACTATTTCACCAAACATTTTTAAAGTTAAAGAGAACAAAACAAAAATGACAAACATAAATCTGCAGGCACATTTTTTACGGTCCGCGATTATCCTGACGCGACCGACCTGACACGAGACAACTCACCCCGGGAATCCTGACGCCAGGGACATCCTGACGCTAGGGACATCCTGACGCCAGGGACATCCTGACGCTAGGGACATCCTGACGCCAAAAGCTCCAAACTTTTGCGCTCTGTTTTTTTTTCTTTTTCTTCTTTTCGCTCTTCCGCGCTACGCCACAGCTATGCTTTTAACGATTAACGTTCGATTGTTGTGACGTAAGTACAATATTTTCCGTTAATTGCAAACTTCATACGAATCTCTGTTTTGCAGTTCTAAACAACTCAAAAGCGAATTGTATTTTTGCAACAAAAATCATGATGAAATCAAAGTCAAGTTAGCGAATATGTAAAAATGCTGGCGTTAAGTTTCAAACGATGACCGAATGTCGCGATTGAAAGTTATATATGTTTTGCTGTTATTAAACGACCACGTAGATATTTCATGAACAATAATATGTGTGGTTAATTTACAAAGAAAAATGCTCTGAAAGGAATTGTATGTTAAAAGAAAATAGTAAAAATATAACTCAAAGTCAAGTACCGCAAATCGAAATTAATTAATGTAGCAATTAAAATTTATTATTTTTGCCTATTATTATTGGATGACCACATAGCAATTTTACACGCATTTTCATAAAAAAGTTATTAGTTTTTGGTTAGCAATAATTTGTCGATAGACAACATTTGAAAGTAAAGTTGAAATTACGGCTAAGAATGAAAATAGATTAAAAATATTGTGCAATAGTTTGTAATTATCGAACTAATTACTTTCCTGATGGGTGGTTTATTAGGTTTTAACGTCAATAAATGGAGCTATTAGTTTTTGCAATCGCAGTTTTTAACTTTGATAGAACAAAACAACACGGTGAGACGCTTCACATCAGCATGCCAAATTATCGTAATTTCTCACCTTGCAAAATTAAAGCATTTAAACAACAACAAGTTGCTAATTTGGATAAGTTCCAAAATTTTCAGTTCGTTAAAGAGTAAGATCACAAAAATGACAACAAGCTGCTAATCCAAATGCTATCGACAAATTATTGCTAACCAAAAACTAATAACTTTTTTCTTATGAAAATGCGTGTAGAATTGCTACGTGGTCATCCAATAATAATAGGCAAAAATAATAAATTTTAATCGCTACATTAATTAATTTCGATTTGCGGTACTTGACTTTGAGTTATATTTTTACTATTTTCTTTTAACATACAATTCCTTTCAGAGCATTTTTCTTTGTAAATTAACCACACATATTATTGTTCATGAAATATCTACGTGGTCGTTTAATAACAGCAAAACATATATAACTTTCAATCGCGACATTCGGTCATCGTTTGAAACTTAACGCCAGCATTTTTACATATTCGCTAACTTGACTTTGATTTCATCATGATTTTTGTTGCAAAAATACAATTCGCTTTTGAGTTGTTTCTGCAAAACAGAGATTCGTATGAAGTTTGCAATTAACGGAAAATATTGTACTTACGTCACAACAATCGAACGTTAATCGTTAAAAGCATAGCTGTGGCGTAGCGCGGAAGAGCGAAAAGAAGAAAAAGAAAAAAAAACAGAGCGCAAAAGTTTGGAGCTTTTGGCGTCAGGATGTCCCTAGCGTCAGGATGTCCCTGGCGTCAGGATTCCCGGGGTGAGTTGTCTCGTGTCAGGTCGGTCGCGTCAGGATGTCCTGCTTCGCATTTTTTATTAAGGCTACTTTTTTAAGGATGAGGGTTTGAGTTAAGTTTTGGGTTAGGTTCGGAGGTAGTTTAAGAGTAAGGATTTGAGTTAGGGTTAAATTAAGATTCGGGTCAGAAAATATACCGGTACCAGTAGTATGAGGTAAAATTACTTAATTTTAAAACTAAAAGAAAACAACAGACCCAAATTACTTAATTTTAAACGTATATACTGTGGAATCTCAAGGGTATGAATGGTATATACACTAGTGCTTATAAATCGTACCATAGACATGCTGTAGCATGGTAATCTGTTTCGAGGGGGCTAGAAGGCGGTGCACCCTCAAGACTGACACTGAAGGGGGCAAAATATGTCTGGCCCCCTTGGTTTTTTGACAAGTAATGCCCAGTTGGCACTCAAGTTAAAAACGTGATCTGAAATTTCGAGCTGAGATTGAACCAGAATGCGGCCAAGACCTTTTTTTTGGGGGTTTTCACCTGAATTTGGGAGCAAAATTCAGCACTGAAATAGGATTATTACGTTTAAACAAACTTTGCAAAAAGTTTTGCCCCCTCGGAATTGGCTGAATCAACAAAAAATCGATGTCTACGTCCATGATAAAATCGAGGAATTGTACAGTAGTCAAATTACACATAATATAATATTGTAACAGCAGCATCAGTAGCCTACTTTTTTGTTGTTGTGTAAACTACAAAGTATACCTAAACATCTTAAAGCTATACCTGATACTGCAGACTGCATAACATACCAGTATAACTATAGCCTAGCCTAATATTGACAGCAGCATTACTGCTATCACAGTTTTCAGATTGGGTCGCGGATCGGTAGGCCAAGGTTAATAATATCATTATCAATTGCTGTTTCTCAATGCATCAAAAATGCATCGTATTTTGAGCTCACAGCTCAGCTTATAATATACCGGTAATCAGTGTTGGGTATTAACTCATTAATTCATTAATAACAAAGTTAAGTTTTTCATTAACGAGTTAAAAACCTTTTGTGAGTTAACTTATTAACTACTGGTATAACTTTTGTTAATCTACTTTAATGTTTACGTTAATTCATTAAATTTCTAAGCTACACCATGCGTCCTAATGCCATAGTAATAGAAATACAAAAATGAAATAAAAGAAGGCTTCCACTCTATCTATCTTTATTAGAATAGTAAATACCATAGTAACACTCAGAAATCAGAATGAGTAATTTTTATCTCGCATCGAAATGGAATCATTTTATTGGACATCAACTACAGGTTAATAATAAGGAAGTGTCTAGATCATTGGTTCGGTTTCAGACACCAAATCACTGCTGTGCCGGCAGCCTGTTATATTGCTTTTTTCTCATTGCTTTGATTTAAATACGGCACTTTGACACATGAAATGCGAAGCCCAGACAATGTAGTGGCAAGTGCGCATGCCTGCTGACCTGAGGGATAGGGTATCGATTCACGCTGGACACACTTGGCAGAAATAGCGCTAGAGAGCTATTTCGCTTCATGATTCTTTTTTGTTTCTCTAAAACCTTCCGATTAGAGTTAGGGTTCGGGCAGCGATGCCAGCTCGAGAGATAGTAAATTGAACAGCAAAATGAAAAGACCGGCGCCAAAGGTGCAGCAGCAATTAGATGTTGGAAACCGGGCTGGTGCAGCAGACACTGCCTAATAATAATACTGATTTTTTTTTTATTTAACAAATTACATAACTTTTAACTTGTGTTACTGTGCTTTTGTTTTTCAGTTATGTACAGTACAGGTAACTACTTACTGACTTAACTTTAACTTAGTTAAAAAATTGCTTGAAAATTTTTAGCGAATTACGGTAACTTTTAACGAAGTTAACGTTTCTCATTGACTTGCCCAACACTGCTGGTAATAGATATTATTCAGTAGGTAGTGACTATTTCACTAAAAGTTTTCAAGTTAAAGAGAATAAAACGAAAATGAGAAATATTCGTCCGCGCTTATTTTATTTGCTTTTCTGGGTAAAAATTTGGGTTTAAGTTAGGGTTTGGGTGAAGGTTCGATTTGGGGATAGGGTTAGAGTACAGTAAGCATTTGAGTTTAGGTTAGACTTGAGTCAGAATTGACAAAAAAGTAGATAAAAATTTCCGGTGAAATAAAGCCTTCCTATTCAGTAACAGCCTACGATTGGTAGTGGCATATCATTTCAGATATATTTTGTGAATAATCAAATATACCTTACCATACTCACTGTAGCTAACTCACTGATCAGTGCTGAAAGATACTGAATAACTTTTGAGTAATGTAGGCCTAGCCTGGTAACTGCAAGCTTCAGTACATCAATTAAAGTTACATAATACAACAATATCAATAGCATTGGTTGAGAATTGTTACTGGTAGGCTAGGTCTAGCAAACATATTAAATTTGTTAATGTTATTGTTAGCATTATGACTGTTAAGTGTTACTGTATGAATGCAAGTGCAGTAGCACAGTGTACGATTATTATTTACTAGTATTAGGCTAGTACCAGTATCTACCGTTACATTAGGGCTACCTGATTAAAAGGTTTACAAATTGTAAATTACTAGCCTAGTCTCAGTGGTAAAATCATTTCCAATAACTACACAACAACCCAAAAATCAATGCCACAGTTCACTAAAAGTCTACACGTAGGCTAGGCAGTAGGCTACCATCATTAATACAAATAATATTAAACTTTAAATTTACAGTGTAGACAGGTACCGTAGAGCAGAGAGTCACTCAGAAGTGAGCACTTTAGATTTGCAGAGACACAGTGACAGAAACCACAAAAACCACCTATCCTACTTGCATATATGCTGGAGAATCATGGATGCCGGAAACGACTACTGCTGCTACAATCAAATACAGAAGGCCTATGGAATGAAACGCTTGCGCGAGCAAACAGAAAGGTAGACCAAGCCTAAAAGCGTGTTACAGTAGCCTACCTACTGGTATGTTAAATAATTTTAACGTTTACGTTAAATAATTTAAAACCGGTCTTCTAATTTTCAGAAAATACGGCTAAGCTTGCGGTACTTGAAATAGCCTCCATCTATGAAAAACGGAAAATAGCCAATAAAATATCAGGCCGACTGCAACGGCAGAAGCCTACCAACTCAAACAGTCAAATTCTATAAAAAAAAACTTTAATCAAATTTTGACTTCCTAAATCTAGCTGTTAAATTTAAAATTATCAAACAATAATAATAAAACAGAGGTGGAGTCGAGGACACAAGGCTCGAGGCCAAGGCCAAGGACACAAAAAAAATCCGAGGCCAAGGCCAAGGACAGCCTTTCCGAGGACAGACACTCTCGAGGCCAAGGACAGGAATGCTCGAGGTCAAGGACCAAGGACACAAGCGCAAGTGCTCTCCAAAAAAAAAAGAAAAAAAAGGTCTTCACAAAAATTTTTCAAGCGATCTCCAAAAAAAAAAAACAAACAAATTTTCACAAAAATACAAAAAAAACAAAAAACCAAAAAGGTCTTCACAAAAATACAAAAATTTTTCAGGCGATTTCCACAAAAAAAGGTTTCCCAAAAAATTTTCAAGCGCTTTACAAAATTTTAACAATTCAAAAAATAATGCTGTCCTCGAACCGAGGACAGGCCAATTTTCGAGGACTTGAGGCCTCGAGGCCAAGGCCAAGGCCAAGGACTTCAAAATCTGTCCTCGAGGACTCCACCTCTGATAATAATAACATTTATTTCAGACTAAAGACAGTCCATATGAAAAATACTTACACATTGCACATACACAAAAAAAAACTCCAAAAAGCAAGCAGTTCCAAGGGCACTAATATTTGGTATACAAGCGCTCTTGAATTGATTTAAAATACCCAGAATTGTAAAAAGCGTCAGAATTTATCAAATTCGCTATGAGGCAATTCTCCGATTGCAGTAATCGACTGACAAATGAAAACATGTACAGTATTTTCGTAGCAAAGCTTCAAAAGTAGTAATACCAAATGAAACCTGTAATTCACGAGCACTAACAAATCGAGGTAAATTATGAAGAATTCGATAAGCATCATTGTATAGGCTACTTTGATTCGATTGTAAGACGACTTACGAAAGTTATTCCAAAGATGGCAAGCATAAAAAGGCACACAATAACGGCAAAACAACATATTTTTTACCACATAAGAACACTTAGAAAATTTAGCCTTAAGTTTGTTTGCCGCACTGTAACTAGATCTCACTTGAAGAAAAATATCTTCATCTTCAGACAAGTTTGCAGAAATTTTGACACCAAGATACGTCACACTATCACAAAAATTAATTACCTTGTTTCCCATAACAATCTTGGGACTCTGAGAAAGAACAAATCCTTTGGATGGAAAAAAAAACCAACTGATTTTTTACAATTAAATGCAATATTTTATGAATGGTATCGAGCAGAGGTGGAGTCCTCGAGGACACATTTTGAAGTCCTTGGACTTGGCCTCGAGGCCTCAAGTTCTCGAAAATTGGCCTGTCCTCGGTTCGAGGACAGCACTATTTTTTGAATTGTTAAAATTTTGTGGAGCGCTTGAAAAATTTTTGGGAAACCTTTTTTTGTGGAGATCGCCTGAAAAATTTTTGTATTTTTGTGAAGACCTTTTTTCAGTGTTGGGACTATTGCCACTTTCACGAGTCCGAGTCCGAGTGCGAGTCCTTAAGCTACGAGTCCGAGTCTGAGTCCACCAAAACTCAAAATCACGAGTCCGAGTGCGAGTCCGAGTCCGAATGCCACGAGTCCGAGTGCGAGTCCGAGTCCGCCAAAACTGAAGATCACGAGTCCGAGTTCGAAAAGTTCGAAAATTTAACCGTGAAATTTAAAATTTGGCCAAAGTTATTTTAGTATGGACAAACGCTTTCGGAGATTCTGCAAGAAGACGTTTGCGCAACGTTTCTGCAAGCGTTGCACAATCTTCTAACAAGGCCCTTTACACACAAAAAAAGTTGCATTAACGCTTTTGCAAGAACTCTTGTAGATAAAATTTAGTCGTCTACTTCAGCCTTAATTTACACCCGAGTTTGCAAAACTCCTCATGGCCGAGAAAGTCAAAATTCGAGGTTTTCCTTCTTTTATACCAGTATATATTTTGTCTAGCCAGTTCAGTTTTGACGAAGTTTTTTCAGTAAAAGTATGCGAGTGACATCGCATGAAAAATTCTTACATTGTTGTTTGAATTTGCAAAGAATTTTGTAAGTTATTGAAACGACCGACGCTCGCGTCGAGAGCTATTTTGTTTTTACTTAGCCATTTTCAAACTAATGAGTGCGAAATTTCGGACTTTTGCTTATAACTCAAGAGCGGTTTGGTGTAGCTACATGAAATTTTGACAGCAGTTTGAGACTATTGATTTGCATGTTCGTATCAAATTTTGAGGCAATTGGTTACGTGACTTTGGTTTTAGGAACCAAAAACCGCCCCGCAAGTTTGGCGTAAAAAGCGGTCTCATTCAAAAACGGCTTAAGTACGACAAAAAATATTTCACACGGTTATATGTCTTAAGCTACCTTTTCATCCCAACTAACTCACTTTTGGCTGCAATGAGGTTTTTTTTCTTTTTTTTCCTTTGTTTTGCTTTTTTTTCTTCCTAAATCTCGTACGCTCTTCTTCTCCTAAACTACAAAACATCAAAATCTAATTTTTTTGTAAAGTTATTGAGTTGCAAACGCAATTCTGTCTTTCGAAATATTTTGGGGCCACTCCACTGGGAACCCTCCCAAAATCGGGCCCAAAAATTGAATTTTTTGAAAATGAACAAAATGAAAACCGCTCTAACTAGGGCGCTAGTTTCTTTGATATCAGCAGATACTTAACAGACAAGTATTTTGACATACTTTGGGGGGTGCCACCCCTACGGGGACCCCCCAAAAATGGACCCCCAAAATCAATTGTTTGAACAGCTTAACTGAGGGTGACAGTGCTTGTTGATATCAGTAGATATTTAACACACTAATATTTGACGTAGTTTGGGGCTACCAGTCTCCCCAGGGACTCCCCCAAATAGACCCTCCAAAAATGAAGTTTCTGAACAGCTCAAGCTAGGGTGCTAGTTTTTTTATCATATCAGCAGCTACTTAACAGACAAATATTTTGACATAGTTTGGGGGTGCCACTTCTGGGGACCCCCAATAATTAATTTTTTGAATGGCTTAATCTAGGGTGCTTGTTTTTTTGAAATCTGTAGATTCTTGCGTCGGTCGCTGAAAGGGGTTGCTACTCAGAAAACTCCCATCTAGTTTTTCACAGCAGTTAATTACTTTTCGGGATATCAGATTAAGAAAATAATTTTAAACAAATCAAATCTTTCATTATACTCATTGTTCTCTTTTCAATTTTTGTTTTATACTCGTTATATTACGCCGAAGTGTGCAAGAGTTGGCACTGCCCATGTCCACATCATACGGCCTGGGCAACACAGCTCCTTTCAAAAAAATGTCGTAACGGTGGCGAGTCGTTGGCAACAGTTTGTCCGATTTCACTGGCCCAATATTTAAATTTCGGACCTCCCGCTCCAGAGATGAACGCGTTACCGCTCAACCAGCAAAAGAGCTTATTTCAGTAGATTTGTCACAGCGTCCAATAAAAAATAGAGCTTTGTTAGAACTTTTAAGTTGCGTATTAATCAGTTAATGGACAAAAGCGTGCAAAAAAGTATCATCTTTTCGGAAACTGGGCAGACTGGTGGTGTGGTATTGCATTCAATTAATACTGAGTGAACCAAGTTTATGTGCATTTTTTCAGTAGTTTAACTACTTTTGGAAGTAACCTAAAGCCAAAAGTCGACCAGCTGAAGCTAAAAAATAGAAGGACCTTCATAATTTTCATCAGTTTACGGACAAAGGTTGAGGATCATTAAGTTCGCGATCAAGCGCGCAACTAGATTTTGCTGGGGAGCTTTGGATTTGTTGGGTTATATAAACCCTTGAATTTTGGGATTATATTTCTAAGTGATTTTGCGAAGGGGGGCTGAAAGCCCTTTAGCCTCTCCTGATTGCGCCACTTGTCGCCATGGTTTGGTATCTTTTGTCGTTTCATAACTAATAAACTAGAATTGTTATTTTTATTTCAGAGGAAGAACCTCAGTTTTAAATACATTTGTCATTATCTGTACATAATTTAGTGAATGCATTATGCAATTTTTGTTTTTATGGTTTATGAATAATTTGAAAAATGAAAGAATTAGTTTTTGCTGAATTGGCTGTATATGTTTTAACCAACTAACCAATTGGCCAATTTTAACCAATTTTAACCAATTGGCTGTATATCACCAACAGAAAGAATTTTTTTTTGCAAAAACCTTAGAAAATTCAGGCCTAACCAAAGCCCATACACAGAAAAAGTTAACCAGCCCTGCACTGCAGAAGTAATCAAAAAAAACACTTCATGCTTTATCATCTGGATACGGTAATTTTTTTCAGTCTTATCAGCAATTTTTTGAATGCAAGCTAATTCTTTTTAGGTTTTCATTCTCCATTGTAACATTAAAGAATCAGGTATAAAATTTAACATAACTTAACACGGACAAAACTTATTATCTCCCTCCACTTCCTGCGAATACTTGAATAGTGAATACCTTTCAAGAACTTTTCAGCCATGCGATATCTTGAGCATATTTTACCTACCGGCATCATCGCAACAAACGTAATCAAACCAATGACACCAAAACGCTAAAAAAATGCGGTTGCCAAAATATAAAACCAAATTCAATTAGTTTTCATTTTGATTTGGGTAAGAAATCTCTCCCTGCCAAAGATGATGCATTGCTTGTCACATTTATATTTTGTGGATATATAGTAGCTCTGTAATAAGACATTACAATAAGACATTCAACAAAAATCACGAGTCCGAGTCTGAGTCCCCTCAAATTCTATGAGTCCGAGTCTGAGTCCGAGTCCCAAGGGCACGAGTCCGAGTCCGAGTCCTTAAAAAGTGGCCTCGAGTCCGACTCGAGTCCGGACTCGGACTCGAGTATTCCCAACACTGCCTTTTTTTTTTTTTGGAGAGCACTTGCGCTTGTGTCCTTGGTCCTTGGCCTTGGCCTCGAGCATTCCTGTCCTTGGCCTCGAGAGTGTCTGTCCTCGGAAAGGCTGTCCTTGGCCTTGGCCTTGGCCTCGGATTTTTTTTGTGTCCTTGGCCTTGGCCTCGAGCCTTGTGTCCTCGACTCCACCTTTGGTATCGAGAGTTTTAGGGAATATGTGAAGGCTTGTCAAGGACTAGTACATACAGACAAGGATGGCAGTACGGTACGGTACGTTCAGAATTTGCGTAGCCTACTACGTACCTCGCACCTTGAACCGTACGGTACCAGTGTACCGTACTTCAGTTCAATTTTTGAAGCGTACCGTACCAACGTACCGTACCCGTACTATTACAAAAAAAAAAGGCGTACCGCACCAGCATACCGTACTTCTTAGCAAAAATTGAGACGAACCGTACCGTACTTACGTACCGTACGGTTCTGCCATCCCTGCTTTTAGCTACTCGCGACTTTAACTGCCTTTAAAATCACTAGCCTATAAATCAGCGTACTCAATTCACACATTTAGGGTCGGTTTTAGCGGTTTTTTGCCTCTGTGTGCGAAAAGTCTGGGTTTTTTAATTAAAAGAGCGTACCAACGTACCGTACCCGTACCATTACAAAAAAGGCGTACCATACCAACGTGCCGTACCCGTACCATTACAAAAAAAACGTACCGTACCAGCGTAGCGTACTTCTTAGCAAAAATTGAGGCGTACCGTAGCCTACCGTGCCAACGTACCGTACCGTACTGCCATCCTTGCATACAGATACTAGACTAATAGAGAATAAAAACAATAAGCCTTTTTACATGTTCACTTGTTTGTTTTTTTAAAAAAGAAAAATACATTTCATTAATAAAAAAATTGTTGGAAAAAATAATGGTAATTGGTAACATTTCAGTGCTCAAAACGTTATTTTTTGTTGCAATCAGCCGCAGCGAGTTTTCTTAGATTTTCAGCAGCACCCTCTTATGTAACACGCTTTCAAACACGTTGATTCAATTCATTTGCAAGCGAAAATTAAAGCTCTCTTCGCGGCGTGGTCGAATGACTGCTAATAATCAAGATGAGGCGACAAGAGTCAAAAAGACGTGTCCAAATTGCGGTCGACAGGCTCGGTTGAACAACCTATAAGCTGGTGTGATTTGTTAGATAATTTCGAGGCTGTTGATTTGGTTTGGCATTTGAGGGCTTGCGGGACGAGCCCTAATGCGGTCGACAGGATCGACTGAACAACCTGCAAGTGATTAGGCTGGATTGCTTTATTAAGCTATGCTGCTGGACAAGGATAGCAGTACGGTGCAGTACGCCTCATTTTTTGCAAAAAGTACGGTAAGCGCTTGTTGTGAAGATACGGTTACGGTGCGTCGGTACGCTGTTTCAATGTGCGAACTAGACGTACTAACGTACCGTACCAGGCAAGTAGGCTACGTTACGTAACAAAGTTTGAACTCGCTGACGATGCTACTTACCGTAGCCTACTCATTTAAGTATGATGCATTGTTACGTGTCTGTAAGTTATTTTTGACCCGTGTTTTGAGTGCTGACTATTTATTCTCTTCTTCTTTCTTCCCCTAAAGGTAGAGCCAATATAGGCGTCATATGAGTTGAAAAGCTCCAAACTCAGCAAAAATGATATTCATAAATTCATTTCCTGTTAACGGACTAAATTAACTTACGTTTAGGCGACTATGGTTAAGGTTTTTATTGTGAATGTCTTGGACCATTCATTCATCGTACCGGTACTAACCAGTTTGCACTGGCAACACTTGCTGCGTATTAGCACGAGTTTTATAGAAGAAAGCAAAGAAAGGAGCTCTTTTTTGTGGCATAGGTCTAGTAATTATCGCTGTTTGTAATTTCGAAAGATTTTTCAATCGCAGCTTCGTTAGTGCATTTGAACTTATTTTTATCTTGAAATTAGATTGGACTGTAAAATGTAACTTCCAAAACACAAAAAGGCCACCATAGCGATAAATTTTTCCTTACAATCAGCTCAACAGCGTCAATACGTGTTCTAGAAGCGAGTGAATGAAAAGAAATGTAAATTACACGCAAAATATTGACGAATTAATGGACTTTATTAAGTTCCGTTAATTAAAGCTGAAAATAAAGGATTAACGTCAACCACTATGCGTCAACGGAGGTGTGAAGTTGGCTGACGAACCAGTGATTAACGAAGCTAACGTTTTGCATTAACTTGCCCACCAATGCATAACTTCTATTTTAGAATATATATGCAGTTAAACCTTTTTTTTAAGCGCGGAAAACGAGAACTTCGAAAAAACCTTTGCAATTTTTTTTACCTACGTATCGCACGTTTTAAGTACGGTACGTTTAGAGCGTACCATCTAATGAAAAGTACGTAGGTACGGTACGCATACAATTTTTTTTTTGGTACGTTACGTTAGTATGGTACGGTAAATTTTTGAAGTACGCTATGTTCAAGTTTTGTTGCACCGTACTACCATCTTTGCTGCTGGAGTTGAGTTTTGCTTGTTGCTATTTCGTTTGTTGGATTTGATATATGACGTCATCGGTTGGAGCAGTTGCGTGGCTGCGACAAAGTAAAGCGTGAGAAAAGATCATGTGCTGACATTTGTTTTAGTCCGATTTCATTATTGTAAACAGACGAGGGGATAGTCCTGCCTCCCCCCCCCCAATTGGCCTGCCGACCGAAATGCATAATAAGGAAAATACCACCTTTTTAGCACTTCTCAGACTGTCTTTTGTACTGGCATAGGCTCAATAAATGATTAAAAGCATATTTCGAAACGTTTACTTCGAGAGCGGGGAGGGAGAGGGACTAATTTGTCAAAAATTAAACTCATAAATCAGAAACAAAACTTTGAAAAATCGCCAAAAATTGGTAATCAAATCTGATCGCTCATTGAAAAATGCTCAACATAAGTTTCATCAAAAAGTAGATAAGCTCAGGAATAGAGGTACAGGTGCTATTCTGTATTAGTTGATTACCAATCACTTCTCTCAAACTTCATTCCATTAGCCCCCTAATTATATCTTTCTTTATAAAACATAGATGAAATAAATTACTCCTGTCGTAGACAGCGAAAACTTTCACACGAAAAATTAAGAAATTTATTTAACTGGCTAAGCTTTCTCAAACAATTTGACATAGTTTCAACTTCAGCGGTGGAAACTATAAACAGTAATGTTGTGAATAAAATTCTGCTTTCGCTGTAGTTCCGCTGTACCGTTAAACTGTTCTTTCAGCAAATTCATATATTCATAATGGATATTGATGTTGTTTGGTCGAGAAGAACAAGCAAAACTCAGAATAAAAATCAATCAAGAAAATATTTGTCTGTAACATCGACCTAGCGACACTCCTTAAGAGTTTTATTGAACTATCTGTAAAGGATTGTATGATTTACCAGCTTGTAAATACAAGAGCTGAAATTTTAGCAATAGTTACCTCCGACATAGCCCATTTATGATGCTAGTATAATCATGTTTTTGCACTGCTAATTTCTATGCCACGTTTTAATGGCATTAATTTTTATCAAAATAGCCCTTTAATTAAGTTATTTTTTCCCATTTTTTCGATTGCTGGGGACTCTGCCTCCAAACACTCAGCCTCCGGCAGCTGAGGGGTTTGCCCCTCAGACCCCCGTAACAGCCCCTCCATTGCAGATTTCTGGCTACGTGTCTGATTGTAGGCTACACACATAACAACGTAAGTCTTCTAATGTATATAAAACAATTTATAGCCATGCCTGTTATTGCTTGCAATCATTACAACAACTAACAAGTTTGTATGTATTTAGGCTTAAATTTTTTAAGTGACCGTTAAGCTAAGTGGGGAGTTTCAACCAGGGATGTAAAAGCGTCAATTCGTGAATTGCTTTCGCGCCTTCACCACTTGACGTAGTGTTTGCTTAAAATTTTTTTATCTTGAATTTTTTAAAATTTTTTGGTGAAAGTTTTTTCCAGATAGCTAAAGTTAATTGGCTTTGTTATCATCACTTTAGACGTATAAAACCAAATCGTGTTATTGGTTTCAGTGGTTTATCATCGCAAGGAACTAAGCATAGGCGGAGAAAGATATCGGATTGGAGAGAGACCCAAAAGCGAATCGTCCAAGGTCCATAAATGTAGCCAGGGGAGCCCAGAGGGCCCGTCCCCCCAATTGAAATGCCATCAGTGATTTCTTCAGTTTCTTTTACCATTTTTCCAGTACAACAGGTATACGCGTACAACAATAATTAACAATAATATTGACGACCACGGGGCCCGGGCCCTATCAATTCAATTTTGCCTACCAATTGAAATGTATAACCCAGATGAAATTAAGCTAGGGTTTTTGTCCAAAAAGATGCTACCTCAGACCCTCGTCTAATCTTTTTATGAACGTATTGCAATAACTAGGGCAAATTTATCATATGGCACAGTGCCAGGAGCCCCGAGCTCGGACGGTAAGAATCTTTTTTTGGTCTTCACGTGTATTTGGCAGGAAGATATTGCAAAAATCTCCAAAGTCCCAGGGGCACCGCTCAATGTAAATCCAGCCCGGGTGATAACATGGTTAGTAAGCGTAACCATGTATTGTACCATTTTTCAATAATAATTCACCTCCACCTCGCCAGTTTTCACACGGCAAAATACTTTTGAAAAAAATTACCTAGGGAAATTCTCATTGAACAAATTATTGAATTTGAATTGAGGGGATCTGGGCCCCCTGCTAGACGTACGTGTGTTCTACAACTGGTTATTTCCATGACAAAACAAACCTCTATGAGTGGGTTATTAATTACTGCTAAAATATTGCAGGAGGCAATGTACCTTACTTCCACTACCTGAGCCAAGTCACTTACAAAATTTAACCCCAAAATGCAAGATTTTAAAAGTGGTTTGGACTTTTATTATTGTTAGTAAAATTGTTAGTAAAAGGAGGACTATTATTGTTAGTAAAAGGAGGATTAAACAATTTAATTTGTTCCGTTGGCTTTCAAATGTTAAAAGTATAGTTCGTTCAAATGGTTCTAAACATGTGCGAAACGTGATCCAATAGCATTAAAATAACGTTTTTTTCCAAAGAATTACAAAAAAACGTCCAGTGTTTTGCGGCTTTGCCTTGTCTTGCGGCTAGGGTTCCGCCCCCAGATCCCCGGCTGTGATACGTTTGAGTTCCACTAGTTTACCCTACGCATCTACCAATATTGACATTTTCTCTTTTTAACTTTTAGTTCAAGCCCTCTCCCTTCAACAAAACCCTGGTTAAGTGCAAAACCAGGCCACGATTTCGATATCTTTTCCCATAAGAAGTTCCTCTTTCCAAAATTCTGATGACGTCATTTCATGCGATTTGTGGTTTGGGCCCGCCCCAATCAAAAATCTTGGCTACGCCTATGCCAAGGTCCAGTCACATAGCCTACAGTATGTTTTAGCTAATGCATTAAATTTCTCTGAAAGTTCATCCAGAAATTTAAAAGTTATGAATGATTACGTATTAGGGATCTTTCTTGTCGAATATCAAACATCGCGTTGCTTATTTTGCAACATATTGCTAATTTCCCACAATTTTTGCAGAATAAGCAAAGCGAAGTTTGATTGTCGAACATCGCTTTCTGTATTTTGGAAGATATTTTGTCTAGTCAATACTTTTCTAATGTCACGAAAGTTCAAAACGCGGGGTTCCTAATTGGTACGGAGTTAAACAGATTAAATCTATTTTCGCGGATAAGGGAAATAGTGAAACAAGGCTTGGGGCCTCTCTTTATTATCTCAAGTAGTTCTCAATCCTTCAATGAAACCGATTTTGAGCAGTATCTCTTTAATTATCATGTTTTCCCCTGTTTGCCTATCAAGAACGTGTCACTTTTTATTACAGTAAAAAAAATTTAAATGCTGGAACTGAAAACTTTGTTAGGTTAGTATATTACGCTGTGTTATATGCCCGCAGATTTTTCAGAATGGAAAAAGCCCTAAATGCTTGAAAAATCTCTGCATCTTAATCAAGACTAAAATAGAAAATTTTGAAACACTTTTAGATTTAAAAATCAATTTGCGGGCTGCATTCTTCATCTTTGAGTTAATGGAAATGAGGGGATAGTCCCGGATCTAAGTAAGCAGCAAGCCTTCAAAAGGTTTCTTTGCAAATGCTATCAAATAAGTTTTTTTCTTATATACTTAACAAAAAATTGCACCACATTCCAGTTTTCGATCTTATTCGAATAGCTAAAGTGGAAGCTGGAAACCAGGGATGTGTAAGCGGAAGCAGCAAATTTTCGTGGAAGCCAAAGCTGGAGTCGGTAAAATGGTGCCGCTTCTAGTTTGGCTTTTCATATCAAACGTCAAAAACTTGAATGAGGTGCAGTTTTTTGTAAAGCATGTGAAAAAACTTGTAGTTTAAGAAACCAGCATTTGCTAAGAAATCTTTTTAAAGATCTGTGGTTCACTAGATCTGGGGCCAGCCCCAACCCTTACCAATTCAAAGATGAACCATGCAGCCTATATCAACTCATTTTCAAATCTAAAAGTGATTGACAACTCGTTGTTTCAATCCTAAGATTTTGAAGATTTTCTCAAAAAATTTTGGAGCTTTGTCCATTAAAAAAAAACTAGGGACATATTAATATTGCATAGCATTCAGTGGTCAACAAAAATAAAGTTTCCAGTTCCAGCATTTCATTTTTCTCTCTGTGACAATATAATATTCTTTGAAAAGTGCAGGAGAAAATATCGGAATGTCTCTTAAACAAAGTATGATTTTATAGAACTTTTAAACATGATATACTATATAATGCGTTTCTTATTGCAGTGCCGTTGCTACAGTATATTAAAAAGGATTATCATCTCTTATATGAATATCCACAAAATTTTCGCAATGTTTTTTTATTTTGCAGTCTTAACAATACCCGCTGCTGCGCAGAAATTTGGAGCAATGCTTCGTATAAAAACCGATTATTAAAAAAACTCTGCGATTGTTGAGGTTTAATTAGCCCCAGCAAGGCTAAATAATTATTATAGCCTCGTAAAGAGCTTCACGCTACTGCAGCTGCGATTAAAACATTATTATACCGAGCGCTTGGGAATCCATGCCGGAACTCCAATAAGCAATCGCTCCTTATTTTGGTATATGGTGAAGTGATTGGACATTTTGATTTTGGGCCGCTCCCAATATAAGTTCGTGGCTGCGCCTATGCTCAGATCCTTGCAACGACAAACCGACTTCACATTATGGTTTCAAATGTACTTTTTAAGATGATGAAAGCATAAAACCGTTAAAGCTTGACAAATCTGAAAAAAATTCTTGCCAAAAAAATTTTTGGAATAAAATTTTTAGATAAAAAATTGTAAGCAAAAATAAAGTCATCAAGTGGTAGAAGCGGAAGCGATGAGGGTGGAAGCGAAAGCGATTCAAAAACTGCCCCTTCCACATCCTTGCTGGAAATAGCATACTTTTACCGCTTCTACAAAATTTGCCGCTTCTACTTCCGCTTCCACATGCCTGGTTGCAGCCTCTTAGCCCCTCTGATTACGCCACTGGTCTCGATGACTCAGATATTAGCAAGCCTTTGCGAAGTTGATACCTCTGCCTCAACTCTCTCTCGGGCTTACTAAATGCAAGTTTGTGTGTTTGGGATTTTTTAGGTAAAGGTTATATAATCATCATTTTTGAGCATCGGACTGCATAAACTGGCAGCTCCCAACCTAGTTTTCGCAGTTAATCTGTGACAATTTATACTATAACAAATGCTTAGAATGTGTTTGGCTTCCGGAATTCCGCCCTCCTGACCCTCTTGAGCTTACAGCGCTCCTTTAGAACCCCTTACTGAAAATTAGCTACATATTCTATCTTACGGTATGCGTTCAATAACTTATTTTGTAATTAACCGGCTTGTTATGAGTGATTGAATTCTTAAAGTTTTTTTTTTTATCTTTTTATTGCAAAAAGTGGCGATATGAAAGCATGCTGTTTTTTGTTCTTGATAAAAGATTTAATGACATTTGTTTGATAAATTCTTTGAAAAAAAAGCCTGAATTTTTTTACTGATTTCGTCCTCCCCATTCATTTCAGATTGGCGCCCCCTCTGGATAACGTACCTGAGCGTACTTTGGCAAAATCGTTGTTGGGCTGAGCCTATACCCTAACGGCAGCATTGGAAATACGATAGGTTTGTTAAAATACATGTATTTTGCAAAGAAAAAATTGAGCAATTGATTAAAAGGGATCTAATTTTACATCAATCGTATGGTATAGTTCTATAAGCTAGGCTTATGGACGGAGGTGGAGTTCTCGAGGACGTCCTTGGCCTCGAGGACACATTTTAAAGTCCTTAGCCTCGAAGGTCAAGTCCTTGGCTTTGGCCTCGAGCCTTGTGTTCTCGACTCCATCTCTGCTAATGCAAATTATCTTATTACTTATTTTGTCTAAATGTTAAATGCTGGTAGAATATGCAAAAATAGCTCAGCGCTAAGAGTCCTAACTCCCAAATCTAAATCAGCCTTCTGCACTTCTGATGTTACTTACCTTGTCTAAAATATTGTCTCAGGCCCCAATTTGATTTTTTTTGTGCTAAATTAAAGTTGCGCATTTATAAAAATTCGTTTTTTTGGGGTTGGGGGGGGGGGGGGGGGGTGGGGGTGGGGTGTGGAGTTTGTCTTAAACTCTGCATGAAGATACCAGTATACTGTAGGTATACAAAACTTTCTGCACTTTGACTTTTATCTTCTGGAACAATTTCTGCCGACGCCCGTGCAGGGAGCCCCAAAAATAACTGTGCAAAATGTGATACAGTCAACTCTTGTTAATCGGATCCTTTTTAATCGGACACCCTCACCATCGGACACAAAATGTCAATGAGCAGGATTCCACCGCCACCACAAACTAGGCAAACTCGTTAATCTGACAACCTCGCTAATCGGACATTATTCGCTGGAACAAATCGTATCCGATTAACAAGAGTTGACTGTATTTAAAATACCAGTATAGGGGCTGTTACGTAATCAGTTACGAGAGTTCAAAGGTGGGCGCGCGCTATCTACAAAAGTAGCGGCGACATCGCTATTTGCTCTAAAAGATAGGTCGATGAAACTAGCAGTGCTATTTGCTACCCTCTACTTTTTTCCAACTATAGTAAAGTTTATATTTTGCGGTATTATACTAGAGAGCAATACATAAGATCAACTGTTAAAGCAGAAACTTGTCAAAAGCGTGGCAAAAAAGAATATAGCGTCGTCGCTTTTGATAAAAAAAGAAAATAAGCACTTTATTAATTTTTGTCATATACATATGTATGCCGTATACATTTTGCCATATATAAAATGCATATAGCATACGTATTTATATGGCAAAAATATGCTATACAATACTGTACATGCGTATGAGCTGTTCAAAGCATTAGCATATACAGGGTTGGCCAAAAAAATTGCACCCTTGGACAGAGTGACATAACTTTTTTTGGAATGAGATAACATTTTAAAATTTTTACCATTTCTTTACGACAATATATTGCGTTGCTGTGTAAAATTTCATTAAAAATTTCCATAAAATAACAAAATTACAGGTGTTTAAGTAGTGAGTATCACAAACTGCAATTGCATGAAAATTAACACGGCACAAATAGTAAGCGATTGTTCATTCGTTCAATATTTTTCGATGTGTTGTCCGTTTTCTGCAATCACCAACCGCACACGAGATCGAAACCCATCGGTGGCGTTATTAATTACCGCTTGGAGCAATGCTTCCTACTCTTAAAGAATGGCTTCTTTCAATTCTATGGTGTTTTCAAATCTTCTTCCGCGGTAAACATTTGCTCCGGAGCGCTCCAAACGCAGTAATCGACTGGATTAAGATCTGGACTGTTAGGAGGCCACATGTTTGGCTGCAACAATGCTAAGCATCGTTGTAGATTCAAGAATCTAACCGTCTCATTTGCAGTATGAGATCGAGCCCCATCTTGCATAACCACATACGGCTGATATCCAGTAATTCTATTTATTTCGGGTATCATCGACGCTAACAGCTTTTCGCGGTAGTTAGCATTGTTAACTTTTCTTCAATGTTTAAATGGGCGTCATTTTTTAACTTCTTGGAATTTCATTGTAAAATTTTTAACAGCTACGCAATACATCGATGTAAAAATATGGTAAAAATTTTAAATTGTTATCTCTATGCAAAAAAAAGTTATGGCACTTTGTCTAAAGGTGCAATTTTTTTTGGCCAACCCTGTATATTTGCTGTTTTAACAAAAACAAACGTAATTAAACGATCAACACTTACAAAAACAAGTTACTGAAAAATATTCGGTTTCGGAAACTATAAAAAAATGGGCTATTGATTA
Source organism: Trididemnum nubilum (assembly GCA_963965965.1). Classification (NCBI taxonomy): domain Eukaryota; kingdom Metazoa; phylum Chordata; class Ascidiacea; order Aplousobranchia; family Didemnidae; genus Trididemnum; species Trididemnum nubilum. The sequence goes on from OZ014490.1 coordinate 14,189,053, forward strand.
TTTAAGCACTTCAAAATGCTATATGCTTCAATTAGATTCCTTAAAAACTGGATCTCTACTTGTTTTAACTTAACATTGTATAAATATGTACAGTTTAAACAATATATTATCATCAAAAACAGTAGCGTACGCAGGATTTTAAAAAGGGGGGGCCAGGAACTTCAGAAAATTTGAGAAGAACAAAGATCAGAATGTAAATTGTTTCACCCAAAATCAGCCCGACTTTTTGCCCAAAATCAGGTGAAGAGCAAAAAAAAAAGGTCTTCACTCAAATTTGGTCCAATTTTTTGCCCAAACTTGATGCAAGCCTGAAACAAATGTTTAAAGCACACCTATTGTGTCATCAAAGCCTCTGCCCAACTTGTAAAAGGGAGGGGGGGCATGCCGCAATTTTGCATACTATTCTATGCTAATTATACTATCCTGGCGACCCAAAGGGGGGCCATGGCCCGATGGCCCCCCCTAAATACGCCCCTGATCAAAATATCTGCCAAAACTCAAAAGTTAATTTTAAGCACATAATTTTCAAAAAGACTTAGAATTTCGAAGTGTTCGTCACTTTATCAAGTCTTTGGTTTAGGCTTCAAAGTACAGTTTGTTTTCATTAAAGAAAAGTATGTACTTTTCTTTAAAAGTATACTTTTCTTTACTGAAAACAGTTTCTATTATAGACCGATCGTTTTCTCTGCTTTTTATTTTAATCCTAAACAGTCGAAAAAGTAGCGATAGCTGGAGGCTTAATTATTTTTTAAAGGTGTAGCAGCGGTACTCTGAAAGTAGTGTGCTACAGCCCACCTCTGCGTATGTTGTTGTCAGCTACGCCCAGTCGGTTCGCGCGAACCCGGAGCTAAAATTGCTCGCATAGATATTTTGCACCTCTGGCTCGAACGAGCCGGTGGCTGGATTTAGAAAACCGATTACCGATTAGGTACCCCGAACCGATTAGAAGAAGTAGAATTTATTTATTCCTCAATCTAACACACACTCAAAAGTATACCAGTACTGTTTAAAGGAATCAGTGTTGTGTTGATTGAGCAGGAAGCACCGAATAACCTCGCGGTGTTCAGAGTCAAGATGTTTCCCGTCAACGCACGTGTTTTGTTGCAGTAAAATTAAAATCAAACTACAGTTAACGTTTCAGTTAATTTCAAAACAAAAAAACAAATACAAAAAAACACACACAAAAAAACAAAAAAACACAAAAAGCATTAAAAAAAAAACTTTCTGAACCTATTAGCTATGCAATAGCAGTAACAGTACCTTAGTACTGCTCATTCGCAAAAAAAAAGAAAAAATTAATAACGGAATTAATTACAATGTTACAATGAGATAAACGCAGTCTTTACAGCAAATAAATGCTTGGCCCAAGTTACATAATGCAAGTAATTGCGTAATTAAAACAAAAGCAATTTCAATTTGCTTGCAAATTTTTCAGTAATTACAGATTCGGTACCTTCAAATGTTGAATAGAACCACTAGCTACGTTATCAAACATGTACTGGTACTTGAAAATTTATCCTATACGATAGCAAAAAGATGAAAAACAATACACCACAAATAATAATTTTCGACTAAATGTTTGCTTCGTCAAATTTTGCTCGAATGGACATTTCAGTTCCGTTTCCAGCTACTAGACCATCGGTTTCTCCGTTTGATAGATAGCCATTTTTGTTCATACCAACTTCTGGGACTCCAAATCGAAAGAAGTTTCTTAGACTTGAAGGAAAAATAGGATTTGATAATAATGGAACGAACAAAATAGGATCCGCTTGTGACGCACTGTTTGCTCCTAAACGTAAGAGTTGAAATAAATGATACTGTAATAATCAAACGAAATGACATAAAAGAAGCGCTTATACCGTAAGTTTTCTTTAGTTGTACGATCGAATGCGGCTTACTAATTGATTAGTAAGAAAGGGTGGAAGATCACACAGCATAAAAAGAGATTATTCGACATAAATGTAATAATTTTGTATTGTAGTTAGAGTGAGTACTGGGTAACGACAGTCAGTTGTATAGGTAGAAAGTTTGGAGTAGCAGTATTGCAATAGGCGACATATAGAAACAGTGTAGAAGGGCTGATTCCAATTACAATTTTCTTTGGCTAACAACACAAAATTGGTCTTTGTCGCCTGATGAGTCCCTTGAGCAAGGACAAATGTGTCGCGACGGCTCAAATCTATTCATTGCCATTCAATCATTATTCATTTTTGTGAAACAATTTCCCAAGTGCTCTTGTCCTGAACTCCCTTTACTGAATTTAATAGCTTTGTATATATATTTTGGATTGTGTCTGCTATTTTTGTAATCTTCACACTGAATCATAGTAAATCTCAAACGTTGTACAAAAATTTGTCAGTCCCAACTTGCTCATAGATTTGCAACCAGCACCATGTTGCTTTAGCGTTTATGAAGAATTCAAGCCTAACTTCTTGAACTCGAAAAAAATTTTAGAAAAAAATTTTAGAGCCCGATATCCCATCTTTCAAAACTGAACCTATTTTTTGTAATTCAAGTCAAATTGAGATTGTTATCCTCTGCGTATGCATTTACCTGTCAAAAAAGAACCAATTGTTCCAGATATGACTGTAGTAATAAGAGAGATTGTTCCATAATACAAAAATGACACAGCGTAAAGAGTAGTTTCTAATCCATAGCTACGAAAGTAAAAATTAAAGTGCAAAATCATTCAGTAAAATACAAACTCAGCCCGCAAAATGAGAATTTTTTTATGACGATCAGTTTTTGTAATCCTTTTCCTCTTGGTGGTATAAAGTATATTCACATCAACTTCATTGTGGTATCGGATCTTTGCTGGTCATTTTAATATTTTTTGTAGTATATGTTGTATTGCTTTGACCAGGATCAGCTTATTATTTACAATTTATCACTTATTTTGAGAACGGAATTACTTATAGGAAAGTCTGTAAATAGAGAACTGCCCTCAGTGTGCAGAATCTGCAATTTTAACAATCAACATTGCCTGTATTGCAAACTATACCTATTTAACTTGGAATAGGTATTTATTTATTGGTCCTGGTATTGATATAGCTTATTGAAAAAAAAAATTACGTTTCTGACTTAACCTCGATGTAGCAGTTTGTTGCGGTAGCTATAAAAGCCCGATCTGTGTAACTAAAAATAAAACGATGGAATTATGAAATAGGAAACATGAAGCTTAAAATGTCAAAAGAGTAGGCTTGGCCATAGATGAGAAACTGTAGGGTATACCTGTCGTCAGACGGCTCAGTAACATGGAGAGGTGACGTCGTTAAAACTTGGGAATTGAAATCTGTAAGATTACTTGGCATTGCCACACATCCATCTACTCTTGCTGGTAATTCATCATTGCCCGAATGAAACTTTGCGTAAAAATAACCGGAAAAGGCTACCCAACCTGTTAATGCCGTGCCGGCAAGCTGGCCAATGAAAGCTCCCTATCGAAAATAGTGATTTTAATCAAAAGATCGTATGAAACAGTTAGCGTTGTCAGTACGGAAGTAAAACGAGGGGTGAACTAAGATTTTTCACAAACTACAAAAAACAGTGCTGCTACCACAGAATCAAACTTTGTTCCACAGAGCTGGACAGAGCTGTTTCGAGCTTTTAGCTCTCATCAGCAGCCATCAGCATTTCTTAACCAAAAGTACTTCCCAGCCACATCTTGATCAAACTGGAAATACCTTACTGTCTTGCACAGTGACAGAGAGTTTATAGAGAATAATCGATTTTTATTTTGTGGTATTTTAAGAGCAAGTGAAAACCGATGAGCTCTTATATTAAAGACAGCCATAAGCTATCCTTAGTATGAGAGCTAAAAGCTTAGATATAAGATATTAAGCTAAAGTGTCAGATGAAAGCTAAAAGCTCGAAACAGCTCCGTCCAGCTCTGTGCATCAATGACTCGAGCTGCTTGCGGCTGCAGGATTGGTGTGGATATTGCCACCTACCTGCCAGTGGAAGTCGTTCTGACTTCCGTGGTGCAGGCCACAAAGGACGTCAAGCTTTTTTATTTTAATATCAAAGTTGTTTGAAGAGGTCCTTTGAAACAAATAAACTTTATGTTGCTTCTCTGCAATAGGTCCTCGAGAACATTTTTTGAAGTCCTTAGTCTTGCTTCGAAGCCTACAAGCCCTCAAAATTGCCATCCTCGGCATGAGAACAGCATTAATTTTTCATTGGTTATGGAAAGTGATCAAACAAAAAATAACTTAAAATTCTAGCCTGTCAATTCGCAATTTTATCCCAGCGCAGTTTCGTAAATAGGTATATCGCACCACCAGTACACTATACAGATAGTTTCCGCGACACAGGGAAACTAAGCAAAATGTCCAGGTTTTACTCAGAGCCCCCATGATATGATATTGGAAAACTTTTGTAATAAATATTAAATGCCGTTTCAAAAATGTCTATTCAATTGCGTACCGGTACCTAACATTTCCAATCATATGTTACCTTGGTGTTAGTCCACGGCAAGAACATTCCCAGTACGAATACTCCAAGTAAAGGACCTCCAGCTACTCCAAAAAATGTGTAAGCAATTTGAAAGATGGTTCCGTCCAACTGAATAAACACCATCGAGAAGCCCGTAACCGACGCACCGAAAAGACAAACTAGGAGTAAATGTTTTTCTGATATGATCAAAAACACCACAACTTTTGTTGTTAGAGCAGACGTTACAGTTTGCAGTATTTCCTACACTTACGCCAGTGATCAAAGGACTGAGATTTGAACAGCCACGCTCTGGTTCCGAAGCTCGTTACGCAAGTGGCGAGCGCGTGAGCTTGTTGATTTATATTCTACTCGACCTGTTTGTGGACAAAACAAATGATCTTCGTTTTTACAGTATTTTTTCAAATTACAGTATGCAATCAATCCCTTTTGCGTCTGAATTGATCCACTTATATTCCTGATTTAGTGCTTTTCTATAAAGTTATTTGTGTGCCAAACTGCTAGAAGCATTTTTGCCGATAAAAGTTTATGCAAAAAGCCAGTCAGTTTTTTTGCCAACCAACTTCAAAACAATTGTAAAAATATGTCATCATACCTATAAACTTGCTAATGGTGACTTTCACAGCTTGCGATAGCTTTGGCTTGAATGGAATAACAAAATCTTCCATTACCATTGAAGCTATGGAATTGATTCCAGAAGATATCGTGCTATTAATAAACAAAAACTAAGAACATATTCAAAATACTGGTAAACTAAAATAAAATACGAGTAAAGCAAAAGAAAACCAGGCAGACCTACAGGAATTCCGACATTACCCCAAAAAATATCATTATTCTTGTTACCGAATTACGAAAATTCTCACCTTAAAGTACCACTGAAGACTGCAACAACAAAGACTCCTGCCATACCGGGCAAGTCCTGAAAGATTTCAAGCACTAAATAAGGCATCATTTGATCTGGTTTTTCAATTTTTTCTGACTCCAAAGGATCACAGTTGGCAAAGTATCCGTACATAGCAGCTCCACTCAAAATTGCAATCGTAAGGAAAATCATACTCGGAAAAACGGATATTATTGCTGCCCTAAAATCACAAACGTTTTTGATGTCTCTTCCTCTAACAGCATAAAGACTTAACTTTGAAAAATATGGTCCGAAAAAATTTTAACGTTAATTTGAAAACGAACGTTTACGCATACCATCTTCTTTTTATTGTAAGCAAGTAGGGATGGGCATTTCAGAATAGTTGGCTATTTCAGAATTATTGCGAATAGCCAAAACCTAATCCAGAATACCGAATTCAATTCTGATTCAAATTAACTTAATTTGCTAAAAAAGTGAACAACCATTCAATCACCAGCGATATCCAGAAAAAATATTAGTCAACGATTTGCTTAACTAAAACAGCACTTTATTGCAGTGCATGGCATTGAGCACTTTTAAATGTTCACCACTTAGTTGCGTTCTTAATTTGCTCACGGTCAAGCTTGCTCCGGAGAAACACGTTTCGGAAGAAGTTGATGTTGCACGAATGCATAGTTATTTTGAAGCACGTTGCTTCAAATAGGGAAGTTGAGAATTTGCGGACCACCATTCTATGTGTGCAGCTTAAATGGTTAATAAAAAGTTTAAATTTTGGAGGGCATCGTTTGGAGGAAACTGTTCTTCATATTTGCCTAGTGCCTACCCTGAAAATTGCATATGCCTAGTGTGAGTAGTTAAAGATTTTGAATTTTGGCCGCCCCGTTTGGAGGGGAACCCCCATTTTGGTACCCCCAAATCCTGTGAAATGTTATCTTTTCGTTATATTTACTTACGGCAAAAAAATTTTATGTGCTTAGCTTAAAAGGTTAAAAAGTTTGAATTCTGGAGGGCCCGTATGGGAGATAGCCCCCATTGTGACACCTCCAGTTTTTGTTTTGTTTACTTTATCTTCAATATCCACCTATTCTGAAAATTTGATCCATCAACTCTGACGGTCTAAAAGTTCAAAATTTTGGAGGACTTGATTAAGTGGGATCCCCCAACCTTGTACCTCCGATTTTTGTCGCACAAAAAGTCCTCCCTGATATCTTCACAGGCGCGCAGCCAGAAATTCGCAATGTGGGGGCTGTTTTGGGAGTCTGGGGGCGAAGCCCCCAGCCGCCGAAGACTGGGGGTTTGGGGGCAAAGCCCCCAGACGCCGAAAGCATGGGGTCTGGGGGCGGAGCCCCCAACGCTTGAAAATTTTGCATTATTTTACAAAAATAACTTCATTTTAGGGCTATTTGATAAAAAAAATAATGCTTTTAAAACGTGTCTTAGAAATTGGCAGTGCAAACATGATTAAACTGGTTGCATAAATGTGCTATTTGGGAGGTGGCTAATGGTAAAATTTTAGTTTTCTTATTGAGATACTGGTAAATTATAAAATCGAATAATTCAATAAAGCTCACACATAGCAATCTATTTCGTAAACAGTTTATAGAGAAAAATAATTGGGGGGGGGGTTAATGAAAAGAAACTTGAGAGAAATTGGTAATTAACAATACTGAATAGCCTCCTTCCTTATTCCTTAGTTTATGGTATATTTGTTGATGACACCTATGTTTAGCATTTTTACACTTGCGATCAAATTTGATTGCGTATTTTTGACCATATTTCAAAGTTTTCATTTATTTGTTAGTTTTATTTTCAACAAATTAGCCCCCCCCCTAAATATATGTTTTAAAAGATGTTTTAAATCACTATTTAGTCCACTCTAGTACATTTAACGGTCTCAAAAGTGCTAAAAACGTAGTGTTTTTCTCATTCTGCATTTTGGTCGACATGCCGATGGGGAGGGGGGCGCTATAGCCCCCGCCCCCCTGGATACGCTCCTGTATCTTCAGTCACTCAAGCTTTGAATACAGTGTGTTTAGCGGTTTAAAAGTAGATAAATGCAGCAGAAAAAAAAAGTAAGAAAAAAAATGCAAAACAAGAAAAATAATATATAAGTTGGGGTAAACGACCATATCCAAAAGAAAGGTGGTTAATAGAGAGGAGAAAAACCACAAGACATTTTTCATCAATATCGGTAATTACCGAGATATATCGGTTCAAATTCGGCAAATTTTTGACCATTTTCGGTCTGCAAAATTTTGGTCTCGTAACCAAGCGCTCCCAACTCGGTTTGCCTACAGCATTTATAAGCCCCCCTCCTCCATTGTTTCCAAATTTCAGCTTTGCACGTCAAGTGGTTATTGAGTTATAAGCGAATTAATAAATTTCAAGCCAAAAATCGCCGTTTTTTATGTTTTTTTGTCTCAATCTCACCATCACGTGATCTAGGATTCCCAAAATTAGCACACAAGATGCTTTGATTAATTATTATGTTGAGTCTCAAATTCAACTTTCTAGGTTTTACCGTATGCTAGTTATAATCAAATCAATCCTCATCTCCGAAAATTCGCGAACAAGCAACGGTACTACGCGCTCACGTGAAGTCCCAACTACGCACTCACGCGAAGTCACAATTACAGAGCAAATGGCTCACAACACTATACGCTCACTACAGAATTAATTACAAACAATTTTTACCTACGTAATTGCGTTGATTTAAAACCAGATCCAATCACCCGGTTTATATTTCAATTTGGATTTCGGATAGTTTGGGATTTGGATCCTTCTGGATTCGGTATTTTGAAATGTCTATCCTTATATGCAACGGCTAAAACTAAAACCACAGATCTACCATCTTTACATGGCGAGAAATCCTTGACGTACGATAACTGACAGCTCTGCACGCACTGCTTTTCCGAAAAAGATATTATACGCTATAAAGTACAGCCTCTTGCCTATACACAACAGATCATATAAGAAAGTCTTTTTCCATGCAAGGTTATTCTTTGTGACATTTCGGGCACAAAAAATACCCAAATAGTAATAACCAGAAACTAAGCTACTGTCAGTTGTATCGTCCTGTTAGTGCCCATAGCTTGGAAAACTGCCTCAGCAGACCAATGTATTCGCCAGTATTACGACATTCGCCGAAGCCCCAAAACTTTTAAACTTGCGCCTCGCCATTTGATAAACTACGTTTTAACTTCACCGAGATACAATTTTTAACGAAATTTGAAAAGTTGTTGTTTCTATTTGTTCTATTTGAAGTTACAGTATATACTCACTGCCTAGCTTTTTTTGTATTACGGCACGACATATATCTCTGAATAATGGCTTGGTTTGGTGTGCTCCAAGTTACCCCACAGCCCATGATAATTGTCCAGAAAGAATTACGAAGCGTAGGATCCGCATCGAAGCTGCAGAAAAAAGTAATGTACAAAAGTACCAGCTGTATTTAATTTGAGACATCTGCTCTGGCACGACTAAGTCTTAATTAGACTATGACTAGATACTTCTTATGGTTAAAACCTTACATGGTCGTCAAATAAGTTAATATTTTGAAGACGCAGTTTGCTTAATGAGGTGAACTGGGGTTCACTTATTGATAATCCGTTTGTTCGTATGAACCAAGCACTCTGCACTTGCCTAAGCACACCAATGCAGAGCACTTTTAAATTTGGCCAAGCTATAGACCAACACAACGGATAGACTTCTTGATCCCATGTACTTCTTGATTGCGTCCAACTGTCCAGCGCTATTTATGACAAAATTAATTTAAGGGCTGTGTGTGGTACCCGGTGTGTAGTTTCGTATTTGTATGCATACTTAAACCCACGTCAAAAAATTTGTTCTTTTTCCTCTGTCCAGTCTTTCGTATAAGTTTCCGACTCCTCCGACCAGCATCACCGTCTTTACAAGTACAGCCAACATTCCAGCGAGCATAACAACCGACTGCATTGTATCAACCCAAATGACAGCTTTCATTCCTCCCTGAAAGTGACACTATTTTAAAAGCCGACATACAGGGTTGGCCAAAAAAATTGCACCCTTGGACAGAGTGTCATAACTTTTTTTTGGAATGAGATAACATTTTAAAAGTTTTACCATTTCTCTACGACAATATATTGCGTAGCTGTGTAAAATTTTATTAAAAATTTCCATAAAATAACAAAATTACAGGTGTTTAAATAGTGAATATCACAAACTGCAATTGCATGAAAATTAACACGGCACAAATATAGTAAGCGATTGTTCATTCGTTCAATATTTTTCGATGTGTTGTCCGTTTTCTGCAATCACCAACCGCACACGAGATCGAAACCCATCGATGGCGTAATCATTGTGGAGCTTGGTGTTTCAAAGTTATTATCATTTGAAAAAAGATTTGTTAGCATTCAGGCATTGTTACGTCACAATGAGTACAGAAAGGCCAATTATAAAAAAAAAGTTACGTTACCTGCAAAAAAACCTTTGAACGCACTTTGTGAAAAGAGATTGCAGTCTTCAATGTTTAAATGGACTTCATTTTATAACTTCTTGAAATTTCATCATAAAATTTTAAACAGCTACGCAATATATCGTTGTAAAAAAATGGTAAAGATTTTAAATCGTTATCTCCATGAAAAAAAAAGTTATGGCACTTTGTCTAAGGGTGCATTTTTTTTGGCCAACCCTGTATTTCACGTTGCAATAGACAACAGCGTATACTCGTATTAGCTCATAATATGTTTTTCAAAACGCCAAAATAAAAATAGAAATCAGTATCAAAGTGGTTGGTTAATCGTGAAAACATCTGAAAGGCTTTTATTGTCGTGACTGTCTAATAGTAATGGCTATTGCTTTTTAAAAGTAATTACTGTATAAACCCTACGTTGAACTGAAGAACACTTGCAACTTACCAAAGATGTGTAAAAGGTACAAACTGCTCCAGTTATAATGATCGTAACCGGAATGCTCAGTGGAGTCACAGCGCTCAGCGCAAGTCCAGGAAGGTAGATTGTAATTGCCATGAAAAAAACCTGGAAAACAATTTGCTTGATGGACATTTCAAACTGGTTAATTTATTAGAAACCAAAACGTCGGCTTGACTTCATCTAAAATGTATGGCCTGAAACCGCTCCGACTTTACTTGAGCAAGATAAATGCCGCACTAACACTTTGGCAACTTTGACTACCACTCCACTGTAAATCAATTCGCAGTCGAAGTTTCCGTAGAGTCTCTGTGGAGTCTCTATTTGCAGGGGATTTGCCATGCTTTGCGAATCTATGGAGACTCTAGGGAGATTGCACTGAGACTGCACTGCGAATTATTCGCGGTGGAGTCGCAGTCAAAATTGCCAAAGTGTGAAGCGGCAAAAGGGTGGAAAACCGGGAAGAGTGGCAGGTAGCCTTGGGCGGATATTACAGAAAGAACAAGTTTTTTTTGCAATCCACTTACCATAACACAACACATGATAAATGATTCCAGTTTTCTTATTTGGTGATTGAATCTTCGCTCGAAATACTAAAAAAAGTTTAAAGTTTCTAGCATGCTATACCTGTGTATGGCAATATGGATAAACTTGCATTCACAATAAAATGTATCAATAGTACGTGGAATGAAATGCACTTTTTTATGGGAACAATTTCACAAAAGCAAAGTTGATTTTTGCTCAAAATTTAAGCACAAATTAAGAACAATGTCAGCCTCGGCATGAGAAAAATGATTAAGTACACCAGTAAATATTTGTAAGTAAACAATTAAGAACACGTACGGGCTAATGCAACGCATATGTACTGTACGTATGTAGCAGAGTTTGCTTTTTCTACATTGCCACTGTTGATTTGTACAACAATAATCAAAAAAACTTTTACCAAAATGAACAAATTTGTGTTACTATATGTTGTTCAATAAAGTTAAAAGCAAAATAAAAACAAATGAGGCTAAAAATTTGTCAAAATTTAAGAACAGTTGGCCTTAACTTAAAAGTTACCGTTTCTTTTAATCAAAATTACCATTCTTTAAAGTTACCGTTTCTTTATTCTTTTGTATTGATTAAATCAAGTCAAAATTAAACCAACTTTAATTTTTTTTTCTTTGACTTGAGCTAATTGAGCAAATTTATTTCATAAACACCAAATAATCATGCTATGTAATCTTTTGACTGTTTCTTGTCTAGATTCAGAATTGGAGTTATTGATGGAACTATTTCACAACGACAATTCCTTTTAACCAACAGTTTCAGTACAGGCACTACATGCAGTTAGAGCAAAAAAAGTTTATCACCTATTTTGAGCTGTACAAAGTAAAACAAACAAATACCAACTAATATAAGTCTTGTAATAATTCATCTTTCCTGAAAGCTTGATAACATATAAATGTTCCAGATTAATAATACTGTAATTAATTTGATTTAATTCATGATTTCTGCTTCGGTATTATATCACCTATTAAGGGCTTACTTCGTAAATGGACGCTAGTTTAAGATTGTGAACTATCGGGATATGGTACAAACAATGGATCACATTGGGAAGAATCGGAGCAAAGCAGTACCATGCATTCACTAAACCATATAGATAAGTCTCCACTGGAAAAGTTACCATTGTTATTGCTGAAATCCACGTTACAGATATGGAAAAGCCAACTGGAATCTGCAATTGCACAAACGTAGCGAATAATTTCGGAGCTCTTGCGACGGATTTGAAAGATCTTATCAAGAAAATAAATGCCAATACCATTTTCAACGTTTTCCATTTGTTTATAGACTTTTTGGCGAATAACTAACCATTATCAATCTCATTCAAATAGATCAGATTCTTATTCAAATAGAATGAAGGTATATTTGAATACGATTGATAATGGTTTAAAATTATCATGCGGGCCATTTTTAAGCCTCCGCTGACACTAATCACATAACTAAGCGCGGTACCACTCAATTAATGCATACTTCTCGTAGTGAATTTCTCAAAAACAATACTTTAACATCTAGCTAAGTAAAAAGCAAAGTTTTCCGAAATATGAGTCCATAAAAAGAGAATTCTTTTGTCAATAAATCAACTCTACCGGTGACATGTTTTTTCCTCCGAAGTAATAGGTATCCATCGTTTCATTTTTTCTGTCCTTGATGGCGTAATAGATCCCAACCAGCATGGTCAACCCCATCATTACTGAAACAAAAAAAGGTACGCGTTGTTTAGGTTTAAAAGACCAAATTATAAAAAATTGTGTGAATTGACATTAAGCATTTATTTTTGTCACTTTTACATCAAATAATTATAAATTTGATAATCTTTTTAAGTATTGCTAAACTTTCAGTTTTTATATTTTGAATTAATGTAATTTATATTGTTCAAACGGACCAAGAATAAACCTGCTATATAACGAGCAAAACAAAAAAAGTAAAAAAACTAATTAATCAACAGAAATTAATTGCGAGCACGTGCAATATAGGCCTCTAGTGGCTTAAAATATTATTAATTCCTTGGCACTGTGTCGACTCCTCAGTCGTCTTCATACTGATGATGAAGTCAGTTGACTTTGAAAATTGGGATTGCGCCCGCAAGGACAGACTTCGCCTTTCCTGCATCACTCTGGTTGAAACGATTACCCATTATTGCCGTGGAGACAGCATTTAGGTGAAGTTAGATGAAGCAGGATTGTAAGACGTGATGTCTCTGTGAACTAATAAATTAGTTCTGCCAATTTAATCGCAAGAATAAATTAAATTATTAAATTTACATAGCGTTTGACTAACTTACCAAAAAGCACAGCAAAATCTGCGACGCCAAAAGTTGCCTTTTCAGAAAAATCCGACATCTTCTCGCCACTTTTTTATCCCCGTTTAAAAATCTTCTATATAGGCTGCTAAACTTTATTCCGAGCTAAGAAGCTATTTCTCATTTAATTAACTCTTAGATCTAAATGTCATTAGACGTAAGACTAGCAAGCTATACTATTTTGTTCTTTATCTAATCTTCTGGCTTTGTGTCCAAGTCCATGATTTTCAAATCAAAAATAAATTTGCAAAGTTTGGATTTTTTTGCCTACGAGATTTACATTTGTTGGATAATTCTCCACAGTTATGAATATAAATTTAAACTTTAAATGCATCCTAAAATCTATTGATACTAAAGTTTTTCCTTTTTGGCGGTTGTGCTGTATTGTTCCTGAGAAATGTTCTCTTACTAAGGGGTGACTTCAAAAATTGGCTGATTGGATGATTCAATTTTTGTGAATCATTACCCCAGTTTACAGTTAAGCCCAGTTTCTAGCTTTATACAGTCACAAAATTGCCTAGATACCCGAACTACATAAAAAAGCTACAAATAACTATAATTTTATTAGATGTAAAAATAATCCTGAATTCTTTAAAGGATCAGTTGTATAAGGTAAAGCTGAACCAAAATAATCATTTTTAACTTTTGCAAGTCACCTCTTAAATCTGCCCATAGCCTCTTTATTAATAGACAGGAAACTGACAGTTTTTCTTTTTTTTCTTCACGGTTCATTTTATAGAATACGCAGATTCGTCCAATCAGCGTGACTTTTTTCTTTTGGGTTCACTGGAGCTAAGAGTATGTCCAATCAAATCAGTCGAATACGCGTGACCGCAAAAAAACTTCGCAACAAGTGCAAACTTCTTTTCTTCAATCCTCTTCTCTTTCTCTGCGCCAGTCTGTTTCTGGTCTACTAAATAAAGAGTCTATGATCTGACAACATGCAGTTAGACACGGATCTGCTCAACGCAAATTTTGTCTTTAGTACGTCATTAATTTCCATTTTTTTGAATGATATTAATTATCAACTCATCAATGGTCATCAGAGAAAACTAGTACATTTGGCCTTAACTTTAATTCGTGTTTGTTGTGTCGTTTCCGATGACTTATTTTTTGCTTTGTTTATGTTTTTTCGCGAATATTGTGACCACGACAGAGACGGAACCGGTCAGGATTTTCTCGACCCGACCCGAGCGATAAATTTCAAAATTTACGCCGGTTGACAGGCCGGTCAACCAGCCGGTCGACCGGTTTCTGACCGGCCCGATCGACCGGTTTTTTTACAGAAGGTTTTTGTTCACTGATCAATGCATCGGATGAAAAATTTTCAAACGAGGAGGACCATGGGTGATGTGTTAAAATTTGTGACTCCGGACGGGGGTCTCAGAAAAAAAACGCAAAAAAATTTTGGGTATTGTGCAAAAATAACTCAATTTTAAGACCTTTTGAGGTTAAATTTCGGTTTGAAAGACCTAGTTTGAGCAGCGCAAAAGGTGTACAAAATAAGCATAAAAAGAACTGGAAGCAATAGCGTATCCAGGGGGCGGCGTGGGACTATAGCCCCCCTCCCATTGGCCTGTCAACCAAAATACCTAATAAGAAAAATATCACGTTTTTAGCTCTTCTGAGACAATTTTTTGCGCTGGAATGGACTAAAAAGTGATTTAAAGCATCTTTTGAAACATATATTCAGGGGGGGGGCTAATTTGCAGGCTTGTCCATGGGAATGGGATTCCCATGGAAAATGTCCCATGGAGCAGAAATTTAAAATTTGCTGAATTAGCACAGTGACTCGGAATGAGAGTGCCAGAATAATAATGAATTGTGAACTCTTCTGAACTTTAAAGTAAACAAAGTCAATAAATTTTCTCGTTTTGTATCTCTCTTTGTATGTGTATTCCTATCGAGTACACATCATACTTAAATTTTCATAAATTTATTAACTTTTATTGAATTGTATTTTGATGGGAATCCCATGGGATAGGAGGGGATAGGACAGACATGAACTGCTATGTGATGAGACAGAAAAAAATGTCCCATGGACAAGCCTGCTAATTTGTCAAAAATTAAAGTCACAAATCAATGAAAACTTTGAAAAATGCCCAAAAATAAACAATCAAATTTGATCGCTAGTGTAAAAACGCCTAATGTAAATTTCATCAACAAATATATTATCAACTCAGGAATAAGATGGGGGGGGGGGAGGCTATTCAGTGTTAGTTAATTACCAATCACTTCTCTCAAATATCTTTCCATTATCTCCCACCCCCCCAATTATTTTTCTTTATAAAACATAGACGAAACAGTTTCTTCCTTATTGAATAATAGGATTTTATGATTTACCAGCATATAAACAAAAGAACTACAACTTTATCATTAGCCACCTCTCACATATCTCATTAATGCAACCAGTTGAATCATGTTGCGCTGCCGATTTCTATGCCACGTTTTAAAAGCAATATTTTTTATTAAAATATCCCTAAAATTAAGTTAATTTTGCAAAAAAATGCAAAATTTATTTGCAAAAAAACCCTACCGCGGCTGGAGGCTTCGCCCCCAGACCCACAAAATAGCCCTCCATTGCGAATTTCTGGCTACACGCCTGACTGGAGGGCGCAAGCTAAATTCTTACACGTTCTTTCTAATGATATTATGCGTAAGGCGAAGAAAGAAGTTAAAATTTTTTAGCTATTGGTGACAGATTATTTGCACTTTGCCGAGCAGCAGCAAGCACTAAACTGTCATGACATTGGCTAGAACATATTCGAAATATAGTGTACCTCAGCAGTTTGTAGAAATGCTGCTACTTCAGAAGAAACCATTGCTAGTTAGATATAAAAAAATAAAAGCTATGTTTTTCTAACCCAATGTAGAGTGTGGTAAATTTAAATTGAAAAAAGCTTTTCAAAGCGGCAAGATTTAGCATGTACTAAAAAATCTGAAATCTGCGCCACTTTTACTCTCAAGCTAGTTAAAATGATGCTAAAATGCCAGGTAGCGTAAGCCTTTTCCACATGAATGTTTTATTATAATCTGATTACCCGATTTCAAAGTATATGTTGCACTTTATTGCTTTGTGCCGTTGCCCAAAGTAGGGGGGTGCACGGCACAATGCCCCCTAAATGCGCCCCTGGATGTGCATTTCTTAATGGTCACAGTATATTAGTCACAGCATGAAACCATTTATAGCAAGTGTTTTCAAAAGGTTTGGTTAGTTAATACTGTTTTTTTTTATAAAAAGTTTTATTTATAATAAAATATATGTGTATATTTTGGTTGGCCTCTAGATTTTTTTTAGTTGCAAGAAAGGAGAATTTGACCGGTGTTTCAACCGGCTTGACCGACCGGTCGAAGAATCTCGACCCGACTGGCAACCCAACCGGCCGGTCGACCCGACCGGTTTCCATCTCTGGGCCACTATACTCTTGCAAAAATTGCATCACTATTATATACTTCTGATTAAATACTTAACTTTTTGCAGGTGAATTCATAAAATTGCAGTAGAAGAGTTGGCCAATTTCATAAAAGACACGGGAGTCAAAGTCAGCTAGTTTTGAACTGTGTTAACTGCACTTATTCTCATACACATATAAACCTTACCATGGTTTGTCCTTATTTTCGATCTTTTAAAAACATTCGAGAGTCGAAAAATATGTATATTTAAAACTTTAAAAGCCTTTTTTTTTTCTTCAATGCAACGATTCTTTTCAGCAAAATTCAATAACGGCTCATGGTCATTCTTTTCATTGGCAGTTAAATCTCGAAAGACTGCTGATGCACTTTGGTTCAAACTAGATAGATCTGAAGTAACCTCTGAAGAGCTTGTATGCTTGGGTTTGCAAAAAATATGCCCAGTTGTAGAGTACTGTAGGACTACAATATCATAAAAAGAAGAATCTTAGCTAAGTATCTTCCTCCGCTTCAACTTCTGGGCGACCATATGACACCAAACTCTATTGACTACGTTAGAAATATAAATATAGAAAATACCCGAACGTGGTTACTGTATGTCAATAAACTCAATATGACCTGGTGATATATCAAGATTATATGTAGTTTTGTTTACATTTTTAACTGTTTTGTGGTGTCATTGTTTCAAATCTACGAATTTCGGTTTTTTTTTCCTTATTCAACAAGTATGCTCATTTGGATGATTTAATTCTCTATCGTACTGTATACGTAAGTTTTTTTTTGTTTTTTGTTTTCTAACCATACGTCTCAGAACATATCGTGTGGTCATACTTTAGTCTTTTCAATACGACACTTTTTTTTTTTATAAGATCCGGAAAATTTGAGGTTTTAAGCTAGCTGTACTTAAATTTTTATGAGTTTTCAACCTCACTTGTTTTTAACTTTTTTTAAACTTTATTAGTGAATAAAGTAACTCAAATTCTTTCTTACTAGGTTAAAAGCGCTTTTTTGTTGTAGATTATAATTACAGTTTTACAAATCAACAATGGCAATGTAGAAAAAACTGGCAAAACTCTGCTGATAGCTTGCAAATGAGTTGCACTAGCTTGTGCTCTTAATTTTTTTTTCACTCTGAGGCATTGCTCTTAATTTGTTCTTAAAATTTTGAGCAAAGATAAGCCTCGTGTTCTTAAAATTTGTTTTCATAAAAATTAAGTTTATCTTTGAGTTTACTTATAAATAACTTATTTCTTTTAATTCGCATTTACCTCGAGTTAAGCGGACCAGTCCTTCATAAATTGTTTTCAACATTAATATATGCATCGAAAGTTTCTGCTCATAACTGAAAATTGTAAGAGCTACCTCGAGTGAATGTGACGCATGCATATGTGGGCACAGCTAACGTAAAAGTTAGCTCCGCTAACAGCTATTCCGTTAATTGAGAAGATTAGCTTTGCTAACGCTAATCCGATTACACAAATTTTTTGTTAGCTGAAGCTAACGCTAATTCGCTAAACTGCTAATTAACCTAAAAGTACAATATGAAATGGAAAAACGAAAAATCAATTCATAACTTGTACCAATCATTTTTGCTCTCACTAACTTTATGAAAATTATCCCCAGTCAACTCCAAATTTCGGCCGAAAATCGGCTCTTCAAAATGGCGAACACTTTTTTTTCGTTTGTCATCGCTTAAAATTGACCGAAAAATGACGCAAGGAATCGGCGGAGAACTTCTTTTTTTATGGTCTTCACCAAAATTTGGCCGAAAAATACCCATACGAAACGACGAAGACTTTTTTAGGTTTGGTTTTTACCTAAAAAAACGGGGTTATTTGAATCAGAGCTGTAGTGTCTCAAGACATGTCTCGGTCTCGAGACACTATTTTTCAAAGTCTCGGTCTCGAAGGTCTAAAGCCTCGGTCTCGGCACCTCGAAGTCTCGGAAAATGGGCAAGTCTCGGCCATATTTCCAATCCAAGCGTAAAAACCCACAATAATTTTAAGTTTTTAACTGAAAAAAAAAAATTCCTTCCTGTTTAAACCAAGGGTTTTTAAAGTTATATCTTAATAGCCCACGGGGATTGAATATATCGAAAAAAGATATTTTTTACAGAGTTAATGTATTGTAAAACCTTAAACGGGGTATTTTGATTCACAATAATATGGACTAAGGGTAGAGAGCGTCTGAGATATAAAACATTTTGCTACCACTGGTTTAGACAAATGTTATTATTAATAAATTTCGTATTTTTTATTCTTATACTGGTGGTACAACTGCAAGTTTTCTGCGTTTTGATTAGACGGCTGCTGCTTTTCTTGTACCGGTTTTACTCTTTGGCTTATTCTGTGTCCGGAAGAATACCGAAGTTATCTCCATGACTTTGTGAGAAAGGAATCAAGCAGTGAGATAGGCTGCGCCGAGTACATTCACATTCTACGCACGAAGTAACACGAAATATTTCGCATTTTAAACAAGAAGACCTCAAAAGCGGTTTGACGTTTGAATTTTTCTATAGCTGCTATCAAAATCCTTTTCATCACAAACAAATCAAATCGAAATTTTCGAATCAACAAACATAAGCTGAATCTGGAGAAATGATAGGAAGTAAGCTTGCACTCTTCAAAGACTTGAACTTTTCTAAACAAAAATCAGAATTCCCGGAAAGAACCATCATGACAACATTAGTGCAAAAAGACCAAAGTAATGGTACACCTATAGTATCACACCTTGGGGCAACAAAGGTTTGGATTATAACAATTATTGTGACAACATTTGTCTTGTGAATATTACAGCGGAACAATTAAGACTGAAATATTACTCTAAGTTCAACATAAATATTCTTACTTCCATTTTGTAGCTTGCACATTTTGTTAACAAAATTTTTTGACGATCATGATAGTATTAGATCTTAAAAAACATAAGCGACGCCAAAAACCTTTCTAATTAAAAACAAACGTATATCTTTTAAGTAGTGTAACTTTTTTGATAAGCTTGTTCCTAATATAATAGCGAAATGCATAGAAATCTATATTGCAATGTGTTGGGAAGTTCAACAAATCTCCAAACTTTAGTGTCAAAAATATTTGCAAAATATTGCAAACGTTTGGTTTCAAAAGTCTCGTGTCTAGTCTCGGTCTCGGAACGTTCAAGTCTCGGTCTCGTCTCGAGTTTTTGCTCAAAGTCTCGGTCTCGTCTCGGTCTCGCAACGTCAATGTCTCGGTCTCGAAGATTTTGGCCGAGACTCCAGCTCTAATTTGAATAAGGTTCCTTGCAAACCGAGGTTGAAAATTCGGCGCAGTAACCAAAAACGGTTGAGAATCAGTACTTAAATTGTAGGGGGGACGCATCTCCCCATTGAGAGTTAGCGTCCCCCCATCGAGATTTAGATGTCCCCCATCAAGATTTGAGCGCTGGATGATCAGACGAAAAAAACCTAATTTTTCACCTAATTTTGGCGAAAAACCACTTCAATTTTCGGCGAAGACCTTTTTTTTGGTCTTCACCTAATTTTGGCAAAAAAAACACTTCAATTTCCGGCGAAGACCT
This sequence comes from Trididemnum nubilum, assembly GCA_963965965.1. NCBI lineage: Eukaryota > Metazoa > Chordata > Ascidiacea > Aplousobranchia > Didemnidae > Trididemnum > Trididemnum nubilum. The sequence continues at coordinate 14,209,079 of OZ014490.1, forward strand.
TTTTTGTTGGTGTTTATTCAATTTCGGCAACGGAATTACGTAATCTTCACTAAAGTACTTTCGCATGCCAAATGCGTTTGGTCAAGGCTGCAAAAGCTTCCCCTCATGCAAAATTTTACAATTTAAGTACTGTTGAGAACCACAGTTCTAAACAGTAAATAGTGGCAGAAGCGTAACCAGAATTTTGCTGGAGAAGGAGTGGATTAAACCATGAGATTTTTTCATTCTAAAAATGTTTCAGTTGAACTGTGTGATGAACAGACTAGTGCAACTCAAGAGCATCAAAAAGGTCCAGTTTTTGTGATTTATCGGGACAAATAGCGATGTTAACGCTATTTGGATCATATTTTGCTTGTTTTTAGAGCCGTTTGAAAGAACTAAATTGCCAAGATTTGGAAGCCAGTTAAAGAACAAAATTGCCCAGCACCTTCAATCCCCCTCTCATTCACAGATCAAATGTAAAACACATTTGAACGCTGCAGCTTTGGGTTAAATTTTTCCAGTCACTTGGCCTAGGGAAGGAGGGGTGGTTTATCTCCCTCCCTGGTTGCGCCACAAATTAGTATGAAGGATCTATCCAGTAGCAAGTGGGTAAGCTTCAGACTTGCAGCAAATCAAAAATTGTTCAGATATTTGTTGCACTTTCTGCCACCTTCAAATTTAGTAGCTTTTTGTGCATTTTAGCTGAGACAGTTTATGCTAACTGAACTATTGGAGCAAGGGACTACCTGAGCTTACCCTTAAAAATAAAAGATAACGAAAGTAGGCCGAGCCTACCCTCTACGGCAGTACTGCCTTTGATAATCCTTTATAAACTACAAGTGATTGCGTTATAGTCGATGTTTATCTCTAAGCCTTTTTAATAGTTCAGAGTTTGGATTTAATTAACATGGTTTGTTTCTATGAAAAATGCGTTTGCCCAACCTCTCTTACTGCACTTCTCTCCAGTCAGACTACTAAGCAGAAACCACAACGGGTATAGCCAGTACTTAAATTGAAAAATTTTGCATGAGGGGACGCTTTTGCAGCCTTGACCAAACGCATTTGGCATACGAAAGTACTTTAGTGAAGATTACGTAATTCCGTTGCCGAAATTGAATAAACACCAAAACAAAGGTCTTCGCGGGAAATTGAAGTGGTTTTTCGCCGAAATTAGGTGAAGAATTAGGTCGTTTTCGTCTGATCATCCAGCGCTCAAATCTCGATGGGGGGACACCTAAATCTCGATGGGGGAACGCTAACTCTCGATGGGGGGACGCTTCCCCCCGCGTCCCCCCTACAATTTAAGTACTGGGTATAGCCTACTGCTCAGCCTCAAAACCTAGGCAATCCGGCAACGTACTGTAGCTCTCTTTAACTGCACCTTTGCTTCCAGATACAATATTTTAATCTTCCTACCCCTATCTCTAAATGCTCGCTTTGCATGAAAGATGAAATTGCTTTCTAAACCCGTCGGGGGCGGCAGCCAGCGGGCCAAAACAAATAACTGAAGTTTGATACAGTGCTTTCGCTGCGGGGGTCCAGGGGACCGTACCCCCTAACGACTTCTTGTGCCCTCCCATTTTGGTTTACACAGAATGCGTTTTTGAAACTCACGTAGTAACGACAATACAACAGGCAATAACAGTGAAAGGAATGGAAACGTTCAAATATAATCTTGTTTGAAATTTTCTCCATTTTTTGCAAAATTGCTGTCCACCAACTGCTATAGATAAATGTGACGCAATAATCCGTCTTATTAACTCGCCTTTACGGATGTGTCGCGGAATAGGGATGTATAGAATCGTTACCGGGACTTCGTTGGTAATTATGACCCGAAACAATATGTGAAAACATCTTCAAAAAAACAGCAGCTTTTTTTTTCAGAGCACATTCAAGATTGTTTTTAGGTAGCAGTAATTTGCGCAACCAGGGGGAAGTAAAGTATAAGGGGGTTGAAGGGGCAGTCCCCTTAGTTGCAGGGCAGTCCCCGCAACCAGCCCCCTTATACTAGATCTAAAGTATAAGGGGGCTGAAGGGGCTAGACAATTTAATTCTTTCAATGACTGCTGAATTTTCGCAATTTATTGTACTTATTCATATAGCTTCAAAAACGTTCGAAATGTTATTGAAACGGCGTTAAAATCGTTACTTTTAGACGCAAAATCATAAAAATCCCCCAGCCCCACTCTGTGATATGCGTGAGTTGCATCAGTTTGTTCAGCACGGAGCCTAAATTAGACAATTTTTGTGCAAAAAAATTTTTTTTCTACCTTAGCAAAATCTTGGTTGCGCTTCTGGTCGTAATCACAGCTGCGATCAGACTTTTCAAGCGATTACATGGGCCGCATACGAAACGAGCTAAGAAACGCTGTCGGTCTTATACGTATCTTTTTTCAAACATGAGTCTTTTTTCAGACTTTTTTTGTACAAAATTTTTAAAATAGCGCATTAATTGTACTTGTAAAATATCAGTTTTTATGTGCAAAAGTTTAATCTATTTTAGTGCCCCTACCCCCACTTTCGGCTGGTGCCCCCTCACTTCGTTTGCTCTGGCAAGGGTACTGGTTCGATTTGACATAAACAATTTTAATCGTGCTTTTTCGATATGCTGGTTTCGAAATTTTGACCTCCTATTGGCTCACGATTGCGCAACGCCAGCATTATGATGTCGTAGACTGGAGGAGTACCAACGCGAGAAAAGTGTTTCCATATCAAAGCACAATGTTTGCGGCAATAATTACTGATCTAAAAACGCCTAAAATTGTATACTTGAAGCACATATTTCTCTACCAGGCAAAAACGGCTAAATGTGGTAAATTTTTAATTTTGCTTTGTTGAAACCACGGTTGCAACTATTTTTTTCTAGAGGATTGGCTAAAAAATTAGCTTCGATAACCAGTCCGTTAGCATTTTTGAACGTTAGCGAAACCGCTAATCCGCTAATGAAAATGTTAGCTTCGCTAATTAGCGAATTAGCAATTTGTGCCCTCCAGTGGCCATATAAATCCTTAACTCTGTCTGGCGTTAAACTCAAATATGAAAAAGTTTATAAAATGAACTAGTTTTTAAAGCAAGGGAGAATTTCATAATTTATTTCAAAAAAACTTCAGAAACAGAAAGAGCGAGCAACCATGAAAACAACTTAGTAAAAAAATCGCAGCTAAATTTGATGCGATATGTGCATTTCTGGATCGAAACTTTTGGCTGCATTATGGTCAAAATTTGATTGAATAGACGAAGAAAGACCCTAAAAAAAGACTTTAGCTAAGTACTCTATTTTTCATAGCAATTGAAAGTTGGCGATGATATATATTGGCTTGTTGCAATGACTAATCGAAGTTCTTCGTTGAACAGTTCATCTGAACTTGAACTTCGTAGTTTTTACTTGATACAAGAATCGCAGCCACTCTGAAATAGTTATTGAAAAAAATTATATCAAAAAACCTGCAGATGTTAATCAGTTGGTTTTAAAGCCATGCCACTACAAGACCTACTGAATAAATATTTAAAATCTAGTTTGATTGAAATACATCACCACGAATATTTTCTAACTATAAATTGTTGAGTAGATGATTAAATGTTGAATTGTTGATAGTTACATTTGGGGATGTTACTAACATCAATTAAATAGGAGCAAGTATGGTATAGGCTTACCAATACAGGACTATAATTTATTGCAATGCAGGTTACAGTTACGAAAATTGTTTCTTGGATGAACTCGCAGTATATAAGTCATTAATTAATGACTTTTCTTTTTATTATGTCATTTCCTTGTATTTAATCTCATAAATGCTCAGCAGAAACATTTACAGTACGTGGATAAAACTTGCCATGTTTAAAGCTTTATTAATTAAGAAGTTTTGGTTATGACTGCACAAACATTTTCATCACAGATTATAAGGTTTTATACCCATTGGCAGCTATTCTGTCTTTGTTTCTGTACTGCAACTTGTCATATTGTCATCTTGATCAGGATTTTCGACCGAATTCTCGTCACTTGCTGTCACATGTAAGCTTGGCAATGGCGGTTCCAGATGAGATTTTTTTTCTTTCTTATTTGGAAAATGCTGTGCAGATTTTCTCAAATGAGTTGGCTTGTTATGACTGAAAAGGATGAGTATAATTCATAAGTTTTTGATCAAAGCCTGTTGATGAATTGTTGTATAGCCTACCGAATTTTTCTTTTCAGATTTTTATGTAATGAAGCGTGGTTCCTTCCGGTTTTGGAGAAATATTTTATGAAACGAAAATGCATAAAGTTATCCAAAAGTTTTCAATCTAGGGCGTTTCCACAAAATACGTGCATGCCAAACGTATGAAAAATCTTACGTGTATGCCAAACGTATGAAAAATCTTTCAAATTTAAAATAATGCTGATAAACTAAGCGTTTTACAACTAAAGTAACAATCTTGTTATGAGGGCTGCCTGCGTAATCTAGGTTACAGTCATTTTTTATAAAAATAATCGTTTTAATATTTCGCGGAGTTTTTTGCCTCACCTTAAAGCTTCCAAAATTAGACTGATTTTTTTGTCCGCATGTTTGAGGTTCGCCTCAACGTTGGTAAGGCGAGAGTTCATGCTGATACCGTGCCAGGGAGAAGGGTGATAGTGCACGTCCGTCCCTCCACGTACTCCTCGATAATACGAGGTAGCATGGCCGGAATAGGTTTCCGGGGTCACTCCAACTATCATGTCGACTCTACAACAAGATTCACAAATCATCAGTAAATACGAAACCGGTTTGTTAAAACAAATTCATGGTTTTCTGCTGATATAAAACACTTAATGTCAGTCTAATATTTGTTGCTGCATGAATTCAAAATTCGAGTAGTTTTGACAATTTGGATAGGATACAGTTAGAGCAGATTAGCACAGTCTTAAAGTAACACACAAAATTAAAATCTTATAAAACCCAAAAATCTGTTTCACCCAATAATAGGATAATCAGGGGTAGATGTTGTGCTAATCGGCTGTGATATTTGCTTTAACCCTTAATTTGTGATTAAGCACTTTTTGAAATTCTGATATCAATCATAGACTACTAACAGGCCTCGTAGCCTGAAATTCGCTATGGGGGAGTGGCTGTTTTGAGGTTGTGGGAGCGGAGCCCCCTGCCATCGGAGGCACGGGGTAGGGGTCCCCAGTGCTCGAAATTTTTGCATTTTTTAGCAAAAATAACTTAATTTTAGGGCTATTTTGATAAAAAATAATGTTTTAAAACGTGGCATAGAAATTGGCAGTGCAAACATGATTAAACTGGTTGCATAAATGGGCCATGTGGAAGGTGGCTAAAGGCAAAATTTTGTTCTCTTGTTTAAATGCTGGTAAATTATAAAATCTTATAGTTCAATAAACCTCACACGAAGTAATTTATTTCGTCTATTTTTTTTTGAGAAAAATAATTGGGGGGGCTAACTTAAAAATATTTAAGAGAAGTGATTAGTAAATACCTAATGCTAAATAGCCCGCCCTGCCCCCCCTGTCGCCCCCCTGGCTACGCTACTGACTACTGATACAGTTATTTACTGATTTTGAAGATTTTTAATTCGAGCTAGCATTTCGAGGTGGCCGGATGAATATTGTTCGATCACATCTTTGACATCATAGGGACGCAAAGCCTCTTTGAACTTTCTTCTGGCAACCATGAATTTAATTGCTCTGGAACAAAAAGCAAGGTCAAGTCGAAAATACTATCACTTTTTTATCTTACAACAAAACTGATAACACCGATACCGACGGAAGAATGTCGGTATCGCTCTTTTCACTTTCGAGTAATTTCTCTTATCTTTTCAAAAATTATTTTCCTACATAAATTTTTGTTTTTTATTATCAGCATTGCGTTATTTTTCACTTGAGTTAAGTTGTTATATTCGTAGTTCTCTGGTGCACCTAGTGTTGACAGCGTTTGGTAATGTTGCTGTGTGCATCACAAATGATAAAACTGAATTCAGCATTGCACAGAAAGTTAGATGTTGCTTAAATATTTTCCTGACAATGAAAAGAAACATGTATTGTTTCGCATTTATTTGTTTGTCTTCGTTGTTTGTGAATTGTAATTATCTCTGCGGAAATAAACTTACGTGTGTATCCCTGGTGCAGGATTAAAAAGTGTCAAAATTATCTAGACTATAAAAATGCTATTATACAAAAACAACGGGCTGCAAAATTGAATAAAACGTTGATTTATCCTCAAGGTGTGCTTAGATCAGACTCTAGGTAACGCGTAATTTGCTCTTTTGCAGCGTAGCACGCACCTTCTCAAGACCTCTTTATCGCGGAGATACGCGCATAAAAGGCACAAATTACATTACAATCACTAATACCTCAGGCACCGTATAGCTGATTTTTGTTGCTCGGTCAGTTCAGCGGAGGCTGTAGCTTCTTCGGTTTCACTTTCTGAGGTTGGTGAGAATACGTCTTCTAATTCATCGTGATGTGATGCTGTCCAATACAAGTTTTTCAAATTAGACATTCTTATTGAGAGCATTCTAAAGCGCCGGAATAATCAATATTCTCTTTGATAAAATCATTAAATTCTGTTATCCATATAAATCTCAAGATTTTCACTTTCTTATTGAACAGTTTTAAAAGTATTAATGCACACGGGTCTAGGGCTAAGATAGCTGGCATGTTAATCGCCTTATCAGTAAAAATTATTTCAATTTTGCAAAAAGTTCTGTTAACTTTTTGAATCATGAATAATTATCATAATTAAAACGATTATAAGATAAACTCCGTTTTGTTTCTTTAATTTTATTTTGGACATTACTAAACGTAGGAAAAGGCGGAACTCGTGCTAAAAGACGGCTAACCCAAACCCACAGGCGGGTTAACCCAAAGACGGCTAAAAGACGGGTTTACCCAAACCCGCCATTCAGCACGATTTCCGCCTTTTAGCCATGTCCTTTTATTTCGCATAATGTGAAATCAAAAATCACGACTCATTTCATGGTCTCCATCTTTCTTTTGTTCAGATGCACAGTATTCTTCGATTGACTTTCAGACTTATAATTGGCACCAATACAAATCCTCATCTACTTCATTATGACATAACTTTAAGGTTTCGTTATGGCCTTTAATAATCTCAGTATTACTCTTAAAATGTTTTAGGCTACATTAATAATTGATTTTAATAATCGATTCCAAAAGATACCCACCCGAGTTGTAGTGTGATTTTTTTTCTGATTGACGATGTTTTTCCCTTCTTGAACTACGAAAAGTGCTGTGCCGATTTAATTTATCGCTTAGTCTTTCTGCAAATGTTGGGGATTTCATGCCCTGTCAATAGAGGTCATTTGTTTTATATAATTTGTCTTTGTACTAATCAAAAACGCGTAACAAGGCTAATCGCATTAAGATCCCATTTGTATTGTAATTGACGTTTTGTGTTATATCTGGTTTAAGAGTTGCTGCTGTAGAACCACAACGTACAAGAGAAAGCCAACTATAGCAATGTCCAAATTCCAAAAACAATAAGAAAACGCTTGTATCTAATAGATGCAAAACGGTAGCCCAAGTTACAGCGATTAGATTGCCGAATTTTCTCAGAAGATTCCATAACGTAAAAAAAGTATTTTACATCAATAACGCTGGATTTGCATAACATTTTTTTGATCAGAGCAGCTACAAGCATTTATATAAACCTAGAAGCATTATTATAAAGTTATATTCCTATTTCCCACAACTTATGCAATAATAATAATAACAGAAATTTATGTAGCGCTCTTTCCTAAAGTGAATCAGATCAAAGGCGCTTTACAGAACTCAGAATGTAAAGCGGAGGCCAGCAGTATCTAGCTCAGCACTATAACAGCAATTAATTGCATTTCATAGATCCAGCAAAGTTTTTGTAGCTTTGTTTAATTACCTACACCATTAACTCAAGCTCTATCTCAAATTAGTCTGTGGTTGATATCAGGGTAGCGGAAAGTGCTCAATGACGATAATTATGTGACGACAATATCACTGCAGATTATCAGCGCAATAAAACATTAATACAGTAAATTAAAATCCTGTAAAACCCAACAATCTGTTTCACCGTAAATGAGATCATCAGAAGTAAACCTAAAGATCTTAAAAAGTGACAGTTGGCAATAAAATTTGAAGTTTAGATTTTATTGCCAATTGTCACTTTTTGCCCCTGATTATCCCATTTACAGGTAAAACAGAGTTTTAGGTTTGATAAGATCGTAATTTTTCTATCACAAGTTTGTATCATCTAATATTATCGAACAAATAAACAACACTTACAGCAAAAGTTTTTGCTTACATCTCACTTACATAGTTTGTTTAACTACAAGAAAGCAGTTATAACGAGAATACTTACTTCAAGTTTATGTAATTCAGGTAAAAATTCCACCAAGGGTGGAGAGTATTTTTCGGTGATATTAACGCATTGATTTGTTGATATAATCGATTTTGCAATAGTCTTGTGTCGAAAGCTGTGCTTAGTGTTGAAAATAGGGCTTGTATTGTGTAGAAATATTTCTTTGATACTTCGCTTGTTGAAACTGAAAGAAAGTTTTTCCTTTTAACATGTAGCAATCTCAAATTTACTTGAAATTTCATGACGAGACAAGAATATTTAACTCTAACATGTATGGGGAACTCGTTCGGTGATGTAATGAGGATGAAATTTGTTTAAAGGGGGTGAAGCATCTAGCCAATTTTGGTAATTTACAATAGTTAAAATTGAAATAAATTTTTTTTAATTTTTTGTTCTCATTGTGTGGCTGCGGTTACAAGGATATTCAACAAATACAAAAAGATAGCCTCCACAAAAGTTTTTGGAAGCCCTAAGTTTTGCGTGCTTCTGGCCTAAAGGCTACCAGCGCGGAAGCCTAAGGAAGAGTAACCAGAACGGCGACTGCTTCAAACAAGTAATGCGAAAAAGTTATCCTCCCACAGTGTTCGAAACTGCAGCCTTTGGATTACCGGTCCACTGCTCTACCACTTGAGCTAGAGAGGATGTCTTCCAGCAAGCTTAATTTTGGCTATTTAAACCCAGTACTATGATGTTGACAATAATTTAATTTTGATGTAGGCTATAATATGGTTTGACGTGGAAACTGCCCGACATCTCTTCAGCGTTGTTTTCAGGGAGATGCTGTTGAGCGGTTGTAAGCAGGGCTGAGATAGCTTTAGGTCTTATTTACTGTAGTATACTGTGCAGTGTTTTAGTTTTTCATTATTTTGCAGACTGAGAATATTTTTTAACCACGAAATAAATTTTCACCCCTAATGTATTTTAGCCATTGATTTATCCCACTCTTGGTAGACAGGTACTTTAACACCTAAAAGTCATCTGTGTATTCATTGTCTTTCAAGCTGCTATTGTCATGAAGCAGGGTGTCCAATGTTCAGCTGCGCAAGGTCTTCATTTTTTTTTCTACCGAATTTACCCAGCAATTATGTCGAAGACGGTTATTTCTTGTTCATGTTTTCATTTATATTCCGATGTGACCTAAAAAACATGCTGAAGACCTTTTTGTCTTCAACCGGTTTTTGGCTTGGGTTACGCTTCAAAATGGCCCGGGGCGCTTTGCATGTCTGGCACTTCTCCAATAAAACGTATACCCCTTATGTTAAACGACGTTTATTACTAAAAGATTACTTTGCTTGTAGATGAGGTTTCCACGTGGCCACTGAGCTTGAGTTCTGATCGGCGGCATAGCACCTCCAAGTGCATTGTATGAGGAAGGCAGCTGGCATACGACGCCGAGCGAAGTGCTTTTGACGATGCTGTTCTTGAACTTTGAGGGCAAATCCAGAGCCAAGAATTCCCTAAGCACATCAATGTTTATTTATACGAGGTATCTGTTTTTACTATTAACGCCAAAACATATTAACCAATATGAGCTGAACTGCTTTCTTACAAATAATTACAAACGTAATATTACTATATTACACAGATGCCAAAGCTTGGGACATTAATGGTAGCGTTTGTTAATAAAAATCGATAACTTATATTGTTTATCCTTAACGGCAACGAATTCAACAAAAAATGTAATACGTTATCTTTGAAACATTGATGAAAATGTCAAAAAAAGAATAAAAACGTGAAATTTGCCATTGGTTAATAATTTATTTTTTCAAGTGTAATGTATGCAAATATTGGCGTTCTGCTTTCACAAAACAATTAATGAAATTTCAACTAACTGAGGAAAAACATTGTTCTTTGCCAAAAAACAGTAAATTTTGAATAAAAAATTAGACAATCTGGTTTTACTTTTTAATTCTTTATCTAAAATTTTCGATTCAACAACGCTTTCTAGTAGTATACTGATGTGCGTCTCAAAAAGTACACTTTTGAAATTTGCATTTCTCCAGTCATTAGACCGGCAGCCCAGAAGGTTTATTTACCTCAAAGACGGCGGAAGGTTTGATGAGCCTAAAATACACGTCTTTACTCGTCTTTTAAGAAAATGTTTTACTGGCAAGCCAAAAGTTCGGCTAAGACCCCCCAAATCCACACTTTAAGGGGGGTCAAAATGGCCTTTATTTACCCCAAAGACGGCATGGATAAAAATTGCTTAAAATTGTTCTCTGGGGTCCACTGAACACTGAAATGGCAAAGACAGTAACTTTAGGTTCGGCTAACCCCCCGACAGTAACGAATTTAGGGGGGACCAAAAATGGCCTTTATTTACCCCAAAGACGGCATGGATAAAAACTGCTCAAAAACGTCCGTTGGAGTCCATTGAACACTGAAATGGCAAAGACAGTAACTTTAGGTTCGACTAACCCCCTGACAGTAACATATTAACCAATACGGTACGTAAGTACGATAGGGTACGCTTCAATTTTTGCTAAAAAGTACGGTTTGCTGGTACGGTACGCCTTTTTTGTAGTGGTACGGGTACGGTACGTTGGTACGGTACGCTTCAAAAAGTACGGTTTGCTGGTACGGTACGGTTCAAGGTGCAAGGTACGTAGTACGCAAATTTTAAACGTACCGTACCGTACTGCCATCCTTGTGCTTGAGTAGTAAACTCGTAAGTCCAACATGCGTAACCTTGAAAATATCAATTAACATAATGGATTGCATTACTAATGCAACAGTTCTAATCCAAAAACAGAGGCCTACTAACAGGAAAGATTAGTTAGCACACAACGGCGGAAAAGTGTCAGATAGTACTGTATCACAACTCGCAACTATCATGCATATCTATTTGACAAATTTTTCATAAATCAGCAATTATTAGTAAACACGTCCTAGAGGAATTTGCTTCCCGCGGGTTGCGAATCTCTATTCTGAGTATTATTTTACAACGATCTGCAACCTGGAGTATGTAAACGGTATAAAAAAAGGATCGAGTTTTCTTTAAAAGATACAAACAAACATTGACTTGTCAAACACACAAAAAAAGCTTTTTTTAGAGAAAATCCTGTTTCACTGGTTCAAGTCAAGATAGATGATCGTAATTCTGTAAATCCAGTGAGGTCTGTTTCAAGTCAAGATAGATGATCGTAATTCTGTAAATCCAGTGAGGCTACTCAAATTTTGCTGGACCTATATCTCTACAGGGCCGCAACTAGGGGAGGGGCAAAGGGGGCGGCACCCCCTAAACAAAAATTTTGCCCCTCAAACTGCCCAGCATGCCCACCCAAACTTCCCTTTCCCTTGCGGCAGTTTCAAGATGGTGGCTTTTATTTTTTGGAAACCAACAAAGAACTCGGAGAAAAGATGACCGAATTGGCGCGATGACCTTTTTTTTTGGAGATCAACAGAGAACTCGGAGAAAAATAGACCAGCCAAAAAATTTTGGCCCCACCCCCCCCTAAAAAGAAATTTTGCCCCCTCTAGAACAACGTTTTAGGTGCGGCACTGTATCTGTAACCGGTTCTTTAAATTGAGCTACAGATTCCTCCAAATTGGCTAAATGGCACCATACTGTATCTTGTTGAGGACAGCTCCACATTTTTTTCCTATTTGAAACTGGCCCATGGCGCAAAATAGGTTGCTGACCTGTGCCATAAAATATTTCTATCACATCGGGGTTATGGTGTAAGGCAAGACAATCGTTATACCGTACGTTATACTGAAAGTTAGGTCGAGATGTAATAGATTATGCTAGGTGTTTGAAAATGTGACAAAACCAGTATAGAAATAGATACAGAATTTGGAGCTAAATTTGGCAGAGTCGTCAATCGGGCCGAGTGTTGTTGACATTGGCAAAGTGAGCAAAGGACAATCTAGAACACTTAATTTCCAAAGAGCAACTAGCGGACGTAGTATTCATTGCCAAAAAGCAACGATTGAGTAACGGAATGTGGGTAAGGAAAGAGAGAGAACGAAATTTTACACCATTTCCAAATGAATGCTCTATTCTAAAACAAAAATAAAAGCAAGATACAGTGAGGTTGTTTTAGTTCAACAGAAGGTGCTTCGTTGCAGTAGCAAGACCCAGAATACTGATCCATCAGAGTTGTTAGAAGATGATAGAAGAGTAAGGCAAAAACGATTTTGGAAGATTCTTTCCATAAAACACCATAATACCCAAATGTGACCTATGTCCTATATGCCCTCTTATTAGACATTTGTCAATGCAAAAACATAAAGTTCATCTTCAAATGTTGGATTATAGTTGTCAATAATTATGGTATGTTCCAAACCTATTTGCGCTTGTGGTAAAACGCCTTATATTGCCTTCCAAGAACCTGATGAACTGTTAGTCCCGGTCTACGCTGGGTGTAAAATCGTAAGCGAAAAAGCACATTTTAGTTTATTTCAAACAGACAAAGTCCGTTAAAATCAACTAAGAACACACGCTTACGCTCACGATTTTACGCCAAATGTAGAATGGGCCTAAATGCACGACTAATTCTTACATATAGGCCTACCAAATATTGAAAATTAAGTTGCTGTCGTCATTAATGTCATTGATTAATGTAGTTTCGTTGATTTGTTTGATCGAGACCACCTCGTTGTCCTTGGTGACCCCATAACACTAAAAACAAACCCTATTAGTGCCTAATAGTGTCTATTGAGAAGTTCAAACTAAAATTTAAAAAAATAACGCCCTTGTACAGCGTGGTTTTAAACGAAATCCGGGTTATCAATGCTTGAACAATATGATCTTGCTGCAAATTGAATCCAGCAAGCCTTAGTTTTTTGTGCAGTACGTCATATGAATATTGAATAATGGCCTCAAAGTTGGAAAAATTTTCAATGTTTGCAAGTGCAAAAATCCCGTCAATTTTGTTCATTAGCTACGTTTTTACGTCTGCCTCCTGTTTAGACGCTATTGTGCGCCTTTTAATGTTGAAAGAGGACTCACGGCAAAATCAATGGAGTGTTTAAAGTTAGGATAATCTTATCAGATTTGACGTAATTGACTCCATCCTTCTTGACCCAGCCGTTTCAGAGATATTTTACTTCAAGCCCCTCGTAGGAGCCTTCGTAATTACAATTTCATTGGTAACCCTGACGTTTTAATGCAGTAGCCTAGCCCATAGAGGCCTATAGGTTAAAAGGCCTTTGTGGTTTAGTGTGATTGTGGCGTTGCCTTAGGATAGAACTGAGATTGCGTTTCAAATGCTATCATCGTCAGCTAGCGCTGCCAATGAAAATAATGATTAGAGATGCCCTACGTCATGTTTGAAGTAGAATATCTTTGGCACAGCTGGGTCAAGCAGGATGTAGTCAACAACGATATAATCTAATACGTTTGCTCTAAGTTTAGATAGCCCCAATGAATCTGCTTTAGTCCTTTTTCAAAAACGCTATGCGTTTTATAATGTGACATTTCGTTATAATGCTTTAATTCCCAGAAAAAAGAGGGTAATTCCAACAATCAAACTTTATGCGATTACCTGTTCCAAAATTGTTTACAAGCAGAAAAATTTTTATCAAAATTTTGGCTCGGTGCACTCCTTACGATAAACTCAAAAATTAATGAAGTTGATAAAAGTCGCATAATTGCATTAAAGAAAGACTTAGAGAACACAAGATTCTAAGCACTTAATGAAAGATTTGATAATCGAAAGAGCATTTTGAATATTGATAATACGTAAACTTATTAGTTTATCAGAGTGTTTAAGAATTTAGATTTTTTTGAAATTCTATGGGTTGCTTTGAGTCTGTATTATAATTCAATGCAGTTTTTGTGGTGTGATATGGCCCAGAAAAATTTACTGAATAATTTTCTATATATTACTTTCAATAACGAAACCTATATAGTTTCATGACCAACTTTTAAGTTGAACGATTTCTTCTAAAAACTTTCTAAACTAACATTAATACGTACTTCTCTAAACTAATTTAAAATTAAAGTACCTTATTAGTGTTTGAGACTGGTTTAATCGTTTTTTTGTTGGGCCCTAAAAATATTTGAGAAATTCAAATTCATCCTCGTGAACGATAAAATAATTTTGAATTGATAAAATATTGAAAAGCCTTTTCGTTTCTCATCTAATTACATCAACTTTTGAATCAAATTTATTCACAAACAACTCTCAATAATTCGAAATTGCTAGGGTGAGATCAATTGTTTTAAATTCGAAGTTTTTTGTAGCCACTTCATAAATATATGGAAAGTTTTGCTCAAATTTAACTTAAATGACGTAATTACAACGTTTTGTGACGTCATCACGTTGACGTAATATATGATTCGACTATAAAAATCACAGTGATAGGTTAAAACCACAATGGTCTGTTTCGTTCTATGGACTTATCCGGTGTTACTGCAATTCTTTTCGAGCAAGATTACAGTAGCACCTGAAGAGTCCTCAGGACGAAACCGGTTGTTGTGCTTTTAACTTTTTACTGTGATTTTTTGGTTGTATTTTGCTCTGGTTTTACTTTGTACATCATCGAGCACTGTTTTAGAAGATTGACTATCAACAATTTTCTAACATATGACTCACACTAAAAAACAAGCTGATACGCAAAATCTAAATCGTTTGAAAGAAAACGTCACTCAAATATGACGTCATTTTTGCCCAAATCGACCATCTCGTTACTTAATGATTGATGACGTCATCAACCTAAAATGAATTTTTTCAAAAACAATACTGTAAAAGCCATATATTTAGTGCTGCAATGACTTTTGGAGTAAGCGTAAGAAATCAGTTCGAGGATACCAATTATAAAGTTTATTGCCACTGTTTTTGTTTTCAGTGGACTACCAAGAAATGTTTTTGAGCAGTTTTTACCCCTGCTGTCTTGAAATAAATACAGGTAATTTTTTTAGCTCCCCTCTACATTTGTTACTGTCAGGGAGATAGCCGAACCGAAAGTAACTCTTTTAACCATTTATGTGTTCATTGGACTCCAGGAAATGTTTTTTAAGCAGTTTTTACTCTTGCCGTCTTTCAGGTAAATAAAGGCCATTTTTGTACCCCCTCCCTAAATTCGTTACTGGCAAGGGGTTAGCCGAACCTAAAGTTACTGTCTTCGCCATTTCAGTGTTCAATGGACCCCAGAGAACAATTTTAAGCAGTTTTTATCCATGCCGTCTTTGGGGTAAATAAAGGCCATTTTGACCCCCCCTTAAATTATGGATTTGGGGGGTCTTAGCCGAACTTTTGGCTTGCCAGTAAAACATTTTCTTAAAAGACGAGTAAAGACGTGTATTTTAGGCTCATCAAACCTTCCGCCGTCTTTGAGGTAAATAAACCTTCTGGGCTGCCGGTCTATCATCGACCTTTCCACATCTTGCACATTCATTTTGAATACATCAAGATATTTATTGCTTATGTATAGAATAACATCATGCACATTCGCATCATTAGCTTATTTTGCTCATATATTACTGCAAACAATTAGTAATCGATCAATACAGAATCGATTTGTTTATCTTTTCGGAAAAAGGTAACAAAATAGTATAATCGACCCACGCTGTACTCTTGTCAATGTAAATGGCTTTAAAAGGCTGCAAAATTTGATACACATGGATTGACATTTTAGTTTTCAACATTTTACAACAACGATATTGATTTTTAAACCGGGTTCTTTTAGCATTAAAAAAGTAACATTAAATAATTAAGGTGTTGCTGTGCTTGCATCAACTTAACTCTACATCGTAGGAAAGGCCTAACATCTGAATTACGTGCATGGACTGGCGCGTAACTTCACGATATACGAGATTAGTCAGGGGCGTATTTAAAGGGGGGGCCATGGTGCCATGACCACCCCTTTGGGTCGCCAGGATAGTATAATTAGAATAGAATAGAATGCAAAATTGCGGCATGCACCCCTCTTTGTAACTTGGGTAGAAAGTATGAGCACGCTAATGAACAGAATCTGGGTGAAGATGTTTTTTTAAGGCCAAAAACCGGACTAAATTTGAGTGAAGCCCTTTTTTTTTGGTCTTCACCTAATTTTGGGCAGAAAAACGGACTAAATTTGAGAGAAGACCTTTTTTTTGGTCTTCACCTAATTTTGGGCGGAAAAACGGACTGATTCTGAGTGGAGAAATTTTTCTTTTGGTCTTCATTATTCTCAAATTTCCTGCCCCCCCCCCTTTCGAAAATCCTGCGTACGCTAGTGAGATTAGTATTCTGGTTTATTCTGCATTGGTTCAAATTCAAACCTCACGTAGCCAGCATTTTTTTTTTTCTGGCAATTTGGTTGAGCTTATGATGCAGTAATGTCATACTCCCTTTGAAGAAAAAAACAAATACCATTGTGAGTAAAATTTTGTATTCAGACCTGCGGCATATGGGCATTATGGTGATATTGTTTAAAACAGTGTACGTGAATGTATCTATAATTCATGAAATTTTTCAAGCAGATTAACTTGGAGTTTTGGATAAATTTTTAACCAGAACTGACGTATACGTAAGTGGAAAACTAACCTCGGAATTTGCTCAACGGAAATTAAATTCGAAATCTTTTGTCATTGGTTTTGCTTTTTCAGCGCAAAAAACTTGAATTCTCGAAAAACACGTTATCCCTTGCATTTTGCAATAACACAACTTAAACAGAAGAGAAGACAATAGTATTTTTAACGCCGTATGCACCAACTTGGATTAACTTTGATCTGCGGACTTTTTTTACGGAAAAAATTTGGTCAAATTGTCTGGCAAACTGTTATAATTATTATGTTATTCAAGAATAAATTCTCTGAACTTGCAAATTCAGTTTGTTTTGATCTGATAAGTCCAACTATTTAGAAGATAGAAAATTGATAACACTAGGCAACAAAAAACTTTTTTTTTCATGCTTCTCACAGTTTTTCAACTGTTCTTGGCTAACTTTGGGGCGCTGATTTCAAAAATGTTATTAGTTTTTTTCTGTGATGTCTAGGTTTTTAGTTATTTGCATTACAATTGTATCCTGATAACATGTAGTAATAACGATTTTTGCATTTGCATTTTGTCTAAATGAGCTCAAAAAAATTTGCTTTGATCGTCTTTTCTTTTCTCGTGATTGATCAATGCTCTAAGAACTTCGTGACGATACCTTATCAATTTATAAGGAATTAATAGTTACAAATCTTTGTGATATTCTGGCATATGTTTGGCTCCTCTCTTTGATAAAACATTAGTTATTGCTCCTTTTAAACTGGCTATGTAAGTGGAGAAAGCGAAAGCAGCTCTTAAACCGAGAAAGTGGTGGCAGCTCCGCAGGATCAAATGATTCTTCTTGAACATCAAAACGCTCTACTGCAAGCATTGTGGCTATGCCCGAGAAAGAACCACATTCGTCACAAGCATTCCCAATTCCACACCTATTGAACAAAAATGACTCGAACAATTTAGTAAGAGATTTGGAACTAACCAAAAATAATCAGAGCTTCTTGCTTCTAGACTGAAACAGTGGATCATGCAGCAACAAAGCCGTTAAATGTACATATGTTTTCGTTCGCGGCATACCAAGTTTCAAAAGTGTTTCTCGGTACATAATAGTGTATGCCTCTGCAGTAATATCAATGACCTGTTTCATGGCCTTAAATCTCGGAACAATCTTGCTGAGTGGAGACAGTTCATTGATTTAAACAAAGCAAGTTTAAGGCTGTTCTGCTCCTTAAGGGAAATCATTTGTCATTGCCTCATTTAGCCAATGCCTCTGGATTAAACAAAACTTATGAAACAATGGAGTTAGTTTCACATTTAATCAAGTATTCAATCTATAACTAGAATATTTGTAGAAATCTCAAAATGATTGGCCTTTTCCCTAACTTCACAAATGGGGGATACCAAGCACCAATGCTTCTTGTGTTGTTGGGACAGCCGAGATCATAAACAGCACTATATTTGAAAACATTGGAACTCACCTGAAGAGTTTTTTTAGCAAGATTTATCATGTTTCTTTACTTGTTCTCACGAAAGTGTTTACGCCATTACAGATCAAGTTAGGACTCTTGAAAAACTTATCAAAGCAAATCAAATCAAAATCAAATCTTTCATTATACTGGCTGTATTACGCCGAAGCGTGTAACGAGTTGGCGGGGCCCATCTCCACGTCATTGCGCCAGGGTTACGCAGCTTCTTTTGAAGAAATGTCGCCGCAGTGGCGAGTCGTTGGCAACAATGTGTCTGATTTGACCGGCCCGAGATTTGAATCTCAGAACTCCCGCTTCGAGGCAAACGTGTTACCGCTCGACCAACTGAGCGATACTTATCTACTGGAGGAACGGAAATTTGGAAGCTAATGAATGAAGAAAGATTTGGTGAAATGCTGAGCTCATCAGAAAAAGAAGCATGGTATAAATTTTGCATAGTGGTCAAAAATTTTTTAGGCAACAAATGTTCTTTCTAAGTCAGCATTGTCTCAGATTTTCTATGGAGCTACAGAAGTCTTTGTGCAAGAATATCACTGAAAACTCATTTTCTCAATTTCCACCTCGGATTTCTTCCCTTTTAACAATGGGAACGACTTCATCAAAAAATTAAACAGGTGGAAGATCGCTATCGGGAAAGATTAACTCGGACTATGGCAGCAGATTATGTACTGCAGGTTTCTTCAGCAAGAAAGTGGTGCCAAGCATATTGTGAGAATCCAACAAAAAGTGCAAAGTATTTTTAACTGTTAACTGCAGCAGTCGGTTGATATTTTAGGAGGGAGGGGGCTTTAAACTCAATGAACTTCAAAGTACTACAGCCGATTGTTGTAACACTTGTTTGTTAACGAATACATCAAAGATGTTCTTATATATTGCAGTGGTAAAGTTAGTGATAAAGTGATTATTATGCCAAATACAATGCATATCTCATTATATTTTCTCAAATAATTAAAAAACCTGACGTAATAGCATAAAAATAAAGGCAAATTTGTAATCAGCGCCCCAAATATACTCTACGGCACTTATTCACTTTGAAGTAGCAAAAAATTCAAGGTTGCCAAGTGTTATCTGCTTATCAAGGTTAATCTTAGTTGGTGGATACCACTGATAATCTACGCTGGTGCATATTTAAAAATGTTCTTGGTGTAGATGATTGCAGGTTTTAAGATAAATTAATTACTCAGTACTTTTTGGCTCGCACCCTTGATCGATCTTCGACCGTCATAGAAAAAGTTTGATATCAAATCTGCCAGCGCTATAAAAAAATGCTGAAAGGTGTAATAATATTGCACAGTACAATAAAAAAATGGATTAATTAGCAGGAATAATTGTCTTGGAGCATAACGGTTGGAGTTTTTGCTTAATCTAAGAACAAAAACGATTGCCAAAATAGAACTAAGCATAACAATTTATTAGACGCGTTTCGCTTTAACTTAAAGCATCATCAGTAGAATGAATTTGCAAAGTAAGAAGCACGAATTTATATACAATAGCCACCCATTAATACAGATAGCCACGGCATGGCTTAAGATTTGTCATAATCGAATAAAAGAGCGATAAGTCATAGGTTTAAACACACAAGAAAACACAGCCAAATAGCGACGTCATTTTTAAACAACAATTTAAAACAGTTAAGCATTGAAAAGATACAGGGGCAAAGATTGATTGTCGACATTCAGTTGTGGTTCTGTTTCGGAAATATGTAAGGTTTCTTTGATGCGTAATTTAGTCCCCTGATTACTTCTGTCCAAAACTTTGGGTGAGTCAAAATTAATTTCGTGGTTGGGATTATTGAGCAAATGTTTGCAAACTGTCTCATCGTAGCTTTATTATTGGCAAACTATTTCCGCATCTTTAACAAGTATCTTTAACACGTATCTATTTCCGTATAAAGATCGTCAATCGTTATTACATTCGTCAGGTGTTGTGTATCAACTAACTTGTAGTTGTGGTCAAAGTTATATTGGTCAAACCAAAGGGAACCTAATTACTCGCCTCAAGGAACATCGAATGTGTGAAGACTCTGAAGTTTGCAAACATTTGCTCAATAATCCCAACCACGAAATTAATTTTGACTCACCCAAAGTTTTGGACAGAAGTAATCAGGGGACTAAATTACGCATCAAAGAAACCTTACATATTTCCGAAACAGAACCACAACTGAATGTCGACAATCAATCTTTGCCCCTGTATCTTTTCAATGCTTAACTGTTTTAAATTGTTGTTTAAAAATGACGTCGCTATTTGGCTGTGTTTTCTTGTGTGTTTAAACCTATGACTTATCGCTCTTTTATTCGATTATGACAAATCTTAAGCCATGCCGTGGCTACCTGTATTAATGGGTGGCTATTGTATATAAATTCGTGCTTCTTACTTTGCAAATTCATTCTACTGATGATGCTTTAAGTAAAGCGAAACGCGTCTAATAAATTGTTATGCTTAGTTCTATTTTGGCAATCGTTTTTGTTCTTAGAATAATTGTCTTTATAATTGGTTCATTCTTTAAGTTTACGGTACGATATTAAAACTTTCAGCAAAGTCAGTTTTTCCTGTTTTGAAAATCATGAAAACATTTTTTTCTTACCGCTGGAAGAGCAAAGAAAGAAATTCCTAATATGGTAAATCCACAAGCTAACATGCGACCAATCCAGGTAATTGGAACCTTATCTCCATACCCAATCGTTGTCAAAGTGATCTATAAGTATAATCGAGTCTATTGTCTTTACTATTACTTTTTGAAATTGGCTAGTAACTAAAAAGACATTGTTGTATGAGATAACAAATTTAGCGTGCCTTAAAAAATTGTATAATTTGCGTCCACTATGTGCTAGTTCTTCAAAGAGAAGTTATTTTTAAACTTAACAATTTGTCAACTGATTAACTATAAGCACGTGCATGAACAACCTTGAAAATGTAGTTAAAATAACAAAACTACCAACGTATTTTTGTCTTACCTTGCTTATTACATGGAAAAGAAAAAATTTAATCGGAAGGGGAAACAACAAGAATGCAACTAAGATCAAGAATGGCATGGTAAGAACACGTTGCAGCATGCAACTCGTCAATGAGGAACATATTGACGAGACATGATAAAACTCTTAGAAGCAGAAAAAGGTGTTGCTTTTAACGAACATTTAAGATGCTAGTAAAAGATCGCGGTCTTTTAGTAGATACGTTAAAGCTAATTAGCTAATATTGGGCATTCAATTAAATTGACTTATATCTAGTCAAGTTTTGTTTTTCACGGTGCTACTGCTTTTACTGTAGCATTATGCTTCTTAAAGTTTACGCAAAGAATGATAGACTGGACTCAAAAATAGGATCAAACTTTACCTACTTACCAAGCCCCACCATAAACTGTCTGCAAAGGTACTGAATTTTTCATTAGATTCCGTTTCTGCTTGGTAGACGAGAAACGAAGCAAAGATGAGAGTAAGAAATCCAATATACCACGCAGTAATTAATTCCTGAAACGGAAAAGTATTAGCCAAAAAGATGAAAAGTCAGAGCATCAGCTTTATTTGATATGTGTTTGAGTTTGCCGAAACATGCATACATGATTGAGTATCAACAAATTAACTCCACCGGAGGCTCGAAAGTCTGGGCCCAAGAATGCTTATCTAAGATCAACACTACTGTCGTAAAGTACAATCAATCCTTCCCTGAGATACTATAGTCTACTAAATCTGAAGTCAAAATCAGAAAAAATTGCATGATATGTTTTTTCAACGGTTTTTGGTGCGATTGGGTGTAGAGAATAACATACTGGTATTAAAGTCTACAAAAATTTACCTCATCAGAAAGTTGTGAAATTGGGGGGAGGTAAAAAAACGGATTTTAGGTTATTAGTGGAGATGGATAATTATCTGCTCTACAACCAAACTTCTGTTTGGAAAGATTAAGCTAAATAATTTTTGAAACAAAGTTATTCTGTTCACTGAAAATTTTAACAGTAATAAATTAAACGTAACGATGTCACATTTGAGATCGTGACGTCATTTATTACCAAAATTGCTCGTTTTGAGAAAAAATCAGCTTTGAACGCAAATAAAATCGCAAATTCACAGAGTTATAAATTAAAATTGATACATTGTCTTTATTGATATAGTTTGAGTAAAGTACATTAAATTTTGACAAAAGGAAGCAAAATTATGACCGTAAGGTATCATAATGATATCGTTCTTACAAAATATTATAAATTTTTGTTTATTCAATAATTTCAAGTGTTTTGATAGCTGTACCTTTTGGAGTTGATGTTAACGTTTGAAACTAAAGTCAAGTTGCATCTGTAATTTGATTAAATGTTTGGATAGCACTAATACGTCATATGGTGATGAACGTCCTATTCCATCACTAGCATTCATATTGTAAAAAATAGCCATACCGATACATCAACTCCGCGAATGATAATGTGGCGAATAAACTGAACTGAACTGCACTCGTAAAAGTTTTGTTTTTTTCGGTGCTCTGATGAAGTAGCTTAAAATTGTAGCATGCATTGTTTAACTGTTCATGTACCAAGATGCACCTTGCATATTATTAAGTTTAGATAATTATTGTTAACAGTTACATAATCATAAACACATTAAAATTCAACCATCATATATATTTAACAATTTCGTTCGTTGTATTCATTTATTTTTTACCATATCATGTTACACAACGGAGAAAAGTAACTAATCTCTGGGCTTTCAGACATGCCTTGATGAAGTACTACAATATGTGATTGCATATGATTTCAATTCTGATAACTTCATCAAGGATGACGTCACTCTGTTAAATTATGTTAGCTGTGATAAAAATTGGCTTTTTTGGAAGAGTAATGGGGACAAGGTTTGCTACAAAATTACACTTCTGGTTCATCAGCGTTTCAATCATTGCAGTAAAAAGTTGAAACAACTTTTGTTGTTCATTGCAGTAAAAAAAGGTTGAAACAACATGGTAATATAAACAGTAATAAAGCACCATGACCGCATTTTAGGGTAGATTGTACAGAATTTAAATGACCAAATTTTATGGTGTCATTAAAGTTTCGAGTTATTACTGCACTTTTAACAAGTTGTGTCATGACGTCATGTGATATGCATAAAGCAATGTAAAAACCGATGATAAATTGTTTACGCGCTATATTAATTTTGTATTCTTTTACACACATCACATAACATTATGATGGTTAATTGCATTAAAATTTGAGCAAAAATAACAAATTATTGACGCCATCAGCCTAAATGACATCATAGTTCTATCGAAACATTTCTTAAGTCACAGACGCGGCTTAGCCTATAAATTTCTCAATTGAACTCCAACCATAAAAGAAAAACAACGAAATAAACAAAATCATCAAATAAGCAGTTAAAAATCGTAAGGTTTTGCAAAACTAACATCATTGAAACGTCAATGGACCAAAATTTCGTGATGAGAATTGCCTAACTCAAAAATTCAAACTACGCTGAACATAATCACCATGTGCATGAAAAAATATCCTCCAGCACTGGCTAAACCAGAATAGCATTTACCACTAGGAAGTTAGACGTTATGACATCATTATAAAAACCCGAGACGTCATTAAACTACGGTGAACAACTTTTGACACACATTGATCATTTTACTTACACGTACCGAAAATATTTGCGTAATGCGTAGCTTTGTTTGAAGAAAAGAGAAGACAAATGCGATACCTCCAATGTCGCGCCCCAGTTGTTTTTGCAGCAAGTGCGTTGAGTTTTTTGCTAAAATTTTGTTGGTGCTATCACATTGCGCTTTAAATAAGCTGACAAATCTGTTTTAATTTCCGAACATCTTGAATTTTCGACTTTATTTGCGGTCAAATACAAATATTCTAAAACTTAATCTTTTTCGTTGTAAATAACGCCATAAGTTCAAATATGACGTCATCGTTCCATTCATAGGCGTAGGCAGGAGGGGCCAGGAGGCGCGGCTTCCCCCCAATTAAAATGAAACCAATGATAAAAATATGATAAAAAACCTATTGTTTCCTCAGCTTCAGTTTCTTTTACCATCTTTGCGTACAACAGTACACGCGTAAAACAGCAATTTGCAATAGTACTGACAACCAGGGTCCCCGGGTCCCCTCAATTCAATTTTTGCCAACCAATTTAAACGTATAACCTAGGGGAAATTAAGGGTTTTTGTTCTAAAAGTTGCTACCTCAGACCCTCATCTAACCTTTTTTTGAACGTAATATAATATCCACAGACGGATTTACCATATTGCACGGAGCGAGGGGTCCGCGCTCAGATGGTAGGACTTTTTTTGGTATTCACCTATATTATTTGGTCGGAAGATATTGCAAAATTCCCCTAGTGCCAGGGGTTCCGCGCAATAACATGGTTAGTACGCGTAACCATCTACTGTACTATTTTTCAATGACAAATCACTTCCACCTCGCCAGTTTTTACGCGAAAATATGTTTTTGAAAAAAATTTAGCTAGGTAAATGCTCATTGAACAAACTATTGAATTTGAATTGAGGGGCCTTGGGCCCCCTAGTCGCACATGTACTCCTAAACTTGCTATTTTTATGACAAAACAACATTCCCTTAAGGAAGATCTTCGAGTGGATTATTAGTTACTGCTAAAACATTGCCGGAGGCAATGTATCTTACTTCTCCTACGTGGGCCAAATTACTTACAAAGTTTAACGTCAAAATGCAAGATTTTAACCGTGTTTTGGGTTTAAATTGCGAGCAAAAAGGAAATTGAACATTTTAATACTTTTGAACGGCTTTCCAACGTTAAAAATCTAATTCTTTCATATGGCTCTGAACACCTGCGAAATGTAATCCAATGGCATTAAAATAGCTTTTTTTTCCAAAAAATTGCGCTGCGGCTGGGGGCTTCGCTCCCAGACCCCAACAGCTTCCGGGGGCTGGGGGTTCCGCCCCCAGACCCCCTCGGTGATACGTTTCAGTACACTAGTTTTCCTAACACGTCTCCCAATTTAGCCGTTTTCACTTGTGAACTTTTGGTTTGAGCCCTCTACCGTTAGCAAAATCCTGGTTAAAGTGCTAACATACTGGGCACGGTTTCTAATCTTCCATTCTACGATATCTAAGTCCTACAAAAAGTTCCTCTTTCGAAAATTTTTGATGATGTCATTGCATGTGATTTGTGGTTTGGGCCTCCCCCGCAATCAAAAATTCTGGCTACGTCTATGGCTCTATTTTACTTTTTTCAAAAACTAAACGATATAGATTCACTATGTGCCCAAAATTATTCTTCTAACCTTTCGCGAAAAGCAGTTATGTTAATGGGCAAATATTTCACCCCTATATTTTTACCGAAAATCCGCTTTTTATTCCCAAATTTTTCAATTTTCTAATGGGTGGATTTCGGTCTATGTTCCTTCTAAGCTGCGCGGTGGCGCAGATAGCCTACAGAACCCCAACGCAGAACTTTAGCTCTGCAGCGTGCTGTATAAGTGTAAAGAAGACAATTAAGTAAATATATACCTGCTTTCAATCGGAAGCAAGCACAATAATTGAGATTTGATGAAATTATTTTACAAAATCAAGGTGTAATCAGTCAGGGTAATTTTGCAATGATATCATGAACTTCTATTACTGTGCCAGTAATCAATTGACTAAATCTAAATCAATTAACTAAAATGACGTCATAATTATTTGACAAACTCGATAGAGCGCATTGCCATTAAAGGCGGTGAATCATCCAGCCAATTCCGGTGGTTTACAATAGCTAAAATTGAACTATAATTTCTGATATTTTTTGTTTTAATTTTGGGACTGCGGTTGCAAAGATATTCAACAAATACAAAAAGATTTCCCCCGAAAAAAAGTATTTGGAAACTCTGAGTTTTGTTCTTCCCGCCAAAACCACAGTAGGCCTAATAGTTTAGAGAACTGTGGTAGGCCTAATAGTTTTGAGATAGTTTATTTCTAAATAGTTTAGGCCTAACTATCTCTAAACTATTAGGCCTAATAGTTTAGAGATAGTTAGGCCTAATAGTTTAATAAGATTACAGTAGGCCTAATAGTTTAGAGAACTGTGGTTTTGGCGAGAAGAACAAAACTCAGAGTTTCCAAATACTTTTTTTCGGAGGACATCTTTTTGTATTTGCTGATTATTTTTGCAACCGCAGCCCTCAAATTAAAGCAAAAAATATCAAAAATTATAGTTCAATTTTAGCTATTGTAAACCACCGGAATTGGCTGGATGATTTACCGCCTTTAAAAACACGCGAAACGGCATGTTGTTGACACAGTGGTTAAATCAATAAGCAAAAGGCATGCAGCTCTTAAACTGTAAAACATTGCATGGCGGTCGGACGCTTTTGCAGCCGTGACCAGGCGCATTCGGAGAGCGGCAGGATTATGGAGAAAATTTACCTCATTTTCAGGTGAAGATCAAAAAAGGTCTTCGCCGCAGAATCGGATTAACTTCGGCGGAAATGTCTGATTTATTGAGATTACCGGCCACTTTTCTCTCTAAATGTCCAGGAAGCTTTTTTTTGATAGGAGGGCGCTGCATTTCGATGGGGGAAGCTTAAATTTCGATGGGAAATCGCTAAATCTCTATGGGGGGGACGCTAATTTTCGATAGGGGTAAGCTTGCCCCCTACAATTTAAGTACTGAAGGCATGTTACAGTTAGTAGTGTGTTTCGGTGAAAAGTACTCAAAACATAAGGTTTAGAGAAGGAAAGAAATGGTAGGTAAGAGGTTGATGAAGCCGTCACCTTGGTAAGCGGAGCTGCGCACCTTATTAGTGGGCCACGAGAGCAGTTGAAATTCAAATCTGATTTCAGGTACTGATGCCGTAAGCTGCCGCGTGTCCACACTGTAGCCCAGAGTTGTAAACGGGTCGACTAGTTCAGGCCCGAACCCGAAAATATAAGCCTGAACCCGAAAACTAATTTGAAGCCCAAATTATGCCCGAAAAACCCGAAAGTTAAGATGGCCTGAAAAATTTGACAATGTTGCCAAGTTATTTTAGTTGTATTTTTGTGCATCTAAAACAAAAAGTACGTCTCGGGCCCGAACTAAGCCCGAAATTTTTGTCAACTTTAGGCCCGAACTCGTTCAGAAAAGCCTGGCCCGACTTAGAATTCTGCTGTAGCCTAGCATTAAAATTGCTGGCAAAATTGTTGAGATACTGTTCCTAGCCTACAGTGTGGATACACGGTAGCTTACGGACGCACGGTGTTCTTTTTTATTTTTTCGAATTTGTTAGGGCGCAAACCTTTTTTTTCGGAGCTCACACGGCCTTTCATTCTGCGCACTCTAAGCAAGCTCTTAGAGGGAACGTTGATTACGATAGACTTTTTGTACGCCATTCTCCACATCACGTAGCACCAAAAACCATAGCAAAGCCATTTCTTGCAATTTTCTAGTTTGGGGCCTACTTTGGTGTAAATTTAACTCGACTATAAGCTAAAGGAATAATATTATCAAAGTCTGATGAACCTGTCATTACCTTGCTGTGAGCAAGAACTACCGAAGAAAGAAGCTTCCATGTTCCTCCTCGTCTGTCCACTCGAACCAGTCGTAAAATTTGTAAAAAACGAAAGCTTCTCATTGTAGAAACGGCTATTCCGTTGGCTTTTGATTTGATGCAGAGAACAACCAATGAGACGAGAACCACGACAATGTCTGGAAAAATAACGCTTCGTTTTCAATCTAACTTTCTGTTTTAGACGGTTAAACTTTTGTCTTAGACGAAAACAAGGATAAACAATGTTTCAATCAATTTTGAGATGGTTACAGAATTTAAATGTATATAACAAAAGAAGGCTAAGGGACTTCAGCCCACCTTAGCTCAGTCAGTTAGAAAATTTACCTCAAAATACAAGCGTTTCGAACTTGACCTGCAAGTAAAGGGGGGTGAAGGGGCTGGGCAATTTAACTTTTTCAAATGGCTCCAAAAACCTGCAAAATGTGATCGAAATAGCATTAAAAAGGTTATTTTTTTCTGAAAAATCACAAAAAATTGTTTGGCGAGTGGGGCTTTGACCCTTATGGCCTCCGGCGACTGGGAGCTCCGAACCCCCCTCCGTGATACGTTAGAATTGTATCAATTTATTCAGCACGACGCCTAAATTAGGCAGTTTATAAGGCACAAAAATTTCAAGTTTATGTTCAAGCTCCTCTCTTAA
This sequence comes from Trididemnum nubilum, assembly GCA_963965965.1. Classification (NCBI taxonomy): domain Eukaryota; kingdom Metazoa; phylum Chordata; class Ascidiacea; order Aplousobranchia; family Didemnidae; genus Trididemnum; species Trididemnum nubilum. Next base: position 14,237,421 of record OZ014490.1, read on the forward strand.
CACAATCTTGGTCGCGCGCCTGTATATGACTAAACACAAAGTCAACTTAGTTTCACGTTTTCAGCTTTTCAGACAGAGTGAACTAGACGACCTTCAAATCAAAATTTATAAACTGGCGACTTTTCAACCTCACCACTACTGAAAAAACAGTAGATATTTTTTTGTGAAGAACTTCATAAGTAGCTCAGACCGACTATGAAATGAACACTACACAAGGGTCGAAGCTAACTTTTTTAACAACCTGCTCATCTGGCATGTAATATCAAATATTTGTTTGCACGAAAAAATTCCAACTTGCCCGAAAAAAAAGTAGATACAATAAGTTTTGAGGTTGTTTAACTTTGTAAAAAGATCGTATATTGCACTTCTTGGCGAAAAAACACTAAATTTGCATAATACGCTTTTCAAAATAGTGTCTTGTGCGCGATTTTACGTTAATGTGACGTAATAAGGAAAATTTTCCAATCATGCAGAATGCAAAAACTGATTTTTTGATTGCAATTTTTGCGATTATTACGTTACCATGATATTGATTAACGTTGCAGTTTTGTTGCAAACGCAGTTTCAATTGCGAATATTTTGGAAACTATATACACCAGCAAGAAAGCCGAAATTTTTTTGCAAAAGTAATAAAGAGCTAAAAAATCTTTAAAATAATCATAACAAAAAGATTGCAGATTTCTTGACATTTTCATGCAGCGCAGGGTGTGATATCTGAAACAGCAGTTAACGCGGCAAGCAACGGAAATTTTTTTTAGAAAAAAAAGTAGCATTTTGAGCCAAAAAGTTGCAAAACGCATTTGAGTATCGAAAAATCTGCGTGCGATTAATGAAGTGCTAATTGCGGTTAATAATGTGCGTACGATCAAACAAAGTGTTGATTATGATGATCATAAAGTGCTAAACTGAAATTAAGTAAGCAACAGCTTTCTCTACTTACATATTTTATTTTGTTGCAATAAAAGCGAACCTAAATTAAGACTCTGAATAATCTTCATTGATGTTGTGTATTTTGTTAGCTGGCCCGTCGGGCAAGTTAAGCCGAAAAATAACTTGCCTGAGATGATTTCAGCTTGCCTCGGGCAAGCAAGCAAGCGTTAATTTCGAACCCTGCTACATACTGTAAGTGCAACACTACAATACCTATGACACAGAATGGTTTCTTGCAAAAGCGCAACATTCCAATAACTCCTTGATATCTGCATCTGCACCCAGCGCTCCAGAGTCGCAAGACCAACTCAACCGTAAAAACGAACAAAAGGAAAAGTTCCTGCAAAACCCACAAAATTTAGTTTACCTTTTGGGGGGGGGGGTTAAAAAAGAATATTACTAATCTTTTAAATCACGTTTATTTGAATATTTTGATTTCTTTTTTTGAAATACTCTATTTTGTACGTATTCCAAATGATATTAAATGGTTTTTGCAATTCAAATGCAAAGCTATAGTTCGGATTGTTTTGTTAATAATTTATTTTCATTAATATGCTGAGTGATGTTTAAATCGCTAAATTAAAATGCTGTGCGTTAATATTAGCAGGGCTGTATAAAGATATTGGGAAAAGGGGAGCCTGAATATGATATTACCAGTGTTCCCTCTAAGCTGTGCGCGTGTGCGCGCGCACACAGACTTCAGCGAGAGCGCACACGAAAAAATTTGCTGCGTACAGACATATTCTTGCACAGACATATTGTCGTTGATTATAAAATTACCACAATAAACTTTACGGACACAAACACCGATCGATTTTGGGTGAAAACCTTTTTTTTTTGGTCTTCACCTGATTTCAAACACAAAAACCGCTTGAGTTTCGGGCACAAAAGTATACGCACGCCAAAACTTCTGTGCTCAGAGAGCACAAAAAATTAGGAATATTGGATATTACTTTATGGCATGTGCAGCGTAACTGCTTAAGTGTAGAATTCGTCAAAACTGTGTGCCTTTTGATAAAATGCGATTGTGCGCGGCGATAACAATGATGCATAAACGTAATCGCATAAATTTATTTTCTCCATCGGTGGGTTTGGAATAACGACTAACACTGACACTCACATCACAAGCAGCGATATGGGAAAAGATATCCATCCGCTGGACGATATTTTCGATTTTCTCGAAGATTATCTGAATTATTTCAAAATTAACGCTACCAACACCATTTAGAAACTTAATAAAAAAGAAAACAAGAAAGGCTGCACTTAAAAGTAAGGAAATAATAATGTGAATATAACATTAAATTTCAGCACATTTAATCAAGCGTGTTAACCAAATCTGTTTGATGTAGGTTCGAGAAAGGAACCCTCGCAAAAAGGTAGCATTTTCCAAAAAAAAAAAAAATAGTGCTTTTTAATGATTATTTTGTGTTTTCTTGATTAGGGATACTGCTGTGTTGGAGGACCAGCGGGATGAATTCTTCCCAGGGCTGTGAACTCGAAAAAACTGGGTTGTTTTGCCGAACTTGAACTCGAACCAGAAAAAAATAATTTTTCTGAACTTGAACCCGAATAAAACTATTCGAGTTCAAGAAAAAGAAATATTTAAAGATTAAAAAATTGTCGAGAAGAAATACTTTTTGTTGGTCATGCCGTGTGAATTCAGATTGTCGTTCTTTTGTTTATGCCGTGGCGATCTAAAAAAGCAGCATGCATTCAAAAAGAGAGCGGTTAGATCGGAAAGTAAACTTAGTATTTTTGTCAGCCTGAACTCGAACTCAAAACACTTGATATTTTTGCCGAACTTGAACTCGAAAAAATTAAATTGGAGAACTCGAATAAAAATCGATCGAGTTCGTAGCCCTGATTCTCCTCCCCCTTTTATACACGGCTTTCATGTTAGTATGATGCATTTGCATAGAGTTAGAGTAAAACCACGAACAATTGGTTTCTTTTGTTTTAGAGATTAATATGAGTAATAGGTTAACTTACAATCCAGAAAAGAATGGTAACTGCGTAACTTTTGTGGTTTGGCATTGTTGCAAGGATAGAAAAAACCAGACAAGCAGAAACAGGAAAAAACCTAAAGTCATAATAAACAGTAAATTACGCTGAAATATTGCGTAGAAGCTGTAATGCTAAACAATGAAGTGTTTTTCATCAAAGTTAAAATTGGCATTTTGCACTCATGTTTCACTAACAATGCAAAAACTTCATTAAATTTAAAATACGATACTCGATTTTGAATACTCCTTAAGTGTGCTTTTGAAGAACCGATAAGATTCATAAGCTCCTCTGCAGCAAGAATTTTAGTACGAAAATATCTGGCTTAAGCTATACTTATTAAGCTGAGATTACTTTTTAAAACGGAACTTTGCTTAATTTCGCCTGTGACTCTTTCTCAGTCATTTGTGACATTATTGGCAGTTATGACCTTTCGTTTTTCTGGAGCTATAGTATAAGTTGTTATTATAGGTGAAACATTTAAAGAACGTCAATTTAATCTAATGCCTCAGTACCAGTACAAAAAATCTAGCTTTGCTATAAAAGCTAGTGTTTCAGTACGGTGTATAATACTATAGCATTTTCAATATTTTACCAGCGTTAAGTGATAGCATCAAGCTAGTAAGCTACAGTACTGTATTTTCAAAATAATACCATGTAAGGTGCTGTTGATTGGTTGTGATAAAAGAATCAAAAGGCATTTCAGGTAAAAGCAATCTAGCTGCAGTGTTTTCAAAGTGTTTGTCAGGCACACCAGCAGCACTGCTTCTCAAAAAGCGCCGCAATGACACCCGATGTTTTTGTTAAACTTAATTTCGCAAAGTGTTTTTAAACGATTGACTTACATTGCTATATGATATATAATCTCGAATCCTTTTGGCTGTTCCAGAAAATTGAATATCTTCGTTTGCCAATGCCTACAAAATATAATAGCAATGTATGTTAACTTCCGATTTCGTGTGCCTTCTGGTTTCGTAATTTTTTCCACTACGTTATTGCATTCTGACGAGCTTATTGAAAATTATAGGAATTGCTTTCACAAATTAGTATAACAATTATCGCTATTTGTCGTGAAATACATGCACCCCTCGTCTTTTTTTTCGTAAATTTTTTATCGATTAAATGGCATCATTGACATTTTAGATAAATTTTAATGCATGGCCACAAGCTGTGCACTGTGTTTATACTAAAGCACATTGATTATTTTCTTGTTCGATCAAAGATGAGGCAGAGTTTTGTAGGCACGCAATTATATTATCGCGCATTACTTTTGATTTGGAATACTAGGTAACATCATTGACGTTACCTCATCAACAATCAGCGCCCAACGTTAACACGTCGCTTTGAAACACAGAAAATCAATAACAGCAAATCTTCATCATGTTTTGTCACTTTATTGGCCAGTCTAGGACTTCCTCTTTTGCATTTTGAGTTATTCCCAACTGTTCAGATTGTTTCGTGCAACCTACACGAAAATAACAGCAAATAGAATAGCGTCTTACCTGTACGTAACGTTTTGTTTGCATTTTACTCCTGTTACGATAGGCTTTCCTAAGAGAGTAAGCCGTTTTTCATTTGAGGGTCTGGTCTGAGGTGTGAATGATATCTTTTTGTATTGCAAGGACGACTTTCGGCTTGCTGTGTGAGTAAGTTTACATGAGCTGGTGGGAGAAGTCGCTGCAGAAGCAGCAGTCAATAGAACTTCATTTCTAATAGGATAACTTTGCTTTTTGGGAGAAGCTTCTGATATCGAATAGCGCCTCTTTTGGGGAGACAGCACATCCCCGTTCATTATCAGTGGTCGATCAGTGTGATTCAGTAGAGCAGCTGTGGATTTGAATTCGACCGTGTCCAAATTTGTTGACGTCGTATCATCGGTATAATGTAGTGTTGTTGTTGAGTCCTTTGTGACGCAAGTTTCCATCGGATTCTGTTTTGCTACTCCACCATTTTGCGAACACTTCAAGTGACTTCGAACTTGAGTAATTTCGTTTTTGTTATTACCAAGCACACGAGAATTCATAAAATTTATGCTAACTGTACGTTTTCATTATCATGCCTTTAAGGTTCAAGAAGAAGATATTGAAATAAAACTGAAGCTAGACTCGTTTGAAGTTTCTCATTCAATCTATACATCTCTACCAAGTAATGTAAAATCTTCTCAGAGGGTAGAACCAGTAGCTGTGAGAGGAAAAGTTGTTTTGATTAAAGTGAAATCAATGGAAGCAGACGCAAAGGAAGTACTGCAGGAGAAGTGTCAAAAAAAAACTGGAAGCACAAGCTTTAGGCAATATGATGCCATAAAATTGTAGGAGAAAAAGGTGGAAATTAATATCTACTGCATTCCCCAGTACAGAAAAACATCCATTGGCAATATTTAACAACATCAAAAGAAGAAGAAACTAAATGTGACAAAAGACATGAAGCTTAGGAGCACCAACATAAGAGCAGGCAAACGATTCTAATCTGTGTCGGAAGTAAAAGTACGCTTTGGTCCAAAGGCGTCGAGCAGAATATGGATCAACAATCTCATTCAAATCCCATCCGAGGTTATTTTTTCTGGCAATCGAGTCTGATCTAATTTATGACTTTAAGTTTTTTATTTTCTTTGGTACAAAAACGCGTTTAATTTTTAGTCACATAATTATACTCAAATCATTCCCTCTATTTAGGGTTGCAATGCGTTTCGTTTTTTTAGGTCTTGTTCCGCTGTCCCGTCCGGTCGACCAAGTTGTTCTGGAATTCTTGATTGGTTCTAGAATGCGTGATATTTCACCGATTTCAACGCAAGACTCGTGAGACAAACACCGTTTGCTGTTAGTTGGTTTTTCTGAAGTAAAGACCATATTTTGTTTACCTCAAAACCGCGGAAAATTAAAGTTTTCTGCTCCCATCCCGATTGCGTACTTCATCATTAAGGCAACTCTACCTCTATTGATTTGAAATTGGGGCAAATGTACTACTGTACAGAATGTATATGATGATATTTTATCTCCAACTCGACTCTTGTTGCTATAAAATTAAGCTACTACTGATTGCACTGTCTTCTTTACAGTGATTACACCATTAAATCTGCTAACTGCTTTCGGCTTCTTTGTGCTCATTGTTACAAACCTAAAGACAAAACTGACAAAATGATTGTACAGTAGACATCTTTTATTTATATGTGATTAATATTTTATTGCTAAAGAAGTTTAAGAGCTGGGTTATATAGACAGACGGCCTCAGCTTTTGGCAAAGAAATTGCGCTGTCACGCATAATTTAGATATACTAGCAGTTAAAATATTAAAATCATTGAGACTTTTAAATTAGGCATAATTATTAAGAATTTAACGTCCTTGTGGAAATGGGGTTTTTTTAAACTTCAAACGTTTAGATTTGTACCGCAGAAAAACAACGCTTAAATGAAGCTTTTGCCATTTTCTAAAGCAAATTTATCGATCCAATTAAGACAAGGCCATAGCCTACATTTTTTTTCTTATCTTAATTTACTTTACTAATTTCAAAACGAAGTGCATCAGCGAATGAATTATTAAAGATTATCCCATTTTCGAAAAACCTGGGCTAATTGGTTTCATATGTATACGTGCTATTTTATTATGCAAAACACAACTGCATTTTCATCCTAATCAAATGATCAATTAAGACGACAAATCTAGTGTAATATTGCTATCGTTATTGTGTTATAGCAGCAATATTCCGATAATTGTAATTACATTAAAAATAGCTTGTTGAATCTTGATTTACCAGGCTGACTTGATTAGGAGACAGCGAATGACCTTTCGGTCTTGAATTTAGCAGCCCACTTGTTTACCACATCAGTGAAGGCTTCACACAGTAGCGTACGCAGGATTTTTGAAAGGAGGGAGCCAGAAAATTCAGAAAATTTGAAAATAATGAAGACCAGAATGAAAATTTTCTAGCCCAAAATGAAGTCCGTTTTCCTGCTCAAAATTAGGTGAAGACCAAACAAATAAGTCTTCACTCAAATTTAGTCCGGTTTTTGGCCCAAAATTACGTGAAGGCCAAAAAAAAGGTCTTCGCCCACCATTTCTGTGCTCAAACCCTCTGCCCAAGTTACAAAGGGGGGGGGTATGCCGCAAATTTGCATACTATTCTATGCTAATTGTACTATCCTAGCGACCCAAAGGGGGGGCATGGCGCAATGCCCCTCCCCCTTAAATACGTCCCAGGCTTTACACTGTTCCTTTCAATGCTGAACGTTAAACAGGAAAGCTTTAAATACCAATTACTAAAGTTTTTGGCTTAAATCGACCGTACATCAAAACCGAGATTACTGTTTCAGCAGCATATGCTTCATCCACTAATCCATTGATCTTTGATTGATATGATATCGAATTCGATGTTGTATGATATATTGCTATATCTATATGAAGTGTGTGTGCTAACTGCTAAATAAATAACTTTTGTTGTTATGGATTGTTTTTTCTAGTTGAAACCGTAAAAAGATTATTTGAACAAGTGAAAACCTAAAAAAAGTCTAACACTTTCGGCCCCCAAAACTTAAGTAGAAATTTAACTTAGTGTAAGTACGTATAGCCCGAAATGAGAAATGGGTACGTTTTTGCGGGCTTTCGAGCGACTTTCCGACTGCAATCTTTCTTGGGTCACCTCAGCCTTAATCCAGCCCTGATCAGGTAAAGAAACTGTGGCGTAAAGCTGCACTGCTGATGTACTAGTATATTCCTTGTGCATTAGAGCAGATGGGTTGATGTTTTCGTCAATGGTTGCTAAAAATTGCCAGAAATTTGCAACAGTCAAAACAACTACAACGCGAATAATTGAATCAGTGATATAATAAATTTCATTTAATACGTGATGTTTTTTTCATATTTTTTATTTTATTTTAAAGAAAAAAGCTCAAAATATAAACAAAGATAAACTTTTTTTATATATAAAAATCAGTTCTTGCTCCGTAAAAAATTGTCTTGTATTATTACCGAATATTCGGAGCTAAAACTTGTCTTTTGTTACATAGATCGTGGTTACCCTTAGCTAATCAACAATGACAATAAAAAGGGCAAGAAAACTCTGCTGATAAGTTACAAATACGGTGTTCTAGAGTTAGACCAGTGGTGCAAACAGGGAGTTAAGGGCGCTTCAGCCCCCCTTTTCAAGTCACTTAAAAAATTTAACCCAAAATACACCCTTAAAACGTGTTTTGGACTTGACCTGTAAATAAGGGGAGGGGTTAGAGGAGCTGGGCAATTTTAACTCTTTCAAATGACTTTCGAATTTAAGCGAATTTAGTTTTTTCAAAAGGCTCCAAAAACGAGCAAAATGTGACCCAAATGGCATTATAAAGGCTATTTTTCCAAAAAGTCATCTGGCAACTGGGGCTTTGCCCCAAGACCTGCGTTTGTGATACGTTTGAATTGCACCAATCTGTTCTACACGCCGCCTTGTTTTTAATTATTACATCAATTCGTTCAGCATGTTAAACAGTTTTCGCACAAAAAAATTTCAAAGTTTGGTTTAAGCCCGCCCACTTTTAACAAAACCCTGGTAGTGCGTCTAAGCTAGACCATGTTTTTAATTATTTTTTCATACTAAACCTGACATTGTTTTTTACTTGTTCTTAAATTTTGAGCAAATATGAGCCGCGTGTTTTTATAAATAAGAGTATACACGTTATTTTTCAAACAAAAACATAAATTCAAAAACAACACTTGAATCTTCATTAACAGAGCGATTCTATACTACCATCTAGCGACTTGATTTTTGTCGTTGATTTTTTTGGACTTTCACGACGTTTCACGTTAGAAGTCCCGACTCCCGATGCTATTTTCCGAGAAAAATTAGCCGTTTTTCTGCAACCAGAGTTTGAAGTATCTGTGTATATTACACAGACTTATCATATTTTATGAAATTGTGCACCTGCATTTTTGGCGGAGCTAGGTCACGTGGTTTGGGAGGAAGGGCCCAAAACTTGTGATTTTTTGAGTTCATATTTTTTGAAAGTGGTTCGAACTAGTTAAATGAAACTGCGAATTTATTGGGCCTAATAAAACTATTAGTTTGCCAAATTTTATCGTGCTGGCAGTGTGGGATTACAAGATTGCCTCCAAACTATTTCTCTATTTTTAAACAAACTATTTAATATTTAAAATTGTGATGAGTGCAGAGAGTTTGGTTCAAATACCTAGTCCCAGTCGGACAATGGTTTACATTCAATCTTTTAATCACATTTAACCTTTTTTTTTGGCATTACAAGTGATCAGAGGGTTTCATATTTTATTCGCTGTAAAGAATATTTTACGATTCGGTTTTAGTGCGATTCAGACTAATTTTGGTTCTTTTTTTTTTTCTCTTAAAATTATTTTATCAACTGCTGATAGATTCTGAATCAAAGCTCTGAGTAGTTTGACTTGGATTCAAATATTGAGTTAATCAAGCGTAAATTTTTTGCAAGTTTAAATTTTGAGGAGTGATTCTACTGCAATAATTTATACTATCTTCTTCTTTGTTTATTCATTGCTGCTCACTTTTCCGTGAGGGTTGCAGGGGTAGTAACTCAAAATTAGCTGCCACACTTCACGGTTTTCCATCATCTTCATCATTTCGCTTGGGTGAAGACCCAAGCAATTCCATCCAAGATTCTCAATGTAATTGGTCCATCTAGTTCTAGGTTGTCCAACAACTGGTCTTTTCCTATTTGCTTTGGCAAGTAGGTAAAGCTTGTTTGGGGAGTCTTTGCGAATGGAAGGAAGTTTGAGAGAAGTGATTGGTAATTAATAGTGATGTAGTTCTCGAGACCGGTCTCGGTTCTCGAGACTGTCTCAAGACACATTTTTGAAAGTCTCGTCTCGGACTTGAACTTCAAGTCTCGATCTCGAGTCTTGGTCTCGAAAAGTCATGGTCTCGAAACATGAGAATTCTCGAGACTCAAAATCTTGGATAGGCGTAGGAGTAAAATTTTGAATTTAATTATTTAATGCAAGCAACGCAAACAAAGATTCGATTGACTTTCTAGGTCTTAACACCTTTTTAATTGCTTTCAAACAATCTCCTTTATTTATTCATTTCGGTCAATTTTCATTTATTTCCGTCAATGTTTTTAAACTGAGACCGTGAGAAACAAAGTTTTGCAATAAAAGCTCAATTTTTGATAATTGGCTACTCAGTGGGAGATACTTGAGGTTCGAAAAAACTCAGGTAGAGCCGTGGGAGAAAACTGCTCGACCTGTTATTCATTATTATCTTCGTTATTTACTTATGAAAGGTGTGATGTAAAACAGTCTGGAGGGGAAGAAGCCGCTTTAGCGGTATTATTTGATGTTGATCTTTGTTGAAGGTGCTAATTGCCGCTGTCTACATTTTTGCTTTCTGGTAGTAAACGCTCTAAACCTTTTTCTCGTTCAGGTTCCTTGCACGTGGACCGAGTTTGAGGTGGTAGCATGGCAATGCGATGAGGTTTGGTCAAGGAAGGTTAATCAGGACAGCTCAGACCTCAAAGTGATTGTTTTCAGTCTCATTCTGTTGAACAGATCTTTCGTAGTATGATACAGTTAAGATTGCAGACTCAGAATGATGAACTTAAGTCTACTTTACCACTGCTTTTTTGTAAATATCAAACGTTAGAAGTAACAATTAGGTCCAGTGAAGATTAAAATAGCTTGAGGTATAAACCTGAGGTATAAACATGGGCCACCGAATGGGGAAGACGCGTGACCCCAAAAGATTTTCAGGGCGGTATCGGAGAAATAAAGTCTTGATAAAAAATAATACCGTAACTCAGATATTTGTTATACATTAAGGTGTTTGCCGTGTACTAGGACCACTAGGTTACTGAATCATTCATCTTGATGTCTTGTTTATGAAAACACAGTTGCGCATTCCACCATAACCTTCTTGTCATTAAAATAACTATTTGAATGCAACTGCTTTAGCAAGCCCGCTTTTTTTTAGATTTAAACGACCGGTCAGCGTTAGTAGTTAAAGACACCGCCATCGGAGCGTGAGGTCTGCGTTTTGATTCTTGGTCCGGTCAAAATCGGACGCAGTGTCGCTAACGTCTCGCCCCGCTGCGATGTTTCTTTGGTGCAGTGTTGTTCATTTGCTCAATGCCCGTGCACTAAGCCGCGAGTTTATGAAAGCTTTTATTTTAATTTGATTTAGCAACTCGCTTCGAAATCGAATTCCTCTAGATTGGTCCATGATCAGTTTGGTAATGAAACTTAAGCAAATTTAAGATGCATTTTATAAGAAATATCTTTGTAATACATATTGTAAGAATATCTTTGTAATACGAGTGACAGTTGTGTTTAGTTTGAGTTAATTCGTTATAAAGTATTATTTCATTTTTTACGTTGAAACAATTTGCATTATGTCTCGTAATTCGGCCTTAATAAAATTTGGGTATAGTCATCATAAAGAGTACGACGATGAAAAAGCAGGAAATAAAAAACATTCTGCAAAATGCAAGTTTTGCCCAACATCGACAACAATCTCTGATCGTTCAGGCACAACCTCTTCGTTTGTTCGGCTCATGAAGAAATGCCACAAGTCACGGTAAGCTATTGCATTATTTTTGAAGGAATGATTTAATACACTAACTTTGTTAGGTTGTAATAGTGGATAATAATTGTGTGCTTTTGTACGTTATTTATTGATATTTTTAACGGTCGTGTGCCGAAGTGAACAAGTTTAATTATGAAACGCTCTCCAAATCGAAGCTGAATTAATGTACTGCACGTCTCAACCTGATGGCATTTTGCATTCCAAGTTCTTGAATTATTAACCCGGCACTGGAGGGTGCTATTTAAAGTATCACCACTTCAGTTTCTTTTGCTGTTGTAAAAAATTCTAGAAGATAACAAATACCCGTAACCCCCATCAGCGACGTGTAACTCAACAACAACTTACAATGTACAGCTATATATATTGCATCGACCCAGGTTGTAAGGTTTTTTATTTGCGAGTAAACTTTTATATCAATTTTTACAACTTTGCTCTCTGCCAGGAGCTGCAAACGGGTCAACAACTGTAGTTCCGGCCCAACCACAAAAATAAAAAGCCGGAAACTAATGTGATTCGAAGCCCAATGAATAAGAAATCGCAAGTGAAACTTGATATAAATCGAAAGCACTAAGTAGCGGCTTCTAGCTGTGGGCTTGTGCATGCTAAGCGACTCGAAATCCTTGACGGCTGCAAGTGGTCTTCCTCAGCTTACGTCCGTCTGTGTATAGAATGCAACAAGATAACAGTTAAATCGACGCATTTTATGTCATTATTGAAATTGAATTGTAAAAAGGCTATATATTTTTTGCAGAAAAGATTATCCGAGCGGCCGAAAATTTAATAGATGATATGGACGAGGAGGGAAGCACATCTGAGTTGGCGAATCGTGGACGCTCGGAGGAAGAAACGGCACAGCTAAGAAACATTCCACGTCTTTTCAGCAAATATTCGAAAATTCCAAATAAAGCAACTTCCAAAAGATCAACAAGCGTTCGGTGGCAGTTGCTAAAGTATCTCGAAATCACCAACAATGGTGAACATTTTAACGAAAATATTTTCGAATTTTGGGAAACCATGGAAAACCAACTACCTGCCTTATACCAACTCGCGATGCAAGTTCTTTTTGTGCCAACGTCATCGGCTCCTATGAAGCGTATTTTTAGTACCGGAGGTTTGATCATGCGACCTCATCGATCTCGGCTTTCTTCAGTTAACCTAGAAATGCTGGTTGCATCAAAATGCAATCACAATTTTATTGTTTGATTTTGGTATAGGCTTACTTTTTACGGTTGCATTAATTTTTTCCGTTGTGTTTCGTGATTATTTTTGCTTGCAATAATATGCCATTCAAGATTTTTTGGCTCTGTTACTAATCTGTAGTTACTGCAAGCTGGACCACTGCGATAGTTTGAACACAGGAACGCATTGCCCAGTTTCAGTTGGCATCGAACGGCAATTTCTCTACTTTAAGGTCGGGCGCTTGACAGTAGAGGTACGCCGTCACCTCTTCATGTCCTTGTGAATAGCAGGTGGCCCAAGTTTGTTTTTTGGTTTATGGTCGTTCTACTGTATTGCGATTGGCCGTTTGTTTAAAGAAAAACCATGAAAAGGGTTGTCAATAGTCAATACAAATAAGTTTTGCTTCTAAAATCTCGGGTCTCGAAGTCTCGTCTCGGTCTCGAAAAACTCACCGAGTCTCGATCTCGGTCTCGAAAATTTTTTCAAGTCTTGGTCTCGGGTCTTGGACTCGAATTTTTTCCAAGTCTCGGTCTTGGTCTCGGTCTCGACCATCAGGGTCTCGACTACATCACTAGTAATTAACTTAGTGGTGTCGCTAAGAATGGTGACACCCGGGGCGGAATTTCGTGATGGTACCCTTCATAATGTAAAGTAAGCTGCAAAAGCTTATATTTGAAAAATAGAGGTACTATTTTATTGCTGCAGATATAGCGGCTGTTATTTGGTTAGCTCAATAACTTTCCATTGTAAGATTCTAGAACTTGGAAGTATGAGCAGCACTTGTCGAGTACCGGTACGTATCAGGCGCGTAATCAGGAATCTGCAGTGAGGAGAGGGGCTGCGTTTGGGGGTCTGGGAGCTCCGCCAAAGGCCATTAGGGGTCTGAGGGCAGAGTCCCCAGAGCTCGAAAAATTTTATTTTTTTGCAAAACCAACTTAATTTTAGGCTTATTTTGATAGAAAATAGTGCTTTTCAAACGTAGGATCAGGGAAAACTTTGGTGGCATAGACATTAGCAGTGCAAAAACATGATTAGACTCAGATCTGTTTCGGGGGTCTGGGGGCAGAGCCCCCAGCTCTCAAAAATTTTGTTTTTTTGCAAAAATAACCTAATTTTAGGCTGATTTTGAAAAAAATTATTGGTTTTGAAATGTAGCCCAAATTAGCTGTGCAAAAACATGATTAAACTGGTTGCATAAATGTGCAATGGCTATGTGGAAGGTGGCTAATGGTAAAATTTCAGTTCTCATATTTACAAGCTGTTACCGTAAATAATAAAATTCAATTGTTCAATAAAATTCACAAAAATTAAACACATTTCGTCTATATTTATCAGAGAAAAATAATTGGTGGGGGGGGCGAATGGAACGATATTTGAGTCGAAGTGATTGGTAATCAACTAATACGGAATTGTCTCCCCCACCCCCTATTCCTGGGCTTATATTTTTTTAAGAAAACATATATTTAGCATGTTTCAGCTAGCGATCAAATTTCATTGCTTTTTGTTGACGATTTTTCAAATTTTTTGCTGATTTGTGATCTATATAATTTTGGCAAATTAGCCCCCCCCCCCCCCCCCCTAATTAAATCCAGTGTGCTAAACATTTCCAATTATGTTAAACATATTTTTGTTTTCTTTTTTGTTCGATTGGTATCATTAAATGGTGTCACCCCAAAATAATGACACCCGGGGCGGGCCGCCCCCTCCCCCCCCCTTAGCAACGCCACTGAATTAACTAATACTAAATAGTCTCTCCCCCTTATTCCTTAGCTTATATATTTTTTGATGACACGTATGTTAAGCATTTTTCAATCAGCGATCAAACTTAAGTACCAATTTCTAGCCATTGTTTAAAGTTTTTTTTTTTTGTAATTTATGAGTTTTATTTTTGACAAATTAAGCCCTTCCCTCTAACTAAGCGTTTCAAAATATGCTTTCAATTGTTTTTGAGTTTATTCTAGCGCAAAATACAGTCTTAGAAGTGCTACAAAAGTGGTAGTTTCTTTACTCTGCATTTTGGTCGGCAATCCAATGGGAGGGGGCTACAGCCCCCCCCCTCTCGGCTACGCTGCTGGTTCCTATACCTTTATTGCTGGAAAGTGCAAGTTGCAAATTTTGTTAATTTAGCGCTTTCAAATCAATCGTAGCCTACCTGTAAAAGACTAATTTCTGTTTTGTAAAAAGTTCGCTGTAAAAATAACATTTTCCTGCCCCCCCACCATGACTTTAAAAAATTTTATCACAGTCACACGGTGTCACGAGTATTCACTGATTGCAGTGTTTTAAATAAGTTGTGAGTTTAATGTTATTCATATGCACGTTATGTCTAGGACGGTGGGGAATACGCATCGTCCCCACCTAAATACGCCCCTGGTAACTGGCAGTGGCGTCGCTAGGGAGGGGCGGCCCGCCCCGGGTGTCACCATGTTATGATGTGAAACCATAACTCCACCAATTTGTGGTAAATACCTTACTTTTTTCACTTTGTTTGGTCGTCCCCATCCTCATTTGGACTAAAAACCCACTGATTTTTAGGGAAGACCTTTTTTTTTGGTCTTCATATACTTTTGGACCGAAAACCAACTTATTTTGCAGCGAAGACTTTTTTTTTGGTCTTCACGTATTTTTGGTACAAAAAAGGGTGCCATCACGAAATCCCGCACCGGGTGCCACCATTTTTAGCGACGTCCCTTTTAAGTGTTCGTTGTTTAAAGATTTTCGAAACTCAGAGCTACGCACCTTCTTAAATAGTGTAACTTGGTCATGAATCTTGGGTAATGACCGAAAGAGTGCGATCACAAGTGCGTTTGATTAATAATTCCCAAGACAAAATTAGTATCATCATTTTTTTGATAATTTTTATTTGTTAACGATTGCGACTTGAATCTCAAATTTTGCGTTGCTTAACAAGTTAAATCGTTATTTCAAAACTTTGATAGACTTATAAATATCAGATTTTACTTTACTGAGATTCAGATTTATTTCGCCAACTTGGTAACTTTCAAAACAATATATGCTTAAAAAAAACATCAGTAGGCCTAGTTTAGTTCAATTATGAAGGTGAGCGTGCGGGTAAATCGTTTGAATTTTTATGTTCTCGCGTTTTCTGCTAAAACGCTCGATGTGTTTTTTGCGCCTTCCTTTCGTCTTCGACATGAAAAAAATTTAAATAAATCTTGTATTCAAAAAAAAAAATGTTAATACTGGTGCAAACAAAAAATGTTAGTAAATAGTAACCAACAAAAAATCTTCGCTGAAGTTAAAATTCTTACTAAAAATTTCGGAATAAAAATTAAATCTTTGGCCGAAGATTGTTTTCAAAGTGAAAAATTTTGATCGGACTGTTTTCTAAGTGAAAATTGCTGGACTTGAAAAACCTAAACCGGTCACTTCGCAGTATCCTTGTTATCTTTTTGAATATTTTTCGAGGTGTGTTTCATAGATTACTGATGTGAGCAACAAAAACAAATTAAGTCGATCGTTCCTTGATTGAAACTTCAAAATTTTTCAAACGAACGTTGCCAGTTTTTTACTATGCGTATAGTTTATAAAGTTAAAATTCAAGTTGCTGTCGATGTGGGGGTGTAGCTCAGATGGTAGAGCGCGCGCTTAGCATGCGCGAGGCACCGGGATCGATACCCGGCACCTCCAGGTAATTTTTTTTTAAAGGAAAATTAAATTTCACTTTTTTATGGTTTTAATTTGATTAGTTTTGTTCTAAAGACATAGGCCAAAAACATAGCATAATTTAATTACGATACTGCTACAGCAAAGAGATTTATTTCAATTTATTTAGATATTTAACAATAATCACAATTACTTAGAAGCAGTGGTGCCGATTTATGTAAACATTGAGAGGGATAATTAGCAATTTACCCCAATTTTGCTCAATTTTCATTTTTCAACATTGGGGGGATGAAGCTCGACCACTATTTTTGTCACGTAAGCAAGTCAAGTGAAGAACAAAAAAAAATGTTTCAGCAAAAATTGAAGAGTTTTTGTCCCCGAAATCAAGTGAAGACAAAAAAAGTCCAAAAATCATCCAGCGCTCAGATGTGGACCCATACCTGTCAACATTTGAAAATGTTAAATCGGAAGATTTCTTCCCAGCAAATTCAATAGTTGGAAAGTTTTGCTTCCCAGACCTAACTCCTGTTTCAACTGCTTGAATAATTACTGTACCTTTTAATTTGGTACAAATTACCAAAATTTTGACATTACCATATTAGGTTCTAGCAGTTCGAGCTACTAAAACACAGACTAATTAAATCTACCAGTCTCTTTATTTTGATACGGTACCAGGTAACCGGTAACATCAGTAGCCACTGTTTGATACAATTCACTGATACACGGCTCAAAAAGTCACGCTACATTCAGCGCAGCAGACGCTTTCCAAAGATACTAAACGATAAAAGAGAAATATCATTCAACCACGTCAATGTAACCAGACCTGTAGCCCCCAGAAAAAATTTTCGCCCCCAGGTCTAGACAAAATCAGTTGTACGTGTATAGTGCACATATTAATTAGCGCCCCCTCTTAACTAGCTTTTACCCCCTCCACACTCTTACCTTAGGTGTTTGTTTCTACCGGGGGGGCCTGATTTTAACTCTTGTGGGCTTGATTATATTTGTAAGTGGCTTTTTTGGCAGTATATTCAACCCTACTTCGGAAGGTTTAAAGCCAGCTGCACTGCGGTCACAACTTCATTTTCAACAAAAATAAAATGTCATTGTGCAAACTGGTTCTGCTTTCGGTTACAGTCTTCCACACCATGAAAAAGGTTCTTTCGCTAGATGCGTTTGAGTGAGGTATGCATAGGAGCGATTTCATTATTGCAGCAAGATTGCTGAAAATTCGTTCCCCGGCTATTTCCTTTCGCCCCATACAGCCCCAAAACTTGTCCACTTGCAGAACTTAGGGCATTTCAGCGTCATCCTGCAATTGGTACTCTAAAACTCATCACGAAGGCTTATCTTCGTCCAACCCAAGTTGAGGGAATGATTGGGACAACCTCACAACTGTCGTAAATAGAATTTAGACATACAGTAGGTGGGTACAAGCCGTTAATCGTTACTCCGTTGATAACCAAGCTAACTTTTTCATTAGTTTTTTCGTGTTAACGGACTAAATTAACCTCCGCTAAGTTCTGTTAACTTCCGCTAAGGTTTTTATCGTTAATATCTTGCACCATTCATTCATCGTACCGGTACAAACCAATTTGTACTGGTTACTTGTTGCGTTTTAGCACGAGTTTTATAGAAGAAAGCGAAGAAAGAAGCTCTTTTTTGAGGTTAATAATAACCTGCAGCCATTAATCATCGCGGTTTGCAATTTCCAAAGATTTTCCAATCGCAGCTTCGTTAGTGCATTTGAACTTACTTTTGTCTTGAAATCAGATTAGACTGTAAAACGTAACTTTCAAGACACAAAAAAACACCATAGCGATAAATATTTTCTTACAATCAGCTGAACAGCGTCAATACGTGTTCTAGAAGCGAGTGAATAAAAAGAAATTTAAATTACACGCAGAATATTAACGATTTAACGGACTTCATTAACTTCCGTTAATTAAAGCTGAAAATAACGGCTCAACGTTGATGGAGGTGTGAAGTTTTTTAACGGACTAGTGCTTAAACGAAGCTAACGTTTTTTGTTAATTTGCCCACCTATGAATTAGGACATAACTTTTCTGTTCATGTAAAGTTTTGGGTAGACTACTCAGATTTTTGAAAATTTTAAATTTTTACAGCAATCGCAATCGTTGTAGACTAGACCATAATAATATGAGTTCAACAAATTTTAAGTCGCCCTTTTTTCTGCTGGTAGGCCTACAATTTGGATTTTTTAAATTGCCTCTTCTCTTACTATTTTTGATTTGTGAAGTCTTTGTCTTTCCAGCTCCATATTTTTTTGCCAACTCGCTGTCTAGAAACATGTCGCAGACAATTTTCGAAAATTCAACACAAATGCTAAACGGCAAGTTGTTCTTCACCACGAACATAGCAAATTTTGTTTCCGCATAAATAAGCTTATCCCTTTCGTCTGGTCCCTTTAACATAAAGCTGGTTATCCTTTGTTTCCTTTTTTTGGCTGCAATGCTCTTTATATGATTTTCGGAGGTGACGTGTTTCGTTACGTCATTCTTCCCTCCTCGAGCTTCGCTAATGTCTATTCTGCAAGAATTACATTTGGCGTATTCAACTATTCATCCTTTTGATGGTTTCTACACATGAAAGGATAATCTTTCTCCCAAGTTTGCTTGTACTTGCATCTACACTTCTTTTTTTACTTTTATCCGCCTCTTCTTGCAACTCTCGCTGTCAATTTCCCTTGCGTTTATTAGTACTAGCACAGAGACTATAAGGTTTATATAGTTCTCTGTGGTACTAGCACTTTCTCCGACAGACCATAGGCGTAGCCAGGATTTTTGATTGGGGGGGGCCCAAATCCTCAAAAATTCGGTTGTCTTCACCGAAATTGAGAGTGATTTTTCAGCCGAAATCGGAAATTCGAACGATTTTTTCGCCCAAAATCAGGTGATCTCCAAAAAAAAAAAAAAAAAAAGGTCTTCACCGAAATTAAGAGTGATTTTTCAGCCGAAATCGGAAATTCGAACGATTTTTTCGCCCAAAATCAGGTGATCTCCGAAAAAAAAAAAAAAAGGTCTTCACCGAAATTAAGAGTGATTTTTCAGCCGAAATCGGAAATTCGAACCATTTTTTCGCCCAAAATCAGGTGATCTCCAAAAAAAAAAAGGTCTTCACCAAAATTGAGAGAGGTTTTTCGGCCGAAACCGTTAGCTTTACTGTTACTTTACTGTTCAATTACTGTTATGTGCGCAATTACTGAAAAAAAACTGCAACTAAACATCGTCAGGCTATGTTGTCATAACTTTTTGTCGTTAGTGGAGTTTTGATTGGGGGGGGCCCGGGCCCCCTGGGCCCCCCCCTGGCTACGCCTATGCGACAGACGCCATTAAAAGAGCTCAGCTCTTCACAGTTGCAATGACCTACAATGACCAGTACCACAGACTGCAATTTGCGCATGCAATTGTTGCTTGTTAAGTTATCAATTCTTCACAATTCGAATTGATGTTACCCGTTATGTAAAAGCAAGATCACACGTTAATTTTTAAATCAAAACTTTTGAAAAATATAAAACCAATCAAAATAGGGGTCAAAGTGTATTCTTTCCTTTTCAGAAAAAAAAAAGATTCGCGAACAAAATTGATTAATTTTTTAAAAAACTGATTAATTTTTAGATTCAAAAAATCTTGAGCTAAATCGTGATATCGGGAGATTTTTCTTTGAGATCGGGTGATCGGGAGAAATCCTCGAAATCGGGAGTCTCCCGACGAAATCGGGAGAGTTGGCAGGTATGTATTATTTATCACCACCCGACATCGATATGTATTTTTTTGTAAATACAATGCACAAAGTCTAGTATGGAATTGATAAGGAAGTATGAAAGATTGTCTTACATTCCATTCAGTAGCATAACCAGGGGGCTAGGGGGGTTGGGCCCCCCCCCATTGGCCTGTAAAGTATGCAAAATTGCACGTTTTTGGTGCTTTTGAGGCCAATTTTTGGTGAAAAAATGAAAACAGCCCCCCCCCAAAGGAAATTGGGTGCCGAAGTTGTGAAGTAGATGTCGTGATTCGGCCTGAAAAAGCGTTTGAATTTCCGATTTTGGCCGAAAAATCCGGCTCAGTTTCGGTGACGACCTTTTTTTTGGAGAACACCTCTTAATTTGGACAGAAAAACCGATTGATTTTTTATGCAAAACTCAATGCATTAAGTCATTTTTCGGGCAAAAGTTTGGTGCCCCCCAAATCATTTTCAGCTCCTACGGCCATGATTCCATTCTTGAAATCTTCCATTCCATTTCATTTTAGCATCTTCCATATTCCTACCGAAATTTCCGTTCCATTCCATTTTCCATTCCATGCCATGCCCTGGTTGTCAATTCTTTATCATTATCATTATTGTTACATCTTACCCCAACGCTTGAAGGCTGTTTGAAAATCCGGAAGCGCATGATTTTGAAGAAATTGCTTCCGCTTCCAGCTCCGGATAGAGTTAATCGCTCCCGAATTCGCTTCCGCTTCCACAAAAAATTGACCGCTTCCAGCTTCCGCTTCCACATCCCTGCTACTAACCATGTTATTGCCGGGCCGAATTTACATCGCGCTGAGCCCCTGGCACTTTCGAGATTTTCGCAACATCTTTCTGCCAAATATACGTGAAAACCAGAAAAAGTCTTATGATTTGAGCGCAGGGCTCCTAGATGGTACTGCGTCTTATTATTACGTTCATAAAAAGGCTAGACGAGGGCCTAAGATAGCAACTTTTAGGACAAAAACTCTCCATTTCTTTCGGGTTATGCCTTTAAATTGGCTGGTAAAAATTGAATTGAGGGGGGCCCGGGGCCCGTGGTCTTCAATATTGTTGTTAATTACTGTTGTAAGCGAAAAATGCTAAAAAGAAATTGAAGAAACAATAGACTTTTTTGTCACATTTTTGTCATTGTGAAATTTCAATTGGGGGGTGGGCCCCTGGGCTATGCCTATGCTCTAACAGGCGCGTAGTCAAGATTTGAAAAAGGGGGGGCTTTTTTGAAAGAGTGAGAAAACTGCAAACGACCTTGACCCGAATTTTCATTGTTCTTGAATCAGAATCACACGGTTTATCCGATTTCGGCCGATTTATTCTTAAAATTGAGACGGAAATTTTGGCCAAAATCGGAAATTCAAACGGTTTTTCAGCCCAAAAACAGGTGATCTCCAAACAACAAAAAAAAGGTCGTCACCGAAATTGAGACGGATTTTTCGGCCACAATCGGAAATTCAAACGCTTTTTCAGGCCGAATCACGACATCTACTTCACAACTTCGGCACCCAATTTCCTTTGGGGGGCTGTTTTCATTTTTTCACCAAAAATCGGCCTCAAAAGCACCAAAAACGTGCGATTTTGCATACTTTACAGGCCAATGAGGGGGGCTGTCTACGCTAGTGTGCTCTAATAAGCAAAAACAAAAAAGGTATTCGCAAATTTTCCGCGAGGTTTCTTGCGTTTTCCAACAAAATTTCTACTGTTCAAAAAATAGTGCTGTCCTCGAGCCGAGGACAGGGCAATTTTCGAGGACTTGAGACTTCAAGGCCAAAGACTTGACCTTCGAGTCCAAGGCCAACGACTTAAAATGTGTCATCGAGGCCAAGGACGTCCTCGAGGACTCCACCCACCTCTGGTCCTCACCGCAATTTGGGACTATGTTCTGTCGGAATTTGTAGGATTTGTTTGTGCTGGCAGGGCTCTTTTTCGTTTGATCATCCAGCGCTCAAATCTCGATTGTTGGACGTCTAAATCTCGATGGGGGGACGCTAAATCTCGATGGGGGGACGCCAACTCTCGATGGGGGGACGCGTCCCCCCTACAATTTAAGCACTGGATATATCCCCCCATCCCCTCGGGGTTTCGGCACCCCTGATTAGAAGCCGATTCAGTGCAGAAGCAACACAGCAAAACACATACAAACCACAAAATGTCCGCCCGATTAGTAAAAATGAAATGACGACACAAGAGCACAGTCGTCAAGTTTTATTTGTTTGCACCAACATACGAATTTGATCGATTAAGCACTGTAATTTTAGCCAATTCAATAGAAAAACAATATTTTGGCACAAATAGGGTAAGCAGAAAAACGAACAACCTTATATCATTCATCAAGACATATGATGCACCAAATATTAAATGTCTCTCTCCTAATAGTAGCAAATGTCCCTCTACTGATTTAAAACTTATGTTGCGAAACAACTACACAGAAAAAGTGACTACAATAACAGTCGCATCTTTCGTATTGCATTTACACATGGTGGAACGGGAATAAAACTGCATTGCTGAGGTTACAGCTCACTGCTAATAAATTTATTAGAATGATCTATAACATAAATTATCGTGCACCTATAAATGATGTAATGAAATCTAAAGAGCATCTCACTATCGAACAATTAGCCAACTTAGAAACAGCCTGCTTTATGCACAAATATGAAAATGATAATTTACCTTCTGCGTTCTGCAATTTTTTTGACCAAAATTGCACAAATATTGCAAAAAATACAGCCTCACTTCGTCAAACAAAAAGCCATTCTAATTATTTTCCAAGTTATTTAAGAATCAATATCACAAAGCAATCCACAAAATATAAAGGCCCATTAATCTGGAATAGGGTTACCTCAGACATAATAGAATTAAAAAACTACAAAAAATTTCGAAACAATTTCAAATCAGGTCAGGTTTATTAAAATGAAAACTGTTGTGATTAATGTTGCCATAAATTTTGTGCGAAAGCTTTTGCTGCTGTGTAATTATTTTACTGTGTTTTACTAATATTATTATTTCCCCAACACCTCGATCTGCATCCTTCATCCAGTATCTTCATCTGCATTCTGCACAACTGTGCTTTAAAGTCGTTATCCAAACCTCTAGACTTTATAGTCATGACATTGAAATGTACTAAATCTTACAAATCAATTTCAACTCAACTAACCAATTTTAACTCAACAAATTTCAAAACGCTGTAGTTTTTTATTTGAAACTTGAATCAACTTAAAATTAATTGGACTCATTGCGTTTTAATTTTTAGCGTATTTCTTTTCCCTCTTTCTTTTATCAACAAACATCATCAAAAGTGTTCAGCTTATGAACTGAGACACTGACAGGCATCTAAATCTTTCATTGTGGCAATTATGCATTAACTTGGATTCTTTTTTTTTTTCGTTTTGTTGAAATAAAATCAATCCTAAGTTTTTTACTATTGAAGGTGCACCGACCATGCCTTTTACGTACTATTATTGCATATGCATATTTTTATTTTCTTGCATGTATAACGTACATCGTTTTGTTGCTGTATCCTTTTTGTGATAAACTGTTGTTTGAAACTGTTACTTTTCTATATTCTAAGAATTGCCAGAAATAAATGAATACTACTACTACTCGTCCTTAGTCAAGGTAGTATGGACCGAGTTTTCAATATTATGCATGGCTATTTGCTGCTACACCTCAAAAACCAGAGATACAGCTCGCAATATTTACAAAGCAAAAAAGGGCACATTTTGTGAATTGAATAGACGAACGTTTTATCAAGAATAACTACATTACTGTTAGGCTACTCGAAGCAGTAGCGTAGCCAGGGGGGGCTCGAGCCCCCCTCATTGGCTTCAAAAGTATGCAAAATACCAATACCATGTTTTTAGTGCTTTTAAGGCCAATTTTTGCTCCAAAAATGAAAATAGCTTCCCCCCAATGAAATTGGCGAGCAGAAGTTGTGAAGAACTAGCTGTGATTTGGACCAGAAAAGTGGAGTTTTTTTGTCCTGGACCTCACCTAAAGTTGGTCAGGAAAACTGCCTGAATTTCGGTGTAGACCTTTTTTTTTTTTTTTTCTTTTGAGATCACGTAATTTCGGCCGGAAAAACCGTTTCAATTTTGGTGAAGAACTTTTTTTTTCGGAGATCACCTAATTTCGGCCGAAACAAACGTTTCAATTTTGGTGAAGACCTTTTTTTTTTATTTTGACAGAAAAACCGTCTCAATCTGATCCAAGACTGATGAAAATTTCGGTCAAGTTCGTTTACTGTTGTTTCCTGCTTCCAAAAAAGCCCCCCTCCCTTAGCGAATCCCTGGCTACGCGCCAGACTCGAAGTACGTCCACTAGATCTGTCTTGCTTGGGGGGCACAAGCAATGATTTGGGGGGGAACGGTCGCGACATGCCCCCCAGTGACGCTGGGCCTGGGGTACTTACAACGTGCACAAAGCTATCACACAGCACAAAATATCTCAAAACTATAAAGATGAACCACAAATATGGCAATCATATCCATTGTTTGAATCGTTCTATGGAACAACTCACCGGAAATTTTTTATCTACTTTTTTACAGTCCCATATCTAACCTTACTCTAAAACTAACCCCAATCCTAACCTTAACTTAACTTTTAAAAGAGTAAATAAAAAACGCACGGATGAATTATTCCTTGTTTTCGTTTTATTTCTTTCAACTTGAAAAATTTTCGGTAAAATATAGTCACTACTGTATCTTTGAAATAACACTAACAGTAACGAAGTTAAAAGTATATTTTTCGGATTTGACAATGACAACATATCGTTCTAAAATTGATAGACTTAAAATTCTTAACGAAAAACTAGCATTTTTTTTTTGTTGTTTTTTAACGTTCAACAATTCTCTTCGAATTGTGGACATATAGGGTGGCTGCTTTCAGGGGTGCCGGAACGTCAAAAGGGCAAGAAGGGGGGACAGCTTTTTCAAAGGGCACTTTTCATAGGCTTTCTGTACGTACAGTCATTACCACCAGTGTCATCGCTAAGGGGGAGCGGCCCGTTCCGGGTGTCACCAATTTGGGGAGGTACCATTTTATGACATAAATCAAACAAAAAAGAAAACAACAATATGTTTAACATCATTGGAAATGTTTAGCTCTGGAATGCGCAAAAAATGATTTAAAGCATCTTTTGAAACATTAGAAGGGGGACGCTAATTTTGCAAAAATATGAATCACAAATCAGTAAAAACTTTGAAAAAGCGACTACACTAAGTAATCAAATTTGATCGCTTGCTGAAACATGCTGAATATTGGTTTCATAAAAATATACACATTATGGGGGTGGCTATTCAGTATTAGTCAATTACCAATCGCTTCGACTCGTATCGTTCCATTCCTCCACCACCAATTATTTTTCTCTATTAACTATTGACAAAGTGGTTTACTCCTTTCGAGTTTCATTGAACTACAAGACTTTATGATTTACAGTACCACCTTGTAAATTTAGAGAACTGAAATTTACCATTAGCCATCTCCCACACAGACATTGCCTGTTTATGCAACCAGTTTAATCATGCTTTTGTAATGCTAATTTCCATGCCACATTTCAAGAGCATTAATTTCTATCAAAATAGGCCAAAAATTAAGTTATTTTTGCACAAAAATTTTTTTCGGGCGCTAGGGGCTCCGCTCCCACACACCCAAAGCAGCCTCCCATTGCAGATTTCTGACTACGCGCCTGAGTCTTCAAGCATTTTTGAAAAGGACTAATTTTTATCAAAATAAGCTAAAAATTAAATTTTTTTGAGTGCTGGGAGCTCTGCCCCCAGACCTCTGACACACAGCCCCTCCGCAAAGCAGATTTCTGGTCCTGCGCTTGATACTAGACGTGTGTTAAAATCATTAAAAATAAGAAATAACCTGCTCCGCTTTCAACTAATGAGTGAAGACCCAATTTTACACCTTTGTTTGTGCATTTGTGTCTGATTAATTATTGGATTTCGCAATCTTGTGGCTTAAATCGAAAAGATTATTTGTCATTGTCTAATCGGCGTTTAAGTTAAATTAATGAGTAATTGTTATCCTTTGTTAAAGAACAAGCTGCTAATTAGCTCATCTTCAAAGACCTTCAAAGGCTAAGTAGACTGTATTTAGAATCGTTGTGTTCTTTTTGTGCATTTTTGTGTAGACTGGCAGCTGTAGACTAGCAGCTGACAGCCTTTGTTTGTTAATTTCTGGCCTTTGATGCTAGACAATAGGCGATGCCACGTGTTTTTTACTACTTGGAACTATTTAAACCTGCTTGCAGCCTGAAAACTTAGTAGTGACAAAAATGAGTGAAGTGAACAGTGTCAGTTTTTGGTGATACGTGTTAAATGCTGCTTAACTTGGGTAAATTGCGTTTTGCGATCCCTTACCCTTTCCCTTACCCCTTCCCTTCTCTTCCTCTTCATTCTTGTTTTATGGATTTGACTATTGACTGTGAGGGGACAGTCTGGTAGATTGGAAAAAAGGCCCTGAATTGGCCCTTACATCGTATTTTGAGACTACTTTGTTTTTTCTGTATTTTCCTTTATTCAATATAATAATAAATTGCATTAAAAATCAAGAAAATCAAGTGCTCAGTTGTGAGAAGGAAAAAGGGATTGGGAGAGTTTGTCATAGCTCTCCTACACGTTTTTGAAGTTGGCTATAATACTATGCATCGTTGCCCTGCAGAAAACACAATACGGTTCGGATTGGCAAATCTTGGCAGATATTCAAATTTAAGAATTAAGCTTTAACGAGAAACGATTTGGCAAACTGACACATATCACAAGACCGGGTAAGAAAGACTTTATCGTTTGTAACAACGTGTGTAGCTCATACTTTCAAATTTTAGAATCTTACAATGAGAAGTTATTGAACTAGCCGAATAACAGCGTGGCTAAATGCGTATAGGCGTCGTTTTTACGACGACTCTGAGTGAATGATCTAAATTCAACCCGCACCCTGGTCACGTTGTTGTGTTCTTGGATAAGACGCTTTACGATGATTATCGTAACTTGGTGGCTTCGAACAAGCAGCGAATTCAGAGGACAAGAATTCGAAGAAATCCGCTGGAACATTTGGATCATCAGAATTTCCTAAGCTGGTGTGGATTACTCCAATCACGAAGTAATCATTGCAACAAAAGTGTGCGGATTGTCCAATAAGATAGCGTGTGACGCTGTCCAGTGACAGGAGGATAAATATCCGGTACAACAACAACAACGACCGCTATCTACAGTAATGAAGTAGTACCGCTATCTTTCAAATACAACCTTTTGCAGTGTACTTTACATTATGAAGGGTGACATCACGAAATTCCGCCCCGGGTGTTACCATTCCTAGCGACGCCACTGATTACCACCTACATTGCAAACATACTATGAAACAGTTAAACACTTTTAACAAAGCCAGAGTACTTAGTACGTCGCAAAAACACTAAAAAATAACAACAAACGAGCTATCAATTAAATAGGGCATATTCAGCTCCACGAAGCCATTGGGAGTTTGGGGCCAACGCCCCCAACTGCCGAAGGCAAGAGGGTCTGGGGGAAGAGCACCCAGCGCTCGGAGATTTAGCAATTTTTTTGCAAACATAACTTAATTTAGGCCCACTTTAGCAGACATTAATGCTTTTAACATGATTAAACTGGTTGTATAAATGGGCACCTTAGCTTTGAGGGCAGTGGCTAATGGTAAAATTTTAGCCGTTTTATTGCAAGCTGTTAGATAATAAAACAAAATAATCACAAAGCCGTAACCTAATTCGTCTGCATTTACAAAAAAAGATAATTTTGGAAAAGATGTTCATTCCTACCACATCCCAGCATCTCCACCCCCACCGAGTATTTTACACTTAGGTCTGGACAAGAAATGGATCTTGCTCCGGTTATTGCGATGAATTTTGTGTGTTTCAAGTTTTTCTTATATTTCTCCGGTTTGAGCAGGGAGGGTCCAGATCTCCTGGATCATTGGTAACGCCAGTGTCGATTAATCCAACTAGGGCTACAAACAAAGCAAGAAACTTGAATGTAGAGTAGCGCTTGTCCTACAGACATAGGATCCTTGCGTTCTTAATTTAAAATTTTGTAGCACTCTTTATCTTCTTAGCGTCAGTTAAACTAATTGAATTAAATCGGGTGTCACAGGCTAACCAAAAGCATTACACAAGGTTGCTCATCTATTTTACGTTATTTGGAAATCATTTAACACACGCCGTTTATTATCATTGATTTCAATGAACTTTTTATCGCCAATTAGAGGAGAGTACTTGTTTATAATAAAAGATATTTTTTTTACAAAATGAAAATTGTAATGTGTTTTTGTATGGACGAAATTTTTTTTTACATTTCATTTCTAGAAAGGGCTTTATTGGTTCACCAAAAACTACACTGTAATCACTCGAATGCTTCTTGTAGCTCCAATACTCTTTTGCATGCCATCAGTTTAAACTGACGCTAGGAGGATGTGGGTCAAGTTTCATCCAATCGATTAGCTTTCACGAGCTACTGAATGAAAAAAATGTAAAGTGTAGTATAGCCTACGGCAAATAGCTACTAACTTTTTACTGTGCTAATTGCTATCGTGCACTATTGGGTCGCTTGTCAAATGTAATGGCCATAAACAATTAAATTATCTATTAGGTATATTGTTCATTAACAATTAAATTTATTCTGCGGACTGCGTTGGATAAGCCAGCTTTGAGATTAGCAGGCGTTTGCGTCTAGTAGAGGAGCTAAAGCCAGGATTTTGGTAAAATCGTTCACATAGGGAATAAAGTGTAAAATTTAGCACAAACCTTCCCCAGGGTGAGTACAACAATTTCCGAAGGAGAACCAAAAAATCGGGCTTGGGTAACTTCTACGAACGGCCGATAAAGTTATGCTCCAGCTCCACCTAGTGGTTAAAGAAAGTTTGGTTGTTCTAAACATACTTACCGGACCAACTGGTGATTTTACGATTTTATTTTATTGTTTTTGCAATCTAAAATATTTTGGCATGCCATGACGTCACATATGACGTAGATATGACGTCATTTTTGCCCAAAATGTATCATAGCTAGCAAAATATTGCTCAGATTGGTAGACGTTCTCTCTGGAAAAATTTTCCAGGATTCAAAAAACAACTTTTTATCTTTTTCACAAGATGAAAATGGGGTATCGCAACCGCTGAAAGCATGAAAAAATACTTATCTCTTACATACAGGTGGTCCAAAAGTTTTGCTGATTTCGTGGACGGAAATAAATTCGTTTTCTTGCGGTCGTCTTCCTAAGGATTGAAAACCATTTTTTCGCTGCGATAAAAATAAAAAAGTGTTTCCTGTGCTCGTCAGAGAAGAGAGAACGTCTACTTTTGCAAAACTTTCGTCCATCAATAGCTAGATCTCCTCCACAAATATCTGAGTCTGACTAAGAGATGGAAACCGGTCGGGTCGACCGGCGGGACGGGTTGCCGGTCGGGTCGAGATTCTTCGACCGGCCGGTCAAGCCGGTTGAAAAACCGGTCGAATTCTCCTTTCTGGCAACTTAAACACATCTAAGCACCAACCGAAATGTACTTATATATTTTATCATAAATAAAACTTTTTATAAAAATCAGTATTAACAAACCACACCTTTCGAAAACACTTGTTAAATGGTTTCAAGCTGTAACTAATATGCTGTGACCATTAAGACATGCACATCCAGGGACGTATTTAGGGTGGGAGTATTGTGCCATGCCTCCCGACTTTGAGCCACGGCACAAAACAAAAAAGTGCAAAATATACGTTAAAATCAGGTAATCACATTCTAATATAGCATGCATGTGGAAGAGGCTTTCGCTACTTGGCATTTCAGCATCATTTTAATCAGCTTAAGAGTAGAAGTGGCGCAGATATTAAATTTTTTACTACATGCTAAAATCTTGCCGCTTTAAAAAGCTTGTTTCAACTTAAATTTACCACACTCTACACTGGGCAAGAAAGACATAGCTCTTTTTTTTTATATCTAACTAACCATGGCTTGTTCTGAAGTAGCAGCGTTTCTACAAACTGCTCGGGCACATTATATTTCGAATGTTTTCTAGCCAATGTCATAACAGTTTAGCGTTTTCAATGAAAATAACGGACACGTTGCGTTCTTCGGGATAGTTATTCATAACCACTTCGTACTACCGATGAGTTTATTTATTGGTTTGACGTTTCGCTTCCCAAACCGGGAAGCTTCTTTAGAACAATTTTCGGCTGCGCTGCCTTTGCAGTTACAAAAACATAAATGAGAAAAAAATAACAGCAGAAGATAGGTAACACTAAAAACATACGAACATCACAATACTTGAACTATTATACCCAAAAACATTAAAATGATGGAGCAATAACTATATATGATATTGAAAATTATGTCACTAACAGCGTGAAAAAAAAGGAATATTGAAAACTTATGTCACTAACAGCGTGAAAAAAGGAATATTGAACAATTATGTCACTAACAGCGAGAAAAAAATTACTAATATTCGTAACTACTTGGCTGCTTCACTAACAGTTTGAGAGAGTATGAAAAGGATCTATTGCAAAACATTACGTACTGGAAAAAGTTTTTAGCTCAACAAAAATTTATATTAATTGTTCCGTCCGAATATACATCTCTATTGAGCTAAAAACCTTTTCCAGTACATAATGTTTTGCTATAGATTCTTTTCAAACTTTCTCTAACTGTTAGTGAAGCAGCCTAGTTGTTACGAATGTTAGTAATTTTTTTCACGCTGTTAGTGACATAATTTCTCAATATTCCTTTTTTTCACGCTGTTAGTGACATAATTTTCAACATCATATATAGTTATTGCTCCATCATTTTAATGTTTTTGGGTATAATAGTACAAGTATTGTGATGTTCGTATGTTTTTACTGTTACCTATCTTCTGCTGTTATTTTTTTCTCATTTATGTTTTTGTAACTGCACAGGCAGCACGGCCGAAAAAAAGTTTAATGTTTGTTGCTCGGCAAATTGCAAATAATCTGTCATCAATAGCTAAAAAATTGTAACTTCATTATTTGGCCTTTCGCAAAATATCATTAGAGAGAATCTTGTGCCCTCCAGTGCTTTTTATGCTTATTTTGTGCACGTTTTGCACTGCTCAAAACAGGGCATTTAAACCGAAACTTAACCAAAGAAGATCTTAAAATTGAGTCATTTTTGCAAAAAACGCTAAAGTTCTTTTGCGTTTTTTTTCTGAGACCCCCGTCCAAAGGCACAAATTTTAACACCTCACCCATGCCCCCCCCCCCCTTTTGAAAATTTTTCATCAGATACATTGAACAGTGAACAAAAACTTTCTGTAAAAAACCGGTCGACTGGGCCGGTCAGAAACCGGTCAACCGGCCGGTCGGCCAGCTGGTCAACCGGCGATGATTTTGAAATTTACCGGTCGGGTCGAGAAAATCCTGACCGGTTCCATCTCTGGTCTGACTTTTAGGCACTGGAACAGTTTGTCCTGCGCCTGCACAGTCGTACTATCCACACAAGCGAAGTCAATCTTGCGAGAAGAATTCTGTTCGCTAAAGGAGGAACAACCGTAGAAAATATACCACCAATGTTGGATGCTTTGAAACAGCACATCAAACGATCCGCTTTTCAAGCCATTTAATGAAGTCAATGTTTGATTAAAAATCCATCTTCAAGTTTATGCATGGAGATGGCAAGCAACAGAGTCGGTATATCCTCCGGTAAAACTAACTTGCCGGAAGCCTCAAACGTTTGTCGTGTCCTACTTACAATAAATGCGGGTGCAAGAAATATTTTAAGTGCGCAAGGAACGAAATTGTAAGCGCAAAAGTAAGTGCTTGCTTGGGAAACCGTACCAATGCACAATGAATGCTAGCGAAAACAATCAAGAAGGCAGCCATCATTGACGTATTTTGAAGTAAACTGTGCTTGCGTTACATTCATTACCCTGTAAGCATCGGTAAAGGTGAATTTACACAGTATCCGTTTTTCGTGCGTTTTCGTCCGTTTTTTTACGTTTTTGCTTCTCCTTGAAAAAGTATGCGCTTTTTCATCCGCATTTTTATAAGTCCATATACGCACTAAGTAGACTGTTAAAGATAAAAATTTTGTTTAAAAATTTTGTGTATGAACGATAAGAGCGATATTTCGAAATAGAGCTGTACCCCTTTACAAAAAAATTTTTTCGGAAAACTTTTGTCCAGTATGTGACTGTCTGGTTAGTGCGGATATGGACACATAAAAATGCGGATGAAAAAGCGCATACTTTGTCAAGGAGAAGCAAAAACGTAAAAAAACGGACGAAAACGTACGAAAAACGGATACTGTGTAAATTCACCTTAATACACAACATTACATTCCAAGACATTGTTTTTGCTATTATCCAGGGGTGCAACCAGAACTTTGTTAAGGGAGTCTCACTATCTGCATCAAAGAACAGTCAATAGAATGACGTACAACGAACAAAATGGCTAATATTTTTTACGTCAGATTTGACAATGACACCGTTTTTCAACGTTTGGCACTATAATTTCAATCTGAAACCATTGCCTCGATACCACCCTTGATACGGCACAAGCTTCTTAACAACCCTGGATGCACCTTGGAGCATAGATCACAAGTCAACGCTTCGACAATTTTCGCTTGGTTTGGATTTAATAATACATTATACCCACATCTTCTCATTGTTCCTACTCAAAGCACATCTTATATGGTTGTCAACTCTGCAGCAAAGGATAAAACACTGCCATATGACATCGCCAGATGTAATGACGTCACCAAATGACATCATCTGCTATAAGCAGCTATTGTACTATATCTGAAGTAGTACGCTCATTACAAAATGTAGTCATTAAACTAATGCTTTTAAAAAACAATTGTGCTTGCATGACATTCTGTTGTTTTAATGCAATTTTTGCCAAACATGACGTCATAAAATGACGTCATGTGCTACAAGCAGCTTTTGTATCTTGAAGCAATAAGCTGATTGCAAGATGTCGTCACTAAACTAATATTTTTAAATAGAAATATATTGCTGTCGTTTTGTTGGAATTTTCGGAAAACATGACGTCATAATTACGTCACAAAATGACGTAAATTAAGCAACGCAAGATGTTTATCCAATAATTGAATCAATTAACAGAGTTTGATATCATTGAGAGACTCCACCAATCTGAGCAATATTTTGCTAGCTATAGACTTACCATACGTCCCGGTTTAGCCAGGACAGTCCCGGTTTTAAGGCCATGTCCCGGGGTCCCGGCCGGTTGGTGGAATTGTCCCGTTTTTTTGTTTGTTTGTGAAGATCACTCAAAAATTCGCAAAAACCGTGCGTCGCTGGAGTAAAAACCTTTTTCTTTTTTTAGAGATAACCAAGAAAATCACGCGAACAAGACCTTTTTTTTGAGATAACCTAAAAATTCACGCAAAAACTACGACTGTCCCGGTTCTCTGTCTGAAAAATATGGTAACCCTAGCTAGCTATCATATACATTTTGGGCAAAAATGACGTCATATCTACGTCATATGTGACGTCATGGCATGCCAAAATATTTTAGATTGCAAAAACAATAAAATAAAATCGTAAAATCACCAGTTGGTCCGGTAAGTATGTTTAGAACAACCAAACTTTCTTTAACCACTAGGTGGAGCTGGAGCATAACTTTATCGGCCGTTTGCAGGAGTTACCCAAGCCCGATTTTTTGGCTCTCCTTCGGAAATCGTTGTACTCACCCTGGGGAAGGTTTGTGCCAAATTTCACACTTTATTCCGGAAGTGAACGATTTTCGACTTAGCTCCTGTACTATCGTTATTATCGTGTCAGAATGCAAAGGGCAGTACTGCCCCCTTGCCCCTCCTGGTAAAAGGGCAGGAGGGCAGCTGCCCCCCCTCGTTCCGGCACCACTGGCTGCTTTGACTCGATGAGGTCTTTTCGTAAACTCCTTGTCGCCGAATTACGTAAATTTTTCAGCTGCTTTTTACTAATCGTTTGTTTTTTGCTTTTTCGTGATGATATCAATTGAAACTGTGTTGTGGTCGCGACAAAATTAACAATGTTATGTATATGTCATATACCAACACCAAGTTCTAGTTTTCAAGCCTAATACTCGTTGGTGGTTTTTTAAATTGGCCTATTGCTCTAAAAAGAACTTGGAGTATATTTAAATGCCTGGTGCTCAATATCTTTACAAATACAGGTTTTTTGGTTGTTTTATCGGCACAAGCGCTGTTTTTTTCAAAGCCTGCCTCCTGCAGTATTCGCCAAACCGGTCCAATTCATTCCCTCGCATTGTTTTCAGCATACAAAACATGCTATTGATCACGTCTGCAGCGTAGCGCGTGTTTTCTCGCACGTTTCAGTTGTTTCGATCGTTTTCGAGAATCAATCGATTTCTTAATCACGTGACCAAACACGCGCCTTATAATGACGAGGCGTTCAGCTTTGCATTATAGTACTGAAGTCGTTAGCTTCTCGAAGGTAGGGTTGGGTTTGAACTAAGAAACTGCGAAAAATGAGTCTTCGCTCGTTTCACCCGTGGCGAATGCTGGCTGGAAATCCCTACATGCAGAGCGAAGAGCATTTCTTTGAAGATTTTCCGTTTTCAGCAATGGTACCGCGTTGGCAAAGAGACGCCGCATCTTGGGACCCGTTTCATGAGTTTGAACAGATGCTCGCTGCAGCTGACAGACAAAACAAGAGCAAAGAGCGTAAAAAAGTCGGTGACAAGTTGATTGGCCACGTTTCGGATGAGAAGAATTTCGGTTACAATTTTGATCTGAGCGGATTTGATCCAAAAGATATCAAAGTGAAAACTGTTGGTCAAAAAGTGGTTGTTGAAGCGGAAACGGAAGAAAATGAACATCAGGAAGGATGCCATTCTTTCTGTCATCGCCATTACCACAGGACCTTGGTTTTGCCAAAGAATGTGAAGCCAAGTGATCTCAAATCAACAATATCAAAAGATGGCGTTCTCGGCATTACCGCTCCACTTCTGGCGATCGAAGAAGCACCGCAGGAACGCGAATTGGCGATTGAGAAAGAAGCGGAGGCGATTGATGATGGTTCGTCCGAGAGTGCGATGAACCAAGACTGAGATGGTAAAGAAAAGACTGTGTTTTCGAACTGCTAAGTATGTGAAAGACTATTGATTTTTCTTCAAACGATCAAAATGATGTTGCTTGTTACGTAAAACTGGAGCTTCTGTTGTAGCTCTTTTTACATTCCCACTTTGTGGCGCCGGCTTTGCTGTTCGAATCCTTTTTCGTTGTTTTTTTTCCTTTTTTAAATTTTCAAGAGCGCAAAAAAAAGGGCCAGAAATGTGAACATGTAATATCGGTTAAGTAACTGAGAACTCTCGAAAATTGTTGTTTTGCGCTTTAATGGTCGTGCTGTTCTTTGTGTGTTGATTTTTTGGTGCTTGGTTTTTGAAATTTAAATGCAAAGAAAATAAGGAGCTAAGGTTTTGACTATTTTCTCAATTAATTTGATTATTAATTACTTGTAATACTGTCAATATTTTAAGATTAAAATGTTCTTTTCGCAAAAACATGAAAGCTTGACCTGATTTATACTTTGCTAAACTTGAATGATAGAAGGCAACCTTTTCGAGTGGATAGAGCGGCTGCTATTGAAACAGTAATGTAGGTTCGATTCCCGGTCGCGTCAAACCGAAGACTATGAAAAACTTGGTATTTACAGCTTCTCTGCTTGACATTCAGCAATTAAAGGGACGGTGTGAAGCCTCTATCGTGAGTGATAGACCGATTGGCGGGTCATAGGCGTAGCCAGGATTTTGGTTGGGGGGAGCCCAAATCACATGCAATGAAGTCATCAGAAACTTCGAAATAGGAATCTTTTGTGGGGGCAATAGAATGGAAGATTAGAAGCAGTGGCGTCGCTAAGGGGGGGCGGCCCGCCCCGGGTGTCACCATTTTGGGGTGACACCATTTAATGACACCAATCAAACAAAAGCGAAAACAAATATATGTTTAATATCATTGAAAATGCTTAGCACCCTAGAATGGACTAAAAATTGATTAAAAGCATCTTTTGAAACAGTTATTTAGAGGGGGGCGCTAATTTCTCAACAATATAACTCCAAATCAGTCAAAACTTTGAAAAATCGCCAAACCTACGCATTTAAATTTGATCGCTTGTTGAAACATGTTGAATATACGTTTCATGATAAAAAATATAAGCTCAGAAATAGGGGGGTTTATTCCGTATTAGTTAACTGTTAATTACCAATCACTTCGACTGAAATATCGTTCCATTAGACTTTCCTGCATCAATCTTTTTTTTTTTTTATTAAATATAGACGAAATGAATCACTCCTTGTGAGTTTCATTGAACTATAAGATTTTATGATTTACGGAACCAATTTGTAAATGAGAGAAATGATATTTTACCATTAGCCATTTTACCGATCAGCGGTCAAGTGGATAGAGCGTCTGCTACTGAAGCGGTTGATTCGGGTTTGATTCCCGGTCAGGTCGAGCCATAGACTATCAAAATTGGTATTCACAGCTCCCCTGCCTGACGTTCAGCAATTCAAGAGACAGTGTAAAGCTTACCCCGAGTGTGGTAGACAGGTGGGCAGGTGGCAGCTTAACTCGAAGACCGAAAGGTCCCTTCGCTGTCTCCTGGCCAAGGCAACTTGGTGAATAAAATGTAATTACACTTACCACATAGCGATTGCCTATTTGAGGTTTATGCAACCAGTTTAGTCATAGGAACATAGTGAATGGCATTCTTGAAAAATTTGATTAAAAACAATACAGCCAAAATACTGTAAAAAATATTTATTTCAACCACTGGTTCTCAACCTTAATGGCTTGTGGCCACCTTCTAGAGACTCTCAACACCCGTGGCTCATTGCTCTGCAATAAAATTTTCCGTCCGTACATAAAATTGATTGAAAACCAAAAAAAAATTCTCACCGTAATTTGAAAGGATTTTTTCCCGAACTCGAGTAAAGCCCAAAAAAAAGTTCTTCACCGTAATTTGAAGGGATTTTTCCCCGAATTCGATTAAAGATCAAAACAAAAAAGGAAAAGAAAAAAAGTTTTCACCGCAATTTGGTACTGTATTCGGCCGGAATTTGAGATTTATTGTACTAAAGCCACTTTTTCGTTTAATTGTCCAATCCAGACAGTTATTTGTGGTGGTGTCCCATTGGTTAATGTCCCATGGGCCCCTTGGGGGTCTATTTTAAACGTTTCGGTTAATTTCTTAAAACCATTAATAAGATTGACAATGGTTTACAGAAATTAACCGAAACGTATCAATAAATATGTTCTACAGTATTTTGGCTGTATTGTTTTTGATCAGTTAAATCATGTTTTTGCACTGCTAATTTCTAAGCCACATTTCAAACGCATTAATTTTTATAAAAATAGGACTGAAATTAAGTTATTTTTGCAAAAAAAAAAATTTTTTTCGAGAGCTAGGGGCTCCGTTCCCAGACCCCTCACCAGCTTCCTTACCATTGCAGATTTTTCGCTACGTGACTGAGTCTAAGCATCTTTTTACACAGCTAATTTTTATGCAACAAGAGTTCTCCCTGATGCCATGTATAAAGAGCACTGATTTTTATTAAAATAAGCCAAAATTAAGTTATTTTTAACCAAAATAAGCCAAATTTTATAGGGCTGAGGCTTCGCCCCCAGACCCCCTAATGGCCTCTGGCGGATGGGGGCGGACTTCCCAGACCCCCAAAACAGCCCCTCCCACTGCTGATTTCTGGTTACGCGCCCGACAGTAAACGTGTGATGCTCATTTCCAAGGTTTAGAATCTTATAATGAGAAGTTATTGAGGTAGTCGAATACCAACCATTATCTACAGTAATTAAGTAGAACCGGTATTTTTAAAATAATAACCTTTTGCAGCCTACTATTCATTATAAAGGGTGACACCACAAAATTCCGCCCCGGGTGTCACCATTCTTAGCGACGCCACTGATTAGAAGCCGTAGCCTGGTGTTGGCACGTAACTAGGAACTAGTTTAAGTAAGAGAGCTTAAAACAATAGTTAAAATGCGAAAATGTCTAAATTGGGATACGTGTTTGAGTAAAGAAAAGTGCTGTAATTCAAACGTATCACATATGGAGGTCTGAAGGTGGAGCCCCCAGCCGTTGGGCGATTTTTTGTAATGTTTTGGAAAAAAAAGTTATTTTAATACCACTGGATAACATTTTGCGCGTATTAAGAGCCATTTGAAAGTACTTGATTTTTAACATTTGAAAGCCAATTGAAAAAATTAACTTGTTTAGTCCTCCATTTGCTTGCAATTTAAGTCCAAAACACGGATAAAATCTTGTATTTTGGGTTAAATTTTGTAAGTGATTTGGCCCAGGTAGGGGGAAGTAAAGTACATTGCCTCCTGCAACATTGTAGCACTAAATAACAATCAAGTCGAATATTTTTTTTAGAGATTTTTGTTTTGTCATGAAAACAACCAGTCATAGGAGTACACATATACGGCCAGGGGGCCCAGGCCCTTTCAATTCAAAAATTTCTTTAATGAGCATTCCTCTTACTGAAGCTAATTTTTTCAAAAGCATTTTGTTGCGTAAAAACTGGCAAGGTGGAGGTGAATTGTTATTGTCATTGAGGATGTACAATAGATACAGTAGTTACGCCAACAAACCATGTTATTGCCCGGGCTTGATTTACATTGAGTTGGACCCCATCCGGCATTTTGGGATTTTTGCAATATTTTCCTGCCAAATACAAGTGAAGACCAAAAAAATGTCTTATCTGAGCGCGGGGCCCCTGGCGCTGTGCTATATGTTAAATCCGTCCCTGGTTATGGCATTACGTTAACAAAAAGGTTAGATGAGGGCCTCAGTTTGCAACTTTTAGGATAAAAACCCTTTATTTCACTCGAGTTATACGTTTAAATTGGTTGGCAAACCTTAAAATGAAGGGACCCGGGCCCCCTGAAACAATATTATTGTTTGGGGCTCATTCAACTTGAGGCTATTTAAATATTATTGTAGGGGGCATTTTTAAATTGGTTGGCAAACATTAAATTCAAGGGGCCCGGGCCCCCTAGATCAATATTATTGTTGGGAGCCTATTTAAATTGGAGGCCATTTACATATTATTGTAGGGGACCCATTTAAATTGCTTGGCAAAAATTAAATTCAAGGGACCCGGGCCCCCTAGATCAATATCACTGTTGGGGGCCCATTGAAATTGGGGGCCATTTAAGTATTATTGTGGAGGGTCCGTTTAAATTGGTTGGAAAAATTTAAATTGAGGGGCCCGAGCCCCCTGGATTAATATTATTGTTAATTACTGTTGTAAACGAATACTGTTGTACGCGAAGATGCTAAAAAAAACTGAAGCTAAAGAAGCAATAGTCCTTTTTGTGACATTTTTATCATTGGTAGCATTTCATTTGGGGGTGGGCCCGGGCCCCCTGGGGCCCCCCTGGCTACGCCTATGAGGCAGGTGGCAGTTTCAGGGATGCCGTAACGTCAGAAGCGCAAGGGGGGGGGGCAGCTTTTTCAAAGAGCACTTTCAATACTGTACGTACAATCACTACTACTAAGATTGTTGACCTACGGTCAACAATTAAACACTTCACCAAAGACAGAGTACTGAGTACGTCGCATAAACACTAAAAACTAACAACAAAAACATTATCAATTAAATAAGGGCAATTTCTGCCGCAGGATGCCTTTGGGGATATAGGGACAACGCCTCCAACATCCGTAGGCAAGGGGGTCTAGGGGCGGAGCCCCAGCGTTCGGAGATTTTGCAAATTTTCTGCAAAAATAACTCAATTTTAGGCCTATTTTAGCAAAAATTAATGCTTTTGAATTGTGGTGCAGAAATTAGCAGTGCAAAAACATGATAAAACTGGCTGCGTAAATGAGCAGATGAGCTATGGGGGCGGTGGCTAATGGTAAAATTTTCAGCCTTTTTATAACTCGCTGGTAAACCTTAAAACAAAAAAATCACAAATTTTAAACTAATTCGTCTGCATTTACAAAACAAGATAATTTTGGAGAAGAGGTTTATTCCCACCACATCCGAGCATCCCCATCCTTACCGAGTATTTTACTGTTAGGTCTGGACAAGAAATGGATCTTGCTCCAGTTATTGCGATGAATTTTATGTGTTAGAAGTTTTTCTTATATTTCTCCGGTTTGCGCAGGAGTCCGGACCGCCTGGATTCGCCATTGGTAACTTCAGCGTCGATCGTTCCAACTATAGGGCTACAAACAAAGTTAGAAACTTGAATCTCTTGCGATAGAGTAATGCTGATGCCTACAGACATACGATCCTTAAGTTCTTAATTTGAAATTTTGTAGCACCCTGTATCTTCGTAGCTTCAGTTTAAACTAATGGAACTAAATCGTTCACAGCTCGCAGGCTAACCAAATGCATTCCACAAGATTGCTCACGTATTTTTCCGGTACGCTATTTAGAAATCATTTAACCCACGCAATTTGTTATTATTGATTTTACTGAACTTTTTAGCCCCAATTAAGGGATAGTAATTTTGTTTATAATAAAAGACATTTTTTCAGAAAATGAAATAGGTAATGTGTTTTGTTTCGACAAAACTATTTTTTACGTTTTATTTCTAGAAAGGGCTCTGTTGGTTGACAAAACACTAAACTCTAATCCCTCAAATGCTTCTTGTAGCTCCAGTACGCTTTTGCGTGCCATCAGTTTAAACTGACGCTAGGAGGATATGAGTTAAGTTTCATCCAATTGATCAGCTTTCATGAGCTAGCTAAAAAACGTACAGCTTAGTATTGCCTACTGCAGATTGTTACTAACTTTCTACTGTGTTTCTTGCTATCGTGCATAATTGGCTTGTCATAATTTGTCAGATCTATTGTTCACAAACGATTAAATTATCTGCTAGATCTATTGCAGAGGTGGCAACGGATCCGGAGCGGACCAGATCGGACCCGGATCTTATTGTTTTTTTACAGATGCGGATCGGATCCAGTTTCATTAGAAGATGCGGATTCCGACCAGATCCGGATGTGAGTTTGGCTTTGCTCTCCCCCCCCCCAAATAATTTGGGGACAAAATCAGCACTACATTCCGCAAAGATCTTTTTTCTTTTGGTCTCCACCTGAATTTTGGCACAAAAATAGCCCAATATTCAGCAAATACTTTTTTTATTTTTATTGTTTCGGTCTTTACCTGAATTTTGGCAGAAAAAACGCCCCTATTTTTAGTGAAGATCTTTTTTTAGTTTTTGGTATTCAACTAAATTTGGGCAGAAAAAA
The DNA here is from genome assembly GCA_963965965.1 of Trididemnum nubilum. Lineage (NCBI taxonomy): Eukaryota > Metazoa > Chordata > Ascidiacea > Aplousobranchia > Didemnidae > Trididemnum > Trididemnum nubilum. Next base: position 14,278,678 of record OZ014490.1, read on the forward strand.
ACGCCTCAGTTTTTAGTGAGGACATTTTTGTTTTGGTGTTCACCTGAATTGGGGCAGAAAAAACGCCCCAATTAAGAAGAGGACCTTTTTTGCTTTTCTTTGGTCTACTTTTGGTTTTCGTGGGTATGAACAAAGTGCAGTTGTATACTGGCGGATCCGGATCGGATCTTAAAATTTAAAAGGTGGCGAATCCAGATCTCTTCTTGTTGGATCCGGATCTGTTCCGGATCTTTAAATTTGTGGATCCGACCACCTTTGAACTATTATTTATGAACAAATGAATTTATTCCACATTGGATAAGGGAGCTTTGAGAATAGCAGGCGTTTGCTTCGTTACTATCGTATTGAAATGCAAAGGGCAGTACTGCCCCCCCCCCCCCTTTCCGGCACCACTGGGCAGTTTGACTCGAAGAACGAAAGGTCCCTTCGCTGTCTCCTGACCAAAGCAACTTGGTAAATAAAATATAATTATAACAAATTGTCTCGGTTATTTTTTCAGAAATGTACACCACGCTTTCATTATAATGTTTTATGTCCTGATAAGTCTATTTTTTGCGTTTGTGACATCATTTGCTATATTTCTCGCTGTATATGGTGTCATTTAAGCGCCACAAAATTTGAACGCAAAGCGACGCACAAAATAGCGCGTTTGAAGGGTTGCATTATAGAGGTGAAAACGTACCGACTAGTTTAGGTCCGAACCCGAAGATATAACCCTGAACCCGAAAACTAATTTGAAGCCCCAATCATGCCCGAAAAAAAAACGAAAGTAAAGTTAGGTCGAAAAAATTTAGCTATGTTTTCAAGTTATTTTGATTACATTTTTGTGCACCTAAGACAAAAAAGTACGTCTCAAGCCCGACTTAAGCCCAAAATTTTTGTCCACTTTAGGCCCAAACCCGACCAGAAGAGCCCTGCCCGACTTGCAACTCTGTTGCATTCTGAAGAAAATGATTTTATGTACTGTATAGGTATATAGGACATTTACAAAAACAATTTTAGTAGAACATGAGGCTGATTTTTGTTTAAAATTTATGAACAAATCAAAAGCATTATCAGCCTAGGCATGAACAAAATAATTAAAAAAGAGCAAGGATCAAATTTGAAAATCAAAATTTTTTTTATTTTTTTGTGCATTAGTGCCGTATCGTAAAGACATAACCTAACTTTTGCGATCATAGCCAGTGTTGCAGCTTTGACAATCAACAAAACTTACGCAACTTTTGATCAAACAAAAATAAACTTATTTCACTAATTCTTATTCTTCAATAAAATTTAAGAACAAATGAAGCTGAAAGTTTGCGAAAATTTAAAAGCAGCCAGCCTCATCCCGAAATTTACTGGTATTTAAAAAAAAGCTTTAAACAGTTACCCACCTTAGTCTTCCATTAAGATTCGGTACAACGCCATTTTAAACAATGCCATTTTTCCAAAAGCCTCTTGTTTTGGAATTACTCGAGTGTCACTAAGTTTTGGTTTGTTACCAAACCTAATTGTGGATTGTTTCAATCAAAATGCTGCAATTCCTAAAGCTTCCGGGATTTTGCTCTGAATCTCACAAAGGAGCTAACAACGTTTCTTAGACCTCGTAGCCATAGCTGTCTTCTTTGTTTGATGAGACAATTTGCAACAGTCTGCGTTAACAAAGCGCTATTTTAGTTTTGTTAGCGTTACATTTAATTTATGTCTAGGTAAGATATGATAACACTCATTACTCATTTGGTGAGTACAATTGCACATGCATCGCATTTAGCAGGAAAATGCAAAAAGTAATATTATTATTGTTTTTGCGCTTTCTACCCTAAGAAAAAATGTGCCTCTATCCTCTTAGAAAAAATTTGTCTCCCCCCGTAACAGAGAACACTTATTTTTGTTGCGGCGGTGGTGTGAGAATCGAGAGCATTTTTGCTGAGATTTTGCAGCATTTAAAAATAAGCAACTACTCGACGTGACATTGCATGAAGTACAAAAATATTACTGTAAAAGAAAGAAGGGATCAGAAGTGATCTCAAACTTGCCTCACACAAATAAGGCGGCAAAGCAAATTAGCATATATTGCATTGCTAAAATATAGCTATACTTGCCTTTTGGTGATCTTTGTTGCTGAATTGTTTGGACTACTGTGCTTCGTGCCCGGTTTAAACACACCTCAAGACCGTCATTATTGGAATGACCGACGCTCGCGTCGCGTGTTCCTTTGTTTTTACTCGGCCATTTTCCAACGAACAAGTGCGAAATTTCAGACTTTTGCTTATAACTCGAGAACGGTTAAATCTAGCTTCATGAAATTTTAATAGCAGTTTGAGATTAATGAGTTGTATGTTTGTACCAAATTTCGAGGCAATCGGTGGGGTGACTTTGGTTTTAGAACCCAAAAACCGCCCCGCAAGTTTGGCGTAAAAAGCGGTCTCAGTCAAAAACGGCTTAAGTACGGCAAAAAATATTCCACATGGTTAAATGTCTTAAGACACCCTTTCATCCCAACCAACCAATTTTGGCCGCGATGAGGTTTTTTCCTTTTATTTCTTCTTAAATTTTGTACGCTCTTCTTCTCCTAAACCACAAAACATTGAAATTTAATTTTAGTGTAAAGTTGTTTAGCTGCGAATGCAATTTTTTCTCTCAAAATTTTTTGAGGCAACTCCCCCTGGGAGCCCCCCAAAATGGGGCACCAAAAAATCAATTTTTTTAATGGCTCAAGCTAGGGTGCTAGTTCTTTTTGATATCAGCAGATACTTAACAGACAAATACTTTGACATAGTTTGGGGGTGCCCCCCCAAAGACCCCCCAAATGGACCCCCAAAAATCAATTTTTTGAACAGCTCAAACTAGGGTTCCAGTTTGTTTTGATATCAGCAGATACTTAACAGACAAATACTTGACATACTTTGGGGGTACCACATCCCCCTGGAGACCCCCCAAATGGACCCCCAAAAATCAATTTTTTGAACGGCTTAACTTAGGGTGCCAGTTTGTTTTGATATCAGCATATATTTAACAAAAAAATATTTTGGCGTAGTTTGGGGGTGCCACTTCCCCGGGAATCCCCCCAAATGGACCTCCCAAAAATCAGTTTTATGAATGGCTTAACTTAGAGAGCCAGTGTTTTATGATATCAGCAGATATTTAACAGACAAATATTTTGACATAGTTTGGGGGTTCCACCCCCTCCGAGAATCCCCCAAAATAGATCTCCCAAAAATCAATTTTTTGAACAGCTCAAGCTAGGGTGCGGTGCCAGTTTGTATTGATATCAGCAGATATTAAACAGAAAAATATTTTCGTGTAGTTTTGGGGGTGCCACCCCTCTGGGAATCCCCCCAAATGCACCCCCAAAATTCAATTTTTTAAACGGCTTGACTTAGGGTGCCAGTGTTTAATGACGTAAGCAGATTTTAATGCACAAATATTTTGACATAGTTTGGGGGTACCTTTCCAAGAACTCCCCTCCCCCAAATAAACCCCCCAAAATTCAATTTTTCGAATGGCTAAAGCTGGGAAGCTAATTGTTTTTAATATTATTAAATATTAAACAAATATTTTGACATAGTTTATGGGTACCACTCCCTCGGAAAACCGAAAATTGGACCACTCCTAAATCAATTTCTTTCAATCACTCGTTAGAGAGCTAATTGTTTTTAATATTAAGTCTCTAAAAAATAAATATTTTGGCATGGTTAAGAGGTGACACCCCTCCCCGGGAACCCCCAAATACATAGATTCCCCAAATCTTTACTTTTCATTTAAGCTAAAACAGTTTTTAGTAGATATTTTTAAGACAAAGAATTAAAAATACAAAGAGTCGTTTGTTCGAGATAGAAGTTTAGAATTGTTGTTATTAAGGCAAAAACATAGATTTGGGACCAATACAATGCAGAGTGTCTTATGTAAATAAATAATATGTAGTAGACATTACACCATAGCTTTGTACACATTTTGAATTTATGCTTGAGCTACATATATGTATTTACAGTACTGATAGGTGGAAGCTTTAACAGACAAATTGTTGTTAATCACTTAAGATGTTGGTTTAGCACGTAATTTGATATGATAGGATTTTCACTGCCCTAAGAAGATTTTTCTATTTGTTCTACCTACATTTGGGTCGCGATCCATACTTTGAGAAATGCTGGCTTAACCTGACGGGTTATTTTTTTTAGAATCAGAAACAATGACGTTGATATTTTTTGACATTGTTTGGATTTCTACTTTTCTGGAGGTTCCATAATCAGATATTTTTGAATATTGCTAATTTTACGGTAGACGAAAAGTACTTTTGAGCGTCACAGCATTAGATACGCGTCGGTCGTTCACTGGGTTTGCTGGCAAACTCCCATCTAGTATTAGGCTAAATACCTTCAACTCCACATTAAAAATTTTTGGCTTTGCGAATAATGAAAACATGTTTATTGTATTGCAAAGTTTTCCCTTGTTTAATTTTTACTATTATTATATCCGGCTCTCCTTTAATTCCAAGAAATGATGATCTGTAAAATGCCATTTTTTGGTCATGACTGACCGATTATCGATGAATCAGAAAGGTTATCATTTATGAAGCTCATTATGTGCAGGAAATGCGAATTATTTAACGGTGGAATATAATATGCTGCACAACTACAATGAATCAGCATGGTGGAAAAAATTCCACAAACGGGTCAAAAAATCTAATTTTCATTATACTCACTGCTAAACGTCGAAGCGAGTAACGAGTTTGCTAGACCCATCTCCGCGTCATTGCGCCTGCGGGCGGGCTCATTTTCAAATTAATATGTCGCAGCGGTGGTAAGCCGCTGGCAACCTGACCCGAGATTTGAAAACCCAGACCTCCTACTTTATAGACGAACGCGTTACCACTCGACCTACTGCATGGCCAGTAAAAATTCTTCGATGTACGCGCGTGTTCATTGTTTAATGATTTGAGAATAAATAATAAGAGGTTCTAGTTCACGACGTTTTTATTATTGTCAATATTGTCATTCTTGCGTACAACGAAATACTACACGAAAAACATTTGAAAGCGCATTAGTTTTTTTGCCAGAGCACGAAGCCTTTCTACAAACCCACTGTTGAGTGTCCTCGAAAAGAGCAAATCGATGAGGTTTCAAGCACAATTGCACGCATGCACGTTTAGGCTGACTGAGCGATTGACATAACTCGACACAATACCGTAAGATTGTAACAATTTTTTAGTAGGAACTACCAAACTAGAAAGATGTATTTTACGGACCAAAAATTTTTATTTTCGAAAATGCTCTTGCTGCTGTAATACAAAATGTACAATCGACCAAGATGTAATCGATGATAAATGTTAACGACTGAGTCAAGTAAAGCAAAGCACAGCAATGCCATAATACATGTTAGAAGTTGTAAAAGAATAATTTTCAAAAGATTACCATATTGTTATCTTCCCCCTCCCCCACCCTTCGGCCAAGCTTTTCTCACCCACCTGCATTTAGTCACTTGTACTCACTAACCATAAAAATAGCTAGCTATTTCTAGACTTACCTTAATTGTCGATTGGAGAGTCAGAATTTAGAATAAGTTTGTAAATTACGTGATAGGTTTTTTGCTGATATAATTCTATTAGTAACTACCGGTGTGACATTTAAAAGAAATTATGTGCTTACGTAAATTCCTGTTCCTTTTTAGTTTGGTGGGTTGAATTAGATTGCTTTGGTGTAAGCAAAGCTAAAGTTTGCTACAAGAGAATGAAACAATTTAAAGTTGTTGCAACCAAGTAGAATCAACAAACTAAATAGCGGCAAAAGCCTTTCTGCTTTGGAGGAGGTTTTTAAAAGATAATGCAGTTTACGTTAAATCAGTGGTTCTCAACCGGGGTGCCGCGGCACCCTAGGGTGCCATTTGCGATTCGCTGGGGTGCCGCGAGCTATTGCACATTGTTTATTTGTGTAGGGAAAAGGTTGAATGCAGTGATGTTATTTTAAGTTTAAGGTATAAACTTCAATTCTTTTTGATAGAAAATAGACCTTCAAGTTCATGCTTAGGCGAAAGTTTGAGATGGCTTTGAATAATTGCTTTATTGACGATGACGCCATACCAACTTTTCAGTTCAGTCAGTTACAATTTACAATCATACTGTTTTTTTTTCAAATTTTGAACAAACAATGAAGCCTCATTATGACGTTTCATATTATCTGATTCATACTCCCGCTTGCATCGTGTACAGATGGAGCTTCATCTTTTGGAGCTCCATCTATAATTGGGTCAATCAAAGGATTTGTGTCACTAGTAAAAAAGTTAATAGTTAAAAAAACCCACTGTTTAATCGTTTTGCGTGCTTCTGGCCTAAAGGCTACCAGCGCAGAAGCCTAGGGAAGAGCCATCAGAGCGGCGACTACTTAAAAACAAGCAATGCAAAAAAGTTGTCTTATCACAGGATTCGAAACCACTGTTTTTTTCATCGTGAAATGCTTATTGGAAAAACATTGAACTCGGACTTAACACAAGTGTTGAAAGAAGTTATAGAAATGGTGAACTACATCGAAGCCAGACCACTTAAATCACGATTATTTACAAAGCTCTGCAAGGAAATGGGAGCAAATTATGAAAATCTTCTGTTACACACCGAGGCAAGATGGCTTTCACGTGGTAAAGTATTGTCAGGAGTATATGAGCTGAAAGAGATGTTAGCTTTTGTTTATAGTCTTGAAAGACAAGGAGAATTTTGTAATTTGCTTTGCGATGACAGCTGGAAGTCCTAAATAGCATATTTGTTGGACATCTTTGACCATTTGAATAAGACAAATTCCAATATGCAAGACAAGAATGAAAAATCTTCAGCAGACGAAATGAGAGCTCTACAAGAAAAATTGAAAGCGTGGTCATTACAAATAGAGGAAGGAAACTCTGACATGTTTTTTCGTTTTTCGAAAACGAATAACAAAGAAATGGTTTCATCGGTTATGAAACATCTCAAGTCTTTGCAAGACAAAATTGAGAAATATTTTCCAACAGTGTCCACTGAAAACTATAAATGGGTAAGAAATCCATTTTTACCCCTGGATACCCATTGTATTTTAAATCTGAAAAAAGAAGAACTTATTGACATACGTAACGACGGTAACATTCAGCTGTTGCTTAGGGAGATGCCTCAGGATAAATTTTGGATTAACATTCAAAATGAATACCTTAACATTGGAGAATAGACATTGGTTATTTTACTTCAATTTTCCACAACGTACCTATGCGAAACCGCATTTTCCGTTTTAACAAACCTAAAAACAAGAAAAAGAGAAAGGCTACTTGTTGTGGAGGAAAAATGTGAGCAGCATTATTGAATGTGCGCCCCAACATTAAGAGAATTTACTTTAAAACTCAAGCACAAATTCGCATAGACTTTTGAAATAAATTAAATCATTTTTATGACATTTTTAGTGTTCTGTTTAGCTGTTATTAATCAAAACTGTTTCAATGTGGTGCTTTGATGCAAACTTTACTCTTGAAATTAATTTCATTAGAATCGTAAGCTCTTAGATTCAACCGGGTGCCGCAAAACTTTTTTGGTGGTTACAGGGTGCCAATAGCCAAAAAAGGTTGAGAACCACTGCGTTAAATGTTACCGAAGCTTTTCTGATCTTTTTTTTTTTTCAGCGGAAGAGGAAAGCAAATAAAAAATTTATACTAGGGCCCTTAAAAGCATTGCAAACTAAGACAAATAAATTACTGTCAGGGCCATGCCAAGGCAGTCCCTAACCCCCCGGTCGGGGGGCCCCCGCCAAAATGGGGGCCGCATATTTGACTTTACTGCTACTAATTTAAAAGTTGGTACTGTCGTTCAGTGCTAGTATTTTTTACAATATTTAGAACAAAATTAACGCGTATTGTCAATTTAAGATACTGCAAACACGCTCGCTGTACCTGTATGTCTCTGCTGCTGCGTTACAATTTTATCTATGATGTGATAGAATCACAATCGCTTTGTCTTAGCAGAAAAACAACTAGCTAATCGATTCCGATGTTCAGCTTACCAGTCGATTGCACAACAGCCAGTCAGAGTCTGTCCATAGGCGTAACCAGGGGCGTGGGGTAGGGGGCCCGCCTCTCCTCTCCCCAATTGAAATGCTACCAATGATAAAAATGTCACAAAAAAGACTATTGTTTCTTCAGTTTCAGTTTCTTTTAGTGTCTTCGCGTACAACAGTAATTAACAATTATATTGATCCAGGGGGCCCGGGCCCCCTCAATTTAATTTTTGCCAACCAAATTAAATGGGCCCCCTACAATAACATTTAAATGGGCCCCCAACAAATAATATTGATTCGGGGGCCCAGTGCCCTTGAATTTAATGTTTGCCAACCAATTTTAAAATGCCTCCTACAATAATATTTAAATGGTCCCCAATTTAAATGGGCCCCCAACAATAATATTGATCCAGGGGCATGGGCCCCTTCAATTTAATTATGGCCAACCAATTTAGACGTATGACCCGAGTGAAATTAAGAGTTTTTATCCTAAAAGTTGGTAACTGAGGCCCTCATCTAACCTTTTTGTGAACGTAATGCAATAACCAGGGACGGATTTAACATATAACATATGGTACAGTACCAGGGGCTCCGCTCTCAGATAAAACTTTTTTTGGTCTTCACTTGTATTTGGCAGGAAAATATTGCGAAAAACCCAAAGTGCCGGCTGGGTTCAACTCAAAGTAAATCCGGCCAGGCAATAACATGGTTTGTAGGCGTAACCATCTATTTTACATTTTTCAATAACAATTCACCTCCACCTCGCCAGTTTTTATGCAACAAAATACTTTTGAAAAAAATTAGCTTCAGTAAGAGGAATGCCTATTGAACAAATTTTTGAATTGAGAAGGCCTCTAGGCCCCCTGGCCGTTTATGAGTATGTATTCCTATGACTGGTTGTTTTCATGACAAAACAAAAATCTCTAAGAAAAATATTCCACTGGATTGTTATTTGCTGCTACAATGTTGCAGGAGGCAATATACTTTACTTCCCCCCACCTGGGCCAAATCACTTACAAAATTTAACCCCAAAATACAAGATTTTAAACGTGTTTTGGACTTACATTGCAAACAAAAAAAAGACTGAACAACTTAATTTTTTCAATTGGCTTTCAAATGTTAAAAATCTAGTACTTTCAAATGGCTCTGAATACCTACGAAATGTGATCCAATGGAGTTAAAACAGTTTTTTTCCAAAAAATTACGAAAAATCGCCCAACGGCTGGGGGCTTCGCCCCCAGACTCCTGTCTGTGATACGTTTGAATTACAGTACACTTCTTTATTCAAACAAGCCTCCCAATTTAGACATTTTCGCATTTTAACTATAGGTTTAAGCCCTCTCCCTTAAACAAGTTCCTAGTTACGTGCCAGGCCAAGGCTTCTGATCTTCAATTCTACGATATCTTTGCCCCCACAACAAATTCCTTTTTCGAAGTTTCTGATAACGTCGTTGCATGTGGTTTGTGGTTTGGACACCCCAATCAAAAATCCTGGCTAGGCCAATGAGTCAGTCTAGTAATAGTTACAGTCAGATTGCCTTCAGATGTCAGCAATCAAGTTAAAATTTATTTCAGGAGGTTCGGTTCTGCTACTACAAAAAGTGGTTAATCTTTAGGCTTAGTTATAGTTGAGAAAAATTTTCTGCAGGGGTTTGGAAGTCTTGTCGTACTTGACAACTTTTTGACGAAATATTGTTTGATTGCTCAATTTTTATATTTCTGATTAGTAATTATATCGTTATAGTAAGCTATGAGCAGGCTCCGCACTCGGCAGATCTAAGAAATTTGTACCTTATCCGGATAGCCTACGATCTCGAATGGATGTTAACCCGAAAATGAAAAAGTACAATGGACAAACAATAGGGCTCAGGGCTAAGGCAGTAATGATGAAATAATTACCGGCAAACAATTTTCGGGATAGGCAATCTCCTTTGCAGAGTGCAGACCGTGTGCACGATCCCGATTTGTAATCTGTGAAAATAAGCCCACTAAGATGCGGATTAAGCTCTGGTCACCCATTGAAAGATCAAGAATGGTAACCACTACACTAACTACCAAGTTATCAAATCATGAAACAACAGCACAGGATCATTGATGCTTTTGCCACTGCAAAAGCTCGAAAAAAGAATTTTAAAGATTTACAAGAATATCATTGATGTCACTACAGCAGCTTACACGGATTACATCTTTAACTCATAATTACAGCTCCAGTACCCAAATTATTTTTTCACGTAACATTGTAACAATACATTATTAATGGTCTTTAGAATTAAATACTCACTCTCAAACAATAATTCTAACGATTTTTGTAGTTAACACGGAGTGGCAGTTAATAACCTGACTTGCATGCTGCAGCTGTACTGGTTTATTTTATATTTTGGATATCTTAAATGTAGATTTAACTGTAAATTTTCGTGCTGTTCTACAATCCTGGTTTTAGAAAAGTAGTGCGTCTTAGATATGTGAAAGTTAAGTGACTATTTAAGCCGATTGCAAAAATGTGCAAATTTAGGCGTTTTGGAGGGGGCCCCGTCTTGAGTTTTTGGGGGGGGGGGGCGAACCACCTAGGCGCTGCCCTGATTACTGTACACTAGCATGCAGCGCAGACGAATGTAGAAAGCTCCGCTCAGTTTGCTCCGGTGAGCACATGAGTAGTTCAGTTGGTTTATTTCATGGCCTCGCGTCCATTATAGTACAAATTATATTTTACAAAATATAGATAAGGATTCGATCAAGTTTTCCCTGTACTAATACGGTGTGACAAATGGATCTAATTCAACGAAACGAAGCAAGAAAATGCAAAATCGTAGAACTTTTAATTAGCTTTAAATGTGAAAAAGAAACATAAGATTTTGAAATGTTACTATGGTTGTTTTTATTATTGTAGTGCTTATTGGCGCTCGCTCGTAAGATACGATAAACGTGTGTTCGAGCTTTGAAGTAGCAAAATGATCGTTTTGAATGCTGATAAAAATCAGATTTTTGCAATTTCTGGCTGTCACTAAGGAAATAAAAACGCTTTCATGAAAGGAAAATAAAATAAAAGAAAAATGGCCACTAAATGTTGACAAAGAGCTGGATGTAGCGAGTTTTGTCAATGAAACCGTAAAAGGCTGCGCTTACACTCGATGACGTAAACCAAAATAAAGGAAAAAAAGATTACGAAACGTTTTTGAGAGAATAAAGAAACAAGGAACTTTAGCAAAGCATGACCGGAGTGTTCAGAACAATGACATCATAGTTCGCCATGCGCATACGCAATCTTTTTTTCTTCGTAACGCAGTTTGGTTTAGTTGTACTTTTTTATTGATGGCAGCTAAGAGCTACTGTACTGATGTAAACAGTGCACTGAATGTTCAAATGAGGTACTGTACTAGCATAAAGGTAGAAATAAGGGCTTAAGAAGTGGATTTTCTAGGACTTGAAAATTGCGTTTGAATAACGACAGTCAAACGATGTTCAGTCCGCGAAGCAAAGTTGGTGTGGGCTGAATTAGAAATGTTTGAAAGTTTACCATGGATTAGCAATAAGTTTCTACGAGTAGAAGCAAGCTCTTCAGTGGCAGAATAGCAGATCAAAATAGAGCAAATCTATGAAGGTAAATCATGGGTAAAGAAGCGAAACCTCTCTACGAATTCTGAATTTGTAATAGAGCGACATCAATGCTTCAAGTTGCAACCAACATTTATTTTGAGCTACTTGTATAACTGAAATCCTGAACCCTTAATTTTAACCTGTGTTACTGTGTATTTTGTGACAACATACGAGAAGGAAGAGGAACAAATTACAGTACTTTAGTCTTCAGCAGCAGAACTACTTTACTTTGAGCACAAATAAAGGATTAAAAGCAGACTACTTATTGAAATCTATCAGATTGGCTTGCACCGATGCATGCGTAACTGGTGTCTAGTAAATGGTTACAGTATGCTTTAGTGCCCAATTTCACTCTTAACTGTTATGTATAATGTTATTGCATGCAGGTAGATCTTAGGGGCTTTGTGATATCGTTAGATCGATAATAATTTACGTCTTCAACGTGTTGCTGACCATGCAGTACATCGCACAAAGTTAATGACGTCATGAACCATTGTAATTACATTTGAAAAGCCTCAAAATCTAGCTTAATTAACATCATTAGCCAACTATTATCATGCCAGTTTCAAGAAATCTCTCGCTACCATCTTCAATAGAAGCTGGAAAATTCAAGAAGCGTCCAGGTAATTACTTTTTAAGTGATTACGTAATTGCTTTCGTAATGGTATGGCTAATTACGGGCATACCCTGGTTTTGTTTATGTTAGATTATTCCAAACAGTTAGCAGAGCTAAAATTCCATCAAAAGTCAAAACCACTGCTTGTACGTACTAGCTTTTTTCTCATCGTACGAAGCAAAGCAATTAAGGCTCGAAATCGGTTTCTCCCACCTTCGCATGTGTAAAAATTATTGTCCTGTTATCGTAAATAGGATTGCCGCTAGAAGTGACTTGTCGAAAAAAGACAGGTTGTGTGAAAGCAATTTTTTTCATCAAAAGTTTTTACGGTACCTTCCGCGTTACAAAACAAAGTGCGTCTGAAAAAGTTAAGTGAGTTGGCAATGTATTTGCTGGCTGTAAAAATAAATTACGAAGTTTTGGTTGGATTCAAGAACAAGTAAAATTATTTCCGGGCACACGTTTTTCGAATATGAGCAAGCATTCTTGTCTCCTGTATGGTTGTTTTGTGCTAGTGATTTTTTCTTGTCATATTAGAAGGTTTAAAGTTTTGTATCTTGTTTATCAGGAGTAATAGCAAATTTGAGGTTGTTTGTTGTCACTTGCCACCATTTTCACAATAAAAAAAATTAACCGAGCTTTCACTGCGCCGTCACCGTGTTTGTTTTGCTGGCCATATTCTAAAAATAACCTGAAAAAATCTTAACATTGAATGGTATTTGAAGCGTTTCTTAATTAGATTTTAAATCATTCCTAGACATTTGAAATAGCTCGAATTTTTACGCAGCAAATTAGTAGCGATTGCCGACTTTATTTCCGGCGTTATTTTGTCTTTACATTTACAATATAAAAAGCCTATTTTTGACAGCATTTGCGTAATCACTGGTTAAAATATTTTCTACGTGATTGTAAATGCGAAAGACTTGTTATTAATATGTTCATTAAAAATTTGTAAGTGTCGTTTTGTGCTCAGTGCAGAGTTTGTAGACCAAACCCAGTTTTTATAAATAGCATTTCACTTAATTCTGTGTTTTTCGTTGACAGTTTAAAAACTAAAATTTTCTTGTTGAAATTTGCCACAATTTAAAAGTTTGATTTTTATCGTTCGTGTGTACAACTGTACAACCACCTTTGTGCTGTTTTTAGCGGTAACATCATGTTTTTCGTAGAATTTATTGATCACGCCTTCAGATTGCTGTTTGCAGAATATTGTGTGCACTCGTTTCATTTTCAGTTTAGCCCCTGCTTATCTCATTAATTTTTTTTCGGTTTAAAACTCATGAAATTCTTGGTATATTAAAAGATTATTTCATAGTACATTTTGAAATCAGCGTGAACAGAAAAGCTGTTAATCTATTTTGTTGCATGACCCTATTTTCAATAAAATTGCTTTTCTTAGGAAAACTTTAACCAAACGCCAAAGTAGTGCTTAGGTAGTTGGACCTTCTGTTCGCACACCTTAATTTGTTGAATTGACTCCAACAAGTTAGAAAGAGTTAGCATTCCAAGTCAGTATCAATACCCTGTTGGTTGTGATATCGATTCAGAGATATGCTTCTTGGAATGCATTGTCAATATTCGTTCTTCGGCCCAGACTATGTTCATATTATGATTTTCTATCAGCTTGTATCGCTCTCTTTTTCACTGCGCCGCGTTGGCCTTTCAGCCGATAGATGATTGGATGTCCTTTTGTTCGACATTCTTTTATTCTTTTGCTGCTTGAATAGAATATTCAATTCAAAATGACATCATTTGAAATAATTTTTATTATAGGGCTTAGTAAGGTCGCAAAATTATGAAAATGCTTCGTCAAGCCAATTGTTCTTTAAGCTCTAGAAGAACTATTTTCGAGGAACGAAACTTGTTTGTCGCTATGTAATTGCACAATACAATATTTTTAAAAAAAATTGAACGCATTTTTGGAAGTTTTAAATAATAAACTTAGACTTTTCTAACACAAGAAAACGATCTCCAACTTTTCCGATAAAGACAGGAAGCAAGCCAGATTTTTATAGTTTTTTCTGAGAAGCTTTTACAAAGGCCTATAGTTTTGCTTTAATGCTGAAATCTACGAAGGAAAATTTTTGAATCAATAATAAAAGTTTGTTTTTTTGAAACAAAAATCACCATAGTATCCTTACGGTATTACGAAACAACGATTGCAAGATTCGATCTTTGATTTACTCTTGCCCGCACTAAAAATTTTTAATGTCGAGATAACCATTATACAAATTATGTGTTTCCAAATGGCATAAAGATGATGTCCCTTGCTTGCGTTTATTTTAGTTCGACTATAAGGTTGTTAATTAGCAATAAAAATAGTGAACTGATTGAGCTAAAATTGTAACTTTAATTTCATTATGTATAGTTTAGAAATTTACGCTCAGCAAATAATGGGTTAATTAAGCGCGTGCAAAAGTTGTTTACAATTTGGTGATGTTTTGCTCTTTGTAAATACTGCGAAATTTGTGCTATTCCGAATGTTCATTTCATCAGCTCTGGGCGTGTTATATCATGCAAATACCAGAACACAAATTGAAGATTTGCATGATTAATTAGTTGTTGTGGTTTGCATATTGACATGCGATTTATCTACTGTGCAATGTGAAGAATGTAAATTTATTTTCGAACTTGATTCGTTAGTTTGGCCCTGTTGAGGTTTGTAATTGCTTAAGCCTTGTGTAATAAGTAAGCTTTTTCAGAAACTGAAGTCATCTTGCTGGTGCACAGCAAAATGATACCTTTCTTTAGCTGAGAAGTTGAGAAAAATGAGCGGTTTGGGATCGCCCTCAAATTCTTGTCTCTGAAACGAAAAAGGACATAGCAGTAAAATCGAAAAAGGGCATATTTAGGAAAATGATTATGCTAAAAGCAAAAAGAACACAACTTCCTCTTACAGCATTTATGAAAATACTACCATTAATCAGTCTTCAGAAGTGACTTCTGATCGATTGGAAACTGAGTTAACACCTGCATATGTCAATGTAGCTTTTTTTTGAGTGCATTCGGGCGTTCTTCACAGTTCAAAATTCGCATTTAATCTGCTTGTTTTTAATTGGCATTTCACTGCTGTTTAGCAGGTATGAGAATGCCTCGTATCACCTTATTACATAAATTTTGGCTTTGTGTCTGACTCAGAGTTGTAAGTCGGCCCGGGCTTTTCGGGTCGGGTTCGGGCCTAAAGTTGACAAAATTTCGGGCTTAATTCGTGCCTGAAACGTGCTTTTTGTCTTAGGTTTACTAAAATATAATCAAAATAACTTGGCAACATTGCTAAGATTTTTGGACCTAACTTAACGTTCGTTTTTTTTTCGAGCATGATTTGGGCTTCAAATTAGTTTTCAGGATCGGACCTAAACTAGTCGGCCCGTAAAAAACTCTGATCTGACAGATAGTTCTTCAGCAAATTAAAATTCCAAAAAAGCATATGAAAATTTTGAAATATGACTTTTTAAACGTGATTTTTTGTCTTTTATTGTGTCTTTTTACTGAGTCTTATACACGTTGGCACAATTTTGTCGATGATGTAATGTGGTTATCATTTAAACAGCCGCTTTGTATAGTTTAAGTATCAGTTTTCGAATAATTCATGGAAAGGATATAAATTCCAGTGGATTTATAAAAGTTCCCAATTATCCGACACTGAATCCTTCTTTGAATAGTGTCTGATAAATGTCTCAATACGTCACCAATGATACTCGCCGATTTCGTAATATGGATTGAATGATAGCCGCGTGGTTTACGATTGAGATTTAATTCGGTCACAGCTTGTTAAGTCTCGGACATTTTATGCTTTTAACTTTTTTATTTTTATGTATTATATAGCTGTGCTGTAAGAAAGCTCGCTTAATATAGTGCCGGATTCGTGTTCGCTTTCTTTTAATTTGTACGGATAAATGACAGTCATTCAGTCAGTGCTT
The DNA here is from genome assembly GCA_963965965.1 of Trididemnum nubilum. Lineage (NCBI taxonomy): Eukaryota > Metazoa > Chordata > Ascidiacea > Aplousobranchia > Didemnidae > Trididemnum > Trididemnum nubilum. Next base: position 14,294,790 of record OZ014490.1, read on the forward strand.
GTGGCTTTATTACATGGTAGATGACGCATTTTGAAAGATTGGTGGGACGTGGATGTTCAAATGTCCTCCTCTCGCCTGCATTCCGTTCCTGGAAAGAAGCTTGATTTACCTTTCAGGGCTGTCCGAGTGTGTTCTTCTTCGTCTGTGATTAGTCTCCATCTTTTTTTTAAAGAGTTTTAACTGATAGAAGTACAGGTACAGTACTTCTTGTAGAATTGGTTGCCTTTTAAAATTGGACATGCTGATACACTATAGTATGCAGTTGTGCATCAATGTCCAATTTATCCTCTTTTACTCGTTCATTATCCCGACTTGGCGTTTTTTTGCTTGTTAAGAATGCTTGATTATTTTTGTTTCGAAATTTCTACTAGAAAAAAGTTGTTCTCCCCAAAATGTGTGCAGGTAATGAAGCAATACATTTTTGCTGTGCTCCTTCAAACGTAAATTTGCTCAACAATAAAGAAAACAGTTTCATTCCACAGCTGACGAAATGTATTAAGGTGGGACATTTCGAGTGAGAAGAAACAGTAGACTAGATACGAAAAATTATGAATCAGAACAAACCGGTCCTTGTCTTTGCACGCGATAGACGTTCTGATTCGTTGACGCAATGACGAGAAACGAAACAGACTTTTCGTGCGCCACCTAGCGTGAACTTGTACACGGGTAAAACCTCCTGTTAAAGGGAAAAATTTGGCTCAAAAGTTTGTTAATTTAAATGTTGTTTGGAAAGGTTCTTTGTCTTCAAAGAATCTCACTCAGTTTCGCAAAACTGCCTGTATCAGAAAATTGCCTGTTGTTTGATTTTAATGGCGAACCTTTGCGGTTTGACCCATCGCTTAAAAGTGGACTATTTTGCCCAAAAAAGGCAATGCGGTTTTTGAGATACGTCGAAAGTTATTTAACGCTTGCATGACCAAGTGCTATTGGCTTATCCGTAGCCTTATTTAGCGTCAATGAAGAGGCACAATATCCAATTGTTCAAGTGCCCAACAATTGTTGTATCAAACGAGAAAATAAACAACAAACGCTTGGAATTACTTTGCCAAGACTCTGTCAATAAGTGATTTTTTCTCAGCATAACTATCTGAATAGGCTGGGCGTACTGTATCTTTATTCTGGCGAAACTAGCAAAATATAAACAATTGAACATGTCTAATTCATCCAATTTTGTGTGTTCGGCGTGCAAAAACGCATTCCAGTTTTTATCGTATTTAATTTTTCGGACCAGCATTCATTTTTGGCTGAATTATGTTCATTGATTTTTTACTTCTATACATATTTTATTTCTATTTTTAACAAGTTTTCTTAATGGGCAATAGCTTCACGTACTCCATAAAGGCATTTTACGTGATTGCCCTTTTTTGTTTAGTCCCAGAATGACCCTGAATAAATCTGTTAAGGATCACTTAACATAAGAATCTGATTTATTTCTTTGTTATTCCAATTCCTTTTTTGCTATTTCAAAGCTTGATTGCGTTGGTTGTATGGAATTCGACATGAAACTCAATTCTCTGACCAGCCTAAATATAGTCGCATGTTTAACGCTATGAATCATCATGATGTAATCTACAGCATTTGTTAATTCGTTAGCTTGGGATGTAGCAAGAGCTTTCATAGTAATTGATTAGCGCCAAGAGCGTTAGCTTAATTATAATATTTGACCGTCAAATTAGTGTTAGTGTTAAAAGACAATTTTGATTTGAAGTCTAAACCGCAAATTTTCATTTTTCAACTGCTGAAGACGGTTATTAATTCCCTTAACTCTGTTTTAAAAATACAGACGTTTTCCGTTTATAACATATAGATTAAAATATCTCGAATTCGATTTCCAAATAGATATTAATTAGAAAGTTTTTCGAAACTATAATTTTGATGTCATTTGTAATTAAACTTTAAAAATAAAACGATTCCATAAAACGTAGAATAATGTTGTCATATTCGATGTTTTTCGATTTGTGTTTCGATGCAACCTGCTCTCAAAATTTGAATTTCGGGATTTTTTTGGCGATTAATAAAAAATTCCAAATTTTGTTATAATTGTAACACCTGCGACTCTGCTTTGAATTTTATTTCCAAAAAAAAGAAGTTTAAATGTCGAAGTGACGACTTAAATAAAAGTGGTAAAACAATTGATTAAAGAAGTTAGCAATTATTATGAATTTGATGGAAACACAAGTAGCAGCAGTTGCGCTTATCAAAGTAATTAATTGTAATGCAACATTGATTGTTTCCCATTTGCAAATAATTCAATCTCGTCTAACACTTTTTGGCGTTAAAATTTGATTTTACGAATGCTTAAAACACCCCACGTGTCTCGTTCCGCTTGAATGGTTTGTACTTTTCCACTCCTTGCCGTTACAAACTACTCCTATATATGCATGCAACAATGCAGCGGTAATTTGCTGTTCTCTTAACCTTTTAAATAAGGCAATTTTTGACAAATTACCTTCTTCAGATAGTTCAAATTTTTTAGTTTCTTCGAGAATTAAATGATGTAAGCGCCTTCAAGTGTTTGGCGTTCTGTGCATATATAATTACCAACATGCACATTGGCGAGCACACGCATTTTCAAGGAGAAAACGAAATTATTCAACCTTGTGATATTCTTAGCGTGAACATTAATTATCGATTTTCTGTCTTTTTTAGTCCCTCAGAGTTTTTTTTATATTAGTGTGGATTTTCTATTATTATCAAGCGCTTAATGTTCTCAACTACCTAAATAATTGATGGAAATTTGATTTTAAAAGCTGTGTTTTACTCAGTGGAATTGCTGTGTTTGGCTGCTTAATGGTTCAAAAGACTTACTCTTCGTTCTGCAGTAATTTTTTTTATTAGGTTTTTTATCCACTTTCGGGAAAACGGACTTTGGTGGAGATCGAGTCCGTCATTCTGAGAGTGTCGCCAAGAACTTTTCGCTAAATGCAAAAATGAAAAACCACCGAGATTTGATTATTTTTCTGACCGTTAAGGACAATGTAATAAATATCATCATGAAACATAGTATTATACAACAAGAATTATCCATCCCTTATTGCTTTTGGCATATCATTCTTTGGGTCATCCATATTTTGTCAGAGTTTTGATGTTGACATGTTATTGTCAAGTAATATTTGATGGAAATGTCAGGGGAAGTTTGTCTGCTGCAATGTTGAGTATTGTTGAGAGCCTATGTTTAATTAACGTGCTGCTTGTATAGTCTGTTGTATGAGATCAGCTTCAAAAGTGCCAGGCAAAACGTCATCGAATGCTATGCTTCGCCGTGGCTAATCTTGTAACTCTTTACGTCATAGCCGATTACGGCGTGTTTTTCTAATCGCTTTTAGGCACTTGATGCCACGCGTCAACCAAATGCTTTAGTTGTTATGAAATATCCAGTTGTTTATGCCAGAAGTTGAGGCATTAGTGCTCATTTCGAACGTTAGATAAAACTTTTTTCTGCTCAATTACGCCGAGTTTCATATAACTTTATTATTGCAATATGCTTAATGATAATGAACCGTTTCAACCGCGCGAAATAGATCATAATTAACGTCTAATAATAATGCTCGTATAAGTGGACGCATACGCGTAAGTGACGCATTTTGCCATCAGTTTAGCATATGACTTCACCTATAAGGGTTTAATGCGGTATAACGTGCATGCCAACTGCCCGCATTTAATTATACGTTACGGTTACAGTCATAGTTCGTGCATATGGCATGTTTCACGTTGTATCTATCGAGGTTTTGGCTGTTACCTAGGCGGGAATAACAAGCGTTCATGAAGTCATGGCTTAAACCATGGTTTGCTTTAAATTTTTACTGTGGATGAGAGTATGGTGCAGCAACAAAACATCACAACCCGGAGACGAGCTGGAAGATCGGAGGGAGAAGTAAAGTGGCCATTGGCGTACCATTCAGAAGTCTTCCATGCCACGTTTGCTCGTTCCGCTTTTAACTAAACTTTGCAGGACATCAATAGGACAAAATTTTAGTTAGTTAACAAACAGTTTTATTCTGTAAACCTCATAAATCCTAGCACAAGTTGAACTTGAAAACGCAGTAAAAAGCTTGCTGCAAAGGTGCCCACTGTCCATTTGTCCAATGGTCATTCACTGTTGGTAGTGGAGAGCAATTGCTATCTGTCATCGTAATACAGCCCTTTAGATTGGCGGGTCCTCATTCTTTGATATCAATAAGAAAGTACGATTTTTCTAATCGTAAAAAAAGTTTTAAAACAACTTGTAGCAGTTACAACAAAAAACTTTAAAGAAAAACAAGAACTAAACCTGGTCTTTATTCTGTACTTAAGTAGATTCGTGCTCAAATTTTCTTGATATTCGAGAGATTATAAGTATTGATTTTTGTTTGCAGATCTGCATAACTTGAAGCATTGCATTTCTATGCCCAGCTCAAATCAAAACAATAACAATGGACAGACTGGAAAAACTAATGATCTGAAAATCGATTTATCCAAGGTCGCTACTACTTCGAAAGAATCGACTTACAATGGGAGTTATTTTGAAAGAAATACATCTCCTATGACTAGAGGAAGTCTTTCACATCCTTGTCTCTCCGAGAGCAAAAAGGTTGGAGTCACAAGCATTTTTCCTCATCTTTTTCTCGGATCTCAAAATGACGTAGCTGATGAGGTGAGTAATTCACAATGATTGTAAATGCCGCTGTTTTGTATATCAACTGTGCAGTCGCCGTGGTGTGGAAATCGGTTTGGACGATGTGCGATTATAGCCATTGCTGTCGTTCTAAACACATAAGTAGGCTTAGATAGGCACAAGCAATAGTATCGACAGAATGATTTTCCAGCGTCCAAAGTGCAACGGCCTTTTACCAAAACTTCGTTGCATTTTTTGTCACTTTTAGGTGAAGACCAAAAAAAGCTCTTTGCCAACACTTTGTTTAATTTTTCCGTTAATCTATGGTGGAAACCAACGAGAATTAAAAACGAGTTGGGACAGTAGTGAGGTAAAACAGTCAAGAGCTAACTAGCGACTGGATCGGCATATTTTGCTATTCGCCTAGTCCGAAATCACTGAAACTCAGCTCCGGGCAACGGTGTTGAGAAGCTTAATTAGCCCCCGCTTATCGAACACTCGGGCCATATAAAACACACGCTCTGATGCTGTGAAAACTTATGTTTGGTCTTAACGTCTTTTGGGACCAGCTAGTTAATTTGCAAAGCAGTGTAATTTTGGAGTTTTTCAACTGTTTTCTGCGAGCCGTTATCTTGGTACGGCCATGGAGCAGAGAGTGGTGTAGTAACGTACACTTGAAAATAATGACGTAATGTTTTTTATAACATTTTATCTTTGCATTATGATATGTACTTGCATAAATTGTGACCCAAATAATAAATAGGATATAACAGGATTCAACAAATGTTAGCAGTCTGAAGCTAAGGTCACTCAATAAGTTAATGGGTATGATCCTCATTTTGTTCTTTCACTCTTACACTATGGGGTTCAAAGCAGATTGTGTAAACAGTCTGAAAGTTTGATGTTATGATTTTGGCTAGGTCAACTTAGGGTGCTAATTTTTGTTGATTCATTGTGTTAGGAATTGTTATTCTCTGAAACCATATGTTGCCTAATCAGAATATCCTTGAGAAAACACTGGTCGGTTTGCCTAGTAGATAGAGTGTCCGTTGCTAGTTCTAAACCGGTAGATTACGATTCTGCTATCTTCTGTCTGTACATAAGTATTCCCAGTTTCCTTGCTTGATGTTTAAAAAGTTCAACAAAAATGCAGTGAAGAAGAAAAAAAGTGGAAAAAGCTTTCTTCCATGCTAGACAATTGAAAACCAAAGCGCGTAATTATAATTGCAATAGTTATTTAAAAATATACTAGTTTCTAGTTTTCGTAAAACGTTTCGAACTTTCTCTACGTAGTGACTTGCGAAAAATTGTGTTTATGATCTTAAATTTTTAGCAACCCTCTACGAAATATACAAGTTGATTTTTATCCTCCATCATTCAATATTACAGTTACAGCTATGCACTAGTTACCACTCAACTTTGTCCTTTTTTTAGTTACAATACAGTACGTTTATAAAATTTCTGTCATCGCGGAAAGCTTTCACAATTGCTTCGGATCAACTTAATTAAGCGCAGCACTTTTTCAAACTATAAATGAGGTTAATGAAAGCCCGATTCTGTAGACTCTGGTATATTTGAGTTGGGGACTATTTCAAGATGAAATTAAGGCCTATCCTTATTTACTTTGAGGAGGCGCTAAAAATGATATCATTAAATTTTTAATTGTGTTTGTTTTTCAGGCTATGATGACCGAAAACAAGATATCTTATGTTTTGAATGTGAGTTATTCTTGCGCGAAGCCACCTTACCTAGACGATGATCATTTTCACCGAATAGCTGTGCGAGATAGTAACAGAGAAAACATCACACCTTATCTGGATGAAGCCGTAGAATTTATAGGTATATAATCCGTGTTGCTATGTATTGAATTCATTAACTTGCGTATGTTGTTTAGCCTTTTCATAAATTATACAGTGCAAATAGCTAAAATGTGATGTTTATCAGCATTTAAATAGATTAGAGGATTTGTGTTATTTGAAAAAAGGGAGAAAAGACTAGGTTATTTTTAACACCTCATATTAGCTGGTTGTTGATTTAAATCGAAGAACGTAAATTTAAATTCCTTCAATTTGTTGCGCTCTTTGCGATGAAATCAAATTGGGATTTTCATTTTATTTTAGCTCAGTACTCAGTGTTGCCAGCCTGAATTTCGAAGTTTTGTTAGAAGGTTATCTTGGAGTTAAATTTACTTTTCTCTTCAAGATTAGTGAAAAGCTGAGAAAGTTGTGAATTTTTAGACTTTTCCACTGACCAGTTTTTACATTTAACTTCACCAGTCGAACTAATTCACATACAGGGTAATTGCCAAAACGTTTTCATTTGTTAATTTTCTACCTTGTAATTGCGAAATCACGACTTTTGGACCATATTTGGACACATTTAATACTGATTTCTTATTGGCATTGTTCCCAAGCATGTCTAATATCCAAGGCTTAAAATGTGATATAAGTGCGGAAGTCTTTAAACCTAGAATTCAAACTGACGCGCTTTGCATAGTTTTTTCTAGAAATTTTTATCTCCGCTAATTAAATCTTTTACCTATTGATTAACTTGCTGAAGCAAAGTATTATGTAAATACCTTTTATCGACCACATATCGACCAAACCTATTCAATTTATTCATCCCACCATACCGACCAATTTGGAATAACCAAATATCTTGATTGTAATGGATTGTCGAAGTGTGTAACAATTGATAGAGCCCATCTGGGATCACGTCTTTTCGGTGCGACCATTTCGGCCCCACCTATTTCGTTGCCGTACGTTTTCTGCACAGATCGTTTCGGCGCCAATTCGGTGCTCTTTGACAGTTCACTTATTTAGGATTAGGGTTAGGGCTTTGGGTTATTGTTAGTAAAAAGCACAGAATATTGGCGCCGAAAAGGACAGCGCCGAAAAGTCGTGGACTCTGCCCATCTATACGTCATTTTGCTTTTGGAAACGCTGCGTCGTATTTTACTGGAAATGAAACCCCGGACTTCCAGCTTCACGGCGTGGTCTATAGAATATTGATATGGAATATTGGGTACTTTGATAATAATGCTGTAAGAAACCAGAGGTAGGAATGGGCTTGTGAGAGCAGTCTCTTTGTTACCTGCTAAAAGTGTAATGTTTTAGTCGAGTCATCGTGTTTAATTTTAAATTCCTAACAAGAGCTGAAAATTGGTATTCAAATTTTTCTTGGAAGTATCCAGTTTTAAATTAACAACAGTTATGAAGGAATGTAATTAACTTTTGCTAGGCATTTTTTACTGGTGTTTTTACGTATTTATGGTTTCAGAATCGGCACGAAAAAAGAACGAGCATGTTTTGGTGCACTGCCTGGCTGGGGTATCTCGCTCGGCTACCATAGCTATAGCCTACGTGATGTACTACCTACGTCTCAACTCGGACGACGCTTACAGGTAAATGATCAAAAGAATTCTATTTATTGAACATTTATTTACTTTGTCATTTCAATTTGCCCTTGGCAAGGTATAACTCATTGTCTTGTAAATTCGTTTTGGAAGGCATTACGTAAGAGTATTAATGTCGAGCACGGTTTGTCAAAGCTTTTTGCTGTGCTATGAGCGTAAAGTTTTGAACTACAATTTATTTCTAAAAATATTACTATTTAAAAACGAAGAAGTGCCCTATACCGTGATCTCTTGTCTGTTACAACAACACACATCTCATTGGTGAAAGTTTTATTTATCTTAACTACAGGGCATTTACGTTTGTATTTCATATGTTTTAAAGAGTCGACTTTGTCAGTTTGTATTGTGCCAAGTCTGTTAAATGTTATGATAAAACATTTGTGCTCTTAAAACATAGCACTTAGTGCTCTTATCATACTGTCGCAACTTTTGCAACGCCGAAAAATTCATGCTGTTTCCAACATTTAGTTGCGTTTGCTATATTTGAGTTTGGTTATACGTCTTTTTAATTGTGTTTATGTCTATTCTATTCATTTTGTAGTTGTCATTAGCCTTTTTGTAGCAAAAAAACAAACTTAATTTAAATTTAATTCTGAAATATACTTTTCAATTTCACAAGACTTATGACGTCACCATTTTGTTGTCACGATTTTTAGGGCTTGTTTTAGCTCGCAGCAAAACACTTAGAGCAAATTGCATTTCAACCAGTTTGGCATATGACTGACTTGGTGCTTTATTGATGACATTTTTAACAGCTTCGGAATTTTTATCAATTAACTTTTTGCTTTTAGGTTTGTCAAAGACAGAAGGCCTACAATTTCGCCCAATTTCAACTTTCTTGGTCAATTGCTGGAATACGAGAAAAAGTTACGTGATTGTGGTCACATGAGTAAACCACGCATTGGCACGGTGCCAGATGATGCCCATCACGCCCAACAAGATTCACCTGAACCGCTTGGTGGGGAATATCAAACTGTTGAAGCTCCAAGAAATGAAATGAATATCAATTTGCAAAAAGCTACTATTTTAAAACCGTGCATTGTGGCACCCAATGCTGCACATGGCAACTTTACGCCTATTTCCTCATTCTGTCGAAGACGAAATGGCCCTGTGTTAGGAAAATTACCTTTTCCACAAGCAATTCCAAGAACGATTACAATTTCGAATCCCTCAGATAACAGTGGGTCTTGCGGTGCTGGTGTAGTGTTGGATTTGCAAGTTACCGACTCAGACAGCAGGCGATTGGGTAGTGATGGGACTGAGAAGGCTGAAAGTGACGGATCGAGTGACCCATCACCTATTAATGATGACAGCACCATTGATCCAAACGTCGCTAGCGCAACGGAAGCCTTATTTCGACGAAAAGCATTCGATTTAAACGACTTTCCACCAACAACTGTCAATTTATCAATCCCAGAACTTCAGTCCAACGCTAATATACGCATTACGATTGATCATGAACATCTAACCGATCCAAGTCACGTATGTGCCCTTGGCGACGTATGTGATGTGGAAATGATGGATACAGATTTGAATTCAGCTTGTCTAGACGTTTCGCCTCCATCTCCTACTTCTGCTTTCCTTGCAGAAAAACGAAGCTGCTTGTCACCTTTGCCTTCCAAACCTGACCGGTTGCTATCGCGCAAAACTAGAAGTCCAAAGATCGTTCGTAAGTCTTGGCGACCACCCTATGATCTGTTAGCGTCTCGCGCCGGTAAACAATCAAGCTATACGTCCTGCCAAGCTCCTATGCCATTTCGCTGCCGGAATTTGGAACGAATTGCGGCGGAAAATTCCGAACTGTCTCTGCCCGTGACAAAGCAATGCGAAAGTCCCAGTGTGGTTGGTATTTCGTCCCTCTCAATTCATTCGCCTGGAATAGCCATTCAAAAAGATCCACTGGAAGTAGTAGGTAAAAGTTGTCTTCTTTCGCAAGTTTCACAGAACTCTTTAGCGTCTTCAAGCGACAGTAGTACATCTACTGAGGCAACAGCATCGTGCAAAATGGGTTCTAACGAAGCTTTCCGCTTGGTGTCTAGCAGTGAGCTAAAACCAAAGTGGCGAAGACATTTAACAAAAACTGGCGCACCCGAGGTCTCCACGGAAAACACAGCCACAACTTCAACAACTATTTTAAATCATAGAAGTATTGTGATTTTGACGTAACATATTTTTTGCTCGGCCTATAACGTACGTACCGGTATTTTAATTTTTGGAAAAGTTAGGACTTTAGCACCAATGTTGTGTAAACTAAAGGCAAAATTTGACAAAACCATTTCTATAAAATCGTATTTTTTGGAAGTGTAACTCTTCAGCATTGCACAAACTAAATTGGTTTTCATCTTTCTTCGTTTTAATATCGGTACGAACAGATTTAGTTAAGAGAAACAACTTACAACAATGGCTACAATTAGAGCTCGACCGCTAATCAACTGGCCGATATTATCGAATCGGGTCTTTCCGATGATATTAATATCGACCCGCGAAAATCCACGTTTGTTTTGCAGTTTGCATCCATGCTAGCAAGATCGAACAATCCCCTTTCCCCATTTCTCCCCTAGCAGATGTCGGGGAAATAATTTTACTCTCCAATTTGAAATTGCTGAATTATTTTTGATTGATTGTGAATATGCGTATTGCTAAGTTAATTGAAATTAACTACCTGATTTTTGCATTTTCTGAATATCGATATAAGCCGAGACAGCATTCCCTGCTAAAAAATCGGTATCAGCCAGAACAGTCAATTGGTCGAGCTCTAACTACAATAAAGAGCTCTAGTTTCTATGCAAGGTAATTTTTGAGGTGCTCTTTGTTACAATTGGGACTTTTTATGGCTAGTACTTTGCTTATAGTAATTTTACTACCTAATTTTTTTTGTGTTGGTTGGCGTTATTATTTGACTTAGTCGACAAGTGCAATTTCTTGTGCGCACAATTTCTTTCAAATTTATTTTTTTTGTTCTTTTACATTTTTTTTTTGGTTACACAACTATATTTTGCCTGAAGTATGCCTGTATAAATAATATTTTGTTTGAAATGGTGACGTATGTATGTATTGTGAAATTTGAGTGTCTGAAATAAATCGCAAAATTCGTTGCAAAGCTTAATTATTGCTATGATAAAAAACTCAAATTGTCGCATTATTTTCCGGACCATGTATAACAAGTATTGGCGCGGGGGCGAGTCTTAGGCAAAGTTGCCTGATTTGAGTGGTCCGAGACTTGAACAATTTTTTAAACGAGGCGAACAGCTTGTGTTCACTTAAAGAACACAAAACGGTTAGATAAGCACAGATATTTACACTCACTTGCGGAATGGCAAGGAATCGAACGTAAGATCCTCCTGAGTCCAATTGTTACATCAAACTGTAAAGTTTTGCATGGGGGGACGCTTTCGCAGCCTTGACCAAACGCATTCGATATACGGCTGAAATTTAGTAGAAATTTTGCTTCAAGTTCAAATGTTTTCCCCGAATACATTTGCAGACCAAAAAAATACTACACTCGGCCGGAATTTGGAATTTATTGGTGCTGACAGCCACTTTTTCGTCTAATCAGACGCTTGCTCTTAATGGAGAGCCCTGAAATCTCATTACGGGGGACGCTAAATCTCGATTGGGGAACGCGTCTCCCTACAACTTAAGTACTGGTTACATCGTACAAATTCTTAGCGTTAAAGCGTCACCTGACCAAAACATCCGCAAGAGAACGCTGCAAACATGAAACAACGCTTTCTGTGGAAGTACAGTGGAAGGTTGCACAACCACAAGATAGCGCTGTTGCAAAAATGGCACCTTGTCAATTTCAATACAAGAAAGCTCAACCACAAGGTGGCGCTATAGCACCGAAACAACCATCAAAATCGAAAACTTTAAAGCTAACTTACAAAAAGCGACATCTTGTGGAATTTACGTAACCACAAGAATACGCTATGGCACCGTTAACTTTCGTATTATGTTTCTACTATTTCAGTTAGACCTTAAATAAGCATACTGATAACTGCTCTGATTTAGACTTTATTCATCCGTGTCAAAGACGCTTACAATACACAATACTTGGTAAAACCAAGAATAACATATTTAATCGTTTTGCGTGCTTCTGGTCTAAAGGCTACCAGTGCGAAAGCCTAGGGAAGAGCCATCAAAACGGCGACTACATAAAAACAAGCAATGCGAAAAAAGTTATCCTCCCACAGGGTGTTAGGCTAGGCTTCCGTGCTGGTAGCCTTTAGGCCAGAAACACGCAAAACGATTAAACATTATAACTGAGACCAGCAAACGCTAAAACATCACAACTTATTACCAAAATAGAACATATTTGAAAACTGCAAGAATTTCTTAAAAAAGTCAACGACATCAAATACAGAATAATGGCAGATATTACTGAAGCGCTAGAATGAACGGGCAGATTGAAATATTTAAGTGCAAAAAAAACTGGCTGGTCCAGGTCAATTATCGCCGGCCAGAACTTCGCCAACCTGGTGCCCTTTCAAAGCCATTTCTCCCAAGCTGGTAATCACGAATAGTTGTTTGTACTTCTTCTACGGTGTTCATTACAAACGGACCTGCAATACATAACGAAAAAATATGCTAACTGCTTAATGACACATTCAAAATTTTTTGTCAGCAGCAAATTTTGTTGGTCGTAGGAAAAACATAGCAAGTGGAACATTAGGGCCTACCGTACGCAATAAAAGATGCCCACTACCAATCTACCTCGGTACAAAAAGAATTTATATTCAACTTTTAGCAAAACACAGAACTATATTGCATAAACAAAAAGTAAATAAAGCTTGCAAAATTTTAAAGAGCTGAATTCTAAATACCGGTAATGCAATTATTTGACATCATTCTAACGTTTCGGTGGCTAAAACACGCACTCGTGACAAAATTTTAAGTTTTTCGGATTAGAATACTAGCGTCGTCTACCCAGGAGTGGTAAGAGGCCACTACACGCCTGATGAGCGTAGAGTTAATACAGCTCTGTCAGTAGTGGCTGTCTCTAGTCTACGGTGATGGGGTGCCCACTGCCCACTCCATTGCATAACATATCTTTCACGAATTCTCTAGCACAACGCGGGGTTCTAAGATTTGACATTTGATTGCACCATGCTCTCATCTACCACAAGAGGTAGCTCAAACCAACCAACTTTTAAAAATAAATTCAAGTATATTGCTTACCATGCTGCACTATAGGCTCTTTGATTGGCTGTCCAGCAATTAAAACAAATCTACAGGTTTCTTTCGACTTGTTTTCCATTGCGACCGAGTCCCCATCACCGAACACAACGATATGATGAACGGAAATCTGTACAATCAGTAAAGAGTAATGGCCTGAAGTACACGCCAAACTTATACACAACTAAAGTATCCAGTAATAGTAGCAAAAATGCTACTATACATTTGGCTACAAAAACCGGCTGATCCCCGTGTGCGGAAATAATTTGCTGGGCTCCAGGAATAATTAACAATTGAAGTTTAACTTCAAAAAAGTACGTTGATAATGACAACGCAATCCAGACCTTAGCTATCCTTTAGGCTACTGGGCAGACTATAGGCTATCGGAAGCCTAGCATCGAAAAAGTAAGCCTAGCATTTCTGAGATGCTACCGGTATCATTTCTGAAGGGCAAAGAAAGAAGGCTAGTGGCTAAGAGAGTACTGGTTTTGGATTACTGGATTAATTTCATCAATGGCTTCCCGTCGCACAGGTACGTCAGGTTTCAATAAAAACGATCGAAATCAATAGAAAGAAATAAACGAAACGGTTGAGAGACAAATCTTTGAAAGACGAACTACATAATCTGAAAAGTGAACTCACAGCAGTGCGGGCTGAAAATAATCAGCTAAAGCAAGCAATAAATTTGACCAATTAATTATCGTTTAGACATCCTTGAGCAATACGGAAGGCGAGAAAACCTTCGGATTTACAATGTCCCAGAGTCTTTGACCAATAATGGAGACGACGGCGAAGCTGTAGCTATTAAGATCGCAAATGCTGTCAATATTAGTTTGAATAAAGCTGCCACTCAGCGTGCCCATAGCTTGGGAAAAAAAGGAGGAAATTTTACATCGTCTCCAATAATTGTCCGATTTTAATCTTTCAAAAAACGAACGAATACCGTAGAGCGAAAATATAATGCTTTATATTACGTCTTGATTGTCCAGAACCACACTTCCATTCAGAACGTAAGCAAACGCCGTCCAGCCTTCCGGTACAGCTTGTACATGCTTTGCCCCTGGATCGAGTTGAAAGTCCAAGTACAAGGTAGGCGTGCGAGTGTAGACCTTCGACTGAAATACCAAAAAAAAAAAAAAATTGAAGTTGGCAGCATTTGGATGCAACCTATATCCAGATTGTCTTGAAGTAAATCAACTGAACCACGATACTATTATCTTTTACATTTTAACATGGCATACCGCCTGGGTTACTTGTAGAGAAAAATGCTGCGAAGGCAATAAGCTGTTGATGTTGGAGCATTGCGTTTTCTGTAACTGGTTTGAAAAATGAATCCAAAACACACCGCTAGCCAACCTTTTTTGTTTCATTTGTTGGAAATAAAGCTTGCGACTACATCAGGACTAAGAAACTTACTTTTACGCCCAGCGATTCTCCAGATATCACAGCAACTTTAACACCGTTCTTCTTGGGTTTGGGAATATCTTTACTAAGTAGTTCCTGCAGAAAACGAACAACAATAAAGCGGTAAAAATAATGTATCCTACTTTTACAAAACTCTTGCATAATAACTATTAGTCGATAATTAATAAAACAAACTTCGCAGAACAAATTAACATGGAAAATATTTACGAATAAGATCAATGACTCTTCAGTTAATGGGGGTGAAGAATCCAGTCAATTCTAGTAGTTTACAATAGTTAAAATCGAAATATAATTTTTGAAATTTTTTGTTCTCATTTTAGGGCTGCAGTTGCAAAAATATGTAACAGATACGAAGAGATATCCCCTTAAAAATTGTTTGAAAACCTAAAGCTGTTTTCTCAGCATGAACCTTTAAGGAAAAAGAGGGACCGAATAGATTTACTCAGGTTTCCGAAAACTTTTATGGGGATATCTCTTTGTTGTTGTTAAATATCTTGGCAACCGTAGCCTCAAAATGAAAACAAAAAATTTCAAAATTTTATTTTGATTTTAGTTGTTGTAAACTACCGGAATTGGCTGGATGCTTTCCCCGTGTAAGCAACATTGCAAGATCAAATACCTTTACTGTTCTACAACTCCAGCGGAAATGACTTACTGGCAAGATGATTACGTTTTGAAAGCAATTGCACGATTCAATTTTCGCATTATCGCCGAAAAAAATACGAAAGCAAATGACTCTATCAAGTAGCAAATGGTTGACCCATTTCACTCTTAAACCAACCACGCTTGAGCCCATACCTGGTAAGCAGGTTCACACATTTTCTCATCGCTCTTCAGATTTACCCATAGTTGAAGAAAAGCACTTTCCTCGTCACCATATGGCATTTCCGAATGAACAACACCACGTCCTAGATGGAAAAAATAGCAAATAAAACCGATGGTAAAAACTGTCTTTTGATAGACTTGGGCTCAAAAAACGCTCTTTATTAGTCGTTTAACTATTTAACAGCAGCGACAGTAATGCTTTTACCTAGACTATACCCATGCTGTGTCCAAACTCCGCTTATTATGTCAATTCATTTTCGAGTTATAAACAGATATTCAACTTTGAATACAGAAAATAGCGAAAAAAAGAAAACGTATTACAAGCCATATCGAACTCCCAAAAAGTAATTTTCAAATGCAAGAACTAGATTTATTTTGCACCTGCGGTCATCCATTGGAGATCACCAGGGCCAATCACTCCCCTGTGACCACAAAAATCTTCATGTTCAATGGCGCCACTAAGTAAGTACGTCACTGTCTCAAAACCTCTGTGGGGATGGTCAGGAAAACCTGAATAATTATGGAACTTCATTTACTAGACAGAACAAAAAAATAATCATTACGTTATCTACCGTCGAAATATATACCACACTACACCAGCAATGGCAAATTAGCAATCACGAGTTCAAGGGATGTCAACCAATAAAATATTTTCTGCAGCTAAAATTTGATTTACCCCCTCTGAGATGTGTAAAGAATGAAGACTTTTTGGTTTACTTGTGTTTGAAATGAAAGAGAGAAGAGTGCTGCTGGCTTTGCGACGAGGTAAAAATGTTGACCAGTTGAATGTATCTCATTGATTTATCACTCACAATACTCTTGACACTGTCAACACGAGCTCAATTTCCACTGTATACAAGTGCTATACCAATACACCAAATAAAAACCGAGAAAGAAATCAGCCATTTTCCTGTATTGGTGTTCCGCAAAAAAACAAAGCATAGAATTTCAACCTTGAGAAGACAGGTGGTAGATTGACTTAAACATAGGAAAGCTACAAAAACACCACCCCTGGCCAACGAACTTGATAAGAAGCCTCATACTTAACATTGTATTACCATAAGATTATTATTGATTAGATACCGTAGCTTAGAATTTTAAAAATCTCATCAGACTTTTAATTAAGACCAAGGCCAATTCAATCTAAAAATGGGTTGTTTTGAACATACCAGCAGGTTTTCTAATTTTTCCGGAGTCCAAGAGAAGAAACGGATCAAGATTTTTCAGTTCTGGTCGTCCAACTGTTCGTCGTACTCTCGCACCAACACCTTCACTCTGCTCAACGCTCAAGACTTTTTGTTTGATCTAAGCCAGACCAAAAAAATTTATTTCCCATGAGGGTTGATGAAACTAGTATTAACAAACAACAAAATACCGTAACAAACTAAAAGTTATCGCATTTTACCAATAAGATAAATTGGATAAAGCATTACACTGTTACCTATGAGCTAGAGACTACTTTACTAACATAAATTAAACTAGGATTAAAAATGAAAATCGACTCATTACCCAGACTCAGGCAAAGAATCAACCTCAACTATAAAAATTGCTATTTCAGATTTAAACAAAAAGAATCTATACGTTATATAAGTTGTTAAACCACCTGTCACCAACCCTAAACAGGGTTTCAATAACTTATACATCTTTTTTGTTTAAATCTGAATAAGCCATACATCAAAAAGTTGAGCTAGATAGCTTTATTTTTATTAACCTTAAAATAAAAGAGCAAACCTCATAATAAAAGAGCAACATAATTAGTACTGATACAAATAAACAGATAAAAAGACAATTCTACAATATAAAATCACATGACTTACTTTTCGACTGGCAACCATCATGTAATTGTAAGAATGATTTGAAGATGCAAAGTAATTCTTGGCAATGGAAGGCAAATCTTCAACTGCTTTAACAAAAGTAAACTTGTGCAAACTAAAAGAAATTAGGAAATTTACTTCAGCCAATAAAAAATATTTTAAGAGAGATATATTTTTCATTCTAAATCACAGAGTGCAAATAGAATGAAGACAGCAGTCTTCATTCTATTTATATGCCTCTTTAGTTTAATCTAGCTAATTTGGAACATTTAACATGCAAAACTGGAGTGGTACTGGTACATCAACTGATTAACAATACCGGTACTACGCTAGCACAACCAGCAACACTAAATGGTAAAGTATGTACGTAAATCAAATACCTAGGCTTAATGAAAAATCAGATCGACAATTACAAGAGTTGGGGTGCTTAGTTCTAATTGATTTAGTAGTTTAAGTTACAGTAACGCATTCATTTATGGCAGTGGTTCCCTAACGTTATAGCACCACAGAGTACGGACCCTCGTGGACGTCAGAGGTCTCTATGAACCCCCAAGTTTTCCAAAAAGGTCTTTACAAACCCCCAAGTTTTACAAGAAGGTCTCTAGCAAACCCCAAGTTTTTCAAGAAAAGGCTTAAGGCCAAGGACATAATGCGCAACTGTTTAAAAAAAAGGTTTTTGCGCAAAAGGATCACTCAATTTCTTTGAAGTTCAGGCATTCTCAAAAAAAAAAGTCTCCTTAAATCACTGAAAGGTTTGATTTTTTGAAACATCACGCAAACCCTTGAGATAAACTCACGCACGACAGTTAGGGAACCCCTGATTTATGGAAACACTCACTTCAGTGAGGTGGGGTGAAATAAGTATGGGAGGTGAAATGAGTATATGCTACAAACATAAATTTTCCAAAACTTTGTTGTTTTTTTTGGCAGCTTGTGCCACATAAGCATGGTCCAGTGCAATGTGGTTTTAAATAATTCTGTTTCGAAACTAGGCAATGCTATTAGAAAGTTTGAGGGGGAATTAAGTAAAAAAATTTTTTCCTAAAAAATGACGCACAAAAAAACTTTTTTTGCCACAAAGCAGATACAGCATGAAACAATATTTTTATGCACGTGTACTGAGGTGATGGTCATTTTTGTCCTCCAATATGGATTTATTTTATCTAATTTATCTTTAGCAGTGGAAACACTTAGACAAGTAAAAACGGGGTGAAATGGATGTAAAAATATTCTTGATGAGGGGTGAAATAGGTGGACAAGACGAACTCTTCAGAGATTTGTGGCAGTGCAATCAGTGACTGTAACTATTAGGGAAGGGTTGCAAAAGGAGTTGTTTGCTTTGTAGTTAATCTTATTCCAGACATTTAGCTTTGATGAAGAGTAGCATAGTAATTAGCGAAAGCTACAGGTAGCAATTTGAGCATGTTTAAAAAATATGTTTATTAACTAAAAGCTAATACAGTAAACAACAACTGCTAGCAGCAATAATTGTAGTAAATAGTGGTCAAACCTGCTATGCAGTAGGAAAGAAAACTGGTATTCTCCTAGAGACTCTTAGAAAAAAAACTAAAATAAAACCAAAAAGACATAGTTCTGGAGGAAAGGCAGTGCAAAACCCAGCAAAAGAAGATGCTGTTGTTAAGGCTATCCTATTTGCTAGCAAGTCAGCTTTTCCATTAGATTGAGACGATGTAAAGTTGATGGTAAAAAGTTATCTCGATAAGTGTGGTAAAATTGGCTATTGACATCAACTGTTATTGCTCAAGCACACTTAAAGGAATGATAAAAAAGGGTTCAAGCGACTGAAGGAGAAATTCTTACACGTCTGAAATGTTAAAAAAGATTGAAGACAGAGAAGAGTCGAGTCAGCTATTCCAACAAAAAAGCAAAGGAAGTTGTGAGCAAAAAAGATTGTAGTTTAAATAGCAAAAAAGAGCAAAAATAGCAAAAAAGAGTCAAAAAGAAAGTTTTGAAAGCATCCAGCAATTCAGCTGTTAAACAAGGGAGAAAAGAAGCAGTTAAAAACAAAATGAGAGGCATCACACTTGTAGGATTCAAATCACTTGAAACTTTAGATTGAATTATAGTTTCATACAACGACAAAAAGTATTTAGTCCAAACAAATACAATTGGTGAAACTACAGCAAATGTTTTTTTTGTTTCTTACAAGAAACTACAAAAAATTATAGTGTTTTTGTGTGGCCTGCGTCTGAAAACAGCTTAAATGTAAAAGCAAGCCGCATATTTGGCCATGTGAAAGCTCCAATGCTGTTCATTCAAGAAGGGCAAAATGCTTTTTCAAGTGAATGGTGGTTTGTGGTAGAGCTCGACCGATATGACTTTTTCAGGCCGATACCAATATCAATATTTCGGAAATTTTTAGGTCGATACCGATAACCGATATATTAACTTATTAACTACGAAGCTTTGTCACTATTTTTCAACTAATTTAACATTAAAAGCTTCATTAATCCCCATCCAAAGAAAGACTATTGCAAACACAAGCCACACTCCAGTATTATTCAATGAAAAAACAAACAAAAAATACAACAATTTGGCAATCATAGTCAAGAGCGGTTGTGCTTGCTCCCAAAAATAAACTGTTTAAGGTAATTGTTTTGAGCCGATATTTTATTGGTTGTAAACACCGATGCGATATATCAGCTTGACCTTGATATCGGCCAATACATATCGGCTGACAGATATATCGGTCGAGCTCTAGTTTGTGGTAAATGATGTGTCTTTAACATGACAATTTTTTACTTTTCAACCCTTGCATTCTCCCTGTTTTTGGTTCTGTTCATTTCATTCTTGTGCTCAGTTAATTTGGGCATATGACATGCTTGTACAATCCATTATTTTCATATATCAGAGATGCAGATTTGCATAATGAAAGCCCAGTGCTACCGAGCACACACCAATTTCTTTTTTATGTAAATCATGATTAGTGGTAAACAAAGTGACATGATGTAAATCATAGGTGGGCAAGTTAATGCAAAACATTAGCTTTGTTAACCACTAGTCTGTTAATAAACTTCACATCTCCATTAACGTTAATCCGTTATTTTCAGCTTTAATTAACGGAAGTTAATAAAGTCCATTAATTCGTTAACATTTTGCATGTAATTTATATACATTTCTTTTTATTCACTCGTTTCTAGAACACGTATTGATGCTGTTGACCAGATTGTAAGGAAATATTTATTGCTATGCTGGTCTTTTTGTGTTTTGGAAGTTACATTTTATAGTCCAATCTAATTTCAAGATAAAAATAAGTTCAAATGCTGTAACGAAGCTGCGATCGGAATATCTTTAGAAATTGTGAAGAGTTTTAATCAATAGACCTCTGAGGCTGCAGCTTATTATTTGCCACAAAAAGAGCTCCTTTTTCATCGCTCTCTTCTATAAAACTCAGGCTTATACTCAACAAGTGTTACCAGTGCAAACTGG
Organism: Trididemnum nubilum; assembly: GCA_963965965.1. NCBI lineage: Eukaryota > Metazoa > Chordata > Ascidiacea > Aplousobranchia > Didemnidae > Trididemnum > Trididemnum nubilum. The sequence goes on from OZ014490.1 coordinate 14,315,488, forward strand.
TTTGTACAAGTACGATGAATGAATGGTGCAAGATATTAACGATAAAAACCTTAACGGAAGTTAATAGAACTTAAAGGTAGTTAATTTATTTTGTTAAGATGAAAAAACTTTTTAACAGATTAACGAGTTAATGAAAAAGTCAGCTTCATTATTAATGGATTAATGAACTTACGCCCATCTATGATTTAATTTTTGAAATATTAGAATCAATAGTTCGTAAAATTCAAGTCTCTGTATTTCTTTGTTGAAGCATTTTATCTTGGACACACCAGAGTAAAGCTTTTTAGCTTCAGCGAAAATGTGCCTTATTGTGCAAAATAATTGTGGTTTCATTTTAGTAGCATAGCCTACAACATGCAAGGCCCAACACACAATTAAACTTCACTGCAAGACCAAAGATGCAAGAGTTCATGCAAAAAGTGTTTTTTTAAAACTATCTCATATACCCATTTAACATCATAGGAAGTGCGAAGATTAGCATGGTTTATGAATGTATCAAATTTGCAATCTTCTCATATCACCTCTGTCACTAGGGTAAAATGAGTATCTGGTAAATTCGTAAGTTTTTAAAAAGACAGAGGCTACAGTAACATTATGTAACAGTAAGAAAATCACTATTCTGCTCTAACCCCAACCCTTAACCTAACCCAAACTCTAATCCTAGCTCTAACAGTCTAACCCTAACGTTTATCTAAATCCAAACTCAAAATCTAACCCAAACCATAACTCTAGTTAAATGAATAAAAAAAGATTAAATGAGCAAATGAGTGCACACTCTTCGCTCTCTTATTCTCTTTATCATTTATAGGTGTTATGTAACATAACACCAGTCACTTCCTTTTAAAAAAGTGTTAAGAACTCTTACCACAGTAGCTTTATGAAACAAAGCTGTCATAAAACTAAACTGTGATAATGTAATGTTATGCTGCCCTAAAAGAGCTTTTATTAATTGCTTTCTAGGAGAAAATTATGTGACAAAAAATAACTGTAGGCTTACTCATTTTCCCCTACCCCACCCTAGATCTTTCTCGTTTAACAGTACCGCTACCCTTTTTTAACTACTGATAATAATAATAACATATAATAATTGAGTGCTTTATACTGCTTAACATCTATTATACTGCATGCGTTAGTTAAAAACTGTTACAGACAGTTGCTCAAAGCAGTTGAAAAAACAATTAAAAAGATAATGCATCTACAAAAATCATATCAAAATTTCAGCAATTTAGAAATCGAAAAATTGACATCGACAACTCTCACACAGTAGGTGTGGTAATGCAATTTCACAGGTGCACGTAAAAATCAATTGTATTTACAAAATCAAAAAAGTATAAAGCTTAATGTTTCCTGGTAACACTGAAGTATAAGACATACACTCATTTTACATAATATGGAGACACACCAATTATAAAACACTACCATTACTACCGGTTCCATAGATACTTATCTGCTTAAATACTGCGATAGTATGTCAATTATCATAAGCCAATTTAAAATAATGTGTTTTAAGGTTGGATTTAATTTTTAAAAGCATTTCGAGATTTGATACTACGTAGTGTTAACGGAAGATTGTTCCATGTTTCAGTCATTTTGGTAAAATACTTTTTCGTGAATTAGCATTGTGATTGGAATTGTGTACAAGCATATACCGGTATTCATCCCAACCAACACCAACCCTAAGATTAATAGTTGTATATAGTTGGTAGGTAGGTTTCAAATAAATCAGTTAAATAAGATGGTGAAATACGGTTCACAATGTCAAATGATATCAAACACAATTTGAACATAATGCGATACAGGATAGGCTACTTGACTGGCAAGAAATGTAACTGTTCTAAGTAGGGTGTAATGTGTTCTCGTTGCTTTAATTTAAATGCAAAACGTACAGCATGATTTTGGAATTTTTTGAAGTGGTTTTAAATCTTTGGCAGTTGCACATGATAAAATTTTCGTGTGAAATTTTATTTTCCTTGTACTAATACAGGAGCCTACTTACTAACTTAACAACCTAGCCTATAGGTCTAGTAAAACTTTAACTGAAAACTCCTGATTACTGTTACTGTAGTAGTAGGCTATTGCAGCAGTAAGCAGTCTACTAGAGTACCGTAATGAGTAAACTCTGAACTTGAACGTCTGGAATTATATACCTGTACTCAATTAAGCTAGCCTGATACAGTGATAGTGATATTACAGGCTACTGATCACAGATAGGTTAACCATACGTATCAAATAGGCTACTACAGAACTGTACAGTATTACTAGCATTGTCAAATGTAGGCTGCTACGGTATAGGCTATATCACTATCGTCAGTCTCAACTCTTACCAGTAAACTACAGTTGCTTTTATTGGCAGTGATGACAGAAGCATTTTTAATTTGATTGTTTTCTTGTTTGCTAAAAAACATTACGTTTAACTGCAAAATTATATAACGATTTACATCTAGCAGCTCAAAGCTTTGTCATACGGTATGCTGCCACACACCATACGCGCAATTGTTCTAAAAACAGTAAAACAAAATTGCATAGTCATTGTTACCAAGCAGTATTGCTTGATTTCGTCACTGAATACAGCTCTAGAACCAAGTTCTAAAAACAGAAAAACAAAAATGCAGAGTCATTGTTACCAAGCAGGATTGTCTCCATGGTGACTGTTTCTATTTCAAAGCCAACTCAACACTCTACCTACACGGAAAGCCCACAAGTAGCTGCATTCAGTTTGGTAATCGCAAACCAAATAAACTTTGTTGCTCAATGCAGTAGCGTCGCTAAGGATGATGATACCCGGGGCGTAATTTTGTGGTGTCACTCTTCATAATGAATATTTTAAGGCTATATTTTAAAGATACCGATACCACTTCATTACTGTAGATTAGTGGTTGTTTTTTGGCTAGCTCAATAACTTCTCATTGTAAGATTTTATTGGAAGTATGAGCAGCACATTGTAATTTTTTTTTAATTGTAAAATTGTAAATTGTAATTTTTTTTTGCAAAAATAATCTAATTTGAGGCCTAGTTTGATAAAATTTACATTATTATAACAATTATTATCTACATTATTATCAGTAGGATAAATTGTAAAATTTTGCATGGGGGGACGCTTTCGCAGCCTTGACCAAACGCATTTGGCATGCGAAAGTACGTTAGTGAAGATAACTTACTTCCGTCGCCGAAGTTGAATAAAGACAAAAAAAAGGTTTTCGCCGAAACTTGGTGCTTTTCGCCAAAATTAGGTGAAGACCAAAAAAAAAAAAGGTCTTCGCCGACAGTTGAAGTGTTTCTTCTTCGAAATTACTTTTCCGCCGGAATTCGGTAGCCTACTATATTCGGCCGAAATTTGTAGGTCTTTTTCGTCTGATCATCCAACGCTCAAATCCCGTTGGGGGGAGGTAAAATCTCGATGGAGAGAAGCTAACTCTCGATGGAGGGACGCGTCTGCCCTACAATTTAAGTACTGATTATTATTATTACAAATTGATAAAAATAAGCTGATAAAAACCGATGCTTTTAAAACGTGGAATCAGGGAAAACTCAGTCTGATGTCATAGAAATTAGCAGTATCACAGACAAAGCATAATTATAGACTCAGGCGCATAGTCAGAAACCTGCAATGGGGGAAGGGAGCTGTTTTGGTGGTCTGGAAAAACGCCCCCAACCCGCTGGAGACACGGTAGTCTGGGAGATGCGCCCCTACTCTCAAAATTTTGTATTTTTTTCGCAAAAAGTAACTTAAATTTAAGCCTATTTTGATAAAAATTAATGCTTTTAAAATTAGCAGTCTCACTAAAACATGATGAAACTGGTTGCATAAATCTTAGTCACATAAATCATAGTTGCATAATTAGTGACTATGCATAAATGGGCAATGGCTATGTGGGAGCAGTGGCGTCGCCAAGGGGGGCGGAGAGGAGGCGGCCCGCCCCTGGTGTCACCATTTTGGGGTGACACCATTTTATGTCACCAATCAAACTAAAACGAAAACAAATATACGTTTAATATCATTGAAAATATTTAGCACGCTATAATAGACTGAAAATTGATATAAAGCCACTTTTGAAACAGTTGTTTAGAGGGGGGCGCAAATTTTTCGACAATACAACGCCAAATCAGTTTGAAAGATCGCCAAAACCTAAGCAATCAAATTTGATCGCTTGTTGAAACATGCTGAGTGTAGGTTTCATAATAACAAATATATAAGCTCAGAAATAGAAGGGTGGTTTTTCAGTATTAGTTAACTGTTAATTACCAATCACTTCGACTCAAATATCGTTCCATTAGCCCTACCCGCATCAATTTTTTTTTCTATTAAATATAGACGAAATGAATATTATTACTCCTTGTGAGTTTCATTGATTACAAAATTTTATGATTTACGGAACCAACCTGTAAATAAGAGAACTGAAGTTTTACCATTAGCCATCTATTGATTAGTGGTCGAGTGGATAGTGCGTCTGCTACTGAAGCGGTAGACCCGCGTTCGATTCCCGGTCGGGTCGAGCCAAAGATTATAAAAATTGGTATTTACAGCTGCCGTGCTTGACGTTCAGCGATTAAACGGACAGTGTACGTACAGCCTCCACCGTGTGTGGTAGACAGGTGGGCAGGTGGCAGCTTAACTCAAAGACCGAAAGGTCCCTTATCGCTGTCTCCTGGCCAAGGCAACTTGGTGAATAAAATATAATTACAAATACTGCATAACCATTGCCTATGTGAGGTTAGTGCAGCCAGTTTAATTAGGGAAACATGGTGTATGGAATTCTTGAAAAATTTAGTCAAAAATAATACAGTCAAAATATTGTAGAAAATGTTTATTTCGACCACTGGTTCTCAACCTTAATGGTTTGTGGCCACCTTCTGGAGACTCTCAACACCAGTGGCCCTTGCTCAACAATAAATTTTCTGTTCGTATATTAAATCGTTTGAAAACGGAAAAAATTCTCATCGTAATTTGAAACGATTTTTTTCCCGAATTCGATTGAAGTCCAAAAAAAAGTTCTTCACCGCAATTTGAAGGGATTTTTTTCTCGAATTCGATTAAACATCAAAACAAAAAAAAAAAGTTTTCACTGCAATTTGGTACTGTAATTGGCCGGAATTCGAGATTTATTGTACTAAAGCCACTTTTTTGTTTGATTGTCCAATCCAGACTGTTTTTTTGGTGGTAGCCCATTGGTTAATGTCCCGTAGCCCCCTTACGGGCTATTATAGACGTCTCAGCCAAAATACTGCAGAACATATTTATTGATACGTTTCGGTTAATTTCTTCAAACCATTGTCAATCTTGTTAATGGTTTTAAGAAATTAACCGAAACGTATCAATAAATATGTTCTGCAGTATTTTGGCTGTATTGTTTTTGATTTAATCATGTTTTTGCACAGTTAATTTCTAAGTCACATTTCAAATGCATTAATTTTTATCAAAACTGGTCTGAAACTAAGTTACATTCGCAAAAAATACAAAATTTTCGAGCGCTGACCCCCGACAAGTTTCCTTCCCATTGCAGATTTTTGGCTACGTGCCTGAGTTTAATCATGTTTTTGCACCGCTACTTTTATGCCACCTGAGTTCTCCCTGATGCCACGTATCAAGAGCGCTAATTTTTATCAAAATAAGCCAAAATTAAGTTATTTTTAGCCAAAATAAGCCAAATTTTATATGGCTGGGGGCTCTGCCCCTGAACCCCCTGATGGCGTCCGGCGGATGGGGGGCAGAACTCCCAGACCCTCAAAACAGCCCCTCCGACTACAGTTTTCTGGTTACGCGCCCGATGCTAAACGTGTGCTGCTCATGCTTACAAGGTTTAGAATCTTATAATGAGAAGTTATTGAGCAAGTCAAATACTACCAACCACTATCTACAGTAATGAAGTAGTACCGATATCTTTAAAATAATAACCTTTTGCAGCCTACTGTACAGGGGCGGCTCGTCTATGGAGACTGCGGGACAGCAGCCCCCCCCAAATAATTTTGTGTTTTCTGTCATTGGCATTGTAACAAAAAATTGAAAATATTTTTACTTTTACGTTCAATTTTTATTGAAAAGTTCATGTGATTGCCTCATTTGATGAGCCAATTGAATGCTTTGCTTTCGTAATGCCAAGGAAACAATTTTTGTATCACGCATTATATACACCTTTGTGCCGAATCGTCCAGCTCGCCAGCTTAATCCACATATTGCCGTGACGTCAACTCAAGCGAGACATTTTTTCTTTTTCTATCGCGAGCTATTCAGCCGACTGGACTGCAGTCCCTACTAGGGTTGGATTGAATTTGAATTTTGAATTTTGAATTTGAATCCGCTCACGAATTATTGATGAATTTGAATTTGAATTTGAATTCGACTTTTGCAAAGTCAATGAATTTGAATTTGAATTTGAATTTTGATTTTTCAAAGTCAATGAATTTGAATTTGAATTTGAATTTAGTTTTTTCAAAGTCAATGAATTTGAATTTGAATTTGAATTTAAAAATTAAAAACAAAACGAATGGATCCAACCAGTGCCGTCGCTAAAAGGGGCAAAGGGGGCCGTACTCCTTAACGGCCGCTTGTGCCTCCATTTTGGTTGACTAAAAACACTGCTCTTGAAACATCACGCAACGACAAGACAACAGACAGTCAGACAATAATGGAAAAAGGAATAATTACGTTTAAACATAATTCTCCTCTTATGTTTTTTCGATTCTTTGCGACATTGCTGGCAACCAACTGCTGTACATTAATTTGACTTTACGAATGTGTCGCAGAATTGCGGAAGAGACATGTAAGCATGCAGAATTGTTACCGGTACCTCGTTAGTGATCATGACATGAAACAATGCGTGAAAACTTTTTTTCAAAGACCAGCTGTTTTGATTTTTAGACCACACTCAACATTTTGAGGTCACACTAAGTGGCGCAACTAAGGTGACGGGGCTTAAACCCCATTTGCAAAGTCACTTGGAAAATTTAATCTCAAAATACGAGCGTTTAAACGTATTTTAGACTTGACCAAAAGTAAGAGGGGGTTGAGGTGCAAAGCAATTCAATTCTTTGAAATGACTTTTGAATTTTAGAAATTTAGTTAATCATATCGCTTCTAAAAGTGTGAAGTATGATTTTAAAATGGCGTTAAAATTGCGTTTCTTTTTGCTTCAAAATTGCCCAGCGGCCGGGGGCACCGCCCGCAGGCCCAATACACATTCACTTAGTATTTAGTATCTATGTCTGTCTGTGAAACGCTTGAGTTGCATAAGTTTGTTCAGCTCTGGGGCTAATTTAAGCAGTTTTTGTACAAAAAAAAATTTGGTTCACCTCTCTTAGCAAAATCCTAGTTGTACGTCTGGTAATATTCACTGCTGTGGATAGATTTTTCTAGCGATTAATGGCCGCCGACGAAACGAGCTAAGAAACGCGGCCGGCCTTATTTTAAAATTGCGCAAAATTGTAGCCATACAAGATCTGAAGATCAGTTTTTGTTCGCAAATTTTAGTGCCTCCCCCACTTTTGGCTAGTGTCCTTTCACTTCGTTTGCTCTGGCGACGGTACTGGATCCAACGCTGGATTCAAGCAACTTGAGTTGTTAGTATATTACGCACCTGCGATCAGGACCTCAGAGAGAAAATTTTTCAGGGGGTGCGAAGGTCGATACCGCGCCCCCAAATCTTATTGAGGCCCATGGCGTTAAATCGTTTTTTGTCGGATGGGTGTAGATCTTCATTTAAAAGTGAGGGGATAACGATATTCGCATACAGTTAGGATCTACGAAAAACACAACTAGACATAAAATTGGTTTAAATCCAGCTAGGGAGTCTGGGGGGGCGCTGTGAGCTCCCCCAGTGGGATCCGGGGCGGAGCCCCGGATGCTTCAGCACTTTTTATGTTTGTCGAGGGTAAAATACAGCGTTTGATCAACATCCCAGCACCAAACTTGCTTAAATTGACGAGTAGAAAAGGCGATATACATTAAAGTAAGTATGTGAAATGGGGGATGATGACATTGACACAATATTATACAATATAACGACTTTAATACTGCAAATCCAAATATTTTACTGATAAAAGTTTTAAGAAGTCATCTGCAATCATGGACTTCACAAACCCAAATACCTATTAAATTCATACAGACAGAATGAGTTACTTAATGATGGTAGTATAGTATGTCAACTTTGACTACGCTCTCTGAGTTTAAAATGATTTTGGATGTCTGGAAATGTGGGCCCTCGTAAATTGTTATACCGTAGAAATTAATTAAGGCTTTCAAGTCAGAGAAATGCAACACAACGTTAAGTTCGGTGCAAGTGTATGGCTTTTGATACATTTTCCTTTTTTTTAATCAAATCGGCCATTATTGGATGCCCTAAAGGCTGTGTAGCAAAAACAGCGAACAATTACCAGAAGTGAATAGGCTGACCGATATTTTTGCTGTAGGCAAGTTTGATTACGGTGTTATGGTGCCATACCAAAACTTAACGCGGAAACCTGAACTCTTCCAGGCCCCCCCTGGGCCCGGGTACGATATACCCCCTGAACCCCCTCTCGCAGGCCCTGACTGCGATGCGCTAGTACACATCTGCGACTGCGAGACTGCGACTTGCTAGATGCAAATTGCAAAATCCTCTTTGAATCTTGGGTGTAAAAAAGTGGGGGTTGGATTGAATTTGAATTTTGAATTTGAATTTGAATCCGCTCACAAGTTATTGATGAATTTGAATTTGAATTTGAATTCGACTTTAGCAAAGTCAATGAATTTGAATTTGAATTTGAATTTTGATTTTTCAAAGTCAATGAATTTGAATTTGAATTTAGTTTTTTTGAAGTCAATGAATTTGAATTTGAATTTAATTTTTTCAAAGTCAATGAATTTGAATTTGAATTTGAATTTAAAAATTAAAAAAAAAATGAATGGATCCAACCCTGGTCCCTACAGTCCCAAAAATTTTTTTTCTTCAACAAACGAAATCGAATAGAGCACTGTTTGCGGCAAGGGTTGTTGCAACAGTTCAAATGGTACCGCTTCTTTATTCGTTGTCAAGCCTTTCCGTTAAGAAAGAAATGATCAAAAGCATTGATGGCTTCAACGAAAGGGTCATCGACCATTATTCACAATAAATAAGCGTCGAATGAACTTTATATTTTAAGAACAATGTATTTGAAATTAACGATGCGCTATAATAAACGATGTGTTGTTTTGTGCTAAAATAGACATGACTATGACTATAAACAGTATCCAGAGTCTTAGAAGCACAATCAAACCTATGATTAATAAAATATTGCAAACTTCTTGTATTCTGTTATAAACTTATAATCTGGTTAATTTGCGATTGTTTGACTTTCTACGCTCATGTTGATATCTGTAGTCCTAGCTATACTGACGAGGAAGAAAAGACGAATGTCGATTCCGAAACAGGCGAGGAGGAACAAAATGCATTCACACAGGCTGTTTCAGAATCACAAAATCAAAGTGCCTCGTGTGTAATCTAATGACGTGTCTGACACACTTTACATAGTGTTCACTTAGAACGGAACTATGTTATGTCCAAGTTTTGTCAAGTACCTTCACAATGCGCAATTAGCGCTCTACAATTTCGGAATCGTCGCAATTTTGCTTGCAAACTGGAAAATTACTAAATTTTATCGTTTTGAATCGGCACAAAATTTTTAATTTTTTTTTCAGGTTTGAAATTTCTTCTTTTTAGTTTGTTTTTAATTTTTAGTGCTAAGGATGGCATTGATCCTAATTCATATTTAAATTTTGCGCAAAAATGAACCTTGGGTTCGTATAGAACTGTTCTTATAGTTAATAAAGTGTAACTACATCACGTCACTACAACAGAATCGGGCCGGGATTTTCGAGTCGGATTCGGGCGAAAATTGACATCGGGCTTGATATTCGTACTTGCCTTATTTTTAGACTTTTAGGTGCTATGAAACATAATTAAAATAACTTTGCAACATAGAATGACGACTTCGTTTAAGCATCAATACGATTATTACGACACAATTGTTAAAGCGTCATAATTGATCAGCAATAAGTAACTTTATATTATCCGCATTGGGGCAATCACGTATACAAATTATCAGACCAGGGACGCCCAAACTTTAAGGAACCGGTTACAGTGATTTTGAGCTGACCGCACAATCAGTGAATGTAAAACTGGCGGAAATTTAGAAGAAGACCAAAACAAAACAAAAAAGGTTTTTATCGCATTTTTATGCAATTTTTGTCGGGATTTTGGATGGTTGGTGGCTAATCGAAACGAAAGAGGTTTGATTTGTTTTCTCGCAAAATTTCTCTGCTAGTTCATATCGAAACCTACGGCTTCGGGGTTTGGGCAGTTGTGTTTTAGACGAAACTTAACTAACTTTCTGGCCTGTTTTTGGCTTCAAATCGCTTTTCGGGTTCGGGCCTGTACTAGCTGGCCCGTTTACAACTCTGCACTACAAGCAGGCGCGTAGCCAGGATTTGAAAAAGGGGGGGGCTATTTTGAAAGAGTGAGAAGTGGGCATACGACGTTGACTCGAATTTTCATTGACCTTGAATCAGTTTCAGACGGTTTGTCCGAAATTTGAGACGAAATGTCTCGGAAACATCGGAAATTCAAAGGTTTTTTCCGCCCAAAATTAGGTGATCTCCAAAAAAAAAAAAAAAAAAAGGTCTTCGCCAAAATTCAGAGTGATTTTTCGGCCGAAATCCGAAATTCAAACGTTTTTTCCGCCCAAAATTAGGTGATCTCCAAACAAAAAAAAAACAACAAAAAAAAAAAAGGTCTTCGCCAAAATTCAGAGTGATTTTTCGGCCGAAATCCGAAATTCAAACGTTTTTTCCGCCCAAAATTAGGTGATCTCCAAATAAAAAAAAAAAAAAAAAAAAAAGGTCTTCGCCAAAATTCAGAGTGATTTTTCTCCCAAGTTTCGCAAGTTCAAACGTCTGAGGGGGGGCTCTTTTCGTATGGGGGGGGCTATTTTCCATTTTTCACAGAAAATCGGCCTCAAAAGCACAAAATACATGCGTTTTTGCATACTTCACAAGCCAATGGGGGGGGCTCGAGCCCCCCTGGCTACGCTACTGACTACAAGCATTTAAAAGAAATTTGTGTAATTTGTATTCTAATTGAAATAACCTCATTGCAGTTCAGAGGGGGATCTAAAAAATTTTGGTGGGGGATGATAAAATTTATAAGCATTATTTTCTCCGGAGTTTGAAGTGATCTCAAAAAAAAAAAAGAAAGAAAAAAAGGTCTTCAGGGCAAAATGCCTTTATTTTCTCCGGATTTTGAAAAAAAGGTCTTCACAGTGCGGTTCATCGCATCCTTGTATATTTATCTGCAGTATCCATTAATGTAATAATATGTCATTTATGTGATGAAAAATAAATAAACTGAACTGAAGTTCAACGAGCTGATTTTGCCCGCAAATGGCCCATTAGGTTTAGGCTGGTGGGGGGGATGCATCCCCCCTAAATCCGCCTCTGTTGCGGTTAACAAAAGTGTTTTTTTTTTTTTTTTTTTTCTTTTCATATGACGTGCATTCATTTTCAATGTTTGTCAGTACACTGCCTATTTACTGCTTTTCTTGTTTTGCATGTATTTGCCAACTTTAGCCAAAAGGAATGATAATTTCAGACTTCTGATAAAACATGGAGTGCATTTTCAAAATCCAGAATCAATCGGACAATAATTTCTAGAATATATCAAAATTTATTCAAAATTCCACGATATGACAAAACCTATCCCGGCCTCAAAGGACCATCGTCAGGGATCGGTTTTATCATTTTGTGGAATTTTGAGTAACTTTTGGTATTTTTTAAGCACTATTGACTGATTTTGGGAACGCACTCCATCTTTCATCACTATTTACAGTATTAAATGTTCTGTCTCCACTAAATCGTCTTTTTGTACTTCTGTGGTCTGGGTTGGATTCTTTGGATCTCCCCATCAACAATTTCAGACTTATTCGTAAAGGAGCGCTGCAATCATGTTACCGTAACGAAGCACCGAAGCAAACGCAAAAATAAGTTGATATAAAGCGAAAAGTTTATAGGTTGGTCTTGGCCTACTAAAAATAGTTTCATTTTGTAGATTCGTACGAAAGACGCAAACAAACTCTGTACAATATTACGAAAAAAAAACATTTGCAGCCCTCCCGTTTCAAATAGGCACGAGCCGCCACTGCTACTGTACATTATAAAGGATGACACCACGAAGTTCCACCCCAGGTGTCACCATCCTTAGCGACGCCACTGCTTGGGAGTTGGCGAATGGTAAAATATTAGTTCTCTTATTCATAAGCTGGTACCGTAAATCTTAAAATCTTAGCTTATAGTTCAATGAAACTCACAAGGAGTATTTTATTTGAATGTTACTACGGCCCCTTAGTCAAATGCATCCACACTTGATGGTTATATCTCAAGGTGGACATAATTTGCAATTTATTGTCATTATTATTTCGTCTAAGCTCTATTTAATAGAAAGATATTTGGGGGGGGGGGGCGAATCGAACCATATTTGAGTTAAAGTGATTGGTAATGAACTATTACTGCATAGTCTTGGATATTTTCCAAAGGTTTTACTGATTTTTGAAGTAGACTTTGACAAATTAACGACACCCTTTAAATAAACGCTTCAAAAGATGCTTAAACTCTTTTTTAGTCCATTCCAGTGTGCTAAGCATTTCCAATGATATTACATTGTTGGTTTCTTTTTTGTTCGATTGAAATCATAAAATGGTGTCACCCAAAGCCGTCCACTACGAGCGACTCAATAAACAGCGAGTTGAATCCGCCCCCTTACCGACGTCACATGCTCAATGATGGATAAAAATATGCTTGCATTCTCTAACAAGTAAACTAAGGGAACCGCTGACCAGAGTATTTTGAAAAAATGAATAATTTAAAGCTGCCTGTCATTTTTTGGTCTGCTACCCGTTTATTCAAAGTTTTCGGTTGCCATACCTACCCTCCAGTTTTGAATTCTTTAATGGTTCTTGCTACTGAAAATGGGCCAATAGAGAAATTTAGAATTACTTTGTCTTTATTAAACTCAAATATGTAGTCATTATTCGCTACTACTTTGTTTAATTAAATCTTCATTGATTTTTTCTTGAATTCAAGTAATTTGGCAACGAAAATTCACTTTCACTAGTGTGATCTCTTACAATCTTACATATCCAACGTGTATAATTAACAAAAACATTGGTGTACTAGAAAACGCGGCATTTCAATTTTAGAGCGTTGGGTCGACCTCAAACTTTAATTGTAGTCAGTAAATATTGATATTGCATAATAATATTTAGTGACAATGCAATTTAATATAAAATAATAATACACTACCTAGTGAGTTGTTGGTATTCAAGTTTTGTTGCTAGTGCATCATTTTACTTGAATTTCAGTAGTTTGACTATGCGCTCTGGTTTCTCGCCCTTAAGAATAATCTGAGAACCAACTGGAGGTCACGAATTATATTACCAATAATTCTACTATAGCAAGTCGGGAAAGAGACCGCTACGTCGATTTATACACATTTATTGCCAAACCAAACGAAAACAAATGGCGATAATGTACGGTAACAAATACACCTTGTTAAGCGATTCAAACACCATCACAAACAAATAATACTGTCATTACATACATTTTATCACTTGAATGGACAAAACTAAAAATTAGTATAATTCCTCCGTAAAGAAAATATGCACAATGACCATGCCAAGCTAAATTGTAGAACGACTTTGGACAATTTTTTTGTTGTTCTGTTAAATTTACAAAACATATCATTCGCTTTTTCATTCAGAAAATGTTCAAACATATCAAAACTTAAGGAAAAGACATTAGAAAATTGGTAATTAAATTAGCCACCTGTGTGACTGTCCTATATTGAAACAACCTTCGACTCATTTACTGTTCTAGTCTGTTTCGATCGTTACGGGGTAAAAGTAATACCAAGTTACGAAATCAAATGCTTGTATCCATTGGGCTGAAATTATAACTGCGACCTAAAAATATCAAATTGAACTGTCTCTTACCTGATATTTGCGATTTTATATTTATCGAGGACGAAGGCAACGTAATGGTCTACCTACATTCTAAGGTTTCAGACAGTAAAACAATTAAAAAATTAAGCACCAAAAGTGTTTCAAACAAAACCAAAATTGAATCGCATAACTTCTAACAGACGTTAAAATATGTACAGAATTTTGCAAAACCCCAATGCATGCCAATTGATACAAATTTACTTCTCAATTTTTCATAACCTTAAACTTCCGATTAAAGTGGCATACACTATGCCAAATATTGTTTGTCTTGAAAACTATAGCCTAAGTCTTTTTCAATGTCAACTAACTTCGATTTTATTCTGGTATAACCGGTTAATTGGTCGAGCGGTAACGCGTTCGTCTCCGGAGCGGAAGGTCAAAGGTTCAAATCTCGGGCCGGTCAAATCGGACACAGCGTTGCCAACGGCTCGCCACCGCTGCAATATTTCTTTGAAAAGAGCTGTGTTGCCCGGGCGCAACGACGCGGAAATGGGCCCCGCAAACTTGTTACACGCTTCGGCGTAATACAGCGGTATAACGAAAGATTAGAAACTGTAGTAAGAGCAATCTACAAACTGCGGTCTGTTTTGTGGCAGGTGAAAATTAATTAATATTGCTATTACTCACCTTGGCATCAAAACACAATTACGGGGCATAGTACAAACAGTAGAAGCGCAATAACATCACAGTATCGTATGGTATATCAAAAATTAAAATGGCATATTGGGGTGTATTTATCTAGCAGCGCACAGTTACCTTAAGTACAAACACTTTCTTGCAACCTTTTCCAAATGATTGCTAAATTTCATCACTCCTTAATGCAATCATCTCATACACGTATTTTAACCAATTTCGGCCATCTGTCTTATCATTTACCTCACATCATCTCGTAAAAGCAAATCGCCTTGCTATAAAATTGCAAGGTCTCAAATAAAATCATAGATTTTTCAATCCGAGGTTTGTTTTTGCTGCAATCTTTTGCAATTATTATAAACCAAAGCCAAAAATAAATTTTGGACATGCATAAATTACGGAATCATTTTCGACAACACAACCGTTGTTTGAGTGAACTGCATACAGAATTAAAAACTCACTCAAATTTCAAGATTTCAAAACTTGTGATTAACTGATCGATTTCAAAAAAACTTTTTACAGAAATTAACCTAAGTTACTGAAAGGCAAATGATAGAAATACAATATTAAGAATTTCGCAGTATGACTGCTATATATGTACAGGTAAATGACTGGTAAGTTGCAAACACAAACAATTTCCAGGTCAACACAACTTTCGACTTGGGCCGAGGTTTCGCTGGCTTTCGCAACTTCAACAGCAAAAAATATATATTCGCCACATTATAGAACAACACTTGACACGCGAAACCTTGATCTTTCGCACTAACACGTCATCAATTAAATTTTTCAGAATTAGGCAGTGTTTACGTAACTCATCAAAAATCTTTACTTGGTTGCTGCAGTACCCCAGTAAGCACAAGTATTAAACAGACTGTTAAGAAGTAGATTACAGATCCTTTAAAGAAAATTGTTTGAAGTTTGAAGAAAAAACTATATAATTACTTTGAATCAAAACGAATTGGTAAGCATCTTGAATCTTGACATTGTGAGTGAAGTGTCCATTGCTAACTTAAACATATTTTATTTTTAAGCCGAATAATCGTATTATCCTGACGTACAAGGTAGAGCTCGACCGATATGACTTTTTCAGGCCGATACCGATATATTAACTTTATTAACGACGAAATTTTGTCACTATTTTTCAATTAACTTGAGACTAAAAGCTTCACTAATTCGCCTCCAAAGAAAGACTATTGCAAACACAAGACACACTCCAGTATTATTCAAAAAAAAACAAAAAAACTTATAACCAAAAATACAACGATTTGGCAATCAATAGTCAAGAGCAGTCGTGCTTGCTCCCGAAAATAAACAGTTTAAGGTAATTGTGTTAAGCTGATATTTTATCGGTGATAGATAGCCGATACGATATATCTGCTTGGCCCTGATATCGGTCGAGCGCTAGTACAAGGCGTACAGTTAAAATATATCAAAAAAACGCAGTTTGAGTGGAGTCGTTAAAAACTCAATGAAAAAACAAAAAAATAAACAATACTGCAATAAAAGCCAAGAAAAAACACAGCACAATTAGAATTATTTGGACTCGAGTAATAATCGAAATTTTCAAGCTATATAGGCAAAGTTTTCAAATTGTTGAGTGAAACTTAAAACACGATGGAGTTTTTACAGCAGATGTAAAAATTGTTGGATTTTTAAAGCAAAAGGCATACGAAAACCAAATTCAACATTTTTCTCTGTTTTGTTTAGCACCATTGTCCATTGCGCAACCCCAACCTCCACGCGTCTTCATTTCTCATCATCCGACAAGATTCCGTTTTTCCTCCGCAATTAAAGCCCTTCCACTCGCTGCAGCTTTTGCTCAACCGTAGAGTAGCAAGAACTACATCACTTTGTACACTTGATGTGGAAAAGATGCGATTTCTTTTATCAGTCAGGAAACCGCTGGCAAGCTTTTTTCCACCGGCATGCAGTGCACCACATATCTCTGTGATCCATTCCATAAACTTTGCGACACTTTTTCCCGTCTCCGCGAACTTTTCTAAAATAATAGTTTCGTAGAAAAACTAGAATTGAAGCGAATTTCTAGCCTACGTTTAGTAACCCACCCACTTGGTTGTTTTTTTTTTTTTTCGTTCATTTACCTGAATTTGTGTAAATGGCAAAAAACTGAGCTATTTTTGAATACATTTAGCTTGTTTTTGCATATTACATGAAATTGCAATAACTTATGAAATTTTTTCGAAATGAATAAAATTATTTGCATATTTGGACATTTGACGAAGTTTTGGGCAAAAAACAGATCGACTTACTTGCACCCAATATTTTTATAACGTTTACGAAAATAAAAAAAAGTAACAACCAGGTAGGTTTTACTATAGCACTACTAAATACGTAACATAATTTTTTATCGTTTTTTATAAAAATGATCTTTAAGCACGTGCTACAAGTCATATACAGTTACCTTCCGGGGGGTATTGGTTTCGGTGACACATTGAAATTTTGCTTTCCACTGGCTTGCTGCAACTGTGGTCGAGGCTGCACCGGTTTCGTCAAGAACTACAAAAACATCACGGTGTCATACAGCAAGTTATTCTGTATTTTACAATCACTACGCACCTGTGTTCAGTTTTGAAAAATCGTAATTACTTCGTAATTGACCTATTCGTAATTACTTCGTAATTGACCTATCACCAAGCTGCCATGACCAGGAGACAACAAAGGGACTTCTCGGTTTTCGAGTGAAGCTGCCACCTGGCCAGTGGCCACCTTTCCACCACACATGGTGAAGGCTTCACATTGTCCACTTTTAAGGCTGAATCTCACCAAGCACAAACGCTGTGAATACCAATGCGGGAATCGAGCCCCAGTCTATCGTTTCGGTAGCCGCGCACTAAGTACTTTCCCGATCAAAAGTCGAGTGGATAGAGCGTGTGCTACTGAAACGGTAGACTCGGGTTCGATTCCCGGTCGGGTCAAACCAAAGACTATGAAAAAATTGGTATTTACAGCTTCTCTGCTTGACGTTCAGCAATCACACGAACAGTGAGAAGCCGCCGCCGTGTGTGGTAGACACGTGGCAGCTTGACTCGAAAACCGAAAGGTTCCTTCGCTGTATCCTGGTCAAGGAACTTGGTGAATAAAATGTAATTACAACAATTGATAGGCTTTAAAACGGAAAGTCTAAGTGAAGCCACCGGTATCGGCAGTGTGGTAGTACACAGTTACAGCTTAATAGATCAGTATGTCTTCTTCGCTGTTTACTGCGTAACAAAACGTGGTTAGCAGTAGCACAGTACAAGAATATTTTAAAGTTAGTTAACTTACAGGAGGTTGAGTTGTGCCTTGCCAAGAAAAAGCTTTTGGTATCGCTGATTCCGCGACTGAAGGGTTAGCAAAAGGTAAACTTTGCAGCACGGGATAACCCACCGTTGAAGTTGGAACTGCGACTGGTGTCGCATGAACGGGCTGTGACGTAGTTTGCTGGACTGGCTGTGGCTTATTAGCCAACGGTGATCTAGTATGCTTTAATAAAACATTAATTTAAATTACTTAAAAAACGAAGTTCATGAACAAAACAAAATTCACACGCATACGCTGTGCAGCAGCACAAAAGACGCGGAGTTAGGTCGACATGGATTTTTATGAGCCCTAGCAAAATGCCAGATCTAAGTGGATATAGTGGAATAATGTACTTACTATACAAGAACAATACCATTAAATGTTTAATGATCGTACACTATGTTACATAAGACGTTCTTTTACGATTCCGGATCAAAACTGCCACTTCAAAACCCGCACAATTACGTGATATCGCAACAGATTACAACCAATTGTATCGAAAAAACGTGTTATAATGAAAATATCGTTGTGAACACCAAGTAACAGAGGGTAAATGTGATAAATCGAGCTAATAAATGGAATCAACCAGCGGTAAAACTGGATATCGCAACAGATTACAACCAATTGTATCGAAAAAACGTGTTATAATGAAAATATCGTTGTGAACACCAAGTAACAGAGGGTAAATGTGATAAATCGAGCTAATAAATGGAATCAACCAGCGGTAAAACTGGAGATACAAAGGTAGAAGATTCCTTCTCCCCCACGCGCGAAGCGAAATGATTCTTCAGTTCCAGTTGCCAAAAAACGTGCAAATGTCAGTCCAAAACTAACGCGGGAACGGTAAGCAGTTAAAAATGAAAAAGCATGCTTGCAACGATATTGAGTTACGGTAGTAGAGCGGCTAGCGCCGTCTTGTGTTGAAGGTCTGCCACTACTTTGAACCCAATTATTCTACTGTATGTTTCCAATTAGAATCTTTACTGTGGTCGTTTTTCTGACTACCATAGACAGAACCAGGTTATGACTTTTAATTCCTCTAATTTTCTAATCCTGTTGCTTATTTTTTGCAATCTTTACTTAAACTACAAATATAAAATACGCAGTGAACTTCAACTTAATTATTCCATACCTTTCTGTGATGTGACGGTGAAAACGATAAGCTTGAAACAGGGATAGGAGATTTGGGGAGATGGTAGTACGTGGCAGGAGCTGAGCCGTATACTTGCTGCGGTGATGGACTACTGCCGCTAGGAGAGGCGACTGACGAATCGTCGTTGTACTAAAACAAACCAGTAACTTCATCGAATTTGCCATTCACAAGCATGACAATTAGATTGTCTAGTGACCACTGTCGACGTGAACAATGACGACTGAAGCAGCTGCCTTGCAGCCTTCGGTGGGGCGCGTCTTTCCGATAGAATTGTCAACAAGCTCAATATTTCATTCAAAACTGACGGTCGTATTACTGTACCATGAAGTGAACAACGACGGCTATTCCCAATACAGCTTTCAAGTTTGTTTTGTAACCCACAGCCTACTTTTGGTACGAGGAACCAGTTGCTCTGTTTAACCCATTAATGAAATCTAGATTGTCTCTTCATCAAGATTTAGCGAGACACTTTGTGCTGAAATAGTTAGTAATTAGACTGTTATATATGCCATGCTATATTAATTCAGTTACATTAGCGCATTACTTGGAAAATTATTTTCAGACAAAACAAGTTTGTAACTGATAGAATTCATTTAGCACCCAAAATTACACAAAGCATTACACTTGAAAAATGCTTGCTGTCTATAGTTACCTTTTGATAAGGAACGGCTCTGTGTGAATAACGGTGTAGTTTACTGTCCATTACTCCAGGAGCAGAAGAGCCAATTTCTGGAGATCGGATGGGCGGAGTGCTTGGGAGATGTAATCTGAATTCTGCTGGTAAACTACCAAAAAAGGGATGGGGAAAAAGCCCAGGACGAACATAATAAGGTAGAATTTGCGGGATAGTGATTGGCATTGCCATTGTTATAGCCAGACTTGGTTGTTGACTTTTTTGTTGCTCTTCATTTTCCATTACAACGTCTAGCTTTCCAACGTCCGTGTAAGAGGAGGGTATTGAAGGACGGGAGCGCGGTCTAGCTGGCTCTTCAACGCGGACTTTTGGCACGCTTAAATCCTGGGGTTCGTCCGGGTAGTCTTCTTCCATCTGAACTGTTTTGGTCTGATGGGATTTAGTCGGAGTAGATGACGATTCTGGAAGCAAAATTGTTCCGGAGTCAGTGTCAATCATGTCCTCCGGTGTCCTTGATCGTTGATTTTCAGCCGTTTCCGCATCACCTTCATCTCGTCCTTTCCCCTCGCTGTCCGAACTCTGCACTCCAGCGGATGTGTTGATAGAACTCGGATGACGAGCAGGGGATGTGTGTTTCGAGTCGTGTGTCCAACTTTCCACTCCGCTACTGTCGTAACTTCGAGGACTCGATTCAGCTGAAAACGAAAACAGAGCGTTTCCATTTTTTGGCATTGTGATAAATGTCAAAACGCCAAGGAATGAAATCAGTGAAAGAAACTTGCAGTGAAATCGATTGGGCCTTTCCAGCAACCATCATAAAACTATGGTGGTGAATTTAGTTCTTCGCAAAGTCATTATACGTTTTACTACAGCACAACATATTTTACGTAACTGGTCACAAACATATATTCAGAACAAAGCAGGGTGTTCTACAAAGTAAAAAATGGATACCTTTAGGTTGATTGTGAAACACTGGGCTGCAAGATAAACTACTCAGCACCATGGCAGCCATAAGTTCGTTCATTGTGGGCTCTTCAGACGTTCTGCGAATTCGCCTAAATACAACCAAAATTTACAAATCAATGGTCAAATTAAAGAGATACTGCTCGAAATCGGTTCCGTTGAAGAAATGACAACTACTTCAGGTAATAAAGAGGAGTCCCAAACCTTTTTCGACAATTCCTCTTATTCGCGAATATACGATTTAATCCATTTGACTCCATGTCATTGGCAACCCTGCATTTCGCAATTTAGTGACATCACAAAAGGCAAATTTTCTAATTTTGCAAAATTCCTTGCAGACTTTAGGCTATTTTGTCTACTATAGCAGCTCGGAAACAACACTAGCCTGGCTTACCAGTCTTATTCTTGCCAACTCTTCTTCACTGTGCTACGTTAATGAACAATAAGCAATACAATAACAGAATACACTTTTAGGCTAATCTCAGTTCTGTAATCAGAAACTAGCGCAATAATATGGTAGCCTACTGCAGGTCTAATTTAACACCCATAACTTAAAAACTGGAATAGCAGTGAGTAGCCCAACCAAACCTGAAAACTATGCTAGAGGTACTTGTAGCCCTAGGCTACCAGTATTAATCTAGTAGGCCTTTTATGATGTCACTGAATTGCAAGTGCCGGCTAGCTAATGACACGGAGTCAAACGGATTAAATCGTATTTTCACAAACAAGAGGAATAGTGGAAAAAGGTTTGATGCACTTTATTATTATCTCAGCAGTTCTCATTTCTTCACTAAAACCGATCTTGAGCAGTATCTCTTTTAACAATGGTAATGCACCGTCGCATAAGTTATTGTACTACGTTCATTATTCGTTTTAATTTCTTAAGCTTTTTTGAAATTAATCAATTGATGACGCGACAGCGAATGGGAAATCCGAATAGCGACAGATCTACGATGTAGTTCAATGGCAACAAAGCAATTTGACTGCAAAATATGCAATAGTTCATGTGGCAATCAAATGTTACAAAACTTGATCTTATAACACTCTTGAGGAACGTGACACGCCTGTCACGGTTTGGTTTGGTTTTCACTCGTTTTGGCAACAGCAGCTTTTTTGGTAATCAGATCGAACGTGCACAGCTGAAGCGTAATTATACCGGTAGCATTACTTTCAAATCATACTTCCCCTAAAGGCATAACGGATAAGGTTGCGCTACAATGAAGTTAAAACCAGAAGAATGTGCGATGCATATTATTTAAAATATTCTTAACACAGTGCTCTTTGATCAATCAACTTGAAATAGCATATCCAAGCATCTTTATTGGGCGTAGAGCATATTTATTGCACTACACAAGTACGAAGAAATTTAATTCTGATGTTTTCGACGTTCAATTGGGCCAGAGTTTTAATTTGAATGTTTAATCGTGTGCGAGCTTTCGAGCATATGGGAAAGCAGAACCAGAGCAAAAGCCTTGGAAAAAGTCACCTAAATGACTACTTCGCATCGCTTGTTTCCAGCTAAAGCAGTCGACGTTCTGGTGACTCTTAGTCTTCCCTAGGCTTCCGCGCCGGTAGCCTACAGGCCAGAAAGCACGCAAACGATCAAACAAACCATAAGTTCATCGAGTTGTTAGCTGTTGCGATTGTTTTATCATTTGCAAACAGATGATCTACGATTCTTTTTGAACCCGTTCTTGACTTGGACGAGAAAAAAGGGCAGAAAAGCAAAACAAACAGTATAGATTACGTTTCCATTCGGTTTTTTTGTTGAACAACCTAGCCTTAGCATAAAAGACTCTATTTAGTTGCTTTTTCTTGGAGCGTAGTATTCTGTTTGTAAACTGTCGTAACAAGGGAGCCGAGCATCAACATGTATATTAAATGCGAGTCGAAGATAATGACGTCAAGTGCCGGGGACTTCTAACGTTCTTTGTTCCCGTGTGTGCGCGCAAGGAGCGCACGCGTCTTACATAAGAGAGAAGATCATGTGACTTAACTCTGAACAAGGAGCTCGAATTGACCACGTGACTTAAGTTTTTCTTTTGTTGAAATGGGATGACGTTGCAAAACAAACCGGTGGCGCAATTTGCTTGCCAGGGATAAAGAACACGCCACTAAAGGCAGTAATATCATGCGCTCGGGACGTGATCAGTCAAAAAACGTTTTTAAAAACATAGAAAGCAGTTCCCAATAATGATGTACAAAGTACATCACTAATAACCTGCAGTTGTACACTAAACTAAGAAGGGAACAGAAGACAGCAATCAATACTTCAGTGAAGAAGCGCGATTACGTGACGTAGTGACCGCAACTGAACTCCGTAATATGATCATGAATCATCAGTACCTGTAGTTGACTTCGTTGCGGAAAATACACCGCAAACAAAGAACCTAAAAATCGGCTGCTTATCTCCAATTAAATCAAATTTCTGGTGAATCATCTTTTTGGTGGGTAAAAACGCGCTTACAAACGCTTTAGGCTATTTTAAACTTTTCTGCAGTTACATTGTACTTAGCCATGCCCAAAGACAGTAAACATCAACTCTAACGTTCGGCGGCGTGATTTCTGCTTGGCAGCTAACAACTGTGACTTGAAAACAGAGAACGCAATTACTCATATGTCATAGAGCAGGGTTTCCCAAACTGTGCGCCGCGAGTGCGCCGCGATAGGGCAGCAGGTGTTCCGCGAGGTTTTAAAATGTATACTTACTCATAGCGTCCATTTATCTTACTTGTGGGTTTTTTAAAAAATGCTTTACAATATGAAGTGTATCTACCGTAACTGCATTTAACCGCATAATTACTTGATAAAAATTTATGGAGCCTACCTATTGACTTTTTGTAGTCTGTAATGACTTACAATATGGTTATCAAGTAATTATGCGGTTAAATAAGCACATCTTTCTCAATGAGTATACTATGCACTGTATTGATCGACATTAAAATGACTTCTAAATTTTTCTGTTTTACATAGTTCGTTCAAGGTAGCAATTTTTTCAAACAAGCAAGGTAAACGAAGAGCTATAGGTTTCATGCAGCAGTTTTAAAAGTGCCGCAGTAGAATCAAATACTTCTAAGCGTGCCGCAACAAAAAAGTTTGAAAACTACTGTCACAGAGGAAACATAGTTCGCACAATTTCATTCAGTTATTTTCTCTGCGTTGTATTTAACGTAATTTTTTTAACTGTGAAAAGTAAACCTGCCGCCTCTAGACGGGTAATTTGCAAAAACAGACTTTTTAGTTTTTGAAAAAAAAAGAGGAACTGTTAAACCTGTACCGTACGTACAATGTGACATTTCAAGAACAATCTAACTACAGAAAACAAATGAAAGTCTTCTGAAAGATGGCAAACGATTTACTGCCAGTAATGGACGTGAAAAAAAATATACGCATAAAACCATCCTTGTACATAAACTTTAGTAAGCCTTTTTAAGTCATAACCACAAAATTAATTCAAGAAATCAAAATTGTACATGGAAAGCCAGTGTGACAATTTAATCAGCCGTGACGTAATCAAGATGCAATGTTAACGCCCTGAATAGTTATGCGATTTTAAGCGTAATCACTAAGTTTTAAGTAGCAAATAACGAAATCTATTTTTTGAAACAAAAACTTTCCAAAATACTATCTCGACAAAATCTAACATTAACATCCGGAAATTGAAGTGGTGTTACGTTCCAAAAGAAAAGGGATTCTGTGAGTGGTTAAACTGGTTATAAGTAAGACAAAAGACATATCGAATCGAGCTCCTAAAGGCTTAAGCAACATCCCAACTCAGTTTAAACGTTGTATCTATATTTGAGATGATATACTTTTTTAACGTGTGCAATTTACTAGCATGAGTGTTGGTTCCTTCCTGCACGGACAAAACCGCACTCAAGGGCCAGAAAAGACAAGAACCTGACCAGATAAATGGACTTGAGAAAGAATAATTGGTAATTGAGGCACGATCACCAAAGAAATACAAATGTTAAGCAAGAAAGCTTAACAGTAACTGTACATCTTAAAGCACTTGAAATAGGGCAAAGACATTTGCGTAGGACATGATATACAATATACATTGCGAGAGTACTGCAGTTGTTTTGCAATGTTGGTTTGGAAAATTCAAATACCGCAAGTGCGAAACTGAACTATCGTGAGCAGCATTTACGCAACACAAAGCTCCGACAATAAGGACGGTTACGTAAAAAAGTGTACGAAAATAAAATAAAAATAGAATAAGTATAAAAACGCTTTTGTTTTCTTTTTACCTGCCGGTATGTTTATGACAACGCAAATAAAACATTGTGATGGAAGTGGTTTTTGCTGCGAACATTTCAAACACAAAACCGTGGGTTTGCCAGTGATTGGTTATCAAAGTGGGCGTGTCGCAGGACTAAGCGAAGTGAAATGAGGCCAAAGGGATTGCATCAGTTTTCATTCCAAAGTGAAGTATTTCTGGATAAGCAGCCTCTTATTAAAAGCGGACAAGCGGAGCGACTTTTCATTTGACTTACTGGGTTGCTTTTGGTACTTCAATGCTAGCTGACACAGTCCTGCCCATGGACACGTTGCTGTCGTCTGCTGGGTTAGCTTGATCAACTGGTGATGTATTTGGCACGCGTTGTGACCGTCTAAAAAGCGAAAAATTTGAGTTAACAAACGTAGTCATTACTAACTATCACTGTGTCTCCTGGAGATAGACACAAACGACCACATTTCCAGTGAACTTGTATCTTTCACAACACTATGGGCTAGTGTAAATTTAACTGTTTAACCTTTCACAAGAACTATTTACACAATTGTTAAATCACGATTCTATGATGTAACATTAAGTACAGTGCCGGTGTCTCCGGTATCACGCCAACACAAAAATGCCAATAGAAAAGTCAGCAAAGAATAAATGTCAATACTATTACTTAGTGTAAATAACAAATGCTAACTCGTAAACTAGTTGCTTCTGGTCACATCAAACAATAAAAAGTGAGAAAATCTTAATGAACAAAACTAGTTGTTACTTTTGAAGCGTAATTTTTGAAAATTAAAATATTTCATAACCTCGTACATCATACAAACAACACAAAGCAAAAATGTAGGAAACATAACCTAATTTTTAGGAAAGTGCTTCCCTCATTGTAAAAAGTATTAATACAAACGTCAAAAAATACAAAGCATATATTTCTTACAAAAAAAGAAACAGATCAAGAAAATTATTTATACATGTGAAAAAAAGGTTGTAAGTGCTACTTTCGTTATTTACATTTATGAATTCACATCAGTGCATTGCACAGTAGTCAAATAGCATTTGGCTTTACAGCATAAATGAGATCAGTTGAACTGAAATCAAGGATACTACTAATGGTAAAACTTTAAGCCTAATTTTGATGACCAGCTTTTAAATACATCAACAATCATATTGGACATAATTATGATGACTCATACTAGCTTTATCATTATTGTAACATCTCAAATGTTGACACATGCTGACTTATCCTGGCATCATAGAAACCTTACTTTCAAGTACATGTAAATCATAAACATGTTCATACAATGCCATAACAAAAACAAAATCCAATTCAGCAAAGCTTATAATTAGAGCCATTTTTATTTTGACCAAACAAAATCTTATTTTTGACATTATTTTGGCTATTTTTTTTTCTTTATTTAGATTTTAACTGTTATGGCCTACTATTGGTGAACATATTTTGATTAGAAGGGTTTTATAATTTGGAATTTACAAAGCAGAGTTGAATTTAATCGATTCAAAACAGTGCACTATAGCAGAAGCTAAAAAACCTAACATTAAAAACTCTACCCATTGTTCTATCTGTATCCGGGATCATCGAGGATGTCGGCCTAAAGTGAAACCAGAATATGAAATCAGACACTATAAACTAAAATGAAGTGTAAAATATGAAAGGTTGTTCCAGTACCAGGGCCATGATAGACTCAAAGGTGGCCCGAAAAGACCATTGAATGGCCCAAGGAGATTGAGAGTTCTGCCCTTTTACAAGCCACCTATGAGTCAATCATAGTTGCAGCACCAAAATGATCTTTTATGTTTTACTCTTTACAGTACTTCGATTTTTAGTTCCCGATTTTAAATTTTGTTAGAACATTTGGCAAACACCCTTGATGATCCTGAATACAGATGAAACCACCAGTAGGGTTTTAAATTGAAATCTCTAAATTGCGAGGTGCACTATTTTATTGGCAATTTACTTGAGTTTGAAGATTGAAGTTGACTTTACTTTTTATCCACAGAAATCTCGATTAACCAGTCTTATGGCTAATACCCTATGCCTTACCGTATGGGATGTACGACGAAAATTCGAAACTGTACAAATTCCTATGTTATTGTGATGATAATGTTTTTAGTAGTCATTGTATGCTATTGTGATGATAATGTCTTTAGTTGCAAAAGTTTCAAAGCTTGAATCGTAAGACTTCATTGAAACATAAATACAACTGCTTACAAAATTAAGATAGTTGCTCAAAAACTCAGAAAAAAAAAATTGAATGCAATTATTTGGGAATTTTTGATAACACACAATTTCAACAAATTTTTACCTTAATCTAACCTTGGCTTTATTTTGACCATGATTTTGACCTAGATGAACTTTATTAAAATCAATCTAGTAATACGTTTGATGATGTCACAAGCCCCTGAAAAAATTTTGACTAGTAAACCATACTTTTCGGACTATACGGAGCACCCAAAAAACTCTTTTACAGTAAAATTTATTAAATGCAGCTTATACTCAGGTGCATCCTATGTATGAGAAAAACAATCAAGTGACATAAATTATTGTTTTCTCTCTTTTTTTACCTGTTTTACAGCAATTTAACTGTTAATTAAAATACATGCGTCTTATACTACAGTGCACCTTATGTATGGAAAAAAGCAGAATTAAAAAAAATTTTTGAATGCGTGCTTTATAATTCAGTGCATCTTATAGTCCAAAAATTACGATAATTCACTTTTTTTAAGGCCTACTTATTTAAAAGAGAGATCATTTTATTCTAAAATTTGAAGTTGAAAAAAAGTTGAAAAAAGAAATTTTCATCAGCGCATTTTTCAACTGTTTTCATACAGGACAAGTTTAGTGTGTGAGTTAGAATTTGAGGTTATTTTAGAGTAAGGATTTGGGTCTAGATAAGATTGAGTCAAAATTAATACAAAAGCGAGATGAAATTTCGGAAATAAACCCTGCCTAAAGTTAAACAAACCTGCTATCATATAGCCGAACTTCATCAGGTTTCTTTGATATTACTTCTTTTTCTTCTGATGCACCAGGTATGCTGATGAAGATTTGGTCATCTTTGTAATGCTGAATAAATCCACTAACTTCTCTGCCATTGTGGGTTGTGTAAACCTAAAAAAATGATGAATCTTTGGCTAAACAACCATTTAAATCAATAATTTTGTTGCGTTTCCAACATCTGGCATAACCAACTGACCAAGGCTTTCAGCATTTGACACAAATGCTTTGAAATAACATAGAGGCTGTTTTGCCTCCACAGGCAAAATAGCTACTGCCTTAAAATAATTATTCCACGTATGAAAGTCTATAACTGTGACTATGGTAAATACGTATTTAACTCAAACTTTTTTTTTTTGAAAAATACCCACTTATAACTAGTGTTCTCTATATGCACAAAAAAGTGCGAAAAAAGTGAAATTTTTTCCAGCATCTTTGCGCAAATATTTTACGGCATTTTTTGATTTGCAAAATTACGGTGTATTAATTTCCTACCAAAAATCATAAATAGTTAACAGTTTTCAGCCTGACAACCTTTTTGTTTGAAACTTGCAGAAATATCACAATTCTTCATTCAATGACTTTTTTATGGAGATAACCTCTAAAAAAAGTTGTGGTTTTCGGCACAGCCCAATGGCCTTATGTTTTGTTTTTCCCTAAAATTGCCGCATTAGCTGCTGCATTTTCACAAAAACCAGGTCTTTTGCACCTTTTCCAGCACTTACGCAGAAGGTGAAAAGTTAGGGGGAACACTACTTATTACACATTACACTGTAACATTTCATAGGTTTAATTAATACACACAATGCACATACTACATTGCATATCAGATATAGTTGCACTAGCAAAGCCAATGAAGCTCCCATTTTTGTCATTATAATTTATATTAGATGTGTTACCAGCAAAAAATCAATTTCAGATAATCAGCTTCAATGTATACATAAAAAATGTTTGGCAATGACAATGAAACAAAAATTAATGTGTTAAAAAGCTAAAGATTTTAATTCATTAGTGCACACTTAATCATTCAAAAACAACTACGATACAAATCATCACTGCCTCTACTAGAATCACAAAGCTGAGTTGATCTCAAGTAAGCTAAAAGCACTATTAACTTTTTTTCAGGCAGAAAATAATGTATGCTAAGTAAGAATAAATTTTGTTAACCTAGCCCTTACACTTTCATCACTCTAACTCTAAGTACTGTCCCAATCTTCAGCAAAATACGACAACCACATAAGCTATTACGCGTTGCTAACAGCTTCAGAAATTCGAGCATTTTGGCTGTGGTGAAAAGCGTTTAAGTTCCACAAATTTAATAATTGACTACACGTCACGGCACTTCTAGTTGGCTTCTACAGCTGTTTGCAGTTTTCTACATGCAACTGACATCTCCAATAGACTCAAACAGTTAAGTCTTGCCTTCACTTACTGACTAAGTGATTGAGCTACGCTATTTTATGCTTCTCATTGCAACATAACATTACTGATTAGCCATTTTGTAAACTAAGTCAGAAGTTAGCTGTAGGCCTAAGTAATTGGTAATTTAATGCACAGGCTACAGTATATACCTTTTGAAATGGTTGCATCCACAAACCAGAGGTGGGTTTGTAATTAGTTCCGATCATGTTTTTTGAGAAACATTCAGTCACAGTATTGTCGTCAAATCTTACTACATAAATATCTTCCTCTCGAACACAGCCAAATGATTTAAAAGCCTAAACAATATTAATGCCAGTACCAAATCAAGTACACACTTAATTATACATGCACTGTAGATATAATCATTAAAAAACAGAAAATAATATCACATGTCGATAATAAAACTTAACGTCAAACAACAACTACGAGGAAAAGTGCTAACGCACGAATATCAATTTACAGTAACGTGAGGCTTGTACTTTGTCTAAGAAACCTAATACCAATTAACTGAGCGCAGTACAGTATTTCAAAGCAACATGTTCATTCCGATAAAATGTGTTGATATACACTATTAGCTAAAAGCTTCATCTACAAACAGCAAAGTTTCACAATTAAAACCTAATTTTAGTTACACAACCAATGAACTTTGCAACCACTTGCCGTAAGAAACAATATGCTGACAAATAAGCTCACAGACCTGTCATGAAAGCGGTATAGAAGTAAAGAGAAGTGCCAAAACAAGAAAAAACCCACGCACACTGGGCCGTATTTTCTATCCACATGCGCGCACACACACGCTAACAACAAACTTAAACTGTAACTCTTTTTTGCTCTTACGAGCGAAAGAGTGTTGCGGTCCAACCAATCAGCTTCGAGTTGCGCAATAATGAAGTAAACACGCCTTCCCGACAACGCGAACGCTTGCGTTTGTTGTATTGCGTCATGAAACATATCCGCTTGACAAAAAGTTCATCGGAAAAATACAAAAAGTTTAATGACATAAATTTACCGCAATCTATGCTTTAGTTTTGCAACTTTTTTGACATCATTATATAAGCTCGTTCCGTTACACATGATACTGCAGTGGCGACTCTCTCCTGATTAAATGAAAACCATAAGATTTTTAAGCACGTATCGTATTTATTTGGTAGTTTGGTACTAGCAGAAGCAATATTAAAAGACAGTAATTTTCCGCTGTGATTCAGCAATTTGTCGGTGTTGATTCAAAAAATCAGAGCGCTAAAATCTCTTAGTCATGCAAGATGCTAAGTTATCTTTCAGGAATTTCGGCAATATAATTTCGGCTATATTTTGATTACTACCGACAATGTTTCAAATCCAAAGTTTTTAATTTATTATAGTACTGAACACGTCATAAAACATTACCGGTATATATACAAATAAAAACCTGAACAAAATAAAAATCTGAATAAGCTGAATAAAAATCAACAAGATAATAATTACAGTACTGACGAGAGCAGCGACAGAGGAGCGACATCGAGACCGTGAGGTTTTCGAGTCAGTAGCAATCTCTGTTCAGCTTGAAAAAGATGATTTAAAATTCTAAGTTAGCCGAGTGTTAGAGGAAAAAGGAAAAAATATCAGGCGGCGAAAGAATCCAAGGTGCTAAAGTTAGCTACCATGAATCAACCAGTATGAAGAGGAACAACATCCCTGCCGCAAGCTAAAGCTACACAACGCAAGGCGCATCCACTACGGTACTATATATTAAACATAGTTGAATAAATTATACAATTGGTTGACGGAGAGTAAAACGGCAGATCTTGACTATTTAGTGATGTTTCAAAACATTTTTTTTTTTGAAAGGAGGATTTTCTTAAGTTACTTGGAATAGAATTCCAGACCTAAACAACGATAGATTCGATGGATTTCTAGGTTCTTCGCAGTCTAAATAATGGCGTGACAGTGCCGTCGCTAGGCCACACGAAGTGAGGGTCACCAGCCGAAAGTGAGGGTGCACTAAAATAGACCGAATATTTTGCACATCAATACTGATTTTGTACGGTATCAAATTATGCGCAATTTTAAAAATTCTGTATTCATGTCTAAAAAAAGACATATGAAGCCAGAAGCGTTTCTTAGCTCTTTTCGGCTGCGGCCCACAATCGCTTGAAATATCTAACTGCAGCAGTGACCACAACCTAAACAATCTTGAGCATGCTCTAAGACAGTGGTTCCCAACCGCCGGTCCGCAGAATATCTTCTTTCCTCACATCATTCCAATGCTTTTATTGATTAAAAAACTCATTTTATGTTTGGAGGATTTTAAGTTAGTAAAACTGGCGTTTCCTCACTTCCTTGTCAACCTTTGTCGAAGATGTCAGCACATGTAACCGTAATCCCCCCAAAAAAGAAAAACTGATTAAATTATATTGCGATTTTACTTTAGACTCAAGATATAAAAAAGAATCCTTGTTTCAATTCTAGAGACCTTTTGAAAACGAATATCCGTCTCTAAGTTGTTGATGGTATTTTGAACCAGCTACATAAGCGCGAAAATTTTTTCAGCTCCGACTTAAAACAAAGCAAAAAAATCGATTGGATGCTGAAGCAAAGCTACGTGTTTAAGAAACTTCTTAGCCGCCTCGCTTGTCTCTCATATTAGCATGGATACAGCAACAAATTTCCCAGTAACTTTGATTTTGCACTATACGTCCATAAACTAACATTTTGTTGAATTGTTGTATTTAAATGCATGACATATGCCGAAACAATAGCGTAGTCAGTGGAGCAGGGGGAGGGGCTATAGCCTCCCCCCATTAGCCTGTCAACCAAAATGCAGAATAAGGAAAATAGCACGTTTTTTGCTCTTCTGAGACTGTCTTTTGCACTGGAATGGACTCAAAAATGACTTAAAGCATCTTTTGAAACATTTATTTAGGGGGACTAATTTGTTAAAAATAAAACACACAAATCAGTAAAAACTTTGAAAATGACCGAAAAATTAGTATTTAAATTTAATCGCTGGTTTAAAATGCTGAACGTAGGTTCCACAAAAAAAAAAGCTCAGAAACGGGGGGGTGGGGAGGACTACTTAATAAGTATTAGTCAAGCATTTATTACTTCTCTCAAATCTTGTTCCATTAGCCCCCCAATTACCTTGCTCTAAAAAATATTGACGAAATAGATTACTCCTTGTGAGTTTGATTGAACTGTACGATTTCATAATTTACCAGCTTGCATATCACAGAACTGAACTTTAGTTTTACCTTTCATCACCTCCTACATCCCCCGTTACGCAACCACTTTATGTTTTTGCGCTGCTAATTTTTATGCCAAATTTTAAAACCATAAATTTTTAGCAAAATAGGCTAAAAATTAAGTTATTTTTGCAAAAAGATACAAAATTTTCGAGTCCCTCCATTGCAAATTTCGGGCTTCGTGCCCGTGCCTAAATAATGAATTATGCTGTGCCATTTACTTTGCGGTGGTTAACAAATGCGATAATAACTACACCAGTATTTATTTGTAAAATGCAAAGCGATTTTAGGTGCCGGTCCGTGAACCAGAGTAGGAAGTCCAGCACGGGCTTTTCGGATCGGGTTCGGGCCTAAAGTTGACGAAAAATTCGGGTTTAATACGGGTCTGAGACGTGCTTTTTGTCTTAGGTGCACAAAAATATAATCAAAAAAACTTGGCAACATCGCTAAATTTTTCAGACTAAACTTAATTTTCGTTTTTTTTTCGGGCCTGATTTGGGCTTCAAGTAAGTTTTCGGGTTCGGGCCTGAACTAGTCGGCCCGTTTACAACTCTGCCGTGAACATTTTTGTTAAATTTCTACCGGTCCGCCAGAGGCGTCGCTGAGAATGGTGGCACCCGGGGCGGGATTTCATGGTGGCACCCTTTATCGGCCAAAATGTAGGTGAAGACCAAAAAAAAGTCTTCGCTGCAAAACGAGTTGGTTTTCAGTCCGAAAGTATGTGATGACCAAAAAAAAAAAAAAAAGGTCTTTGCCTACCAATCAGTGGGTTTTCGGTAACAAAAGAAAAAAAAACAAATGGTGTCACCCCAAAATGGTGACACCCGGGGCGGATTGAATTAGGATTGAACATTGTTATTCCCTTTTGCATGATTATCTGTTGTCTTGTCGTTACGTGATGTTCCAAAAAATTATTTTGAGTAAACCGAAATGGGGCGCACAAGCAGCCGTTAGGGGGGCAAGGCCCCCCAGTAGCGACGGCACTGACTGTAGAGTGTAAACAGCCGCGCAACCAGGATTTTGCCAAATGCCAAGAAGCTGAATCAAAACCAAAATCTGTCGTGCAAGAAAAAATGTCTCAAAACTGCTGAGCTAAACTAACTGAAACTGGAAAGCGAACCCTGATCCGAACTCTTATGCCCCGCACTTACTAAAAAAGTCCAAAATGCATCAAATAAATTTTGCAAATAATTGGGATAAATTTCCCCAGTAATAGGGTTAGGCGAGGGCAGAGCTGTAAACAGGCTGACAAGTACGAGCCCGAACCCGAAAACATAAGCCTGAACCCGATCCGAACCTAAAAAGGGATTTGAAGTCCACACCAAACACAAAAAGCCCAAAAATTCGGTTAGATCTAAAAATGTGTACAGCTATTGCTTGTAATGAAGCTACTCTATGCTGATAAATTGTGACGCAATAATAACAATTGTGTAATAATAATCGCATTGATGCTAAAACGAAGTAGACATTCAGTGTTGCTAAGTTATTTAAATTATGCTATTTTAGCACCAAAAAAGCGAAAACACAAATCAAGTACATACATCAAGCCCGACATTTTGCCAATCTTAAGCCCGACCCGTAAAGCCCAGCCCGATTTAAAACTCTGGGAGGGGGCTTCATTACCCTCTGCTTTATTACCCTAGGCTGCACCACCCACTACAGACAATAATACCGTGTTGAAAGCCTAGTTACATTTTTAAGAATACAACACTACAAACAGATCCTAGACTTGCCGTAGTTGTAAGCATGCTAACGTTTAGTGTGTTTGTCTGTCAAATCGGATAAAGTTTTGTGAGTGGTTAACTAATGCTGAAACATTTTCTAAAGAGATGCATTGCCTAGACAGGAAAAATTGTTACACTCTTTAATCTTGTTCGTAGTAGAGCAAGAGTATACCACAAAAATAAAAAAAGTTCGACAGAATTGAATGCTTTCGACAACTAACAAGTACGCAGTCATGAAAAACTGTTTTCCACGATCAACACTTGGATGTTCTTTTGTCCGAAAACTAGCCAGATTGCAAACTTTAAAAACCTAAAAGATTTCAATAGATCTTACCTGCACAGTTCCTGAAACAAATCTTCCTTGATGTAGCACTGCTACTCGATTTCCAACCACCGCTTTCCTGGATATTAACATTGCTGCTTTATTGTGCAAACAGTGTTTATATGTGTGCCAGATTTATTAAAACATGCCTATATTCAAGCAGTGGCTAAGTATTTAAAGTTTTTGCACTAATCTGAAAAGTTGTAAACTGAACAGTGTACTGAGTGCATAAGAATTTGCAGCAGCATTCACAATTGTACTACAGATTTCGACGAAGTAGGGTGACACCAACTGTGACACCAAAATCAGTTGACGAAAATAGTTGAAAAAGTTTTAAAAAGCGTACCAGAACTAATATAAATGAATTATAAAGTACTCAACTACCACAGTACCACAACAACCAAACAAAAAAACTTCCCACAAAACCGGATCATTTAGCATTGCAAAAATACTGCAACATAAAAGACAGAACAATCAAAACTAATAGAACAGAAAAAACGATAAATCATTTGAAGGAACTAATGGAACGTACTAAATACAATTAACAACCCACCCGGCTGTTCTAAAACAAGGATGGTAGAATTGGTAGCATTGCCTACTATTCCTGTTAAGAACAATTCGACATTACATGCTGTGCCTACTATGCCTAGTAAGAACAATCAAGCTAAAATGTAATTGTGGAACACAGTAACATGAATTACTATCTTGTTCTCCGTAAATTACACTTTTTTCATAGAAACAATTTTGTAAGAACACAAGGTTCATTTTTGCTCAAAAATTTAGAACAATTTTATGAACAATGTCAGCCTCAGTATGAAAAAAATAATTAAGAGCAATAGCTAGTACAATGCATTTGTAAGCCATCAGCAGAGGTTTCTTGATCAAATATTTCCATTCTTTATTTATGTAACAATGATCATGATCTATAACAAAAGGCAACTTTCAATCATCACGCAAAATATATTTGTGTCACTTTATTCTGCCAAAAAGCTGGCAAAGTGAAATAAATGAGGCTAAAATTTCGTGAAAATTAAGAATAGCTAGCCTCAGCCAAAATTTACTGGTTCTTATGAAAAAAATGTAATATTTTATTACAACTGAGTAATTGAACAAAATTTGAAACCTGATTGTTTATTCTTTACTACGTTATTAATTTAGCAACATTATCATTTAGAATCACTTCTAAAAACAACAGTTTATTGTTGCTTAAGTTGAAAAAAAATTGATAGAAAATCTTTGTTGATTAATGTTCTTGTCTACAATTAAAAGATTAGCTAAAGCAAATACAAAAAATGAAATATTGATGTGCATTAAATTTGTATTTGGCAAAATGAAATACGTACTTAATAGGTACTTACAAAGTTAAAAAAAAACACTGTCTGCAATCTGCATGGACAAAATTAATTAACTCTTTACACTGGCAATTCAAAGTACCAGTATTTTTTATTGAACTACTAGTTCAGCACCAGATATAGCTGGCAAACTGGAAACAAAGAAATAACTTTCCACTGTAATAAAAGATCAGAGTAAGAATAGGACACCAACGGTAATCAATAATTATGTCAAGTTTTCAAGTTCATCATAGTCATAAAATCAATTAATCTTTCATTACACTCACTGTAATATGCTGCAATATGAAAAGAGTTGACGGGGCCCATATAACGTCATTGCACCCAGGCAACACAGCTCTTTTTGAAGAAATGTCATAATGGTAATGAGCCCTTGGCAACACTGTGTCCTATTTGAGTGGCCCAAGATTTAAACCTCAGACCTCCTGCTCCAGATACGAATGCGTTACCGCTAAGCCAAGTGGCCAGTATATGCATAATAAGTTTTCATAATTTGTACTATTGCCATAAATTCAAATTATCTTGGCTAGAACCTTTAATCACACATTATTAAAATGTTTGTGAAGAAAACTCTCGCAGCAGTAGGCTATTACTCGAATGTACAGTATTTTATTTCGAATCCCAATTTTGAAAGAGTTATTATTATGGAAGTGACTATTTCACTGAAAATTTTTCGGTTGAAGAGAATAAAACAAAAATGAAAAATTTTGTCCCAACATTTTTATTTACTTAAATGGGTTAAGATTAGGGTTTGGGGTAAATTTTAGAATAAGGATTGCCGTCTGGGATACATTTGGGTCAAAACGAATAACAAAAAATTAGATAAAAATGTCTGGTAAAATAGTCCCTTCCTGTTAACATTTAACGGTTTCCTGGTTGGATTGATTTTTAAAAAATTGCTTAATCTGTTGTAAGGTCAAAACCATAATAATTTATATAACAAAGCTAGATTTCATAAAACAAAGTACCATCTAGAGGAACAAGTTGGGGATGATATCACACTTAAAACACTTTTCTTAAAGAAGTAATGGGTAAGGTACCCAGGAAATGTCTTGATAGAGGAGTAGGTCAATTTAACAGCTCTTGCATGCTTAGCAGGAGCCAATATCAATTAGCAGCTCACACATGTGGAAAGATTGAAATACTGCAGTACAATAATACAATAGTGCTTCTCTTCAGACCAACATTGACAACAGACCAACATATGCTGCAAGCCTATGACAACAACATTACATTGTGTAAGCTGCTGCTTAGTAAAATTGAAGTCAGTTTTTTTAGCAAGCTATCTTAGCAGCATCCAGCAGTATCCTATTGACATTTTAAAATCAATTGAAGTAATTTATCTCAAACTTCTTAAAAGGGATAGAGACATATATGATCGTTTTCCAGATTTCACAGCACACTGTAAAACAATTTCTCCTTTGCCAATTACAGCATTAAGATCGGAGGATATACCCAGACCGGTAAAACAAGGCAGAAGTTTTGCACTTGTTGGTTCAAGTTGGTTAACACATTTTACAATACCATCATTTTCAACATTGCTTAAATCAAACAAGAACATGTATACTTTTGATGATATAGCTAACGACACTTTGCGCTGCACAAGGTTGCTGTTTTGTGCAGCATTCTCTGAATATTTTAGCTTTTTTTTTGCCATATCATTTAAGAATTTAGAATACAAAACTTTTGGTTGAGATAATTTCTGCGCATTAGGCATAAACTGATCAGAACATGTGCTTCGAAAAACTACTAGAGTTTTGCCAAGTATAAGAGAGGGCATATGAGAATTTATATTAGAAAATAAGAGAGGAGGATCAGGAGAAAGACTAAGATTTTGAACTGTCCATTCTGCAGCACCTGTTCTGCAAACCAGCCATAACAAAGGTAACTTTGTAGCAGGGCATTGACCAAGTGCAATAACCGCAGCAGAATACGACTTGCTTTCAAGTCTATTGAAAGTTATTTTTTCAATAGAAAATGTTTCAGAAGAAATATCTCCAATTAAAGTTTGTCGTTCCCATGACCAAGTACTTAAGTGCAAACACCAAACTTCTCGATTAACTTCAGGACTGATGGAATTTACATAACCTCCATACATAAGCATAATGTCCAATTCATCATCATAATGACCAGCAATCATGCAAGTTTTTGGAAGATGTACTTCATTTGGACAATCCTCTTCCAAAAAAAGCTTGTGGGTCCACTGACTTTTTTCAAGATTAAAAATATAAAGGTCATTGCTAAACTCTTTAACAGAACGATGCAAAGTATTTGTAGAAGGCAGGTAAGAACCACCAAAGAGAATTAAGTATTCTTTGTAACAGTCCATACTACAGCCATATTTAGGAGGAGGTATGGAACCTTTTGGTATGATTGTTTGCCAAGACAATAAATGAAGATCCAAACGAAGCAAATCATTGAAACCACACTGAATACTAAGCAATGATTTGCCACCAAACGCAAACATAGAACGAGCATAATCACTGTAACAAACAGAATGACTTGTTCGAGGTGATATAGCAACTGGTTGCTTTCCATCTTCAACAGAAAACCACTCAATTTTCCCATGTTTTAGATTTTGCTCAAACAATATTGGAAGTTGTTTTAACATGTCAAAAATTAGACGTTGCCACCGTTTGCAAACACAGGCAACAATTTCATATTCTCGATACGGGGATAAATTAGAAAATATTACTTCCAACATTTCATCCGGCAAACTTTCCATGACGGATATAATCAAAAGAGCGATTTATAAACTGTTTGATTTGTTAGGTCAAGAGTCATTAAATATTTTTGTAATTATTTACCAATGCATTTACTATTCAAGTACCAGTAGTAGATTATCTGAAATGAAAATAAACCATAAACACTTTTTTCAAATTTTAATTGAGCAAAGATGTGGATGGCAGTATCAATATTTAATATAGATACTAAATTTTTTTATGCAATATTCTGAGCAAATCAAGCACAATTGCCACATTGAGAAGGAGATAAGCCAATACAGTATGACTTAGGTGGTCAGCAAAGTCCTAACTTTAGTTATCTATGTTTTTTGATCAAATTTTTGTACTATTGCAACATTGGATTAAAAAATAATTTCAATAAAACACCAACAAAACAATGCCTCCAACAGGTTGTTTTACCAAATGCAATCCAGGGGGGTGGCTATAAATCTAACTTTCAAAATAACAAGCAGGGCTCTACTCTAAATTCATTACATCCAATATTAAACAAAACCAAAACTAGCAC
The DNA here is from genome assembly GCA_963965965.1 of Trididemnum nubilum. Classification (NCBI taxonomy): domain Eukaryota; kingdom Metazoa; phylum Chordata; class Ascidiacea; order Aplousobranchia; family Didemnidae; genus Trididemnum; species Trididemnum nubilum. The sequence continues at coordinate 14,354,700 of OZ014490.1, forward strand.
CTTGAGTCACATGATATAATATTAAGTTTCCTTTTTGGAAGGCTCTATTTTACCCAAAATTTGCATTTACTTTTTTATTAATTCTGACTCAAATCTAACTCAAACTCAGCTCCTTCCTCTTAAACTAACCCCAAATCTATAGCCTACTCAAACACCTAATCATGACCCTCAAAAAAGCAAATGAAAAACGTGTGGAGCAATACTAAAGCTCAACCCACAATGACTTTCTCAGGCCGATACCGATATTTTTGAATTGTTTTGGCTGATACTGCAATATTAGCTTATTAACTACAAAAATTTTGACACTATTTTTTGATTAACTTGACTCTAGAAGCTTCCCTAATCCCCCTCCAAAGAAAGACTGTTGCAAACACAAGTCACATTCCAGTATTAATCATCCAAAAAAAAAGAAAAAAAGAAAAAATACAATCTGAAACATACACATGCTAGAACAGCAGTGCAACTGGCAATATGTGCACCACACGAGAGCGCAGAGCATTTTACATGTGTGTGCTGGGCATACTAAGCAAATAGAATGAAAGAATGCTCGTGCCTACTTCAAAAAAATAAACAGTTTAAGGTAATTCTGCTAAGCTGATATTTTATCAGTGGTAGATAGACGATACGATATATCGGCTTGACCCTGATATCGACGGACGTATATCGGCTACCAATATATCGGTCGAGCTCTAATCAATATTCCTCATTTGTTATATTCACTTGAACTTAAACACTTAAGAGATAGTCCATCCCTTCTTTATTTTTATGAAACTAATTTGAGATTTGTGCAAACTGGCATAAACAATCTATAACATATAAGGTGCACCAAATTACTGTACAAATCACAGTATTAATGACTTCTAACTGTTTTATCATTTATGTTCATATATAAGTGAACCAGGTTATATACTATCAACAGTTAAAGCACATTTTGAACATGTCCAAAATTCCCATCATTGGAAAATTAACAGTATCACAAAATCTTTCACCAATTCTGTGCAGAAATCAAAATAGCTTAGCACAATGCAAAAGCTCCTTAATAACCTAAATTATGTCATGGTCAGTGGTACACTTTAATAAGAAATTTGTGATTCTGATAGGTAAAGACCTAGAGATCAAGTTGCTGCAAGAGATAATAATTAAATACTTATACAAGAACTTTGACAGCAAATTTTATCTGCTTTAATTTGCTTTTTTTCACTTTCAACTTGATTGCCATAGCGCAGTAAAAAAACAAAACAGCACACTGCACAGTACATTCGAACTTTTCCACTCTGCACTTGGGCCATAATTTTAACATTGTGGCCATTTTGCCTCTAATGGCAAAATAGTCCTTAATGCTATTTTGCCTCTAGAGGCAAAATAATCCTACATGATCAAAGTAATTAGGCTCAGGTTAACGACCAGAACTGTGTTTAGACTTGCAAAATAGTATTTAGGGCTGTTTTGACTCTAGGGGACTATTTTAGATGATACTATTTTACTCTTAGAGGCAAAATAGCCACTGCCTAATTTTAACTAAGCTGCAAATAGCACCACATTGACATAACTCAATTTACCACATAAAATAGGTAGGCTTGCAGTTGTTCTAAACAGGCATACTGTAGTATACAGTACAATAGGTTAGAGTTAGAATTAGCATACTATGCCTTATACGCCACTCTAGCTCTATTTTTAAAACAACTTCATGTTAGCTTTTAAGCTCCACCTCTGATACATTAATTTTAAGTCAGAGGCTGCTGTTACGTTATGCAAGAATAAGAAAATCGCTATCATAGCACTAAGCCACTAACTCCAACCCTAAATCTAACGCAAACTCTAACTTCAGCTCAATCCATAATGCTAATCCTAACCCAAACTAAAAATCTAACCCAAACCCTACTGATAATTAAAAAAATTAAAAAGCAAATGCGCAAATAAGTGCTGACTCTTTGCTCTCTTAGTCTCATTCTCTTTAAGGATGTTACATAGTGTTCACTAAGAACGGAACTATGTTATGTCCACTTTTTTGAAAATTCACTTTTTTGCCATTTTTGAACTATTGGACATTGAGGTATAACTTGGCAGTACTGAATTAATCCTAAGTGCTTTAATTAAGCTTACTCACTATGGTAAGTCCAAGCAAAATTGGGATTTTTTAGAAACTGAATAATGCTATGTCCAAATCTGGACTTAACATATTTTTGTCATCATTCATATGTGGACATAACATTATTTTGTCGACTTAAAATTTTTAATTCTCATTTTGAATGGACATAACATATTTAGTTACTTATTCAATCAACAATGAATTAATATTTTTCACGTAATTGTTGCTATAAAACTTGTGCTATTTACATTAACGTTATTTTTTAATTTGTCATAGCTGAGCTACTGCCGCGATCATTAATGTTGGACCATAAATCGAAATGACTCTGAAGTTTGAATGTTATATTATGTTATGATGACAAGTGTTCCCTCTTCTTTTAAGAGCACGTTTATGAGCTTCAGTAAAGCTAGATTTTAATGGAAAAATTTAGCATATAAGTGTATGTTGTGGCTCAAAGTGATTGAAGACAGAGTTTAATGAACTGAAGCCAGTTCAGAACAATTTGTTAGCTAAAGCATTACTATGCAGTTTTTAGTAACCACAGTAAGGTAGGTATGAACTTCGTATATTAATTTAAAAAACATTGAAGTTTTGATAGTTTGAAGATGAAAGAGCAAGAAATTGTCAAATGCAATATAATAAATTGTTTATTTTTGATTTGACTAACTAATGAGCTATAGAGCATAAATTTAATGCACTAGTTAAGTTCTGAGAAGCAGCAATAGACTTAATGTAAAAATGTCAATGACAACCAGTGCACTGATAGCACGAGTAAAGCAATTTGAAAAGTAATAAATAAGTACCAGTTTGAGAATCAACTGATGAAATGCCAGTAAGAAACTATTAGCTCATTATAATGTGAAATTTATGGGGGCTACCGAGGATGGATTAGTGTCATAATGTCAGTTGGAAGTTGAATCGTGTGCAGCATAGTAAAAGAACAAGTCTTTGGGCTGAACAAAATGTATGATATTAGTCAAAATTTAAAAACGCTGCAGGTTAGTCAATGAATGAAAAAAGTTTTTAACTAGCTGAAAATTTAAATTTAATGAGTTGGTAAATTTTTGGAATCATATGTAACTGTAATTCAAAGCAATCAACAGCGAAACTTGTGAAAACGACAATAGAAAGTGTAAGTTTAACCACAGTCTTTACATTAATTTGTTTGATCGGTTTGTGATCAAACAGCTCATAGTAACTAGTGTTTTTCATGGAGTTAATTATAGATATTTTCGCTACTTCAGGATGCTTAGAAGAGTATGGTACAGTAACAATTGACTTTTTTGGTACTATATTGTATAACTCAGTTACCATTAATTAATTATACAGACTGTGGTTAATACTGTGAAATGTATCGATCATGAATTAAGTCTGCCATGTTAACAATTGTAATGAATTAAGAGAAAAGCTTACAAAGCTAAACCGACAACAGATAAATTTTGTAATGAATTACTCCTTCAATTGTGCACTGTGGGTATGTGAAATGTTCAAAATGAAGAATTGACCATGAGTTAAGATTTGTGTCAAAAGTGATGTTATGAATTTGTGCCATTTTTAAAATGTGTAACATACTGCAGCAAATTAATGAAGATTTTGAAAACCAATTGATAAGCTGAAAATGTGTAATGTGCCTAATTGTGTGGTCATTGATCACACACAGACATTCAGACAGATATTTACAGTAGTAGAGTTTTTGTGAAGTTTGTGAAGCTTTTTGTGAAATTAGAGCTGATAGCTTGAGCCAAACTACGTGAAACTTTCGTGGATCATTTTGAGTGTTGTAAAATTTATTAATTACGTACTTAACTCTATTAATGCAATTGAAAATCAAATGATGATGATGTTGTGAACAAATTTGAGAATCAAGTTCTGAAAGAAAGATTATGTGAAACAGTACGTTATTGAGCCTCATGTATTGAAAACCAATACTGGTGCCATAATTAAAATTTTAAGAAAACTGTAAAATTTCTTGAATAATAAATTGGTGAAATCTGTGTAGTAATGAATGATGTCGGCTTGAAGTTTAGTACTAAACATCAACATAATTTGCATTTTGTTTCTTAACTAGTTAACCACCTAGCATGGCTTAGCTTGCATTGTAAACTAAGTTTTAAGTATGTTGTTGTTTGTTGAACTTAATAAATACAGGTACCAGAAATCAATGGCAGAAATGACAATATTTCTACAGTTGTTGACTGGATACCTATTGTAATAGTTTGACAAAAAAGCTAATCAATAACAAAAATATCCGTGACAAACTTTTATTATTTGTATTAAATACTTGTAATACATATGGTACATCCTAACCATCTTTTTTTTTTTTTTGAAACTGAACTATTTTATGTCCAATTTTTGGCCAAAAAAACAAAACTGCACCATCTGGTGGTGAGCATCACATAATGTTATAACCCTAGAAGACCAAAAAACAATTTCGATTGCTATAATTTTTGATGTTGTTCATATTTTCAAGATTATATTCATGAATTCAATGTTTTTTTTTTATTTTGGCTTATTTCTCGAAATTTCAAAATTGGATTTAGAATAGTTCCGTTCTAGGTGAACAATATAGTACAGGAGTAATAAATGATAATAATAAATGAAAAAGGTGGTTTAAGCACTTAGTGCTTTCGCACCACTAGTAAATGAGCATTAACAAGAAAAAATTTCGGAAGTGCCTATTTTGACACTTAGCACAAGCGGCAAAATAGTATTAGCCCTCTGTTACAGTAAGGGTAAGAGCTATTTTGGCACTAGAGCCAAAATAGCAGCATGGTGCTATTTTGCCACTAGTGGCAAAATAGCCACTGCCTAAAATTTAAACAATGCTAGAAGCAATCTTTACCAACCTTGGCATTTATAGCCTGCTGAATGAAGAGAAACAAATACCGTACCCTGATATCAAATTATGATTCTTCTTATAACAGTATATAACTACGGTACTTTACAAGAATAGGTTGGAGTGTGGCATTGGGTGATAAAAATTTCAATCACTTGAGAGAGATTTTCAAATTATGAATCTGGAATTCTTAACTCACTGCTCAGGCTACTGTAGATAGAATCAACAAGTCACTGATTTTGATTATATATGCAATGTTACACTAGCCACTTCTTAGTTTTAACGTATTTGATATTGATTAATGATTGAGAATTACTTATTGCTGCTAAATATTTAGCACTCACTTGCAGCAGACCTGCTGTGTACTGTAAGCTACAGTTCATTACAGATTAGGCCTAAACAAACAAAGGATAGACTATGGTAGATACTGTACGATATAGCATACAGTTGTACACTAGCACGAACTTTTATGCCGAAATTATGTTCAGTCTGTTAGTGCTAGTCTGCACTAAAGCAAAATGTTTGCATAAACAGGATAACAGATAAAGATACCAGAAGGTCCTTATTTTAGATTTTTGGATATTAATCAGCGACAGGCACATACAGTAGGTGGCAGCTTTCACTACAGAAAAAATACAAAAGATATTACTTTCAGATACTGCATGCACTAAATGCAGTAGGCCTATGAATTACGATTGTTTTTGTGTTTCTTTCTTTCTTTCTAAAAAAAATCTCATCATGTCAGTTATCTGCATCTTATCAATCACTAATTTTTTTAAATTTATTCACTAAATCTAATTTTTTATAATATTGAAACAACTAGATGTGAATTGATTTTTGATAGCGTCCTAAAAACTATCAGTTTGTTAGGACGGCTGGTCTTAATCTGTAATACATCCTAAGGCATCCTAAAAAAAGTAGCATACGCAATTACACTTGCGGTTCTGTCTTCTACAATGCAACACGCTCTTGCATTTGTACTCTTGTCGCTTCACTGAACATGGCAAGAGCCAAGTGATGAAATTCACATAAAAAAATCTCACCAATGAAATGTTACAATTACACATAGGCATCGATTTTGAGGGGACCAGGGGGCGGCACCCCCTCGGGTCTGACACTGAAGGGGGCAAAATATGTCTGGCCCCCTTGGTTTTTTGGCAAGCAATACTCACTTGGCATCAAGAAATTCAAAATTCCATACTGAGACAAAACTAGAATGTGGCAAAGACTTTTTTATTGGTCTTCACCTGAACTTGGTGGCAAAATTCCGAACTGAAATTATTTAAGTCTAACCAAACTTTGTAAAAACATTTTGCCCCCTAGACATTTGCTTAACCGACAAAAAATCAACGCCTATGCAATTACATAATATCATCCTACGAGTGAAGTGTTATGTAACGCAACAGCAGCCAACATCTTATTTATTTTGTTGTTATCAGGAATATTGTTGCTTAAAACAGTGGTGGTTTAGCAGCCTACCACCATAGGCCTAACAAACTTTAATGAAACGCACAAATATATATCAGCTACCAGTACCAGTACAGAGTAGGCTATACTGTGTAAAATGCTATGATTTAAAAATTTGTTTGGTTGAATTATAAAATTTTGGTTGAAATTATAAAGACCCAGTACCTTTGCAACGACAGCAGGCACCTGGTATCACTACAAAAGCGCTCTAGAAGTAAACTTACAAAAACAAAACAAAATTTTAGCATCTCATACCGGTAAGCACTCTAAAAGTGCTTTAAAGTACAAAAGCGCTCTAAAAGTAAACTTACAAAAACAAAATAAAATTTTAGCATATCATACCGATATAACAGCACAGATCTACCCTGTACCACAGTAGACCTATTTTAATAATAATAATGATAATAATAATTGAGTGCTTTATACTGCTTAACATGTATTGCATGCATAAGTGAAAAACTGTTACAGACATCATAGCAGTTAAAAAACAATTAAAAAGATACCAGTAATGCATCTACAAAAATCAAATCAAAATTTCAGCAATACAAACTTCAAAAAATTGACATCGACAACTCTCACACATTAGGTGTGGTAATGCAATCTCACAGGTGCAGGTAAAAATCAATTGTATAAAACCTAATGTTTCCTGGTAATACTGAAGTATACGACATACACTCATTTTACGTAATATGCAGACACACCAATTATAAAACACTACCATTACTAGGCTACCGATTCCATAGCTACTTATCTGCTTAATACTGCAATCGTATACCAATTATCATAAGCCAATTTAAAATAATGTGTTTTAGGTTGGATTTAAAAGATTTTATAGCATTATAACATTAGATTACAAAATACTACAGATATTATAACATACAAGACACCTTTACTAGGCTATACTATATGACGATGAAAGAAATAAGCAATCTGAATTTGTCAGTCAACATGCCTAGCGAAAACGTGGGCTAGCATAATTTCAAAAATGTTTTTTGGAATAACTACTGTACCACATAATTTTATTATTCATTCATTCGTTCTCTTTATTCTTGACCACCACACGTCCACAACCACAGAAAATGTACGTATGGTAACACAATACCAGTAATACTGGTAACACATGGAGTCCCTATTAATATAATTTGGTTGGCTACCAAATTACTTCATCCTGGCATACAGTAGGCTGTGCAGTAGCCTATACCTGCAAATTATCAAACATGAAACACACTCACAGATTGGTTGCGATGCAGAAAAATCAAGCCCAAAAGGTAAGTCTAAATGATTACCACACTACGTTTTTAGTTTTGTACTTAATAATAAATATATATTAATCGTGTCCGCTTGGCTTTGCTTTTACAGTCCACCCAAGCCAACTCATAGGCCTACTGAAAAAAAATATCGGTAGATACAGAACAAGCTTTGACGAGTAGGCCTATTTTCAAGTGATTGCGGTACGTATCACACCTGTTATTGTGTACCTAGTTACACAGAATTGTAGTAAATGTAATATCGCACGATAGCAATTAACATTTGGAAGGCTTTATTTCACCGGAAATTTTTATCTACTTTTTCATTAATTCTGACTCAAATTTAAAACAAACTCAAATGCTTACTCTAAAACTATTCCCAAATCGAACGCTAACCCAAACCCTAATCTTAACCCCTAAAAAAGCAAATGAAAAAAGGGTGGATGAATATTTCTCATTCTCTTTAAGTTGAAAATTTTCGGTGAAATAGTCACTACCTTAACATTTTAAATCAACTGATTGGAGGAGCAAATAGGCTTATACTGTAGGCTATCGAATAAGATGGGGATGGACTACACTGCAGTACCGGTACTTTGTTTGATAATAAAGATTTAAATTCAAAGTTTAGACTTAATCTTTTCACAGCACTCTTCAGAATATTACGACTGATGAGTAATTTGGGTAAACAAAAAAAAAAAAATGTGGGACAGTAGGCTGACGATAGCCTACTCAGCCACGTTGAAAGTATGCGTAAATCCGGACCACTTGCTCGAAGTTCGCGCAGAAAACCCAAAATAGCCTTGGCGCGGCGCAAAAGCTCTAAACCAACGTAAATTATAGATGTGGAAAACTCCCCGATAATCGCAATCCCGAGAAATAAAGACTTCTTTACGAAATAAAGATATATGATTATTTGCTGTATTTTAATGCGTAGGTGACTGATTTACTACTTTTGCCGCTTTTTCTGATTTAAAATATTCGGGATATTCTGGATAATTCCTTTCTAGTATTTTCTACTGTCTTCTATTAGTCATCGGAATAATTAGTTGTTTACATGTCTTAATTGCTATATTTAGACTTGAAGTTTGTGATGTCATGATCATGTTGAAATCTTATTGTAAGCTCGTGTATTTTTTCTATTGTGACGTATCATGGATTGTTCTGGGATATTCGATAACTTTTGCCGTAGTATATATTGGCGGGTCGTTTTTCATTCTATTATTCTAATATTCTGAAAGTGGATGATTTTTAGGTATTAGTTTCGTAGGCAGTTAAGCCTAGTTTGTGTATCTGGGGTTGGCTCGTATAGCCGTTTAGTAAGAGGTGTGAGTGGAGCGATTTTGCTCAGTTAGTTGGTTAGTATTTCAATCTTAAATAGAAGTTTTAATTTAAGATTGTGTGCTGCTTTCTGAGATTCAAGAAGCTAAAGGAACTATCAACTGCCATTTTCGATTTGTCAATTAACATCTCAGTCGTTCTCTAGTTTTAGCCAACGTGGGCAATTCTAGAGATTAAAGGTTGTACTCTAGCCAAGTATCAACGATCGCGATACTAACACTGATAAAAGTCATATATTTAAGGCTGTACTGTTTAGTGTTTAACCCTGGTTTAACACGGTGATGCTAAGTCAAGTGAGCAATCGCAAAAAAAATGACGTGAGCAAAGTCACGGTGAAAAAACAATCAAGACTAAGTTACGAGGTGGTAAATACAAACAAGTGCTGAAGTGCAAGGTATGGGTTCGGTACCAGTGCCGTTGCTCCGGGGGGTCAGGGGAGGCCATGCCTCCCTAACAACTGCTTGTACCCCCCCATTTTGGTGTACTTAAAATACTGTTTTTCAAACATCACGTAACGGAGGCAATATCCGTCTTATTAACATGCCTTGATGGATGAGTCGCGGAAGAGAGACGTAAGCCTGCAAAATCGTTACCGGTAGTTCGTTAGTAATTACGACATGAAGCAATACGTGAAAACATTTTTTTCAAAGACCAGCTGTTTTGGTTTTTAGAGCACACTCAATATTTTGAGGTTGCAGTCAGTGGCGCAACCTGGGTTAATGGGCTTAAGCTCCTTTAGCTAAGTCACTTTTAGAAAATTCAACCTCAGCAGACTAGCGTTTAAACGTATTTTAGACTGGACCTGAAGTAAGGGGGGCTGAAGGGGCTAAGCAATTTAATTCTTTGAAATGACTTTTGAATTTTAACAATTTTGTTATTCACTTGGCTCCAAAAAGAGCAAAATGTGAGTAAATTGGCGTTAAAATTGCAACTTTTTTTTGCAGCAAAATCACAAAAATCGACCAGCTGCTGGGGTCTCCGCCTCCAGAGCCCTGTCCACGTTCACTACATATTTAGTGACTACGCCGCTTTTGTGACGCGCTTGAGTTGCATCAGTTTCTTTGGCACGGGGCCTAGATCAGACAATTTTTGTGCAAAAAAAATTTACTTTTGGTTCACCCTCTTAGCAAAATCCTGGTTGCGTGCTTAATGGCATTCACTGCTGTAGATAGATTTTTTTCAGGCGATTATGGGCCGCAGACGAAACAAGCTATACAAGAAACGTGCCGGCCTTATATTTTTTCTAGACATAAATGCAGAATTTTTAAAATTGCGCATAATATGTAACCGCACAAGATCTGAAAATCAGTTTTTATATGCGATAGTTCAGTTTATTTTAGTGCCCCCTCCCACTTTCGGCTAGTGCCACCTCAGTTCGTTTGCTCCGGCGACGGCACTGTTCGGTACCCATAGACCATAGTAGAAGAACTGCAAATTTAAAACATGATTGCAAAATAGCTTTAAAATGCTTCAGTTTCTATTTTGTTTTTTTGACGGTTCTTGTTAACTTATTCAGTTCTTTTATTAAGGTTAGTATTATTTTTTTTAATTTGTATTATTCTTTTATTCACTTGTGTTTGCGGTCATGATCATAGGCGTAGCCAGGATTTTTGATTGGAAGAGGGCCCAAACCACAAATCAGTGAATCACATGCAATGACGTCATCAGAAATTTTTGAAAGAGGAACTTTTTGCGGGGCAAAGATATCGTAGAAAGGAAGATCAAAAGCCTGGGTCTAATTTGACACTTAACCAGGATTTTGCTTAAGGAAGAGGGCTTTAAGCAAAAAATTTTGAAGCGGGAGACGCACCGAGTAAAGTAGTGTAACTCAAACATATCACAGACGTTAAATATATGGCTTGGGGCGGATCCCCCAGCCGCTGGCCGATTTTTTTGAAAAAAATAGCTATTTTAATGCCTTTGGATCACATTTCGCACGCCTTCAGAGCTATTTGAAAAAACTAAATTTTTAACATTTGAAAACCAATTAAAAAAATTAAATTGTTTAATCCTCCTCTTTCTTGCAATTTATGTTCAAAATACGTTTAAGATCTAGCATTTTGGTGCTAAATTCTGTAAATGATTTGGCCCAGGTATAGGGAAGTAAGGCACATTGCTTCTGGCAGTATTGTAGCTGTAAATAATAATCCACTCGAAGATTTTCCTTAAAGATTTTTGCTTTGTCGTGAAAATAAGCAGTTTTAGGAGTAGGCTTCATGTTCGACCTGGGGGCCCAAGCCCCCTCAATTCAAATCCAGTAATTTGTTCGAAGAGCATTTTCCCTAGCTAATTTTTTTCAAAAGTATTTTTTCGCGGAAAAACTAGCGAGGTGGAGAAGAATAAATTGTCATTGAAAAATGGTACAATAAATGGTTATACCTACTCACCAGCATGTTATTGCTCGGGCCGGATTGGCATTGCTTGGTGGTCCTGGTACTTTGTGGATTTTTGCAACATCTTCTTGCCAAAAATAGGTGAAAACCCAAATGTCTTACCATTTGAGCGTGGGGCCCTGGCAGTGTGGTATATGGTAAATCCGGCCCTGGTTATTGCATTATGTTAACAAAAAAGAAAGGTTAGTTGAGGGCCTGAGGTTGTAACTTTTTGTACAAAAACCCTTACCATTACCTGATTACTCCGGTTATTCATTTAAAATGGTTGCCAAAAATTGAATTGAGGAAGTCCGGACCCCTACACCGGCCACCCTGTTAAGTACTTTAGTACTGTTATACACGAGTATTGTTGTACGCGAAGATGCTAAAAGAAACTGAAACCGAAGAAACAATAGGCTATTTTTTCACATTTTTCTCGTTGGTGTCATTTCAATTGGAGGGAGGGCTCGTGCACCCTGGCCTCCCCCCTGGCTACGCTTAGGGTAAAGATATAATATTTTTCTGCGAGACAATGATTGCATTGTCGACTTCCATGGTGGTAAGGTTTGGCCTTATGATTTTCCATAAGAGGATAAGATTCGAACCAGAGTTCTTGAATGCCCAGATGTATGTCGAAAGTTCAGTCGCCCTGCTCTTTCCCCGGTGTCTGACCGACTGCGCGTGATTGTAGTTGCGTGCTTTGAATTCGGTCTAGCACAGACCTAAGTAAGTTACGGCTTTGCTGCTACTGTCCACGCTGGCTTTCTAGACAAAGCATTTCTCACGTCATCTACCGGACATCAGGCACTGGGTCTTATTTCGGCAGATACAACGCAAAGCTTCCGGCTTGTCATCGGGTTCATTTAGTAGTTTCTTATTGTGGATTGAGATAATGCTAGCCATGTTTGGGGCACAACTATAACTCAGCTTGATGACATTTTTGTTGCAAACTTTGTAAAGAATATGTTCAGGGGGAAGTGCTTTTGCAACAAATGGAAGAAACTCTTTCCAATGTTGGTTTTCACTTGTTCATTATGTGGTATGTTAAACCGTATTATGTTGCGTTTTCTTTTTTTCTGCCGAGTGCTAGCTGCTGTTGAAACAAAAACTTGACAATGTAGCTACTCTTTTGTAAGGTTTGTTCGTATATAGGTAGAACTCTATGGAATTCGCTTTCATCACAAGAGATTTGGGAAATTCTTGTCTCAATCATCAGGGGTAGGTGGTTGGTTATTGTAGGAGGGTGGTTGGATCGAACATTGATGTAGATGCGATTGTCATTGGGTTTCATGAAGGGGAAAGTTTTTCCGGTATTTTAGTTGAAGACCACATCAAGAAAAGTCGGTTAGCGCTAGATTGGTATCTGCGGTGACCTTCGGGTGTGTTGCTGGAAAATTTTTTCCACTTGTTTGCGTGCTTTGTCTGCTTCAGGGCCAGGTGAATTACGAATGATGGCTAGTCCGTCGTCCCGCTATAATCCGACAACCTCTTTACCGACAACAGTGACAAGTGGTGAAGTAGAAATAGTCCAACTAATTCACACACCTCGGCGCCAAAGCTCGAAACAGCGCTGTCCAGCTCTGTGCATCTTATGACTCGAGCTGCCTTGCGGCTGCAGGGTTGGTAATTGATCTGGCCACCTAACTGCCTGTGGAAGTTGCTTTGATTTCCTAGGAGTCGACCACGAAGGACGTCAAACTTTTCGGTTATGATTTCCCTGGTCACACAGAGGGGAACCCCTGTAGTAAGGATAGCCTATGGCTGTCCTTACTACACGGGTCCCGCGATTTTTCACTTGTTTTAAGTACCACAAGTGAAAAATCGTTTATTCCCTAGAAACCCTCTGCCACTATGCTAGCCCTTAAGGTTTGTCCAGTTTGGCCAGGAGTCTTGTCCAGCTGGGGATTTTTTGAAAAACAAGCTATTTTAAATGTCATTGGATCGCATTCCGCACGTGTTCAGAGCCATTTGAAAGAACCAAATTTTTAACGTTTGAAAGCGAATTAAAAAAATTAAGTTGCTCAATCCTCATTTTACTCACAATTTAAGTCCAAACAACGTTTAAAATCTTGCATTTTGGGATTAAATTTTGTGAGTGATTTGGCCTAGGTTAGGGAAGTAAGTTACAGTAGATTGCCTTCAGCAATGTTTTAGCAGTAAATAATAACATAATTCATTCGAAGATACTTCTTGGAGATTTTTGTTTGGTTATGAAAATAACCACGGCCTTGGGGCCCAGGCTCACTCAATTCTAATTTAATGATTAGTTTAATGAGCATTTCCCCTAGTTGAATTTTTTTCAAAAGTGTATTGTCGCGTAAAAACTGGCAGGTGGAGGTGAATTATTATCAAAAAATTGTACAATAGATAGTTACTCTTACTAACCATATTATTGACCGGGCTGGATTAACATTGCGTGGGGCACCAGGTACTTTGGAAATGTTTGAAAATTCTTCTTGAAGACCAAAAAAAGGTTTTACCATCTGAGAGCGGGGCCCCCAGCTCTGTGCCATATGGTAAATCCACCCCTGGTTATTGCATTACGTTCATATAAAGGTGAGATGATGGCCTGAGATAGCAACTTTTAGAACAAAAACCCTTAATTTTACTCGAGTTTCGCATATAAATTGGTTGGCAAAAATTGGATTGAGGTGGCCTGGGCACCATGGTCGTCAATGTTATTGTTCATTACTGTTGTACGCGTATATGTTGCAAGCGAAAAAATGCAAAAAGAAACTGAAACTTAAGAAATAATACGCTTTTTTGCCACATTTTTATCATTGGTGGCATTTCCATTGGGGGGACTGGGCCCCCTAGGCCTCCCCTGGCTGCGCCTATGGTCCTTTTTAGACCGAGCGTATCCATCACAGAATAGCAACGATCTTCGAAAATTCATGATGATTTTGACGGTATCGTTATCAATATTAACAAATTGGCGGGCGTGATTGATAGCATCCACAAAGAGCTTTTCTAATATTTTGATCAGTAAAAATTCGTTATATCAAACTTATGGAATTTGCAAGTTTCTTTGTCCGGTATGGAGGTAAACCACAGTAACGTGTCCGCAGTATTATGCCATTGATTGAGACCGGTTTTCTTTTATAACTTTGTATTAATTGAGTCCAGATGATGTTTGCTAACCTTGTCGATGGCTAGTTTTGAGGGATTGATGAGCCTACATTTTGGATGACTCAAGAAATTTTCTCTATGATCTTTCAGTGTAATGACAGCTTGGTTCGGGGGAAGCTTTCGATCTTCTCGTCCAACTTTAAGTCTTGGGCAATAGCTTTGGCTTTTGTGTTGATTTGATCCAAAGCAGATGTCTCTGCTTTTTGGTAGGTGCTGGTGACTTTGTCTGCAAAAGCTTTTTGTAGTTGCTCACCGCAAGCTCGTACATGTTGGAAGTTTTTTCTGCCGGTCCAAAAATGTTGCGAGATTTCTTGATTTTATTGGCATCTCACGCCAACTGCGATTGTAAAGCATTGCACGTGGGTCTGATCTTAACGGACTTAACCATAGAGTAAAGATCTTCTTCGTAAGCGTTAAGAGCTTCATATTGGGAGGGTGTCCAATCTGACTTGAAACCATGATTCTCGATTTCCTTGTCTACAATGGTGTATCTGCTTTTAGGTCGAAAAAGAAGGCTTTCTATCTAAGGCGCTTAATGAAGTGCTCAAGTTTGCTTAGCATCGCTTTTATTGCTTAGCATCGCTTAGCTTTTCGTTTTAAATATTGGCGATTGCATCACGGAAGCTTGTATCACGAATATTAATTACCTTGTAAAGTCCTCATACTAACTGTGAGATCGGTGATGATGAAAAGGTGTTAATTTTTTTTCATGAACACCTTTGTAAAGCCTCATGTAAAAAAGTTGAGCAAAAGCTTCACTTCAAATTGTCTCTTTAATTGCTGAAATTGCTGGACGTCAACCAGGAAGCTGCTGTGAAGTGTGAATACCAATTTTTATAGTTTTTGGTTGGACCCGACTGGAAATCGAACCCGAGGCAACCGTTTTAGTAGCAGACGCTCTATTTACTCGTGTTTGAAATTTCCATCCTATTTCCATCATGTTTGAACTTTCCATTGTGTTTGAACTGTTTGAACTATCTATTTCTATCGTGCTTGAACTTTCCATTAGGCCGCTGCTACTGCTATGGTCAATGGTCACGTCGCTGGTTATTTGATTACTGGTGGTAAGCATGCATGGCTGGCAAGTCTTTTATTACTTTTCCATAGGGGGGCAAGTTAATGCAAAACGTATGCTTCGTTAACCACTTGTACGTTAACAAACTTCATACCTCCGTTAAAGTTAATTCGCAGAGGTGGAGTCGAGGACACAAGGCTCGAGACCAAGGCCAAGGACTCAAGAAAAATCCGCGGCTAAGGTCAAGGACAGCCTTTCCGACGACAAATCCTCTCGAGGCCAAGGACAGGAATGCTCGAGGCTAAGGTCAAGGACCAAGGACACAACGCGGAAGTCATCTCCGAAAAAAAAGGTTTTCGCTCCAAAAATTTGTAAATTTTCCGAAAAATTCAGGCGTTCTCAAAAAAAAAGAAAAAAAGGTCTTCGCTCCCAAAATTCAAGCGTTCTTCAGGAAAAAATGTCTTCAAAATTTTTTTCGCAAGCTCTCTGGCGCTCTCTGCGACGAAACAACATTGGTCACGAGCTTGGCCCATCTTCAACAAGTCAAAAAATAGTGCTGTCCTCGAGCCGAGAACAGGGGCATTTTCGAGGACTAGCAGGCTTCGAGATTGTGTAATCGAGGATGTCGTCGAGGCCAAGTACGTCCTCAAGGAATTCACCTCAGTTAATTCGTTGTTTTTGGCTTTAATTGACGGAGGTTAGTAAAGTCCGTTAATTCGTTAATATTTTGAGTGTAATTTACATTTTTTTTTTATTCACTCACTTCTAGAACTCGTAGTGACACTGCAGAGCTGATTGTAAGGAAACGATTTTGCCATGGTGGTCTATTTGTGTTTTGGAAGTAAGATTTTACAATCTAATTTAATTTCATGATAGAAATGGGTTCAAGTGCTCTAACGAAGCTAAGATCGGAAAATCTGTGGAAATTGCGAACAGCTATTATTAATAGACCTATGAGGCTGCAGTTTGCTATTTGCCACAAAAAAGCGATCTTTTCTTCGCTTTTTCTATAAAATCCTTGCTAATACTCAACAAACAGTGCAAACTGGTTTGTATCAGTGCAAACTGATTTATATCAGTGCAAACTGGTTTGTACCGGTACGATAAATGACCGGTGCAAGAAATTAACAATAAAAACCTTAACGTAAGTTAACGAAACTTAACGGAACCTAATTTAGTCCGTGAACATAAAAAAAACTGTTTAACGAATTAACGAGTAAATGAAAAAGTTAGCTTCGTTATTAACGGATTAACGATTAACGGACTTGTGCCCACCTGTGACTTTTTCCATTCCAAGACCAAAGGACTGCTCCATATACCTAGAAACGAATCCATAACATCCGAAAATGTGTGAGCTACAAAACAACAAGAAAAAAAGTTGAGTAGCAATTAGCAGAAGCGGAGTCGAGGACCCAATGTTCGAGGCCAAGGACTCAAAAATCCGAGACCAAGGTCAAGGACCAACTTTTTGAGTTCAGACCTTCTCGAGCTCAAGACCAAAAACCAAAGACATAATTTTTCTAAAACCTATGGTCGGAAATTTTTTATTGTTTTTTAGCGCGAGACAGGCACGTAGCCAGAACAGATTTTTTTGGGGGGCAAGCAAAAATTTGGGGGGAGAGCGATGGCTTAGCGCTGGGCGCAATTTCTCAAAAAAAGGTCTTCACAGAATGAAGAGCTGATATTTCCACCAAATTACGGCGAAGACTAAAAGTAAAAACAAAAAAAACATAAAAGGTCTTCAGTTCGGAAAGCCACCCAGACCCGGCGCCAGGATTGCGTGACTGGGGGCATAAACAAAATTTGGTAGGGTACAAAAACTTTAATACTTTGAATTCGAGAGTGTAGACCAAAAAACAAAACTGTTCATCGCGAAATTCGACGAAATCTGCGGAAAAGACCAAAATAAAGATCTTCATCTCAAACAATGCGCGAATTTTCATGGAATCTGGTCTTCATAAAAAAAAATGCTCGAATTTCCACGAAATATAAAGGTGAAGACCAAAAAAAGAAAAAAAAAAGGTCTTTTATTTCAAACTGAGCGCGAGTTTCTATAAATTCTGGAGAGAAAGCATAAAAGCAAACGGTCTTTATTGCAAAATCTACGTAAAAACAGTACTTGCTCACGAATTCTGGGGTGATAACCAGTATTTTGGAAGTCCCAGGCCTCGAACTGCACTCCAGTAGCATCAAGCCTGTTAATTTCTTTGGGGCACAATCCTCGCTTGAGGGGGGGCAAAATTCTCGTTTGAGGGGGCACAAGCAGTGATTTGGGAAGGCACGGCCCCGAAACGCCCACCTGTGGCGCCGGGCCTGAAGCCACCATTTTATGCGACTTTTGCATATTATCAAATCAAAATAAAAACAGCACGTTTTTTTTCCATTCTAAAACTTAAGGATTTAAGCAAATTTTATTTGGGGTGGCAAACTAACATTTTTTTGGGGGGGAGCAATTGCCCCCCTGCTTCTCCCCTGGCTACGTGCCTGGCGCGAGAGTGTTTTGTCAACTTTCCCGATTTCGTCGGAAACTCTTGATTTCGAGGATTACTCCCAATCACCCGATCTCAACAAAAAATCTCCCGATATCACGATTTAGCTCAAGATTTTTTGAATTTAAGAATTAATCAGTTTTTTTTAAAAATTAATCAATTTTGTTTGCGAATCTTTTTTCTTTCTGAAAGGGAAAGAATGCACTTCGACCCCTGCTTCGACTGATTTTATATTTTCCAAGAGTTTTGATTTGAAAATTAATGTGTGATCTTGCTTTCACATAAGGGGTGATATCAATTCGAATTGCTGAGAATTGATGAAATAACAAATAACACTGGCATGCACAAATTGCTGTCTCTGGTACCGCTCATTGCAGATCATTGCGACTTTGATCTAAGCACTTTTAATGGCGTCTGTCGGAGAAAGTTCAGGGTTGGAAATATCGATTAGTAATCGATTACCGATACTACATTCTTTGCTTTTTTTGCTATCGATTATCGCAGACTCTTTGCTTTCAATATTTTTTATGGATTATCGCCTTTTCTATACTTTTTGCACACATGTTATCGATTGGTAGAATCTTTGTGCTTTACTTTTGTTCTTATTGAGTCTGCCAATGCTTACAACATTTCGATTTTCTTATGATTTGTTTCTTTATATATACCGCTATCCTAACCGTGAATTTTTTATATTTTTTATAGTACGTTAATTATAGTTTTTCCACTCACAAGCTTCATCTAATGATCAATACAACAAAAATTTTAGTGCATCTTAATAGAAAAATAGAATAAAAGTTTTTGTTTGCATTTCGGCATCGATTACAATAAGCACTGCGGTTAAATCTGGTCCCAATGTCGTTGAAGCCAGGGCCTTACGATGTGTAATACAATGCATGAAAGTACAATCTGAGGATACTTCCTAAACGTTTGCATGAAACCCTGAACAATGACCTAACATGGCCGGAGCAATATCGGTACAAAGTCCACACAGCAGTTCCCATTTATTACATTGCCTTGAAAAAATGTATCATTTGCCTTGAAAAAAGTATCAATAGTCTTAAAAAGATCTCTTCGTGGTCTGGACCGCAGATCCAATATGCACAGAAACTCCTCTTTGAACACACCATTGTCACAGTATAAATATCATACAGTAGGTTCACTCAATTGTGACGCGTGTCCGCATTTTTTGAGAGCCAAGCAAACCTTTGGAGTCAAATTGACGTCATAATAGTGACATCGTGAGCGGATTCGAATTATGCCAAATGATAGCAATTGTTCTGAAATTTCATGAATTTTGTCTCCACCTTACGAAATCAAGTCCTTCCCCTTTTTTTATGGCCCTAAATGTTGAAGGGCACCATTTTTCACAGCTGTCATACTCCTGACGTAACTTGACGAAGCTTTCATTGTGCTTTTCGGATCGAAATAAATTTGGTACCAATAAATCCGTTTAAGCTCGGGCTTTGATTCACTCTGTTTGTTACGTCACTTGTGTATGACGCCACAAAGTTACAAGCGTAAATATAACCTAAAATTGGAACTTTTCGTTCTTTCGGTAACTTTAGTTATGGGGGGTTTTGTTCGCGTTTGACACCCAACAGTTTTGTTTTGCCCGAAACTTGCTCTGTATTGTCAACTAGCTTTCCTGCAATTTTCGTTTTAATTGCTGAAGGATTTACGAAAATATCGTTGGTTGTTTGCATGACATGGCCAAGCTATGACGATAAATGAAGCATTAATAGCCATTGTGTTTTAACTAATGGAAAACTCTGCTGATACAACTTAATTGTTACGTCATTGTCATTAGTTAGCGACTTGATTGATGTCTTTTGGTTCGAAACAGCATTTTTTGGTTCGAAATAGTATTTCAGCAGCGTAGAAATAACTCTATAATTTTAACTATTTTATTTCTCAAGTTTAAAGATTCCACCGCTAGTATTTCGTTGTTGCGTGTACCAGTTGTTGTTATTATCATGTTCTGTTAAATTGAAGGAATATCATTAAAACCAACTTTGGAGCCAAAAATGCATCTCTTTCTCGAAGAGTATAGTTTCAACCTGGCTGTACCAAATTTACTAAAACCTGTTCACACACACTGTAGCGATATAGCCGCAGTGCTTCGTAATAATTTATTTTAATTCTTTTAAATGACTTCCGACATTAGGCAATTTAGTTCTTGCAAATGGCTCCAAAACTGTGCGAAGGTGGTACAGGTGGTGACACCACGCTCATTTTTGCCAAAGGAAGCTCACTTTTGCTCTAAATTAAAAAGAAAAAAATTACGAACATTTCAGCTTCAGCAAAAAAAAAAAAATGAAGAACACAGGCTGGTGCAACGGATTTGTAAACTATCAGCAGATTTTTTAAAAACTTTTTCTATATTGCTATTTTTGATTTGTCGAACCAATGGTCGAACACGAAGTCGCTAATTTTTAATACCAAAAGATAATATAATTTTCAACTAAACAAGAATAAATTTATGTCACTTTATTCGCCAACAAAATTGAGAACAAATGAGGCTGAAAATTGGTGAAAATTTAGGAACAGCCAGCTTCAACTTAAAAGCATTCACGTAACAATTAAGTTGTATCACTTAAAGCACAAAGGCTATTTTATTTAAATGCTGCATTTATTGTTATAACTTGACCATGTCATGCAAACAACCAACGATATTTTCGTAAATCCTTCAGCAATTAAAACGAAAATTGCAGGAAAACTAGTTGACAATGCAGAGCAAGTTTCGGGCAAAACAAAACTGTTGGGTGTCAAACGCGAACAAAACCCCCCATAACTAAAGTTACCGAAAGAACGAAAAGTTCCAATTTTAGGTTATATTTACGCTTGTAACTTTGTGGCGTCATACACAAGTGACGTAACAAACAGAGTGAATCAAAGCCCGAGCTTAAACGGATTTATTGGTACCAAATTTATTTCGATCCGAAAAGCACAACGAAAGCTTCGTCAAGTTACGTCAGGAGTATGACAGCTGTGAAAAATGGTGCCCTTCAACATTTAGGGCCATAAAAAAAGGGGAAGGACTTGATTTCGTAAGGTGGAGACAAAATTTATGAAATTTCAGAACAATTGCTATCATTTGGCATAATTCGAATCCGCTCACGATGTCACTATTATGACGTCAATTTGACTCCAAAGGTTTGCTTGGCTCTCAAAAAATGCGGACACGCGTCACAATTGAGTGAACCTACTGTATGATATTTTTCTGTGCCATTGTGAACGTAACGTACGAATGCAATAAGTTGTGCACAGGATGAAACATCCGTGGACTCGTTTACCTGCAGAGCAAACGAGCCAGCTGACTTCATTTGGTCAATGACTTGATTCTTGATGTCATCAGACATCAGAGAAATTCTACGTTGCACAGTGTTATCCGAGAGAGATAATACATTCAACCCGCTTTCTGCTTCTTTTCCGAATAAAATGCGATTAATATCTCTCGCGCATTGCAGTATTAACTGTTCAGCGATTGTGTGTGGCTTCTTGGCTTTTGCAATTCGCGATGATACTGCAAAGGTTGCTTTAATAGAAGCTCGATGTCGCTGCAGTGGCGGATCCAGAAAATTTTGGTGGGGGGTTGATAAAAATTTTAAGCACAAAACCTCAAAAATTCGGATGTGCTGTAACCAGCCGCGTAGCCAGAAATTCGCAATGGAGCGGCTGTTTTAGGGGTCTGGGGGCGGAGCCCACAGCGCTCAAAAATTTTGCATTTTTTTTTCAAAAATAATTTAATTTCAGAGCTAGTTTGATAAAATAATGCTTTTAAAATGCGGCGTAGAAATTGGCAGTGCAAACATGATTTACCTGGTTGCATAAATGGCCTATATAAGAGGTGGTAAATGGTAAAACTTTAGTTCTCTTATTTGGATGCTGGTAAATCATAAGCATAAAATCTTATAGTTCAAAAAAACTCACACGGAGTAATTTGTTTCATCTATATTTTATAGAGAAAAATAATTGGTTGGGGCTAATGGAAAGAGAATTGAGACAAGTGATTGCTAAGTAACCAATACTGAATAGCCTCTACACCCCATTTCTGAGTTTAGGCCTATAATATATTTGCTGATGAAACCCGAGTTCAAGTTTTTTACAATAGCGACCAAATTTTATTGCTTATTTTTGGTCATTTTTTAAGTTTTTTTTTTGATTTGTGAGTTTTATTTTTGACAAATTAGCCTCCCTTAAGCATATATTTCAAAAAATGCTTTAAATCACTTTTTGGTCTATTTCAGTGCGAAAAACAGTCTCAGAAGTGCTAAAAACGTGATATTTTTTATTTTGCATTTTGGTTGACAGGCCAATGGAGGGACTAAAGCCCCCCTCCTGGCTACACTACTGCTTAGGATTAATGTTCTTGACCTCACTTAATGCTCACTTTTTATAAGCCTAATATGTGACTTAACAAATGATTTGCATTGTGTAGGTTTTATCGCTGAAAAGTGCAAGTTGTAAATTTTGCTAATTCGGCGCTTTCAAATCAATTGGACCCGTGAAAGACTAATTTCTGTTTTGCAAAAACTTCGTTGTAAAAATTACATTTTTCGGTCCCTCCCCTCACAGGGCTTTAGAAATTATATCACAGTCACACGGCCTATCAAAAATTCACTGATTACTTTTTTTCAAATAAGTTTAATATTCATATGCACGTTATGTTTACGCTGATGGGGAATGTATTCCGCCCTCCGCCCCCATAACTCCGCCACTGGTTGTGCTCCTATGCCTTTATCGCTGAAAAGTGCAAGTTGTGAGTTTTGCAGATTTGGCGCCTTCAAATCAATCGGACCTGTAAAAGATAAATTTCTGTTTTGTAAAAACTTTGCTGCACAAATAGTATTTTCTTGCACCTACCCCCTCCCCTTGGCTTTTGAAGTTACATCACAGTCACACGGGCTAACGACTATTCACTGATTGCTTTTTTAAAATAAGTTAAGTATTATTCATATGCACGTTATGTTTAGGCTGGTGGGGGGATGCATCCCCCCCATCCCCATAAGCGTAGCCAGGGGGGGCCAGGGGGCACAGGGGGCCCAGGGGGCCCGGCCCCCCTCCCAATTGAAATACCACCAATGATATAAAATTATGATAACATACCCTAGCGATGTTTAGTTGCAATTACAGACGACAAGAGAGCCCAGGGGCCCCTGACTAACATCCAGGGGGCCCCTAAGTAATAACCAGGTGGCCCTTAACCGACAACCAGGGGGCCCTGAGGCCCCTAACTTACAACCAGGGGGCTCCGGTGCCCCTAAGTGAAAAACGGGGGCCCCGGAGCCTCTAACTGACAACCAGGGGGCCCCTGATTGACAACCAGGGGCCCCCAGAGCCTTTAACTAACAACCAGGGGGCCCCATGGCACTTAACTGAGGATCAGGGGGCCCTTAATCGACAACCAGGGGGCCCCGGGCCCTAACTAACGAGCAGGGGCAGGGGCCCATAACTAGCAACCAGGGGCCCCAGGGCCCTTAACCGACAACCAGGGGGCTCCGGGGCCCCTAACTAACAACCAGGGGGCCCCAAGGCCCCTAACTAACAACCAGAGGACCACGGGGCCCCAACCGACAACCAGGAAGGCCCTAACTGACAAACAGGAGGCCCTGGGGCCCCTAATTGACCACCACGGACCCCGGGGCCCTAACTAACAACCAGGGGGCCCGGGGCCCCTAACTGACGACCAGAGGGTCCTGGGGCCCCTAACTGATAACCAAGGGTCCCGGGCCAGGAGCCCCGTAATTCAAATTTTTAACAATACATATGCAAAACCTGTGAAAAATTGAAAAGTTTTGTGCTAAAAGTTGGGGCCTGAAAAAATCAAACAATACATAATCCCAGGCCCTCG
Source organism: Trididemnum nubilum (assembly GCA_963965965.1). NCBI lineage: Eukaryota > Metazoa > Chordata > Ascidiacea > Aplousobranchia > Didemnidae > Trididemnum > Trididemnum nubilum. The sequence continues at coordinate 14,378,533 of OZ014490.1, forward strand.
TTTAACGTTATTATGAACTTAATGCTATAACACAGGCGGTAATACAAACCCCCAACTCAAATACTACCAATGACACATATAATAAGAGCATAGTCAGTATGTTGTCCTTGTCCGGAATCGCAGTTTCTTTAATTTAGAATATACTAGTGCAAAAGCAAGTAATAACAATGACAACCACCTGTCCACGTCAAAATAATGTCAAGCAATTCCTGGAGGTTTCAAAAATCTGTCAAGTGACTTGACTTGAGTCCTTCTCGTTTAAGAAAAAAGTTTGTTTAATTTTGCTTTAAATGTTTTTTTTTTATGAAAGAACTTAAGGGCGCGATCTTATCTCAAAATCATAGGCGTAGCCAGGGGAGTGGCCCGGGGGGCCCGGAACCCCTCAATTGAAATGCCACCAATGACAAACATTTGACAAAAAACAACTTGTTTCTTCATTTTCAGTTTCTTTTAGCATCTTTGCGTACAACAGTACACGCGTGCAACAGTAATTAACTATAAATTATACTGACGACCAAGGGGCCCGGCGTACCCCCTTAATTCAATTTTTTCCAACCAATTTAAACGTATAATCAGGGTGAAATCAAGAATTTTTGTCCGAAAGTTGCTATCTCAGGCCCTCATCTAAACTTTTTATGAACGTAATACAATAACCAGCGCCGTATTTGCCATATGGCTAAGTGCCAGGGACCGGCCCTCAGATGGTAAGACTTTTTTTGGTCTTCCCTTATATTTGCCAGGAAGATGTTGCAAAAATTTCCTATATTGCTGGAGGTAATGCGCAATGTAAATCCGGCCCGGGAATAGCATGTTTAGTAAGCGTAACTTTCTACTGTACCAACGATTCACCTCGCCAGTTTTTACGCGAAAAAATACTTTAAAAAAAATAGTTACGGAAAATGCTCATTGAACAAATTATTGAAATTGAATTGAGGGGTCCTGGGCCCCCTGGCCGTACTTGTACTCCTGTAACTGGTTAACTTTATGACAAAACAAAAATCTTGAAGGAAAATCTTCGAGTGGATTATTATTTACTGCTAAACTATTGCAGGAGGCAATGTGCCTTAATTCCCCCTACATGGACCAAATCACCCACAATTAAAATTTTACACTATAATGCAAGATTTTAAACGTGTTTTGGAATTTAATTGCAAGTAAAAGGAGGATTGAACAATTAAAATTTTTTGATTGACTTTTTAATGTTAAAAATCTACTTCTTTCAAATGGCTGTGAACACGTGCGGAATGTGATTCAATGGGATTAAAATAGCTTTTTTCCAAAAACGTACAAAAATCGCCCAGCGGCTGGGGGCTTTGTCCCCAGACCCCCATAGCCACCGGCAACTGGGGGCTTCGCCCCCAGACCCCCGTCTGTGGTACGTTTGAGTACACTAGCTTACTCAACACGTCTCCTAAGTTAGACATTTGCATTTTCTAACAATTAGTTTTCGACCTCTCCCTTTACCAAAATCCTGGGTAAGTGCCAACAGACTACAGCTTCAGATCTTCCATTCTACGATATCTTTGCCACACAAAAAAACTTCCTTCTTTGAAAATTTCTGATGACGTCATTGCATGTGATTTGTGGTTTGGGCCCCCCAATCAAAAATCCTGGCTACGCCTATGCCCACCCCCCCCCCTAAATCCGCCACTGTGTCGTTGCTAGAAAGCTACAGAAGTGTCCATTCGAGACCGCTTCACACAATATGCCTTTCGCTCAAAAAATGATAAGTGTTTGTTTTCGCAGTCAGTGTGTTTCGTTTCTGAATGTCTTTTGAGTTTTAATGGTTTTATGGATTCAGACAAAACAACTTTCACGCACAGTACTCACTGTGGTTTTCAATGCCGTCAGAGACGACACTGACTGACAAATCCATGCTTAAAAAATGAATCTGAATAACTGCGTCTTTTTGCCGTAATATCGTAAAGACTTAAAATACCGCGGTACTTTTGTAGTACCGGTACCGGCGGTACTTTTTCAAAAATGATACCGAAGCACTGGTACCGCGGTACTTTTTTACAAAAGTATTCGGTATTTTCAGTTTTTTTTATCACTTGTCGATTGAAAATCAAACTATCTCTCTCTTTGGAGTGGAGGTAATAAATTTTAACTCCGAAACATACCGTTACGGTCAGTGGCGTAGCAGCCACTTGGCGGTTCTGGCTCTGCGCCAGGGGCGGCAAAATGAGGCTTCGCAGTACACACAGCAAGCAAAAAAAAAGTAAAACAAGAAAATGATTTACAAAGAAGCAGCTAGCACACATTACAAAAATTTAAAGTTTAAGCTGCTTTTTGTTTGGTGTTAAATAGCAGTGCTGTACTCCGCTGTTGTTTAGTTCATAGTAACATTTATTAGGTCATAAATCCATTGTTGTTACCAACAATTCATTTTCTTTGTCTCAGCAGTCACCACTCTACAGTAGTTTCTGTAGTCAAATCTCGGGTGCAGTAAAGCTGAAATATTGATGTATTTTATTTTTTTAGCGATGGGGAAAGCACTGAGTTAGCCGTGGAATTGACAGGTTTAAGAGGCTGGTGCGAAGCAGTGTAACCACAGTTGATCGTAATGCAACAGCGTTTGATGTTATGCAGTGGTTAGCAAAATCATGCTTACTTGATTCGACACCATTTAAATGCTTGTGTCTGAAGCATTATCTTCTTCTTCTTCTTCTTTCTTCATTGCCCACTTTTCCGTGAGGGTTGCGGGGGCAGTAGCTCAAGATTGAGCCGCCACACCTCACGGTCTTCCATCACCTCCATCATTTTGCTTGGGCGAAGTCCCAAGCGATTCCATCCAAGATCCTCAATGTAATCGGTCCATCTAGTTCTAGGTCGTCCGACTGGTCTTCTCCCATTTGCTTTGGCATGTAAAGCTTGTTTGGGGAGTCTTTCCTGAGGCATTCTGCTTACATGGCCAAACCATCTAAGCTGTGATCTTTCAATTCGGAGAAGTAACGGCTCGATGTTAAGAGATTTTCGAATTTCAGAGCTACGCACCTTGTTAAACAGTGTAACTCCTTCGATTCTTCGTAAAAACCTCATTTCGGACGCTTGCACTTGTGATCGCATTCTTTCGGTCATTACCCAAGATTCATGACCATAAGTGAGAATGGGGACAAAAACTGCTTTGAAAATTGAGAGTTTTGCCTTTTTCGACAATTCTCGTTTCATGACAACCGAGTAGTGCAAAGCTCGCATTACTGCACTAGCCTTGCCTATTCGGGTATCGAGTTCTTTGTCTTGCCTTCCGTCACTCGTAAATGCAACCCCAAGATACTTGAACTTCTCTACCTGCTTCAGTGTCGCTCCATTCACTTGTAATACGCACTGATCAGGGTTTCTTGAAAGATATTGTTTCAATTGCGAGCTGTGAGAGGAGTTTCTCAAAGCTCAAAATGCATCGGTGGGCACAAATTCGTTAATCCGTTAAAAACGAAGCTATTTTTTGATTAACTCGTTAATTCGTTAAAAAGTTTTTTTATATTAACGGACTAAATTAACTTGCGTTAAGTTTCGTTAACTTACGTTAAAGTTTTTATCGTTAATTTTTTGCACCGTTCATTAAGAAAGGAGCGCTTTTTTGTGGCAAATAGCAAGCTGCCGCCTCATAAGTCTATCAATTATCGCTGTTCGCAACTTTCAAAGATTTTCCTATCGCAGCTTCGTTAGTTAATATGAACGTGTTTTTATCTTGAAACTAGATTAGACAGTAAAATGTAACCTTCAAAACACGAAAGACCACCTACCATAACAATAGACGTTTTCTTACAATCAGCTCAACAGTGTCATCAGTGTCACTTGTTCTAGAATTGAGTGAATAAAAAGAAATGTAAGTTACACTCCAATGTTAAAAAATTAATGGACTTCATTAACTTCCGTTAACTAAGCTAAAAATAACGAATTAACTTTAACGGAGGTATGAAGTTTCCTAACGGATTAGTGGTTAACGAAGCTAACGTTTTGCATTAACTTGCCCACCTATGTGAAAATGATAAAGTCGTATCACCATGAATGATGATCGGCTATCGGCTCTAACGAATTTTTCTGCAGAAAGAGACTACGACCAAAAGCTTGATTTTGAAGATATCATCGCTGATTTTGCTTCGGCGAAAGCTCTAAAAGTTCAATTTTGAGACGGTTATTGATCTTTTATTTGCCTAATACATTTATTCACCATCTTGTCTTTTATTTTTGGCTTTCTTTCAAGCAATATAGAACTTCTGTGATCCTGATCATTATTTGTGATTATTTTGTGGAAAAAATAGATTGAACTTGACACTATTTCAAAATTTGCTACAGTCTACAGTACTTAGGGAGTACTTAAACTAAAATTTTACATGGGGGGACGCTTTCGCAGCCTTGTCCAAACGCGGAATGCGAGTGAAGTTTTGTGGAAATTTTGCTTCAAGTTCAGATGTTGTCCCCGAACTCGCTAGAAGATAAAAAAAGTCTTTACCAAAATTTGAAAGGGTTTTGTCCACAAATTCAATTGATGACCTAAAAAAAGCTCTTCACCACAATTTGGTACGATATTCCGTCGGAATTTGCAATTTGTTGGTGCTGACAGCTACTTTTTGTCTAATCGTCCAGAAGCTTCCTCTTAACGGAGAGCGCTGAAATCTCGATGTGGGAGGGGGGCGCTAAATCTCGATGGGGCGACGCACCCCACCTACAATTTAAGTACTGCTTAGGGCGGCATTTTCAACGAAAGCCAGGGGCGGCGACGTATGCTGGTACGCCACTGGTTACGGTTCACTCCAAAGAAAGGTTCAAAGTGTGCTTGCCAACAATTGATATGTAATCGCAACATCTCTGCATACGCAATTTTGTATTATCTATGATGCCACTAGAGGTCGAAAATGATGAAACTTCTTTGTGTATAAAGGAATGCAGCAAACGTTCAAAGCCACAGTAACTAATTTGTTACTAGCGAAATTGGAAGCGCAAGATGCTTCTGATGAGAGCAGCGATATGAACGAAAGTAAACATTTGGACGAACTTTTGATTTTTTGTACAAAACAAACAATGACACTTGCTGAGACAGTACGACAAAGATTTTTAAAAGTTTCGTCGATCAAAAGCCTCAAATGCAAATTAATTCATCTATCCAACTTTCAAAATGATGCGCTGAAAAATCTCTTTATTTGACATAAATATAACGCTGCATTTCCTTCAAGTGTTTAACGAGTGAGGATAAGTTACGAAAGAGTGTTCTCTGCAGGCACGGCATGGTATGGAATGGAATGGAAGACGATTTTTCCATATTCCATGCTGGTAATTTTCTTCCAGTCCATTTCCATTCCCTACCAAAAATCTTCCATTCCATATTCCATTCCATACTAAAATTTTCGTCCATATTCCATTCCATACTTCCATACCAAAGATATTTTAGAGTGGAAGCAATGCTACGTATATATTTTGTTGCTTTGCACCTTTGCAATGTTGTAAGCAACCGCTCGTGAAGGTGCTCCAATAATACTAAGATGCAACGACCGGTATGTGGTATGCATATTCCCCATGATTTATTGCATAGGCGTAGCCTGTATTTTGAATTGGGGGAGGGCTAAACCGCAAATCATGCAATGACGTCATCAGAAGTTTTTGAAAAGAGGGACTTTTTATCAGACAAAGAATGAAAGATCAAAAGCTGGGCGTCTGATTTGGCTCGTAACCTGGATTTGCTATATGGGAAGGACTAAAACCGCAAGTTAAAATTTTTTCTATCCAATCAAAATTGGGAGACGTGGTGAGCAAATTAGTGCAACTCAAACATGTCACAGAGGGGGCATGGGGGCTCCGCCCCCAGCCGCTGAGAGATTTTTAGTGATTTTTTGGAAAAAAATGGCTATTTTAATGCGATTCGGATCACATTTAGCATGTTTTCAGAGCCATTTGAAAGAACAAAATTTTTGATGTTTAAAAGCCAATTGCAAAAATCACTCCCTTTACTTCAGCTCAAGTCCAAAACACGTTTAAAGTCTTGCATTTTGGGGTTAAATTTTGTGACTTGGCCCAAGTCAGGGAAATCAAGGTACATTGCTTTCTGCAACATTTTTAGCATTAAATAATGCACTCGAAGATTTGCCTTTAAAGATTTTTGTTTTGTCATGAAAATAACCAGTTTTAGGAATATATGTACGATCAAGGGCCCAAGCACCCTCGATTCAAATTTAAAAATTTGTTCAATAAGCATTTCCCCTAACTAGGTTTTTTCGAAAGCATTTTGGCGCGTAAAAACTGATGAGATGGAGGAGGATTGTTATTTAAAGTTGGTTATTTAAAGTTGGTACATTAGATGCCATAAATGGTCACTAATCATGTTATTGTAATATAAAAGTTAGCTGGGGGCCTAAAACATAATATTGCATAAACAAGTTAGATGAGGGCCTGAGATTGCACCTTTTAGAACAAAAACGCTGAATTTCTTCCGGCTTGTAAATTTAAACTGAGAGGGCATGGGCCCCCTAGTCGTCAATATTAATATCAAGTTTTTGCTAATTGCCGTTGTACGCATGTACTGTTGCACTCCAAAAATGCTAAAAGAAACTGAATAAATAGGCTTTGTGTCATCATTTTTATCATTGATAGGTAGCTTTTCAATTGGGGGGGAGGGGAAGCAGAGGGCCCGGTCCTTCTGGCTATGCCTATGGTGTGATGATTACCGTACAAGTTTGCCCTCACATCAACTAGAACATTTACCGTAATAGAAATACCAAGCTTCAACACCAAAAAAAATTACTATAAGCTTAAAAACTACAAATATAACTAAAATTAAGCTGAAACGGGGATGAAATAGCAAATACGAGTTTTCGTGACAATGTAAGAAAACAAAATTTGCGACTGGGCAAATTGTCAGCCGCAAAATAACATAAAAACAACCAGTTAAATCTATCAAGTTCGTCAACTGTAACATCAATGCTGCAATTAAATTGCAATGTACTTACGATGATGCAATACGTACACTGTTTGCGCAATGTACACAACCAAAGTACCGCGGTTTGTCGACAAATTGTATGCGTAGATATCGAAGTTGAATACTTCTGTGACAATATTATATTTCCCATTCCATTCCATACCATGCCCTGTCTGCAGGGAAAGACATAACCCTATTTTACATGGGATAGGCTATGACCAATGGCATTTTAAGCGGGGGACAAAAATACTCCCCATTTCTAACTTCTAAACCAAAAGCCATGGGAAGACCGAATTGGGTATGCGGGTTGGTGTTCACCAAAATTTTTTGAAAAAACTGGTTCTGAGTTCATGACGTCATCATAGTAACGTCACGGCCTCATTTTTGAAAAATGACGTCATTTTGCAATGAAGTCACAGTCGGTTCAAATTTTATACATAGGTTTATTTTTTGATACTAAATCATAAAATGTCTAAGTCAACTTGGTTACGTCACAAAAACGTCTTATGACGTAGTTTAAATTAAATATTGGCCAAAAAATGTTCAGATTTTGAAAAGTGACTTTGGGAAACCTCAAAATTGGGAAATTTTTCTTTACTATAGCATCTTAAAATTTTTAGGTGTTATTTGAGGTGAGATTTGACTCAGTTTGACAAAAAATGTAGTTTTCAAGGTATTCATCACGATAAAATTGAGAGTGGGGCGAAAATGCCCCCGCGTACAATAGGAATAAAACCCAAAAGAGCAGGGATAAGTTACGAATTGACGATCTGATTTTTCTCAATAGTAAATCGTTGCTCGTAATCTTGGTCTGTCGTGCTTTTTTTCACTAAAAATTACAATTGTTTTAAAATAAACGTTCTTCAAAGATTCTAAGACAATTAAGTTGAATCATCAAAAAGTAATGATACCGAATAATGGGACCGCGGTACTTTTTAGTAATATTATAGTACCGATGCCGACGGTACTTTTTTTTAAACAAGTTCCGCTGTACCTTAGTTAATCATTCTTAAAACGATTTTAAATTCTTAACCGAAAAGTTGGCTATGATTTTTGCCAAAGTGCATAATATTTTGGCCACGACTATAAATGATTCCGATTCAGGCTCGGTGCCAGAGTAGCATGACTGGGTGGGAATAAACAATTTTTGGGGGGCACAAAAACTTTATTGCTTCGATTTGGGGAGTGTGAAAAAAAGCAAAGGTATTCATCACAAAATATGCGCGAAATCCCATGAATTTTTTGGGTAAAGACCACAAAAAAAGGTCTTCACCTTGAAATATGGGCAGATTTCCACGATTTTTGGGGTGAAGACCAAAAAAATAGTCTTCATCTCGATATGCGCAAATGTGAAAACCAGAAAAAAAGGCATTCGTCTCGAAATATGCGCGCGCGAATTTCCACAAATTCTGGGGTGTAGACCAAAAACAATAAAAAAGGGTCTTTATCGCAAAATCTGCGAATAAACAGTTCTTGCTCAGGAATTCTGGATTGATAACCAGTGTTTTGGGAGTCCCAAGTCTCGAATTGCACTCCAGTGTCACCGAGCCTGTTACTTTTTTGGGGGCACAATCCTCGCTCGGGGGCACAAGCAATGATTTTAGGGGTGCACGGCCCAGGAATGCTCCCGTGGCGCTGGGCCTGTTCCGAACTGAAATGCACATTATAACACATTCTGATAAATAAACATTTAAATTTTTTTACTGACCATCAATAGCTCTTGCGACCTCTAGAAAAAAGGCTGGGACCCCATTGGGGTCGCGGCCCTCAGGTTGAAAACCACTGTTCTAAAGCGTCTTATCCAAGAATTTCTTAGGCGGCTGCGTGGCCGAAAAGGTAAAGGCGTCGTTTTTACTATACGACGTCAATCAGATGATTTGGGTTCAAAGCGCAGCGTGACCATTCTCTACCCCTTCTCATTTTATTGTTCCTCTTTCACTTTCTCGTGCACAAAAAAACAAACCAGAAAAGCCTTGAGTGCATTTTTAAGAACTTCGAAAGATTCGACCGAGAATGTCTTCCGAACGAACGATTTGATCAGAATTAAGAACACTACACCAAAATTTTAAGTCTAATTTTTAAAATGCTATTCTGTTTAAGGTCAATTCTGTTGCATATCGAAGAAGTTGTTTCAAAGCAGACGTCAATAATAGACAAGACAGGTCAGAAAGAAATATCTTATCAGGGGGTACGAAGACTTTGTTCGGTCATCGAACATCGTGTTGCTTACTCAGCAGGGAATTGCCAATTTACAAAATTTCTTGCAGAATAAGCAACGCGATTTCAATCGCTTTAAAGTGGCTCAGAACCCAAAAACAAAAAAAATTTAGATTTTAAGGTTTTGGCTGTTAATGCAATGTCATAGCAGCATACTTTCACAAATTAGTTAATTTTTTGAAAAGAGATTTGGTTTTTGCTTAAAAATATCGATTTAGTGTTTTGGAAAAAACGAAAACCACTCCGTTTTTTTTCCTCAAAACAAAACCAAGCAGGTGATGCTTAGTTGTAAAATTGATCTATAATGCAACAATAGATAATTGTGGCCATTGTGATTTTCGTAAGTTGCGGCATAATAGGAAAATATTTTGCCGGTTAGGTCAATATTGGATGCAAGCGGCACTTAAACTGTAAAATATTGCATGGAGAAACGCTTTCATACTCTTGACCGGAGGCATTTGGAATGCGGCAGCAATTTGATGAAAAGCTTGCCCCAAATTCAAGTGAAGACCAAAAAAAAATCTTTACCGCAATTTGATGGAATATTCGGCCGGAAATTGACATTCCATCAGCCATTTTTTTGTCTAAACGGCCAGGACGCTTTCTTTTAGTAGGGGAACGCTAAATCTCGATAGGGCTGCTAACTCTCAATGGGGGGACGCGTCTCCCCAACAATTTAAATACTGGATAAGCGGTAGGCTACCGGTACGTAAAACGTCCATTAACTGTAGCTAGCCTGCAGTTAATACTAGCGTTTGACGTACATTGAGGAACAGCATTTCACAATAAGCAGCTATTGCTTGCTTGGGCCAGTATCAGCACGTAGTTTCATTGGTTTAATAGAATAGCAATGTTTTCTAGCTAGAGCGAGTATTGCTTCTCTGATAAATTATAGAATTAAACTGTAATAAAAGTTTATTGCAAAGAAACAGGCAGTAAGATAAACGCAAGAAAAACTACAGACGTAAAAATCGCCAACTAAAATTCCGAACAGATTTTTGTGCAATGTTGGACTGTGGCGGCCGTTCAGGTGACGGACTTGAGTTTGACGAAGCGCGACGATGGCAGCTTGGAAGGTTGCCGAAACTGTAAAAAAATAATTTAATTAAAATAATATCATACGTAATAACAATAGCATAGCTTAAAAGTAAAATTTCTGTAAATTAATGTAAACATTTCTGTAGTCATCTTTTTATAGTACTCAGTAATTCAAAACAATGGTGCATAATTATGAAAGTGTCTCTGGTAATACCAGGTTCATTGACAAAACACTGCTGAGAATAAGAAAAGAACAAAACAGAGCCGTTGGTATCTGCTTTCAATGAAAAAATTGTTCTGAACTGCTTTGGTGCTAAGTGCCCTCGAAAGTTTTCAATAATATTGAGATTTCAAGATACTCCATATTATAAAATTCACTGTTTCGTTAGATTGGATTAAAGGTCAATTGATTTAAACAGAATATTTATAAAAGCCAGCCTAACAATTGCTAAAATATTTCTCAGCTGCCGCAGTAAAAATCGATTGGTTACTATTTTACATAACCGCAGTTTCTCCCAACTCAAAAGCGCAAAAATACTGTGTCTCCAGTTGAGACAGAGAGTCTGGTTTTTGATAGGCCACATCCTGGGACGACCAACCTGATGTGAGACAACTCATCAAGGGGCTCTGATGCTATCGAAACATCTTGACACCCAAACTCAATTTCGCGCAACACCAGTTTTTCCTCTCGTCACTCTAGGACGGGTTGACTAAATAAAAGATACAAGCGGGCAAAAAAAGTAATTTTAACCAAAACGCCGCTAGTTAAAATTTTCACATAGGCTGCTTGGACAAAAAAGTAATTTTAACTAAAACGAGCGCATCTACAAGTAAAGTAGGTAAAATTTGTGTCTTTTCGAATAAGGGACATTTTCTAATAAAAGGCAATTGCATTTTCGCATTAATCCATAAAACCGCGGATTGACTGCATCTTGAGTCAAAGTTTGCAAGTTTAGACAAATTTCAAGCGAAATTAAGATCGGGCGGCACGGTTAACTACCATAACATGCTGACACTCCATAATTGAAAGAATACGAAACTACCTGTAGCGTGTATGATGCAGTGGTAAAGATTCAGACTCCAACTCGCAAAGGGCGAAGGTTCGGTTACTGCCGTTGTAAATTCCGCAAGTGCGTGTTAATACCTGTGTTGGAAAAATTGTCTTTTGTACTTTTTGAGTTTATGGTCATCATATTTATTCTACAAAGTTTTTAAAAACTTCTAGAAAAATGTGTGACAATTTTTGTGTGACAATTAAAAAAATTTCGACACCATTTAAATGCTTGTGTCTGAAGCTTTATCTCACCATTGGTGTTTCAATTGCGAGCTGTGAGAGGAGTTTCTCAAAGCTCAAAATGCATCGGTGGGCACAAATTCGTTAATCGTAAATCCGTTAAAAACTGAAGTGTTGTAATCTTCGTGTAATTTCACTTCGTAAAATATCGCATAATTTGTATAATATCACAAGTCAAACACGTCCTATCATCCTCTGAATAAAGTATCAAGTCCCTGATATTACAATGAACACAACTGAAATAGGGCGCAGGAAGCGGATGATGACGTAATTGAGCTTTCTGTGTGAAAGCTAGCTAAATTGGCCTCAATAACGGTGAAAATAGAGCATGGGAATATTTGATGGAATATAAAAACCAAGTGTGAAAATATCCATGCTCTCGAAATTTGGCAACAGACAAATTCAGAAAAGTATATAAAATTGGGTATCACCACAAAATGAAGCTATTTTTTGATTAACTCGTTAATTCGTTAAAAAGTTTTTTTATGTTAACGGACTAAATTAACTTGCGTTAAGTTTCGTTAACTTACGTTAAAGTTTTTATCGTTAATTTCTTGCACCTTTCATTAAGAAAGGAGCGCTTTTTCGTCGCAAATAGCAAGCTGCCGCCTCATAAGTCTATCATTATCGCTGTTCGCAACTTTCAAAGATTTTCCGATCAACAGCTCAACAGTGTCATCAGTATCACGTGTTCTAGAATTGAGTAAATAAAAAGAAATGTAAGTTACACTCCAATGCTAAAAAATTAACGGACTTCATTAACTTCCGTTAATTAAAGCTGAAAATAACGAATTAACTTTAACGGAGGTATGAAGTTTCCTAACGGATTAGTGGTTAACGAAGCTAACGTTTTGCATTAACTTGCCCACCTATGTGAAAATGATAAAGTCGTATTACGTTCTACCATGAATGATGATCGGCTCTATCGAATTTTTCTGCAGAAAGAGATTACGTCTAAAAGCTTGATTTTGAAGATATCATCGCTGATTTTGCTTCGGCGAAAGCTCTAAAAGTTCAATTTTGAGACGGTTATTGATCTTTTATTTGCCTAAAACATTTGTTCACTATTTTGTCTTTTATTTTTGGCTTTCTTTCAAGCAATATAGAACTTCTGTGATCCTGATCATTATTTGTGATTATTTTGTGGAAAAAATAGATTGAACTTGACACTATTTCAAAATTTGCTACAGTCTACAGTACTTAGGGAGTACTTAAACTAAAATTTTACATGGGGGGACGCTTTCGCAGCCTTGTCCAAACGCGGAATGCGAGTGAAGTTTTGTGGAAATTTTGCTTCAAGTTCAGATGTTGTCCCCGAACTCGCTAGAAGATAAAAAAAGTCTTTACCAAAATTTGAAAGAGTTTTGTCCACAAATTCAATTGAAGACCTAAAAAAAGCTCTTCACCACAATTTGGTACGATATTCCGTCGGAATTTGCAATTTGTTGGTGCTGACAGCTACTTTTTGTCTAATCGTCCAGAAGCTTCCTCTTAATGAAGATCGCTGAAATCTCGATGTGGGAGGGGGGCGCTAAATCTCGATGGGGCGACGCACCCCACCTACAATTTAAGTACTGCTTAGGGCGGCATTTTCAACGAAAGCCAGGGGCGGCGACGTATGCTGGTACGCCACTGGTTACGGTTCACTCCAAAGAAAGGTTCAAGGTGTGCTTGCCAACAATTGATATGTAATCGCAACATCTCTGCATACGCAATTTTGTATTATCTATGATGCCACTAGAGGTCGAAAATGATGAAACTTCTTTGTGTATAAAGGAATGCAGCAAACGTTCAAAGCCACAGTAACTAATTTGTTACTAGCGAAATTGGAAGCGCAAGATGCTTCTGATGAGAGCAGCGATATGAACGAAAGTAAACATTTGGACGAACTTTTGATTTTTTGTACAAAACAAACAATGACACTTGCTGAGACAGTACGACAAAGATTTTTAAAAGTTTCGTCGATCAAAAGCCTCAAATGCAAATTAATTCATCTATCCAACTTTCAAAATGATGCGCTGAAAAATCTCTTTATTTGACATAAATATAACGCTGCATTTCCTTCAAGTGTTTAACGAGTGAGGATAAGTTACGAAAGAGTGTTCTCTGCAGGCACGGCATGGTATGGAATGGAATGGAAGACGATTTTTCCATATTCCATGCTGGTAATTTTCTTCCAGTCCATTTCCATTCCCTACCAAAAATCTTCCATTCCGTATTCCATTCCATACTAAAATTTTCGTCCATATTCCATTCCATACTTCCATAGCAAAGAAATTTTAGAGTGGAAGCAATGCAACGTATATATATTTTGTTGCTTTGCACCTTTGCAATGTTGTGAGCAACCGCTCGTGAAGGTACGCCAATAATACTAAGATGCAACGACCGGTATATAGTATGCATATTGCACATGGTTTATTGCATAGGCGTAGCCTGTATTTTGAATTGGGGGAGGGCTAAACCGCAAATCATGCAATGACGTCATCAGAAGTTTTTGAAAAGAGGGACTTTTTATCAGACAAAGAATGAAAGATCAAAAGCTGGGCGTCTGATTTGGCTCGTAACCTGGATTTGCTATATGGGAAGGACTAAAACCGCAAGTTAAAATTTTTTCTATCCTATCAAAATTGGGAGACGTAGTGAGCAAATTAGTGCAACTCAAACATGTCACAGAGGGGGCATGGGGGCTCCGCCCCCAGCCACTGAGCGATTTTTAGTGATTTTTTGGAAAAAAATGGCTATTGTAATGCGATTCGGATCACATTTAATACGTTTTCAGAGCCATTTGAAAGAACAAAATTTTTGATGTTTAAAAGCCAATTGCAAAAATCACTCCCTTTACTTCAGCTCAAGTCCAAAACACGTTTAAAGTCTTGCATTTTGGGGTTAAATTTTGTGACTTGGCCCAAGTCAGGGAAATCAAGGTACATTGCTTTCTGCAACATTTTTAGCATTAAATAATGCACTCGAAGATTTGCCTTTAAAGATTTTTGTTTTGTCATGAAAATAACCAGTTTTAGGAATATATGTACGATCAAGGGCCCAAGCACCCTCGATTCAAATTTAAAAATTTGTTCAATAAGCATTTCCCCTAACTAGGTTTTTTCGAAAGCATTTTGGCGCGTAAAAACTGATGAGATGGAGGAGGATTGTTATTTAAAGTTGGTTATTTAAAGTTGGTACATTAGATGCCATAAATGGTCACTAATCATGTTATTGTAACACAAAAGGTAGCTGGGGACCTAAAACATAATATTGCATAAACAAGTTAGATGAGGGCCTGAGATTGCACCTTTTAGAACAAAAACGCTGAATTTCTTCCGGCTTGTAAATTTAAACTGAGAGGGCATGGGCCCCCTAGTTGTCAATATTAATATCAAGTTTTTGCTAATTGCCGTTGTACGCATGTACTGTTGCGCTCCAAAAATGCTAAAAGAAACTGAATAAATAGGCTTTGTGTCATCATTTTTATCATTGGTAGGTAGCTTTTCAATTGGGGGGGAGGGGAAGCAGAGGGCCCGGTCCTTCTGGCTATGCCTATGGTGTGATGATTACCGTACAAGTTTGCCCTCACATCAACTAGAACATTTACCGTAATAGAAATACCAAGCTTCAACACCAAAAAAAATTACTATAAGCTTAAAAACTACAAATATAACTAAAATTAAGCTGAAACGGGGATGAAATAGCAAATACGAGTTTTCGTGACAATGTAAGAAAACAAAATTTACGACTGCGTAAATTGTCAGCCGCAAAATAACAAAAAAACAACAAGTCAAATCCAGGGGTGCCGATCTTTGTTGAGCATTGGGGGGGATAATTTGCAATTTAACCCTAATTTTGCCCTATTTTCAACATTGGGGGGGATGAACCTCGACCACGATTTTTTTTCAGTTGAACAAATTAAGTGAAGACCAAAAAAAGGTCTTTGCCTAAAATGGAACACATTTTTTCTCCGAGTTTAGGTAAAGACCAAAAAAAAGTCTTCACCAAAACTGGAACACTTTTTTCCCCAATTCTAGTGGAGACCCGCGCTCAAATGCACACCCAGGCGCGTAGCCAGAAATTCGCAATGGGGGGACTGTCTTGGACGTGAGGGAGCTCCGCCCTCAGCACTCGATAATTTTGCATTTTTTTGCAAAAATAACTTAATTTTAGAGCTATTTTAATAAAAAATAATGCTATTAAAACGTGGCATAAAAAATGGCAGCGAAACATGATTCAACTGGTTGCATTGATGGGCTATACGGGAAGTGGCTAATGATAATATTGCAGTTCTCTTGTTTACATGCTGGTAAACCATGAAATCCTATTACTCAATAAAACTCACACGGAGTAATCTATTTCTTCTATATTTTATAAAGAAAAATAATTGGGGAGGGGGCTAATGGAAAGATATTTGAGAAAAGTGATTGGTAATTAACTAACACTGAATAGCCCCCCTCTCCTTATTCCTGAATTTATAATATATTTGTAGATAAAACCTATGTTTGGCGTTTTTACATTAGCGATCAAATATGATTGTTTATTTTCGGGCATTTTTTAAAGTTTTCATTGATTTGTGACTTTAATTTTGGACAATTAGCCCCCCCTGAATATATGTTTCAAAAGATGCTTTAAATCATTTTTTAAGTCAATTCCAGGAGAGCCCTCCCCATTTGCCTGTCAACCAAAATGCAGAATAAGAAAAATACCACGTTTTTTGCTCTTTTAAGACTCTTTTTTTGCGCTGGAATTGACTAAAACTGGCTACTCTACTGTGCGCACCAGAGTCAAAGTATTGGGTGGGATGCAGATGTAGACCATATTCAAATTATTGGGGGGATACAGTCAATTTATTGGGGGGTATATATCCCCCCCGGGTCAAATCTATCAAGTTCGTCAACTGTAACATCAATGCTGCAATTAAATTGCAATGTACTTACAATGATGCAATACGTACACTGTTTGCGCAATGTACACAACCAAAGTACCGCGATTTGTCGACAAATTATATGCGTAGATATCGAAGTTGAATACTTCTGTGACAATATTATTTATCACTACCAGACATCGGTAGGTATTTTTCTGTGAATACAATGCGCGAAATCTAGTATGGAGTTGGTATGGAAGTATGGAAGATTGTCTTCCATTCCATTCTTGGAATCTTCCATTCCATTCCATTCTGGCATCTTCCATATTCCATACCGAAATTTCCGTTATATTCCATTCCATTTTCCATTCCATTCCATATCATGCCCTGTCTGCAGGGAAAGACATAACCCTATTTTACATGGGATAGGCTATTTGACCAATGGCATTTTAAGCGGGTGACAAAAATACTCCCTATTTCTAACTTCTAAACCAAAAGCCATGGGAAGACCGAATTAGGGTATGCGGGTTGGTGTTCACCAAAATTTTTTGGAAAAACTGGTTCTGAGTTCATGACGTCATCATAATAACGTCAGGGCAACATTTTTGAAAAATGACGTCATTTTGCAATGAAGTCACAGTCGGTTCAAATTTTATACATAGGTGTATCGTGTAATTTTATAAAGTAGATTTTATAAATTTTATACATAGTAATTTCAAAATAGCTTCAATAGCGTCGGAACTATCATTTCCACTCTTTGAAATATGGGTAGCCTTGAAAAAGGCTGTTTTAGATTGAACGTTTTCGTCCAGCGCTCTTCATGAATCTACGCTGGAATGAAGGAAAAACTAAAATGCAGTGGTATATACAGAGGTTGACTACATTGAAATGACAATGGGTTGCTATTATGACGTAAAATGCTGCAAAAATCACCTAAAATTGTGCAAAGGTAATGCAAAAGTATAGAAATGATAGAAAATTTCTTGTCGTTCTCTGATTGGTCAAAATTGGTCATTCTGGCAATTTGATTGGTGGAAAAATATTGTTTCGGTTTCGTCGGAAAAGTGAAAAAAAATTAATGTGAAATTTGGAGTGAATGAACGAATTCCTTTTGACGGCAGAGAATAGGCTGTAAGGAATTGATGTAGGTTGCTTCCAGAACTGATAAATGGAATGAAGATCTTGCTGTAGCCAAAATGGAAAATTGTGCATCGTTGAAATGTTTGGCACATTCTTTATTCTCTAATAAATGCTGTCCGATTGCAGAATCACAGTAGACACTAGGGGTGCTAGTGATTTTGCATTCTCGATTAGGCAGATTTTTCGTTGGTCTTTTGTCACTTCTTATGCATCTCGGAATGTGTTGATTAATTCTGTCTTGCAATCTTTGGGAAGTTCGACCCACGTACCGACAGTCACAGCGGCACACGTATTGATATACGACCATAAACAGGTAAAATCAGAACACTGTAGCTCTCAAATGCGTTTTTGAAAGAATGCATTGCGAAGCGAGTTTCACCCCGATATATTTCAAGTCGTATTAAAAATTCACAAGCAAGACCAAGTCCGACAATGGAGTGAGCCTTTATAAATGACGAAATTGGCAAAAACCGAGAAAAATTGGTCAGGTTGCTCCAGAAACTTGACGAAATGCATTGGAAAACTCGAAAATTTTTGACATTTTTTGATTGGGTGAGATTTTCAAGATATGTGGCAGAAGTAGAAGAACGCAAAAGAAATCAGATTAAGACAAAACACTGTCAAACTGTTAACTGGCTTGTCAAACAGCGGTTTGGTTCTGTTTCAAACTCTGGAAATAATATTTGCAATTTATCTACGTATGTTTTGTCGGACACAGAAAAGTTTGTTTTATCACATGGATTGGATTTTTGCTTACCACCTACTAATGAGAAAAGAGAGAAGATCTTTGCTGAGTTTGAAGTGCTAATGGGGCAGCTTTTCCATCACTTGAGTAAGTCGAAAGAATGCTTAAGTGCTTTAAAGGCAAAACTAAATCAGTTAGCGCATGCTTTCTGCGGAACTCAGATAGATTTAACAGATTTCACTATGAATCGGGAATGTTTTGACGCTATTAAATCACTAAGAAGAAATGATAAAATCATAATCACCAAACCAGATAAGGGCTCAGGCGTGGTCATTCTGAATAAATCTGACTACATTACCAAAATGAATTTAATTTCGAATAATGCAAGCAAATTTCAACAGATTGGTCCCGCCGATACCAATGATAACACTGCAAAGATTGAAGCGAAAATCCAGAGACGTTTGCTGCAACTCTCGAACGGTGGGGTAGTGCACGAATCTGTTTACAAGGAAATTCGCCCAACTGGTTCATTCAGGTCCAGACTTTATGGCTTGCCAAAAGTGCACAAAAAAGATGTCCCTCTTCGACCAATTTTGTCTATGGTTGGCTCATCGCAACACGCTTTGGCAAAATATTTGGCAGCTGTTATTGATCCGGTTTTACAGCTTTACTCAAACAATTGCATAAAAGACTCATTCACTTTTGCTAAAGAGATGCAAGATCTTCAAAAGCATCCAAAAGAAACGTTTCTTTGCTCATTCGACATCCGTAGTTTTTTCACTAATGTTCCTTTAGCAGAAACTATTCAAATTTGGGCGGATTCATTGTATGGCGGTGAACTCATACCTCCAGACTACCTCAAAGAAATCTTCGTGGAATTAATGAAAACTGCCACTAAATCGGTGGAATTCAGCTTTAACAACAACATGTACTAGCAAATTGATGGCGTGGCGATGGGTAGTCCATTAAGTGTTGCTTTAGCCAATATATTTGTTGGATACCATGAGAGTAAGCTGTTTTAGTCCACAACCAAGCCATTCCTTTATCACCGATATGTGGATGACACTTTTGCCATTTTTGGATCAGAGGATGAATGCACTTCTTTTCTTGACGCCCTAAATTCAATGCATTCGGCATTAAAGTTCACATTTGAAAAAGAAGCGAATGATCAGCTCCCGTTTTTAGATGTTTTGGTGGAGAAAAGCAATGAGGGATTTTTAACTTCTGTTTTTAGAAAACCCACTTTTACTGGACAGTACTTTCGTTGGGATTCGTATGGGCCTACAAAACGTAAACCAACTTAATTGAAACACTTGTGCATCGAGCATTGATGATTTGTTCAAAAAGTAAACTGCAGCTTGAACTAGAAAACATCAGCTCGATTCTACGGAATAATGGATACCCAGAAAGCATTATTCAAATCACCATGTCTAAGAAAATTGCGCTTTTTAACCGTAAACCAAAAGAAGGACCGCAAAAGTGTCCAGTTTACTTGAAGCTCCCTTTGATTGGCAAAATATCTTTGAATTTTGAAAAGCAAAACAAAATTGCTATCAACCGATGTTACCAAGCTGTTGAACCTCGCATTATTTTTACTACGAGAAAAATTTTGCCTGCAATCCATAAAGATGTTCTACCCTTCCTTCAACAAAGTACGGTCGTATATCAATACGTGTGTCGCTGTGACTGTCGGTACATGGGTCGAACTTCCCAAAGATTGCAAGACAGAATTAATCAACACATTCCGAGATGCATAAGAAGTGACAAAAGACCAACGAAAAATCTGCCTAATCGAGAATGCAAAATCACTAGCACCCCTAGTGTCTACTGTGATTCTGCAATCGGACAGCATTTATTAGAGAATAAAGAATGTGCCAAACATTTCAACGATGCACAATTTTCCATTTTGGCTACAGCAAGATCTTCATTCCATTTATCAGTTCTGGAAGCAACCTACATCAATTCCTTACAGCCTATTCTCTGCCGTCAAAAGGAATTCGTTCATTCACTCCAAATTTCACATTAATTTTTTTTCACTTTTCCGACGAAACCGAAACAATATTTTTCCACCAATCAAATTGCCAGAATGACCAATTTTGACCAATCAGAGAACGACAAGAAATTTTCTATCATTTCTATACTTGAGGATTGAAAGTATCAGCAACTTCGCAGCATCAATTGACATATTTAAAGTTTTTTATTTGACAGTAAAACATATTGTAATAAAAATCGAACGTTTTCGACCTAAAGCAGTTAAGCCCTCTTCAGGATAACATATCTGAATAAAAATAATTTTACATATGGTTATAGGTAATTACAAGGCATTTATTACAATTAAAATTAGTTTATGATGTAATACTACCAAAAACTTACAAAAATTTTAGTGAGTTAATTCATAACAATTTAGCAATGCAGCAGTAAGCAGGGGTATTTTTGTGGCTAGTTAAAAGTCAGACAATCACGAAAAATGAAGCGAAAAATGGCAAGACAAACAAGTTCAAGGTAAGAACTGAAACAATTATTGTTTCAGTTCTTACCTTGAACTTGTTTGTCTTGCCATTTTTCGCTTCATTTTTCGTGATTGTCTGACTCTTAACTAGCCACAAAAATACCCCTGCTTACTGCTGCATTGCTAAATTGTTATGAATTAACTCACTAAAATTTTTGTGAGTTTTTGGTAGTATTACATCATAAACTAATTTTAATTGTAATAAATGCCTTGTAATTACCTATAACCATATGTAAAATTATTGTTATTCAGATATGTTATCCTGAAGAGGGCTTAACTGCTTTAGGTCGAAAATGTTCGATTTTTATTACAATATGTTTTACTGTCAAATAAAAAACTTTAAATATGTCAATTGATGCTGCGAAGTTGCTGTTACTTTCAATCCTCTGGTATTCAAAATCAACCTCTTTGCCAAAACTTTATTTCTATACTTTTGCATTACCTTTGCACAATTTTAGGTGATTTTTGCAGCATTTTACGTCATAATAGCAACCCATTGTCATTTCAATGTAGTCAACCTCTATATACAGTACTTCCTCGATTATCCGAACCTCGTTTATCCGGCATTCGATTATCCGTCCATTGGGTCAGATAATAATTTATGATATAACAATGAAGTGTTATTTTCATACAATTTTGCTCAAGACTTGTTAATTGTCATTGTAACCTCACAAATCTCTTATGTACCAAGACAGATTCAGAACTATTTCAATGAGAGAGGTGGAATAACTTTTTGCAAGTTATTAGTGTACAGTGTTTGTAGTCAAAAAAAATTTAATCCTAGATTTTGAGATGGCTAAACGCAAAAGAATTGTTTTGTCGATTGAACATTGCTTTCAATAAAAAAGTACTGAGATCCCTCAATGCGGTACATTATTTGATGTTGAACCTCGTTTAAGTTTTGGTGCATTCGAATCTGCTTCTTGCTGCGTTGTTTTGGTTTAAATAAAGAAATTCAATTATGCGGTTTTTTTACTTATCCGTTCAGGTTTTGAAGAAATGCTGTCCCGACTAGACCGGATAATCGAGGAAGTACTGTGCTGTATATCACTGCATTTTAGTTTTTCCTTCATTCCAGCGTAGATTCATAAAGAGCGCTGGACGAAAACGTTCAATCTAAAACAGCCTTTTTCAAGGCTACCCATATTTCAAAGAGTGGAAATGATAGTTCCGACGCTATTGAAAGCTATTTTAAAATTCTTTACCACTAACAAGCTTTTCAAATTGAAAAATTGTGGTCATTGTGATTTTCGTAAGTTGCGGCATAATAGGAAAATATTTTGCCGGTTAGGTCAATATTGGATGCAAGCGGCACTTAAACTGTAAAATATTGCACGGAGAAACGCTTTCGTAGTCTTGACCGGACGCATTCGGAATGTGGCAGCAATTTGATGAAAAGCTTGCCCCAAATTCAAGTGAAGACCAAAAAAAATCTTTACCGCAATTTGATGGAATATTCGGCCGGAAATTGACATTCCATCAGCCATTTTTTTGTCTAAACGGCCAGGACGCTTTCTTTTAGTAGGGGAACGCTAAATCTCGATAGGGCTGCTAACTCTCAATGGGGGGACGCGTCTCCCCAACAATTTAAATACTGGATAAGCGGTAGGCTACCGGTACGTAAAACGTCCATTAACTGTAGCTAGCCTGCAGTTAATACTAGCGTTTGACGTACATTGAGGAACAGCATTTCACAATAAGCAGCTATTGCTTGCATGGGCCAGTATCAGCACGTAGTTTCATTGGTTTAATAGAATAGCAATGTTTTCTAGCTAGAGCGAGTATTGCTTCTCTGATAAATTATAGAATTAAACTGTAATAAAAGTTTATTGCAAAGAAACAGGCAGTAAGATAAACGCAAGAAAAACTACAGACGTAAAAATCGCCAACTAAAATTCCGAACAGATTTTTGTGCAATGTTGGACTGTGGCGGCCGTTCAGGTGACGGACTTGAGTTTGACGAAGCGCGACGATGGCAGCTTGGAAGGTTGCCGAAACTGTAAAAAAATAATTTAATTAAAAAGAATATCATACATAATAACAATAGCATAGCTTAAAAGTAAAATTTTTGCAAATTAATGTAAACATTTCTGTAGTCATCTTTTTATAGTACTCAGTAATTCAAAACAATGGTGCATAATTATGAAAGTGTCTCTGGTAATACCAGTGTAACGTCGCTTATGTTTTCTTGTTTATACCTGGTTTCGAACACTCGCTCTACTGCATTTAGCTTTTCGTGTATATTTGGCTGCTAAGGATTTCCAATGATGTAATGCTACACAACGCACGTGATGTCAGCGATTAAGCGTTTTACCGCGCCTTTTCTACTGTATGCAAATTATCTATTGCGCAACTTTTTGAAACCGTTTTCTTGAATTTTCGCGCTATAACTCCTTTGTTCTGGGTCAGTCAAATTTGGTTGCAGTCGAGGAAGGACGTTAAATTTTTACACTCAGAATTACCAAGAATCTTAAATTTGAAATTATTAAGTATTGGATTGTTACAGAAAATTAGCAAGCTTTGGAGTTTCAGAATTGCAGTCCTTCCTCGAGGTCTTAAACTTGTCCTGGGTGGGTCCCATCTTATTTATATTTTGGACTTTTGTCCCCTGAGCTGTTGCTCTTTATACTTGGACCTTTTGTCCCCTGAGCTGTTGCTCAAGTTTGAGAATTAATTTACTGGACTATTGTCCTCTCTATCAAGTGTTTCCGTACCGTTTCCCGGGGGCCCACTTCAGAGATTGCATTCTTTGAAGACTTCGATTGGAGTTAAAGCTTACTGTCTGCCTGAAGACGAAACCATCGGTGAGTTTGGGTTTTTATTGCAATTATTCTAATCAGTATTCTCAGTCTGATTCCTAAATCGTAATTATACCGTAGTTGTTACTTTCTGTTTGGATATTTGGCGTACTGTGTGTGTTCAAATTGTGGGAGTTATTTGGTGCTGCGCAGTAATATTTACGTTCGTTTTTGATTCCGAAATTGCTAATTGGCGTACTTTCTACAGAAACCGTTGACAATATAAGAAGATAAGTTAACGCGTGTAGAGGCGTCAGACACGGCAGACAGAAGAGATTTCGCGTCGTCTACAAAGTTTCGATGTCTCTTCTCTTATTGGCTACAAAGTTTGATGATACTAATTTCAACTTCGACAACAGTCTTTCAAGAGATTTCTTCGTTCTCATCTTCAAATTCATCACATGAACATTTCCAACAACATATACGGTATTTCGGTTGATTAAATTGTACTGATATTATTCCAAACAGCGCTGTTGCAATCGACCCGCTGATCGTATTTAACTGCCGGTTATTAGTGGTTACCATATCCAAATTTGAACCGATAGACTTCGACTGCTAATTGTAATAATAGGTACGGAGTTTGTTGAATCCATTCCTGGATTATATTATCTTGTGCTATTTTGTGCTTATATACGTTACATTAGAGCGTGTGTTAGTGTAGTGTTTTTATACGTTTATTATGGCATCCGAAACCAATCTTACGGATGTAGAGCGTGCCATTAATCAATTGCAAGGCGTTCTGAATGAAAATTATTTAGCTGCTGAAAAAATTATGGCATTACGTACCCCTAATACTAGCGAACTTAAGGCTATTTTGGTTAAAATTGACAAATCTTATGACGAATTAGTTGGGGCTATGGCATCCGCACGTAAAGATACTGAGGCCATTGTAGCAGTAACGCAAAATCAACACGAATTTAATCTACGAAAGAAAGAATGGTTTTCAACTTTGGATAACCCATCATCTTCCACTGCTGCTGTTCCCGAACCATCTACCATTGCTCCCAGGCCGTCAAGCTTTGTGTCTCCCAGCTCTTCCCGGCATTCTTTTAGATCTTCCAGGAGTTCTTCTAAGTTGTCTAGTAGCTCCTCTTCACGAATAAGTGCTAAACACTTAGAGGCAACAGCTAAGTTAAAGATTGCTCAGTTGAAGCTTGTGCATATTAAAGAGCGAGCTAATGAAGAAGCGCAACGGCTTCGCCTTAAAAGAGAAATTGAACAAAGAGAGGCTGATCGTGAAATCGCCTTGGCAAGGGAAATTGAACAAAGAGAGGCTGATCGTGAAATCGCCTTGGCAAGGGCGGAGTATGAGATCTACAATGAATTTGCTGCTGAAACCACGCGACTGAGTGATGACGTCACCACAATCTTGAGTAGTGACAACGAAAACACTGTTGAAACTGTCGTTCCAAAAACCTGTTCTGAACTAACCTTTGCTCGATCATCTTCGCTCCTTTCCAACAATCTTTCTGGAAGTAACACCTTGTCTTTGGGGGGTCTTCCGCCTGCCAAGTCTACCATGTCTACTGGTCCGGTCCTGGATCCTTTGCCTGTCCAGTCTTCCATGTCTACTGGTCCGGTCCTGGGTCTTCCGCCTGTCCAGTCTTCCATGTCTGCTGGTCCAGTCCTGGGTCTTCCGCCTGTCCAGTCTTCTATGTCTGCTGGTCCAGTCCTGGGTCTTCCGCCTGTCCAGTCTTCTATGTCTGCTGGTCCAGTCCTGGGTCTTCCGCCTGTCCAGTCTTCCATGTCCACTGGTCCGGTCTTGGGTCTTCCGCCTGTCCAGTCTTCCATGTCCACTGGTCCGGTCCTGGATCTTCCGCCTGTCCAGTCTTCCATGTCTGCTGGTCCGGTCCTGGGTGTCCCACCCATCCAGTCTTCTATGTGTACTGGTCCGGTCCTGGGTCCTTTACCCATCCAATCATCCTCTTCCACCTGTCAAGTCTGGAGCTCCTCATATGTTCACGGTCCCCTGCCTACACATCCTGAATTTTCCGCTGGATCATCTCATATGCAAGTGGCTCCTTCAGTTGCTCACTCTTATAACTTCAACAGACTTCCTGCTTCTAACCCTTTGGGTCCGCTGCCCAGTAGTGCAGATTCACCAATCTATAGCCACGTTTCACCACTACTTTATCCTGGTGTGTACAATCAAAACTCCGTGAATTACGACAGCTTGTTTCTTCCTCGTCCGGAGTTTCCAAAGTTTTCTGGCGATCCTCTGGAATACAAAGCCTTTATGAACAATTTTGAAACACACATTGAACCGAGAGTGCGCGACGAGAAGACTTTGATTTGCCTGCTCTTGCAACATTGCTCAAACGATGTTAAGGATCGTATAGAACACTTTGCTACTAGTGAAGTTCAACCTTATACTGTGGCTAAGCAAAGGCTAAACAAAGAATACGATTCACCATGGGTTATATCTGATGCGTGCGAGCAGCGATTGAAAAAATTTCCTTCAGTAAGATCTGGCGATGGAAAGCAATTAAGACGTTTTGCAGAACTTCTCGAAAAAACTGGCGTAATTGTAAAGGACATACGACAATATACCAGTCTAGACTCTTTAGATATGCTGACAGAATTGGTGAACAAATTGCCTTACGATCTTAAAAGGCGTTGGGTCAGCAAGTCTGTTCAAATCCAGAACTACCTTGGACATCTTGCCAATTTCTTACATTTTGTGGATTTTGTTCGCAAGGAATCAGACGAAGTAAACTCTCTCTTTGGTCTTCGCTCTCTCCATCCTAAGACTACATCCACGAAAACAAAGGCTTCTTCATTCGGATCGGTCATGTCCAAGACATCTGCGAATGTCAACTCCAAGTCTTCTATCTCTGGTTCCAGACACGTTACTCAGGTTGGTTCTTGTTGGTATTGTAAGAACACTTCCCACATACTCTTTGACTGCAAGGACTTTAAGCAAATACCTGTTGAGGATCGTATCTCCTTTGTCAAGGAATCCAAGTTGTGTCATAAGTGTTTAAGCTCGAAGCACAAAACACGAGAGTGCAAGAGGAGTAAACTTTGCTCAGTGACTGGATGCAAAGGGTTATATCATCACACTCTGTTGCATAAATTTGCTACGACAAAGGAGCACCCTCCAAAGACGTCTTCAGAGGATAAGGCGGTTGTGCCAGTGACTTGCGGATTTACCAAGTCAGAGTCTTGCAGTAATTCGGACAATTCCCACGTTTACCTTTGTATCGTTCCTGTTAGAGTGTCCTTCGGTGAAAATGTTGTTTCTACCTACGCCTTTTTGGATCAGGGATCAACTCACTCATTCTGCAAACGATCTTTACTGCAAGAGTTAAAGGCTCCTGGCACTCGGGAAAGGTTACAACTCAAAACTATTACTGGAACTACTAATGACATGGATTCTGTTTCTTGCAATCTGGTTGTATCTGACTTGGATAGCGACAGTTCTTTTTCATTATCCAATGTACATTCCGTCGAAAACATACCTGTCCAGCCTAACAACGTTTCGGTTGATGCGGAAGTATGTAAGTTACCGCACTTACAGGATATAAATTTGAAGTCACTCCCTAACGCTTCTGTCAATCTCTTAATTGGAGCCGATGTCCCAGAGCTCTTTTGCATTTACAGCGCTAGGAGAGGACCTCGAGGCACGCCTTGTGCTATTGAGACTCCACTTGGATGGTCGCTTTTAGGGCCGTCTTTATCGCCTTCCCAAGGAAGTAATTGCACTGTAAATTTCATCGTCAAGAAAGACGCAACAGAGATGGTAGCAAGAATGTGGGAAACTGAATTTGAACCAGGAACTTCGATATTTGACGATTCCTTTTCTAAAGAAGATCGTTTAGCACACACCTTGATGCAATCAGAAATCTGTACTATTGATGGCCACTACCAACTCCCTCTGCTATGGAAGGAACCTTATAAGAATCAGCTTCTCAATAATCTACCCTTAGCTCAACGTAGACTCACTAGCTTGAAAAGACGACTTCAACGTGATGATAATTTGAGAGTGAAGTATGCCGAAGTTGTCGAGTCTTATCTTTCTAAAGGCAACGCTCGCGAGGTGCAGCAAGCTTACCTGACCGAATCAAATGACCCGATTTGGTATCAACCTCATCATCCGGTAACTAATGTTCACAAGCCAGAAAAGGTGAGAGTTGTATTTGACTGTGCAGCTAAATACCACGGATTGTCTTTGAATGATACGTGGATGAAGGGCCCAACCTTTATGAACAATTTAATTGGAGTTCTGATTGGTTTTCGAAAGAACAGGATTGCCCTAGTTGATCTTTGTCCTGGTCCCCCGACTGTTGAATCCCTTGCTCTGACTGATCTTGTGTCTGGTTGCCTAGCTACTGGGTCTCATGCTCTAGCTGATCTTGGTCCTGGTCCTCCAGTCCCTGGGTCCCTTGCCTTAGCTGATTTTGGTCCTGGTCCCCCGGTCACTGGGTCCTTTGCCCTGGCTGACCTCGGTCCTGGTCCCCCTGCTACTGGGTCTCTTGCCGATACTGATTCTAATTCCTCAGCTTCTGTGTTTATGCTATTCCTGAGTTTGGTCTATTACCTTACGTTTCTGGGTTACTTTGCTCTGTGTGATTGGGTACCTACTTCTTTTACTGCTAAGTCTTTGACCCTTTGGCGTTCAGTCAATGTGTTAGTGTATACCGAGTACGTCTCTCGTACGTGTTTGGTCACAAGTACTGCACCTACTGTGATGCTGTTTTTTCTGGAATCACTCCATATCCCTGAGTTTAGTGAGTTCATTACCCATGCTGATCCAATTCTTCGATTTCCAGTGATGAATTTTTTGACGTTCTGGGTCTTTTTGAATTCTGTTCATGCCTCCATTCATGCGCAATTCATCTCACAAGTTGCTTCAGTTTTAGAACGTTCAATTTCGGGATTTCTGATTAGTCCAGACCTTGACGTGAGTTCTGCGGGCTATACTACTCCCTTTATATTTTCTGTCTATCTCACTCCATCTGATTTCAATCTTGCTGTTCTGTGGTATATTTCTATACCTCCTGGTCTAATTTCAAAAAACGATTGTTATGTCAAAAGAAGATGGGCACAAATACAGTATCTTGCCAATCAATTTTGGAAACGTTGGATGGATGAGTTCGTTCCTAATTTGTTACAACGACAAAAATGGTTTGAAGTGAAACGGAATTTTCAAGTCAATGATGTTGTACTTCTTGTGGAAGATACTCAGCGGCGTTCCAAATGGGTTTTGGGTAGAATCCTTGAAACTTATCCTGATAAACATGGCTTAGTTAGGACTGTTCTGGTCAAGACTCAAACAAGTGTTGTTAAACGGCCTATAGCTAAGTTATGCCCTGTAGTTACACACGACTGATTTGAATAACCTGCTTATTGATGTGCTACATGTTATACGTTAGATTTGCTCTGTTTAAATTTTGTCTTTGTGTGTTCTTTGAATATGACTTTCGCGACTTAGTGTTTTAAAAATGTCTAGAGTACCCATTTTTAGGGGGAGTGTAACGTCGCTTATGTTTTCTTGTTTATACCTGGTTTCGAACACTCGCTCTACTGCATTTAGCTTTTCGTGTATATTTGGCTGCTAAGGATTTCCAATGATGTAATGCTACACAACGCACGTGATGTCAGCGATTAAGCGTTTTACCGCGCCTTTTCTACTGTATGCAAATTATCTATTGCGCAACTTTTTGAAACCGTTTTCTTGAATTTTCGCGCTATAACTCCTTTGTTCTGGGTCAGTCAAATTTGGTTGCAGTCGAGGAAGGACGTTAAATTTTTACACTCAGAATTACCAAGAATCTTAAATTTGAAATTATTAAGTATTGGATTGTTACAGAAAATTAGCAAGCTTTGGAGTTTCAGAATTGCAGTCCTTCCTCGAGGTCTTAAACTTGTCCTGGGTGGGTCCCATCTTATTTATATTTTGGACTTTTGTCCCCTGAACTGTTGCTCTTTATACTTGGACCTTTTGTCCCCTGAGCTGTTGCTCAAGTTTGAGAATTAATTTACTGGACTATTGTCCTCTCTATCAAGTGTTTCCGTACCGTTTCCCGGGGGCCCACTTCAGAGATTGCATTCTTTGAAGACTTCGATTGGAGTTAAAGCTTACTGTCTGCCTGAAGACGAAACCATCGGTGAGTTTGGGTTTTTATTGCAATTATTCTAATCAGTATTCTCAGTCTGATTCCTAAATCGTAATTATACCGTAGTTGTTACTTTCTGTTTGGATATTTGGCGTACTGTGTGTGTTCAAATTGTGGGAGTTATTTGGTGCTGCGCAGTAATATTTACGTTCGTTTTTGATTCCGAAATTGCTAATTGGCGTACTTTCTACAGAAACCGTTGACAATATAAGAAGATAAGTTAACGCGTGTAGAGGCGTCAGACACGGCAGACAGAAGAGATTTCGCGTCGTCTACAAATGACAAAATTGACATTCATTGACAAAACACTGCTGAGAATAAGAAAAGAACAAAACAGAGCCGTTGGTATCTGCTTTCAATGAAAAAATTGTTCTGAACTGCTTTGGTGCTAAGTGCCCTCGAAAGTTTTCAATAATATTGAGATTTCAAGATACTCCATATTATAAAATTCACTGTTT
This sequence comes from Trididemnum nubilum, assembly GCA_963965965.1. Taxonomy (NCBI): domain Eukaryota; kingdom Metazoa; phylum Chordata; class Ascidiacea; order Aplousobranchia; family Didemnidae; genus Trididemnum; species Trididemnum nubilum. The sequence goes on from OZ014490.1 coordinate 14,408,556, forward strand.
CGTTAGATTGGATTAAAGGTCAATTGATTTAAACAGAATATTTATAAAAGCCAGCCTAACAATTGCTAAAATATTTCTCAGCTGCCGCAGTAAAAATCGATTGGTTACTATTTTACATAACCGCAGTTTCTCCCAACTCAAAAGCGCAAAAATACTGTGTCTCCAGTTGAGACAGAGAGTCTGGTTTTTGATAGGCCACATCCTGGGACGACCAACCTGATGTGAGACAACTCATCAAGGGGCTCTGATGCTATCGAAACATCTTGACACCCAAACTCAATTTCGCGCAACACCAGTTTTTCCTCTCGTCACTCTAGGACGGGTTGACTAAATAAAAGATACAAGCGGGCAAAAAAAGTAATTTTAACCAAAACGCCGCTAGTTAAAATTTTCACATAGGCTGCTTGGACAAAAAAGTAATTTTAACTAAAACGAGCGCATCTACAAGTAAAGTAGGTAAAATTTGTGTCTTTTCGAATAAGGGACATTTTCTAATAAAAGGCAATTGCATTTTCGCATTAATCCATAAAACCGCGGATTGACTGCATCTTGAGTCAAAGTTTGCAAGTTTAGACAAATTTCAAGCGAAATTAAGATCGGGCGGCACGGTTAACTACCATAACATGCTGACACTCCATAATTGAAAGAATACGAAACTACCTGTAGCGTGTATGATGCAGTGGTAAAGATTCAGACTCCAACTCGCAAAGGGCGAAGGTTCGGTTACTGCCGTTGTAAATTCCGCAAGTGCGTGTTAATACCTGTGTTGGAAAAATTGTCTTTTGTACTTTTTGAGTTTATGGTCATCATATTTATTCTACAAAGTTTTTAAAAACTTCTAGAAAAATCTGTGATTTTTAATAATTTTTGTAGTTCACGATTCTTTATTTGTGTTGGTTCCGTTTTTGTGGGCTCTAATATTTCGTAATAAGAGATGCTTGATGTTGGTTATCATACCTTTCCACCTAATATGTCACAACATTAACGAAATGTTCAATGTTGTTTTTGGTTTCAAAGTTTGTTTAGGCTATGTAGGATAGTAAGCGTATGAGCTTTAGAAGGCCTACGCTGAGCGTACAGAATTTTGCTGCAAATAAGCTAAGGATATTCTTGTACGCACACGGTTTTGCACTCAGGGTAGATCGGGTCTAAGTGCTGCTGCTAAACATCAAAAAGCAATTTTTTTGACATGATTGTTTTCATTTAAAATATTTTTTAGAAATATCATGAAGTAATAGCTTACTTCGCTTTTAACTTGTAAAGGAGTTGCGCCTGCACTACGACTCAGTTAATTTTATTTGCAAAAAATTCTCAAAATTTGCTAAGAATTCGCAGGCAGAATACTTTTCCTGGGCGGACGGGATCGGGTGCGTGGGCCGTGGGTTGCCGACCAATGGTTTATGCTGTGGCAACCTAGAAAAACAGCAAGTCTACAAAATAAAAGCGATTAAGTCGAAAAGTAAACTTAGTATCTTTGTCTGCCTGAACCCAAAATCGAAAAACTTGATATTTCTGCCGAAATTGAACACGAAAAAATTAAATGAAAGAACTCAAATTTGAGCTCGGACTTGCTAAAATAGGCTGAACTCGAATTTGAACTTGCACTTGAATAAAAATCGATCAAGTTCGCAGCCTTGGTATGACGTGATTGGGAATCGAGTCTATGCTGATCTTTTGTGGTAGACGGCCACTGATAGATTAAATGTTCAATATTGGAACGTTGTCCAAGCAAACCGATGTACAAAAGTTAGAATGACGGGCAGCTGGGCGGAGGTCTTCTGTTTACTGCAGAGCTAACAAAACCAGAACATAATACTTCATAAGCCTAACAAACACAAATACAAAAAAATATACTTACCAACCGTTTTGACACAAAACCAATTCTTAAGATGCAGACACACAGTTCGGCTTTCGGTAAACAGTTGCTGCCCAAAAAACACGGAAACAGCAATGTTTAGATCATCAAAACAGATACGGTAGCTTCTTTCTTCATCCAGTGCATAGGCGTAGCCAGGATTTTTGATTGGGGAGGGCGCAAACCACAAATCACATGCAATGACGTCATCAAAAATTTTCAAAACCGGAAATTTTTGTGGGGCGAAGATATTTTAGAATGGAAGATCTGAAGCCGTAGCCTGTTGGCACTTAACCAGGATTTTGGTAAAGAGAGAGGGCAAAAACTAATAATTGGAAAGTACAAATGTCTAACTTAGAAGACATGTAGAGTAAGCTAGTGTACTCAAACGTATCACAGACGCGGGTCTTGATGGGAGTCTGGGGGCGAAGCGCCCAGCCGCTGGGCGATTTTTTGTAATTTTTTGGAAAAAAAAGCTATTTTAGTCCCATAGGATCACATTTCGCACGTGTTCACAGCCATTTTAAAGAAGTAGATTTGTAACATTTGAAAGCCAATCGAAAAAATTCAATTGTTCAATCCTCCTTTTACTTGCAATTGAAGTCCAAAACACGTTTAAAATCTTGCATTATAGTGTAAAATTTTAATTGTAAGTGATTTGGTCCATGTAGGTGGAAGGCACATTGCCTCCTGCAATATTTTAGCACTAAATTTTCCTAAAGAGATTTTTGTTTTATCATGAAGTTAACCAGTTATAGAAGTAACTTTCTTCGCAGTTCTTTTGTTCTAAAATATGCCGATTCGTCGAGTCAGCGTGACTTTTTTCTTCACGGTTCACTCGTTCTACGAATATGTCCAATCAAATCAGTCGAATACGCATGACCGCAAAAAAGCTTCGCAACAAGAACAAACTTTTTTTCTCAATGCTCTCTCTTTTTCTCCGAGTGTGTGTGTCGATTATAACTACTAAATAAAAAGTCTATGGTCAGACGATAACGATTAGATGATCCGCATACAAGTCGTTACGATAAGTGCCAAGGGTTTCGACGAAGCGCAACAGAAATTTTCATTTTTCCAATGCTCTTGCTGTGGATTCTTTAAATTTTGTTCCATACTTATAAGTTGAAACACAGCTCAGTGATTTGACATTGAATTTCTGCTTATTATTCAACATAAAAACTACAGGACTGACCACATGAAATCAAAACCAATCGCAGGCACAAATGATTTGTAATTTAAGCAAAAATGAAAAAACAAAAACAAGTCATAGGCATTACAACCACAGAACAATTTTATAAACTATAGTATACTCTTTTTTCATCTTGTGTATTTATTGGAAATTATAAAGAAAATCTAAGAAAATTAAAAATACACGTTTAACAGATGATTTCAGTTTTTGGAAATTTTAGGGTTACGAAAGTGGATAAATGGCGTATCACAGTACTGTATAAACTTTGATTCGGCGTCGTCCAGGTAGTCATTTCCCAAAAATTTCAGGTTAAATTTCGATCAACCAAAATAATAGATTTGATAAGATCTCCCAGATCAGTCATATCACAAAAAATAAAGCATAAAATGAATTGACACAAACATACAAAACGAAAACAAAAATACTAAACTTTCATCACGACAAATAAGCGCAATATTAAGTATTAGTGTGATCAAATGTGTATTTTGGGTAGACCTTGAGCTGTTTAGTTAACAAAATTAAAGCACGGTACCTTATTCAATCAGCCCTGATAGTCTGATTTTATTTTTTCTGAACTAAATAGTTTACTTTGCTAATTCGTTTCAAACGCTCGACGCCAAAGTTCAGCCATGACCAACCGTTAATTAACCTATGAATGCTCGTTGAAAATTTAGAAATATTACTGCAAGGCTGCCATTGACCTATAGAGCAATCTGAGTGCAATAAATCTGCAATGTACATATTAACGTAATGCATTGACACAAGCAATGTTTGATTTTTGAAGAACAAATATGCTGTTAAAACGATTACCCGAAAATGACCTCAACTCAATGAAATAGGAATGGTCGTATACAGCAATGTGGATTAAGTTTAATATGTGGATAAACAAGTTTTTATGTTAAAAATTTGGACAATTGGCAGAATAGATTGCCATAATTGTTAAGCAATTCATGGAAAAATCATCTGAACTCGCGAATTTACTTCAATTTCGTTTTAATTTTTAATCTTTTTTAATCTAACAAAACCAAGAGTTTGGAATGTTGATAATCAGCCGACAAAAGTTGATCTTTGTTGGTGCATACGACCATAAGAATTCTCAAGTTGAAAGATGATCAAACCTATTTGAATTTAGTTGTTTGAGGCCATGTTTTGGTTGAAAATCTCACACAGGAGAAGAAAGAAGAAATTTCGACGACTTCGCATTTAGGGATCAGCAAAATAATATAGCCACAAGCTTATCGGGCATATACGAAATCAGTCGTAAATATACTACTACTTTATTTATTGAAATCGATTTCACCCCAGCGGGGCATCATCAGTTAGATCTAAAAACAATCAGCGTATACTTTAACCGTTTCAAGGCTGGGCTTTTTGGTCACCATAGAAAACTGGGGGGGGGTCAAGCTTAACCGCGCTGTTTGAACGCTTATATCTTTGTAAATACACGTGTTAAAGTTTCGAAAAAAACATCAATGTGCCAAGAATTTTATACACTTTTTTGCCAAAGTTTGATATTCCAAAAAAACTTTATGATAATTAAGAAATTATTAGTTTTTGTGACCCCACTCAAAATCAGCTTATTTTCAGAAAAAAGAGAAAAAAGAAACAAGAGCGGTTACGCGTCGACAGGTTGCGGTTGAATGACTCAATGACACGCAAAACTTTTAGGAAGGCTTTATTTCACCGGAAATTTTTATCTAGTTTTTCATTAATTCTGACTCAAATCTAACACAAACTCAAATGCTTACTCTAAAACTATTCCCAAATCGAACCCTAACCCAAACCCTAACCTAAACCCTAATCTTAACCCCTAAAAAAGCAAATGAAAAAAGCGCGGATGAATATTTCTTATTCTCGTTTTATTCTCTTTAAGTTGAAAATTTTCGGTGAAATAGTCTCTACCAAACTTTTATCGCAAGACCACCTTAGCGTTTTGACTTTTGACTCATCTGTAATCTTTTTCAACAAGTCAAAAGGGCATAGCAAAAATCTAGCTCTTCAATAACATGACTAAAACACCTCAATAAGCAATTTTACTGTTATCATTTTGTTTTTCCTCGAGCGTCATCACTACTGTTCATTACAACATTTTTATGACACCCAAAGCTTTTTGGCTAAACCACCTGACTCGCACATAATTATGACATTGAATTTGCAATCAAACTAGCGAGCATTTTTATTTTACAAAAAAATAATTACCAGTTATAATTTGCAGTTAATTAAGTCGCGTCCTATATCAAAAAAAGTATGCTAAATATTCAAACACTCAAGTGTAAAAATGTGGAAAATCAAAATATGTTTGTATGATTAGTTTGAAACAATTCCGACCAGCAATTATGCGTGTTTAGTAAAAATCTTATCGATTTGCATAAAAGTTGGCGAAACTTTTCTGGCTTATTTTTGAAATGTGACAAAAGATTTGATCAACCTATATTGACGCATTATGCTCCAATGGAACTTCAATATTGGGATTTAGCGAATTTCATGATATTCCGAATTTTTCGCAGTTACCAAAAAATGCTGCGGAAAAAATTCTAAAATATTTCTGGTGCTGCCGTTGCAAGTCCACGGAAGAAAATAGACCCAATTTGAAAATTTGATGTTTTTCCTGCAAACAAAAATATACCGATTCACGCAGGAAAATGAAACAACAAAAAAAAATGCAGAGCAATTTTTCTGAAGAAAGTTTGCGAAAAGACAATGGCCATTTTTTGGAAATAACTCAGGGCCCTTTTCAAAGAAAGGCGTTACCGTTGAGTGTGTTATATTAATGGAAATCTAATAATATGTGATATTAAGGCGTAGAAGCGTATAAAATATTAGCTATTTTCTAAACGCTGCCAAGGATGGAACATAACAATTAAACTTGCGGTAAATTTTTACCAAACGTTTGTGAATACTGGCGTAGTTAATTCTTTGCACACAGTAATATATATATTTTCCGCCCACTAAGGTAACCACAAAGTAACAAAATTGTAATTGAATACTTTTATTTTGCTCTTCATTTGGGATTTTATAAAACCTTCAAAATAGTTTGAGAAGTTGTCGACAACAAAGCACTAAACCAGGGGCGGCTCGATGGAAGCTGAAAAAACAGCAGCATATCCTGCATCGTCTGATCGTTTTTCTTTTTTTAATAATATTTTTATTTTTATTTTGGAGGTTTTTAGCTTTGGCGACCAGTAAATAATTAATCATCTTTACCCCCCTCTCTCCCGCTTGACCGCAAAAATTAGAAAATTATTGCATTTTCATAGCTACTTTAATATAAAAAAATTTTTGGAAACTCGAGAAAAACTGCTCACTTTGCAGCTTTTATAACGCATTGAAAATGTACGCGGTGACGTCACAGCTAGTCTATCTTCACTCCCTGTTTTGATAAATAGACAAAAATAAGCTGCGGCTCGCGTAGGTTTTTGGCTTGTTGAGAAATGTAAAAATGTGTTTTTGGATGGCAAGCATTGAACTATTGAATTTATCACATCTTGTTCTGTTGTAGGATACTGCGGATGGTGTAGACTGTAGAGTCGTGGAAAGATATACGCTAAGCTAGAACGTGACATCGCAAGTGATGTACGGGGACTTCGCGGCTGTATCCAAATTTGACTGAACTTTATTATGCTTTTAAATAGCGACCCAATTGCGTTAAATGACATTGTTAATATGCGGTTGCTGATAGTCAGATGAATAATTTAAATGCGCCTCTTTCAAATTTTTTTCACTAACTTTAACGGCTTCTGGTTATGTGCTTTCGATATTTAAATGTCTCAAAAAATGCCCGCGTCTCGGCGTACCGCTTTTGGATTTGAGACATTACAATAGATGAGGCATAAATTTTGATTAATCACAATAGTAACTGCGAAGTAGATTACAATTGACATGGAAAGGTCATTTTTGGTAATACGTTTAGTCACATTTTTTCGTCGCAGTTGAATTTATCTACGACGTTGACTTTCTGGAGTCCAAATGTTTTTATATGTTTGGCTGCTTACTCTTTCAAAATAGTCACGAGCGGCCTCTGCACTAGACTGTATAGTGTATAAGGACTTATAGTAGCGAACCATGCAACATAGCAACCAGCAAATGCGCAACTAAACTAGTTACACATATGCACAATTAAAAATTTGCAGCCGCAAAAATCAGTTTTTGTACGCAAACTTTAGCATTTCCAATAGTTTAGTTTGTGGTTTTGGCCCCACAACTTCGTTTACCCTGATCTGTTTGTAACGTTGTGCATTAGCAATAAGTATTTCGTCTACATGCATGATAATAGACAAAAATCTGGCGTGAGATGAAAGTCCGCATACTGCCTTTTCCGCCCGCGAAAGCGAAATATACGTGAAGACCAAAAATATAAGGTTTCGTTTTTAAAAAGGGACTGCTTTATGCTAGAAATACAAACGACGGACAAACGAACAAAAAGGTTTTTATCTTGCTGAATGGCTGTTGCGCCCCGGGGCAATGGTTTCCCTGGCGGTTTTTCCTCCACTCCGTTGTACGCCACTAATATACCTACAATTATATTTTATAATCTGCAACAATGATGGTAATTGATACGGTTGGTAGTTTTTACATAATTTTCTTTGCCTCTGAGGACCCAGCAGTACTACTCTGCAGTTCACAAATAGATCAAAAAAAGAAAATAATTGATTTTCTTTTATGCTGTAGCGTACTATAGCTCATCAAGCCGTTCTTCTAATTATCAGACACGTAGCCAGCAGGATAGTTTAGGAAGAGCAATATCTTTTCGATCATTTTGGTGACTGCATGGTTTTAAAACAAATAATTTTTGTTTTGCTAATGCAATTTGCAGAAGTTTTGCATTCGTTTCTTGTTATTATGAAAAGTTTTAGTGGTAATAAATTTCTGAGGCTATTAGAGGTTTAGGGTTAAAGCCGCAGCTACCGGAAACAATGGGTTTTGGGGCCTTTGCTCCTAGCGCTCAAAGATTTTGCGATGTTTTTTGCAAAAACCAAAAAAACAATTTCAGGCCTATTTTGGTTAAAATTATTGCTTATGAGACCGCACATAACAGGAATGCAAAGCATGATTTAAATGGCTGCGTAAAAAAGCTAAAAGCGCGATGCCTCAAATAGTAATTAGAAAATTTTATTCATTTTAATTCTAGCCATGATACAAATCTGTTATTCGAAAAACTAGCAAGTTTTATCAACTTACCTCAGAGTATCCCCCATGCCCCCCCTAAAACATAAACACTTATTTGATTAGCTTACCTTAAGCATATTTAGCCAGCAATCAACTTTGATCATGTTTGATCGAATTATTTTACTGTTGTTTTTAAGTCAAATTTTTAAAGAAATTTATGCCCCCTCCCAAATAAATATAACAAAAACGAATTTGAAGCCTCTTCCTTTTTCCCGGCTAGGGCTGTAATTATTTTATTAATGAAATGTAAAGCAGCAAGTTTCTGCGAACTACAATAGATTTGTGATTCTTGATGCGTGCATTCCATGCAACTAGATTTAGCGAAATCGCGCCATATATTATTCAAAACTACAGCGCCCAATTTGTTAAGTAACATCAAACACGTTAGGTTTAAAATTTTTTTTTCATATTTTCAAAGCTATATAGGCCACTGGTTGTCAACTTATGCAATGCCGCATATACATTTTACTTCAAAAGTTTATTATCTTACCAATGCCTAAGCTTTTGATAAAGCTTTGTTGATTTGTTAGTGAACTGTCAACGTGAGTAGAAAAAGAAATTGCCGGTATAGGTTGTTGTACAGTATTCAATTTTTAAACAAACGGAATTTTGTGTTCTGTCTAACCAAACGATGAATGACTTGCTTGTAGCCTACCAGTCGATTAATTATGTAATTAAAAATTGAAAAGTATGCGGATATTTACCATATACTGCATTATGCAATCAAGCAACTGACTGTCAATGATTTTTACTGATTTTTCGCTCCTTTTACCTTACTATAATGCATGTAAGATTTGGGTGGGTTGAAAAATAAACCTTATGTGAATCCCCAGACTCTCCCTTGACAATGGGACTGCTAATTATTGCAAAGTAATGTACAGCGAATCTTTGCCGCAGTAGTATGTAACAATTTGTTTCTAATCTTAATTGAATGCTGTGGCTTTGAATTTCTTCTATATTTTGACCAGTAGCGGCCACGTAACCAGTGGGGGCTAAGGGGGCTGAAGTCTTTACCCTCAGCCAAGTCACTTGGGAAATTTAATTCAAATATGCATGCTTTTAAACGTGCTTTGAACCATTTCTTTTGACAAAAAAGTATAAAGGGAACTGAATCGGCTATCGGTAATATAATTTTGTCAAAAAGTTTCCAAATCTTTACAAGATTAGTTGCTTATGGCTCGCTCAACACACGAGCGAATTGTTATCGAAATAGCGTTAATACTTATTTTGGAAAATTACAAATATTGCCAAGTGGCCAAACCATGCCTCCTAACGGCTGCTTGTGCCCCCCCTTTTGGTTCACTAAAGATACTTGTTTAGAACATCACATTACAAAAAGACAACTAACTATTATGTGAAAAAGAAATGGTAACGTTCAATCTTATCTGCACTCTAGCAGTAAATTAATGTTTTTGAATATTAAAAGTATTGTGGTTCAAGTTTCAAATACCAGCTTTAGCAATCACGGTTTATACCTCTGAACCCATTAGGTCATGAATTAGGCTATTCATATCAATTTCAAAACCACGAGCGTTTGCATTATATGCAATTCAAAGAATTCTAAGCCTAAAGTCAATGTTTCTCAAACCATGGGTCGGAATGCACATCAGGTCGCTATACGTTTAGGGATAGTGGTACAAACAAGGGGTTTTCTCCCCTCCCCCCTTAGCCAAATTACTTGGTAACTTTAACCTTAAAATGCAGGCGTTTAAATGTGCTTTGGACTTGACCTGTAAGTAAAGCAAGGGCTGAATGGACTGAATAATTTAATTTTTTCAACTGGCTTCCAAAGCTTAGCAATTTATTTCTTTTAAATAGCTTTAAAAACGTGCAATATGTGATCTAAATGGCGTTAAAATGGCTATTTTTCTCAAAAAATGAAAAAAAATCTTCCAGCGGCTGAGAGCTTCACCCCCAGACCCCCGTCTATGATGCCCTTGAATTGCACCATTTTGCTTAGCTGGACATGAAATTGATGCATTTATCAAGCAAAAAATTTCAACTTTTGGTTCAAGCTCCTTTTTCCCCTTCAGCAAAATCTTGGTTCAAAATGTTTACTAGTGTGTAGGAGTGTACAGATGTCGACTGATAAAATAGTTAGTTTTTTTTTTTAATGGCTAGCTCTTTGTGTTTCTAGAGCATACTCAAGCTTGTTTAGGTCACAGTGACCATTGCAAATAAATTTTTCAAGCAATTAAGGACCAGAACCGAAAAGCTAAGAAACGCTATCGGCCATATATGCCTTTTTTTTAGACATGAACACAATATTTTGTGAATGCACTTAATTTTCAATTGTGCGAGATCAATTTTAAAGTTCAGTTTATTTTAGTGCCCCCTCACTCTCGGCAAGTACCCACTTCGTTTGCTGTGGGCTGTGATGGCTCTTCAAGAAGCTGTAGGCTAGGCTCCCACAACCCCACTTTGGAATGCAGACAATTTTAACCGAGGGTTCTAGCCCCCTTAGCAAAATTCTGGTGGCGCCCTGATTTTCGCAATTTTTGCGCAGCAGCAGCAAAAATATATATACTGCAATTAAATGCACATTATTTTAAATTTAGTGGCATTATCCCAATTGCAGAGTTTATCTAAATCTTGTCTCGCGTTTTTGAAAAATTTAGAAAAAAAAAGCACTATAATTTTTCCACCGTTGTATCGAAACCATCTTGCAGTCAAATTTATCATAAAGTTATTAAAAATACAATATTGAAAGTTGAAACCCACCTATTTGAAACACAATTTGCATAAGTGCATATAAAAAACGCAACTTCGGCAGTGGCAACAGCATTTTAACAAGAAAAAAATACATAAACGCTTTTGGCGTAAGACATAGCTGGTCAAAGTTGTTTATTTGTCTATTAATTGTTTGATTAAAATGCGGCGTAAATATTGCAATAGCCAATATGTATCGAAACGCGATAAAAGAAACCATTTTCGAAGCCAGCAACTACCTTTCGATTGACAGCTCTCAAGCTTTGCATCTGCTGTATGTACCATTTGTACCACGTACTTGTGCAATATGCAGTACATAAATCAGCAATAGGAAAAATTAAATATAATTGGCCCATTGAGTCGAAACTATGGTTTTGATTTTCAAACATATTCAAAAAGCGTTACCTCAATAACAATAAGCACAATAAAACTGTAACATTGAACTTATTTTGTTGGTTTTGTAATTTGTACGCACGAATTGTAATACAAACAGTAAAATGAAACTTTAACCAGGCGACAGAAAGACCGTAATATGGAAACACAAATTCTTTGCTTGCTTGATTGATGATCTCACTTAGTTGTAAAAGATTCTTTGCTACGATCAATAAGATTTTTCTGAACAAAATAACAGCCGTTTTTATGACGAAATGCTATTCGTCATAGCGCCTTGCCATTCCGCACTCGACTGACGGCCGAGAATTTCAACGACTCACTGAGAACGCATAATTTCGATATGCGTCGCTAAGCATGCGTGGCTCATTCTCGCCTATTCTCTTTATTTACGAAAACCAGAACTTGACCTATGTACTGACTTTAACAGTTAATAACTCGCTTTATAGTTCGTAAAAAATTTTGAAATTTTTATCAATAGAAGCAGAATTTATTAACTTAAAAAGTCAAGGAATTTGATCGATTATCTTCAAGTAGCTTTAAAATAATAGGCGTTTAAAAAAAGCGCGTGCACATTTAGCCCCCCCCCAGTCCAGATAGGGTTAAAACCAAAATCATCATAAAACCTATAAATAGACTATAACATCAATCAAATTGAAAAGAACATAAAATGGACTTCAATAACAACGAAATTAAAGAAAAAATAATACTGTATATAGCAAAACCTCTTTCGCAAAGCAAATATATTGAAAACCTTGTTTTATCTACACCACCACAACATCAGAAAAAAACTATACAAAAAAAGTTGTTTAAAATAATAAACCCCTGCAAAAAAATATAAATATTTTTTCAATTATAAAAAGCGTTGCTAAGCAACCAAAAAGAAAACATTATCTCCAAACCTTAAAATGTAGAAAACTTAAATCTTTTTTCAAAAAAAGTGGAATTGGAAAAGAAAACATTACCAAACTCTTACCTTGGTTGGCAAATCCACAAGTAATAAGAAAAGGACCTTTACGTACTAACTTCTCCAAAACATACTGCTACAATTTGAAGAGATGGCCAGCCAAAGAGAAATAGGCCTAGGCTATTTGAGGTTAAAGATTGAAAACTAGCTCAACTAAACCAAGGACTAGTGTACATGAAAAAGCAAAGACCAAAGCCTGGCCTCACCATTTAACTCCCAAAAAGATAGCCTGACTCTGTCGCACTAGCAAACTATAGGGCGCAAAGTAGGAAGAATTTCGCAAACTAGTCAATTTCACTACATCAACCAAATCAGCTGCTGATAAAAATAAAAACAACTCATTATAGTAAAGTGAGAGCCTATGACGTAACAAAACCAATATCAGTGTCGTAAAATTAAGCAAAAATTTTCCAAAAGCATGCCTCGAAGCAAAATATAGAGTATGGAAATTATACATATGGAATACAGAAATATGGAATGTGGAAATTATATGGAAATAGAAACAATATTGAAATTATTTTGAAGCAGAATACGTTGAAGCAAAATACCTCTGTTTTGCGTGATTAGCTTATTGCAACAGATTATAATGAAAGCAAACCAGAAAAACAGTAGGCCAATGCAGCAAACTTAGTGATATTTCGGTAAAATTGTTTTATTGATGTTAATTTCCGCAACAAGTTTATTTATCCACTACTTTCCAACACATCCAGCTTTTGTTGGTTTCTAGGTTCTTGGAGAAAAGTTACTTCAAAGCAATCTGAAATATCCGGCAGAGAATTCATTAGTTCTTTGTGCCAAGTTTGAAAATGAATCAGTAGGGATGCTCTATCGTTGTGTTCTTTTTTAGCGTTGTTGTTGTTCCAAAATGCTCTATGTCCAGACTAACGAGTAGAAAAGTGATTTATCGTTTGACCTACGTAGATTTTTTGACAAATTTTGCATTGGGCTGCGTAAATTCCGTAGTTGGAGCATGTGAGATTTTGTTTCAAAAAGAAAAGTTTTCCTTGAGCAGTTTTGATGTGATTGACTGTAGGAACCATTGATTTGCCATTGTAGTATCTAAAATTTCCACACAATGCACATTTGTTGCAGGGATGGGACAAACCGGCCCTAACATCACGTTGAAAAGACTCATTATGTGCAATATTGCGGTAATTGGTGAGCATGTTTAGGAGTGTTGGAGGCTTTTTATAAACTACAGCAGCATCCGGAACAAGAAATTTTTCTGTGGAATTGAGTTTTAACAAATTTACAAAAGAAGATGCCCAAATAATCCGTGGTTTAGTTTTCTGTTGTCCAGAGTCTTGTTTTGGTCCAAAACGATCATTCCATTTAGATGCTAAATCAAGAATTCTGCTAACTAATTTAATATTGAATTGAGAATGAATGCACTTCTGCTTTAATCTTTCTAGACTTGCCAAATAATCAGATTGGGTTTCATTGAGTCGTCGTAGGCGAACTGCTTCACTAAAGACAATGGATTTGAAAATGTGAGTTGGATGAAACGATTTACCATTAAGAAAAGTGCGGTCAAGAGCTTTAATCTTTCTAGACTTGCCAAATAATCAGATTGGGTTTCATTGAGTCGTCGTAGGCGAACTGCTTCACTAAAGACAATGGATTTGAAAATGTGAGTTGGATGAAACGATTTACCATTAAGAAAAGTGCGGTCAAGAGCTTTAATCTTTCTAGACTTGCCAAATAATCAGATTAGGTTTCATTGAGTCGTCGTAGGCGAACTGCTTCACTAAAGACAATGGATTTGAAAATGTGAGTTGGATGAAACGATTTACCATTAAGAAAAGTGCGGTCAAGAGCTTTTCTTGATGGTAAATCGTTTCATCCAACTCACATTTTCAAATCCATTGTCTTTAGTGAAGCAGTTCGCCTACGACGACTCAATGAAACCCAATCTGATTATTTGGCAAGTCTAGAAAGATTAAAGCAGAAGTGCATTCATTCTCAATTCAATATTAAATTAGTTAGCAGAATTCTTGATTTAGCATCTAAATGGAATGATCGTTTTGGACCAAAACAAGACTCTGGACAACAGAAAACTAAACCACGGATTATTTGGGCATCTTCTTTTGTAAATTTGTTAAAACTCAATTCCACAGAAAAATTTCTTGTTCCGGATGCTGCTGTAGTTTATAAAAAGCCTCCAACACTCCTAAACATGCTCACCAATTACCGCAATATTGCACATAATGAGTCTTTTCAACGTGATGTTAGGGCCGGTTTGTCCCATCCCTGCAACAAATGTGCATTGTGTGGAAATTTTAGATACTACAATGGCAAATCAATGGTTCCTACAGTCAATCACATCAAAACTGCTCAAGGAAAACTTTTCTTTTTGAAACAAAATCTCACATGCTCCAACTACGGAATTTACGCAGCCCAATGCAAAATTTGTCAAAAAATCTACGTAGGTCAAACGATAAATCACTTTTCTACTCGTTAGTCTGGACATAGAGCATTTTGGAACAACAACAACGCTAAAAAAGAACACAACGATAGAGCATCCCTACTGATTCATTTTCAAACTTGGCACAAAGAACTAATGAATTCTCTGCCGGATATTTCAGATTGCTTTGAAGTAACTTTTCTCCAAGAACCTAGAAACCAACAAAAGCTGGATGTGTTGGAAAGTAGTGGATAAATAAACTTGTTGCGGAAATTAACATCAATAAAACAATTTTACCGAAATATCACTAAGTTTGCTGCATTGGCCTACTGTTTTTCTGGTTTGCTTTCATTATAATCTGTTGCAATAAGCTAATCACGCAAAACAGAGGTATTTTGCTTCAACGTATTCTGCTTCAAAATAATTTCAATATTGTTTCTATTTCCATATAATTTCCACATTCCATATTTCTGTATTCCATATGTATAATTTCCATACTCTATATTTTGCTTCGAGGCATGCTTTTGGAAAATTTTTGCTTAATTTTACGACACTGATATTGGTTTTGTTACGTCATAGGCTCTCACTTTACTATAATGAGTTGTTTTTATTTTTATCAGCAGCTGATTTGGTTGATGTAGTGAAATTGACTAGTTTGCGAAATTCTTCCTACTTTGCGCCCTATAGTTTGCTAGTGCGACAGAGTCAGGCTATCTTTTTGGGAGTTAAATGGTGAGGCCAGGCTTTGGTCTTTGCTTTTTCATGTACACTAGTCCTTGGTTTAGTTGAGCTAGTTTTCAATCTTTAACCTCAAATAGCCTAGGCCTATTTCTCTTTGGCTGGCCATCTCTTCAAATTGTAGCAGTATGTTTTGGAGAAGTTAGTACGTAAAGGTCCTTTTCTTATTACTTGTGGATTTGCCAACCAAGGTAAGAGTTTGGTAATGTTTTCTTTTCCAATTCCACTTTTTTTGAAAAAAGATTTAAGTTTTCTACATTTTAAGGTTTGGAGATAATGTTTTCTTTTTGGTTGCTTAGCAACGCTTTTTATAATTGAAAAAATATTTATATTTTTTTGCAGGGGTTTATTATTTTAAACAACTTTTTTTGTATAGTTTTTTTCTGATGTTGTGGTGGTGTAGATAAAACAAGGTTTTCAATATATTTGCTTTGCGAAAGAGGTTTTGCTATATACAGTATTATTTTTTCTTTAATTTCGTTGTTATTGAACAGGCGCGTCGATTCCCGGGGGGGTCCTGACCCCCCCAAAAATATGCATTGGGGGGTCCAAAGAGTAAAGGACCCCCCCAATATAAATGAACATGTTTGCTATTTGTCATGAACACTAGCAAATGGCATTTCTGTCTAAACAGATTTTTCTTGCTCAAAATCTTGAAACCTGCGTATTACAGCGCTAGACCAAGATTTTATAAAAATAATCGCAATAGGAGTATGTTTATCACCTAGCCAATACATTGCACAATTTTTATTTGTGTTCGTCACAAACTCATCATTGTGACTGTGTGTCTGTCAGTGAAGTCTAGATAGGAAAGTCCTCATTGTTGCAACAGGGCACTGAGGAGCGAGGACAGACTGAGACTCGCAGCATCAGAGCATAGTTACTCAATATTACAATGGTGCCATACGAGCGGGACTTAATGGACGGTGTCATCAGGGATGATTCAGGATTTTTGATTGGAGTGGTCCAAATCACTTTTAATAACGTCTTCAACCATTTTCGAAAAGAGGCACTTCTTACGGAACGATGGCATCTTAAAATGGAAGATCAGAAGCAGTGGCCTGGTTTGGCACGCAACCAAGATTTTGATGAAGGAGGAGGACGTGAAGTAAATGTTGAAAAGTTAAAAGGTCTAAATTGGGAAAAAAGGTGAGCAATCTAGTGTAACTCAAACGTATCATAGACGGGGTCCTGGGGAATTTTTTGTAATTTTTTGAAAAAAAATAGCAAAGTTTATTTAAATGACATTGGATCACATTTCGCGCGTTTTTTGAGTAATTTGAAAAAAAAACAGATTTTTACTATTTAGAAAGCCAATTGAAAAATTAAATTGTTTAATTATCTTTTTACTTTTAAATTAAGTCCAAAACACATTTAAAGTCTTGCATTTTCGGGTGAAATTTTGTATGTGATTTGTCCTAGGTTGGCGGAAGTAAGGCACATTGTCTCCTGCGATCCTAGATAATAACCCACTCGAAGATTTTCCTAAAGAAATTTTTGTTTGTCATAAAAATAACCTGTTGTAGGAGTACATGTAACGACTTAGGGGTCCAGCCCCCTTTAATTTAAATTAAATAATTTGTTCAATGCACATTTTCGCAAGCTTACTTTTTTTTAAAAGCATTTTGCCGCGTAAAAACTGGTGAGGTGGAGGTGAATTGTTATTGAAAGTTAATTGGTACAATAGATGGTTTTGGTAAGGCCTATAACTAATCATGTTTTTACCCATGCTAGATCTACATTTCGCGGAGCCCCAGTCACTTTGGTGATTTTCACTGCAATTTTCACTGTGAATATAGATGAAGACAAAAAAAAACTCTTAGGCCCACCATTTAAGCGCGAGACCCCCTGGCGCTGAGCCATTAGTAAATCCGATTGTGGTTATTGTATTACGTTCATAAAAAGGTTAGATAAGCGCGTGAGATTGCAATTTTTATGACACAACTCTTGATTTCACCCGAGCTATACACTTAAATTTGTCGGCAAAATTTTGAATTGAGGAGGCTCGGGCCCACCCATCGTCCATATTAATATCATTGTTAATTCCTGCTGAACGCGTGCACTTTTGTAAGAAATGCTAAAAGCAAGTAAAACTGAAAAACAGTAGGCTTTGTTTCAATATTTTTGTCATTGAGGGCATTTTAATTGGGGGGGTGTTGCCAGTGCCGTCGCTACGGGGGGGCAGGGGGCCGTGCCCCTTCTAACAACTGCTTGTGCCCCCCCTCATTTTGTTTACTCAAAATACTGTTTTTGGAACATCACGTTAACGGCAAGACAGCAGACAATAATGGAAAAAAAATAATTACGTTCAAACTTATTCTCTTTTGATATTTTGTCGATTCTTTGCGAAATTGCTGGCAAGCAACTGCTGTACATATATCTGAAGCAATAGTCTGTCTGATTAACATAAGCCTGAAGAATCGTTACTGGTACTTCGTTAGTGATAATGACATGAAACAATACGTTAAAACATTTTTGTCAAAGACCAGCTGTTTTAATTTTTAGAGCACACTCAAGATTTTGAGGTTGCAGTTAGTGGCGCAACCAGGTTGAAGGGGCTTACGCCCCCTAAGCGAAGTCACTTAGAAAATTTATCCTCAAAATGCGAGCGTTTAAACGTATTTTAGACTTGACCTGAAGTAAGTGGGGCTGAAGGGGCTAAGCAATTTAATTCTTTAAAATGGCTTCTGAATTTTAGCAATTTAGTTATTCATATGGCTTCAAAAAAAGCGAAATGTGCTTAAATTGCGTTAAAAATGCTATTTTTGGCTGCAAAATTATAAAAATTGCCCAGCAGCCGGGGACTACACTCCCAGGCCCCGTCCACAGTCACTAAATATTTAGTGACTATGCCTCGTCTGTGAGACGCTTGAGTTGCATCAGTTTGTTTAGCACTGGGCCTAAATGACACAATTTTGTGCAAAGAAAAAAATTTTTGGTTCACCCGTTTTAGCAAAATCGTGGTTGCAATAGTGGTAACATTCATTGCTGTGGATAAATTTTTCAGGCGATTATGGGTCGCAGACCAAACAAGCTAAGAAATGCTGCCAGCCTTATTGCTCTCTTTTTTTTAGACATGAAAACAGAATTTTAAAAATTGCGCGTATTTAGAGCCGTTCAAGATCTGAAGATCAGTTTTTATATGCAAAAGCTCAGTTAATTTTAGTGCCCCCCACTTTCGGCTAGTGCCCCCTCACTTCGTTTGCGCTGGCAACGGCACTGTGGCCTGCCCCTCCCCCCCCTTGGCTACGCCTGTGGGTGTCAACCCTTAAAGTAGTATGGACAGGCTTGGCGGAACGATTTTCAAAGTTTTCGAAGTCGTGACATTGGAATTAGGGTCCAAAAACCGCCCCAAAAGTTTAGCGTGAAAGAGGTCGCATTTAAAAAATACCTCAAAAAATATTTCTCTCGGTTATATTTCTCAAGATACCCTTTTATTCCCATCAACCCACTTTTGGTCGCAATGAGTTTTTTTTTCCTTTTCCAAAATACTGAACGCTCAATTTCCTAAACGGCATAACACCGAAAAAAAACAAAACTGCATCAAATGTGCTATTGCGACGTACAAACATTTCAAACAAAATCTACAATGTACAAACAATGCCAACAAAGTTCGCAAGATTCCGCTAAAAAAAGTTCTGGTTACTGAGTTGGACCCCCCCAAAGATTTCAAGAAATCGACGCGCCTGTTATTGAAGTCCATTTTATGTTCTTTTCAATTTGATTGATGTTATAGTCTATTTATAGGTTTTATGGTGATTTTGGTTTTAAAGTATACGCTGATTGTTTTTAGATCTAACTGATGATGCCCCGCTGGGGTGAAATCGATTTCAATAAATAAAGTAGTAGTATATTTACGACTGATTTCGTATATGCCCGATAAGCTTGTGGCTATATTATTTATTTGAATTTAGAGTAGTGTCACTTTTCAGGTTTCATTATTTCAAACACGATTACATACGAATCACTTTTTCGGCAAAAGTGAGCACTAGTAAATTTTCAGCGAAATGCACATTCGGGCAATTATCGACTGTAAATCACAAAACACTCATCGATAAAACGCTACAAAATTATTCATGAAAAACAAGCAATGATACATGTCGACCAATTTGTGATCAAAAAAGATGCAAAGTTCATTTCGGGTATGTTATATGACAATTCAATCCTACTTTAGATATCAATTGTCGCCAAAGTTTTAAAAAATGCTGTAACTATATGTATTTCAAAACACACAGAAAAAACGATGCAATACTATTATGGTAAATCAAATCTTTCATTATCTCGCTGTATTACGTGGAAGCGTGTAACGAGTTTGCGGGCTCCACGTCCACGTCATCTCGGAAAATAACCTCCTTTCGAAGAAATATCGCAGCCGTGTGAGCCGTTGGCAACACCGTGTCTGATTTGACCGGCCAGAGATTTGAACGTCAAAACTCCTACTCCAGAGAAAAATGCGTTACCGTTCGACCAACACTTGATCGGTACAAAAAACTAATTTGTACAGTGACGTGCGGTGAGGCTTCTGGTTGGTGAGGCACAATTTTTTTTTCACACACACATGTCAATGCCGCAACTAGAACGTAGTTTAAAGGGGGGCAAAAATTTGTTTCTGGAGGGGCCAAAATTTTTGGGTCGGTCTAGTTTTCACCAAGTTCTCTGTTGATATCCAAAAAAAAGGTCATCGCGCCAATATGGTCTACTTTTCTCCGAGGTCTCGGTTGGTTTCCAAAAAAAAAGCCACCATCTTGAAACTGCTGCAAGGGTAACGAAAGTTTGGGTGGGTATGCTGGGCAGTTTGGGGGGGAGTTTTGTTTAGGGGGGCGCCGCCCCCTTTTGCCTCCCCCTCCTAGTAGCGGCCCTGAATCATGTTTGCAAAAAAATTATTTAAGACGATGAATGACAAGCAAGTAACTGTTTTCATAGCCATTAAACGAAGACCAAATTTTTCGATAATTAATTACTCGTTTAATCTCTGCTATTCACTTAAAGCCAAATCAATTCTTCAAGTTTCGAAAATCTATAAAGGTGGCCAATTATTTGACTTTGAATGCGGACATAATTGAAGTTTTGGTTCTTGCTGAGTCACAAAAACTAGGTTTCAGACCCAACATTATTATTTGCTAAAAATATCAAAGCAGAAATGACGATTTTTATTGCGCAACCACTCTTTTCTTGAGTACGGTAGTAATCTATCTGAAATGAGGGATTCTTTCGTATTGATGTCTCGAGCAAATCTTTTAAACCGGTTTTGTTCGAGCTACAACTTCAAGTTTAGTTATGGAAAAATTTCTCAGCTGTAAGGCTAAATTTTCTTCCATTTTAGTTCATTTCCTCGTAATAAGTTGTTTTTCATTTCGCTAGGAAAGTAACTCGTTCAATTTCGCAACGAACGAAAGACTACAAAAAAACAGCGTTGTTTTTTTCTTATTCTATGACGTCATAGGTGAGGCGTGCCTCAAAATCAGATTTTAAAGCATTATGCGTTGCCGCGATTTGTCTGAGAGAAAAAGGCATACTTTTAGTTTGTTTATTAAAATTTGCTTGGCTGAAGTGAGGCACAATCGAAAATGCCTCACTTCGCATATTTCAAGCGATGCTCGCTGGCGCGCATAGAGAGATAGCAATTAATCGAATAGTTTCGGCGTTTTAATGCGATGAGCATAACATAAAAGCAGTGAATACACAAAAAAAATAAATATGATAAAAATTAGTAAAGTTTTTGAGAAATATTTTGATTTGCGTGAAAACATTTTATTTTAATTATATACTTTTATTTTTGTTTTTCTTCGTACAATTCTTCAAGTGAGGCACGGCCTCACCTGCCTCCCCTGACCGCACGTCCCTGAATTTGTAGTAGTACAATGACACTGTTTGTGTATGTCCATTTTTGATACCGTTTTTTGGTTCTGTTTTACAATTCGTTTTTTCTTTTCTTTTCATGGTCAATTCTTAATCCTTGAAAACAAACCGAAGAAACAAAGCTCGAAATATGAAAATGCAAATAGGCAGTATGAAATCGATAATCGCATACTTTGTGACGCATGCTTGCAAACGGTTTGAAACAAGTGTGTAAATGCCATACTGGACCAGCTGGACTGAGATACCATCAAAGATACAGACCAGCAATGCAGCTACCTTATTAAACTTTAGGGTTAGAGTTCACAAGATTGCTGCCTCCAAGTTTCATTTCCAAATCGCTTAGCTGCTTGTGCGTCGTTGTCCTTGAGTAGACACTGTATTGATCTTTGCTTTCCGTGAAGGCAAAGCAGCTTACCGTTTACTGGCCCGGCGTGACGAAAGACTTGCAAACATATATCAAAAACTATGTTTTGCTCTGGTGAGGTTAAACAGACGCAGTATTAGATTAATACACACAAATGAATTAATAAAAGATATTCGTAGATAAGCATTTTTAACTGAACAAATAAACTGCAAGACTAAACCGCAGGAGCAAAAACAAAAACAAAAGTACTTCGAGAAACAACGAAGTTTTTTACAATGATCTACAAAAAATAAGATATATTAAATAAAACATCAAACGCCACGCTCAATTTTCAATATTTGAAAACATAAGTAAAGTCAAATGTGTTAAAGTACAAACACAAAAATTTGCCTCTAAATTCAAAACAAACAATACATCTTCATCAAAAAATATAACTATAAAAAACACATAAAAGGTTGAAAGCACAGCACTCTATATTGTCCTAAAAACTCTTCGGATGCTCCTATAAGTTGTAAAAGATAAAATGAAGGCAAAGAAAATAACAATTGTTTTACTGCTGTAGATCATCGCGCATTGTTTCAAAAGATTGACTACCAACAATTTTATCAAAAAATATATAAAAGCAAAAAAAAATTGATTTTTAAAAAAATGTTTGAAGTATAACTTTGGGGTGCAAAGCAAAGCACATCATACACAAAAATGCAACTAATAATGCTGTTTTTGTTTTGTAATTTTGTTTTGTAAAAATACGAACAGGGTAAGGTAAGGTAAGCTAAATTTATTTTTTACCCCACCAGTACACACAAAATTAAGAATAAACGCAAAACGACACAAGTATAAATTCCGAATGCGGAAGGAAGACCGCGAAGTGAATTAAGTCTTTGAGTCGAGCAGCCAACCTGGCATAAACCATTTGACGGCAAAATTGAGCGCCAGCCATTTGACGTTTTTCGTGCCAGTTAAGTGCAAGCAGATCAAAATTAAACTACTAAAAGAAATAAAAAACTGTGTGTTTTGATTTGCAAACAGTTTTTCTTTGAATGGTGAGTTTTTAAATGGAGATCTGCAACAACTTAAAAACCAGGACTGTTTTGTGTTCCTCGCACGGCAGCGATGCAGAGTTTTATAACTAAAGTCCGAATTAACGTGTAGGAGAGCTACGCCAAACTCTTCCAATCACTCTCTTCTTGGACGAGCTGTACACTTGAATTAATGAGTTTTTCATAAAAATTATTGTTACAATAAATGATTAAACAATGCAAGATGCGAAGCAGTCTGTAGATTGATGTGAAAACTATTTCAGGGCCTTTTTTTAACGTCATATGACTGTTCCCCACAGCCAATAATCAAAATCCAAAGGAATGAATCGCAAAACGCAATTTACCCCAGTCAGCAGCTTAAACATGTTTCACAAAAAATTTCACTGTTCACTTTAATCCTTGTCAGTCTCTACTAGCTCTAAGGCTCCAAGCACAATTGAATCAGTATTACTGTATAGCAGTGATAGCACGTGCTAGATCGCCTTCTTCTAACACCCAAGAGCCAGAAATTATAAAATGAAGTTGCCTGCTGGCAAACTGAAGTCGACTCGAAAAACAAATAATGCAGAGGACCTTCTAACGCAAAGGTAAACGATTCGTGAAAGACGGTCGTAGTCATGAACTTCTAAATACCATTTAGAAGTCCATGTCCTAGTAAATGCGTTAATTACAGTTAACAGCTTATTTTTCGACAAAGAATAAAATTACCCAGCAATTTGACTTAAGCGCTGATTAGACAATCACAAACAACTTTTTCTATTTAAGTCACAGGATTGGAAAAACCAATAATTAATTAAACAAAAATGCACAAACAAAAATTAGAGTGAAATTAGGTCTTTAGTCACGTGGTAAGTACAAGGTAGATTATTTTTTATAATTTTAACACTGTGAAGAATCAAAAAAGTTGGTGTGCTTTTTGCAGGTAAGTAATTGAAATAAAAATGTTTGTAACGTATATGTACAGTAAACCGTATGTCTGTATCCACACTGCAAGTAAATGGGCGCTTTGAAATTACCATTTTGAGACACACAAGTCGTAACAGTGTTGCCAACATTTTCATGTTTTCAACTAGATGGGAGCTTGTTGAGGAGCCACCCCTTTTAAACGACCGACGCAAATATCTACAGATTAAAAAAAAAACTGGCACCCTAGGTTAAGCCGTTCAAAAAATTGACTATGGAGGGTCCATGTAGGAAGTTTACGGCGAGACGGTTTCCACAAACTACGTCAAAATAGTTGTTTCTTAAACATCTACTGATATCGAAAAAATACACTGGCTCCCTAAGTCAAGCCGTTCAATAATTTAATTTTTGGGTGGGTCCATTTGAGGAGTTCCCGGAGGGAAGTGGTACCCCAAACTAGGTCAAAATAATTGTCGCTTACATATCTACCGTTATTGAAAAAAAAACTGCCACCCTACATTAAACCGTGCAAAAAAAAAAAAGATTTTTGGGGATCCATGCGAGGGAGTCCTCAGAAAGATGCTACTCCCAAACTACTGTATGTCAAAATATTAGTCTATTCAATATCTACTGAAATCAAATAAAAGTGGCGCCCCAGCTTGAGCCGTTCAAAAAATTGATTTTTGAGCCCCTTTTTTGGGGGTTTCGGGGCAGTGGCCCCAAAAACTTTCTGGAGACAAAGTTACGTTTTCAGCTCAACAAGTTTAGACAAAAAATAGATTTCGATGTTTTGTGATTCAGTAGAAGAACGTACTAGGTTTAGGAAGAAAAAAAGAGAATATGAAAATGACAAAAAAAGAACAAAAGAAGGAAAAAAAAAAGAAAAAAATGCTCATCGCGGCCAAAAGTGGGTTGGTAGGGATAAAAGGGTATCTTAAGACATATAACCATATGACATATTTTTTGCAGTACTTAAACCGTTTTTGAATGAAACCGCTTTTTACGCCAAACTTTTGAGGCGGTTTTCGGCTCCTAAAACCAAAATCACGTGACAAATTACCGCAAACTATGTTACAAACATACAACTAATTAATCTCAAACGGTTGTCAAAATTTCATGCAACTAGACCCAACCGTTCTCAAGTTATAAGCAAAAGTCTAAAACTTCGTACTCGTTAGTTTGAAAATGGCCGAATAAAAACAAAACAACAAGCGACGCGAGCGTCGATCGTTCCAACTACTTACGCGGTAAGTTATTAGCGTTCCTAATTTTGAAAATGTATTGATATTAAGCGTGGATTACGCCTATTAAAAGTCTCCAGTTCTCCAACGTTATTTAGAGAGAGTGACGTAAATTGAAAAGCCAAGCACTGCATCGCATAATGCCTTTATGCATAAAAAATAACATCGAAGAAATACATTTGCTTTGAATCCTCAAAAATTAAATCCAAATCAATGATATCAAGAGTAATGACTATTTCAAAATCTGCTTATTGATCTAGTGAGGTGTTTATCAAAACTGTGGGTGATTGTTTCATATGAAAATTTTGCGATTGGTTAGCAAATAACAATACAAAGCAATAAAGGAAACCTATTTATCGAAGGGCTTTGACTACAGAGCTTTTAATGAGCTTTCCTCTAAATCAAGCCATCAAATGGAATTGAACAAGCCGTTGAATAGGCTTTATTTTTGCTGCTTTGCTCAGTTAATTGGAATTCACAAACAAAGTCATTCACAAGACAGCAATTTTGAAGATATGGTGGCCACTGTCGACCTTTACATTATCAGGACTCAATCGAATCAAACCATTACGAATCAAAATCTTCACTGATGCATTACATGAAGGGCAAAAACTTCTTACGATTTTTTATCAACGTCATGTAATTTTTGCAAACAGTACGAAATGCTGTTGAGAATAGCCGCTATTTTACCGTCTTTTTTCGGATTTGGCGACAGTTTTTCCTTGATTTCAAGTGATTGCTTGAATTGAATCAAAGCATCGTTATATTGCTGCATGTTCATCAAACAGTTTCCAATGTTATTAAGAGTCATCGCCACATTACCGTCTATTCTCAAATTAAGTGAAACGTTTTTGCAGATTTCAAGTGATTGCTTGAAATGAATCAGAGCATCGTTATATTGTTGCATGTTTCTCAAACAGGCTCCAATGTTATTTAGAATAGCGGCCACATTACCGTCTGTTCTCAAATTAAGTGAAACATTTTTTTTTATTTCAAGTGATTGCTTGAAATGAATCAGAGCATCGTTATATTGCTGCATCTTCATCAAACAGTTTCCAATGTTGTTAAGAGTAGCGGTCACATTACCGTCTGTTCTCAGATTAACTGAAACATTTTTCTTGATTTCAAGTGATTGCTTGAAATGAATCAGAGCATCGTTATATTGCTGCATATTCATCAAACAGGCTCCAATGTTATTAAGAGTCATTGCCACATTACCGTCTGTTCTCAGATTAAGTGAAACATTTTTCTTGATTTCAAGTGATTGCTTGAAATGACTCAAAGCATCGTTATATTGCTGCATCTTCATCAAACAGTTTCCAATGTTGTTTAGAGTAGCGGTCACATTACCGTCTGTTCTCAGATTAACTGAAACATTTTTGAAGATTTCAAGTGATTGCTTGAAATGAATCAGAGCATCGTTATATTGCTGCATGTTCATCAAACAGGCTCCAATGTTATTAAGAGTCATTGCCACATTACCGTCTGTTCTCAGATTAAGTGAAACATTTTTCTTGATTTCAAGTGATTGTTTGAAATGAATCAAAGCATCGTTATACTGCTGCATATTCATCAAACAGGCTCCAATGTTATTAAGAGTCTTGGCCACATTACCGTCTGTTCTCAGATTAAGTGAAACATTTTTCTTGATTTCAAGTGATTGTTTGAAATGACTCAAAGCATCGTTATATTGCTGCATGTCCATCAAACAGTTTCCAATGTTGTTAAGAGTAGCGGCCACATTACCGTCTGTTCTCAGATTAACTGAAACATTTTTGAAGATTTCAAGTGATTGCTTGAAATGAATCAAAGCATCGTTATATTGCTGCATCTTCATCAAACAGTTTCCAATGTTGTTAAGAGTAACGGCCACATTACCGTCTGTTCTCAGATCAAGTGAAACATTTTTGAAGATTTCAAGTGATTGCTCGAAATGACTCAAAGCATCGTTATATTGCTGCATGTTCATCAAACAGATTCCAAAATTGTTGAGTATGGTTGCCATATTAGCATCTTTATTGAAATTACTAGTTATTTTTTGTTGAATTTCCATCGATCTTTGCAAATAAGTTAGAGCATCGCCATGTTGATGGATTTGTGCCAAAGCTGAACCGAGCTGGTTGAACGCAAACGCAAGTTCTTTGTCTGTTGCTTGATCAAGACATGTAAGTTGAAATATTTTTATTGCATTTTGAAACCTGCCTGCACTTTTGCTGCATTTTTGCAAGTTTACCATGCAAAGACCAATTTGCATGTAAATCAAAGCAGTTGTTCGATTTGTGTTTTTTTCGCTAGTGTCTTTGTTGGAAACAACCAGAAGCTGTTCGTATAATTCCAAAGCTTCATCAAACATTTTTACTCTGAATAGATGATTTGCTAAATTTGCAATTAACTTTTTATTTATTTGAAAGTCGGTTTTGATGATATCATAATTCAAATAACATTTGGTTTCAAGATTTTCAATACAATCATCAAAATTAAAATCTCTTACATTCCAAGCAAACTGAAAAGTTATATTTGAAATTGTGTGAAATAATTCCATTCCAAACGCCATCCCTAATGTGATGTTGATTAGTCGCGGATCAGAATAAAAACGCAGTTTCGATAAATTAAGCTGTTTTGCAACTTCCCGTTGCAAACAGTATGCAATTTGAAAGTAGTTTATTGTGTTTTTAGCTCCAACGATACGTAAAAATTTCTTGATGTTTTGATCAGTTTCATGAAGTTCGATAGGATTGTCACATTGTGACTTTTTTTTCATGTATACCTTTAGTCTCATTTCGCATGATATAGCTACCGCGTACGATAATCTGAATTTTGTTGTTTGCGATATAATGTTCCTATTAGCCATCGCTTGAATGATGTCGAAACACGAACTTTCAAAAATATTATGAATAGAACCCAAAGCTGCTACAAATAATGTGCTGCTTCAATAAACCAATTGTTTAATGTTAATTGTGTGTTGTGATTTCAAATTGGCAAGTCGAAATCGTGTTGAAAATTTGTCCAGATCATCTTTAACTTGTTGCTCTATCTCTTGAATTCTGTCTTGTTTGGATTTGCTACTCAAATACGTTTTAACCCCGTTAACAAACTGATCAAAAATGTCTTTATTTCCAAATACCAAACATGTTTTCGTCAGAATATCAGCCAAGTGATATCCATTTTTGAGGTCTTCCTCAGAACTCAAATATTTCAACATCTCACTGACTGGTTTGATGAGTTCAGTCACAAACGGTTTCTTTACAGTTTTTTCAAACCTACCTAAAGGAAACTTACAGGCATGTGGCATCATACCATCAAAAGATACTCCTCGTGGGGTGTGAGCATCAAAACACCAGCTTAGACTTTTAATGTTTAAACTGGGAATGATAGATTCCTGTAAATTCAAAACGATGACATGAAATATGACCGAATACCAGCGAAAGTATTCTAAATGTTGTTCGTAGTTTTCGTCATCACACAACAGAATGATGTGTTCAAAATCTGAATAGGGCGTTATTTCGCTTCTTGCCAAAGATCCCATTCCAACAATTGAATACTCGCACGGAGGTTTTCCCGTTATGTCCAAACAAAAGTTGCTTATGTCTGCCATGATTTGTTTGTATTTGTTTGCAGTTGTTTTGTTAATGCATTGAACCGCTTCTGCTTTGCGAATTTGTAATTCGCTTAAATCATCAGTTTTAGGGTTGTTTGATGTGATTTGGTTTAATAGAAAATCTCCAACAATGTTTCTTAGTTTTTTAATTTCATCCTTAATTGTATTTGCTTTAGCAATAACAAGGTCTGCATTGCAGTTATTTGCATTCGCCTGCTCTAGTATATGTTTGCAAACATCAATGAGGTCTGCTTTGATTTGAGAAATATTCGAAGGATTTCGAAGAATGTCAGCATTCAACAAACCAATGCATCTGACCAATGAAATTTTGTCAGGGCTTCGCTGTTTATAAATTAAAGCAATTTTGTGGAGAATTTCAGCTGATTTTTTAGGATCTGTTTCCTTCAGTTGCTCTCCTACCGATTCCTTGCAATAACTTTGTTTCATTTGTTCAGCCAGCCGCAGTTCCTCATCCAATAACTTTTTCTTGTCCATTGCAAAGTTATCAAATGCTGGATATTTTTGACTTAAATCAAACAAGTTTGAAAATTTTGTTCAGCATTGCAACTATTTTCAATGCTATACGAGCTTCGAAGATTTAAACTTTAATGTGGTTAAAGGACAAAGCTAAAGCAAAAACACAGCAAAAACGATGATGGCAATTGTTATTTATGAGATCGCAAAAACACGCACAAAAACGATAGGCTCACAGAGCCAAATTGTTTCACTGAGGATGCAACACTTTTACATTTTCGGATTCAATACAAACTTACTCTTCCAAAAAATCTACAGTATGATACAATTTTAGTTGTCTAAGCCTGATAAGTATCACCATTATGGTGCTTATTTTTTCACCAAAAATTTTAATTTTTTTCTCAGCTTGTTTTTAAAGTGTTCATTTTGGGGAAAAAACAACGTCAGCAAAAATAGTTATCAAAAAATATTAATATCTAGGATGTTCTCTGGCGCAATTACATGAACCGTTGTGAGAATAAACATTTTTGGTTGTAACTTTTGCGTTTTTGAAGATAGCACTTTGATTTTGGTGTCTATCCCCACTAATTTGACTATAAGGATGCCATTAATTGCAATGAAAACTTGTTTAATTGTACCTAAGTTCATGTTTTGCAGGTTTTTCACATTTTTAGTATGTAAGTAAGTAAGTAGTTTACTTGTTCAATTCACCCAGATAATCACTGACAATGACGCTTTCGCAACGAAAAAATAAAAATAAAATTGATAACACAATCAAGCAGTAAAGAGAGCAGTCAAGTGAATAGTAACAGGAAGCTGCGAAGGGACCTCTCGGTCATTGAGTCGAGCAGCTACCTAGTTAGTCAATCAAGAGTACAGGGTGCTCTGTTTCTGAATTGAATTTTTCAGGGTGAGGGGGTAGCGTGGACGGTGTATAAAATCAACCTAAGATCAGGGATATGATTTTAGTAGCAATTAATATTAGAGCAATAATTTAAAGTTAATCACAAGTAATTAAACATTATAAGTGTTGTTTAAATTGAATTTTGAATCGGTCAAATGACAATAATTTCATATCTTGAGGTACAGAATTCCAAATGCTTACTCCATGAAATTTAAAGAATCTTTGCATTTTTACAGCTCGATACAATGGAATATAGAGATTTAGGTTGGATGGTGCCAAACGGATGGTTCGTGTGCGTATCGCATTTATTGGAGTAAAAAAGAGGAGAATCTGTTGGGTAGTTTTTTCCGGTAAATTTTATGCATTAATTTAGCCGCTTCCAAAGTGTAGAGGTCTTCAATCTTTAAAATGTTCAGTTGCTTATAATATGCTGTTGAATCATCAAGGTACAGTGGTGTCCTCCAGCAATTATTTTAACAGCTTTGGTTGGGAGAGGTTTTAGATTTTTCGAATGGGTTTCATATGCATTTCCTTAAACAGTAATACCACACAGAACATATGGGTGAATCATAGTATAAAATAAACTGCAGAGGATTTTTTGCGGTAAAATTTGCTTATTCTTTGTCACGACACCCAAAGACCTAGATATTTTCCACGTCAAAGTATTTATGTGAACACCAAAATTTAATCTTGCATCAATTGTAATCCCTAAACATTCTGGAGAATCTTTTAGAGTGACTGCATTATTATTAAAGTGAAGTTGAATGTTAGGGATGGAAGTAGTAATTTTGGGAGGTATTATTAAAGCTAATGATTTTTCAGGTTGAGAGTAATTTTGTTTGCCACTTTCCATTCATGTACATATGCTAATTCAGAATTGAGGTTTCCAGCTAGTGTGGAGGTGTGAGGAGAGTGAATTAACAAACAGGTGTCGTCAGCAAATAATCTAGATACTGAATTTATTGCAGAGGGTAAATCGTTTATAAAAATTAAAAATAACAGTGGGCCTAAATTGCTACCTTGAGGCATGCCAACTCGGTTTATTAGGGTTTCTAAACGCTTATTTTGGAAAGAAACATATTGATGTCGTGTATGTAGGAAAGAATTTAAAAGTTTCAATGTTTGGCCACGAATTCCGTAATGTTCGAGCTTTCTTAAAAATATCTTATGACACACTGTATCGAAGGCTTCTTTAAAGTCTAATACGATTAATCCAGTATAATCTCCAGCATTAGTTTGATCACATGTGTTAGTCAGTACGTCAACTAATGCATGAGCAGTAGATAAGTTGCTTTGAAATTCGTACTGAGTATCACAAAGAACTGAATTTTTTTGAAAGAAATTCGTCAAACGCTTATGAATCAATTTTTCAATGATTTTGGAGAAGCAAGTGAGAATGGATGTAGGATGGTAATTTGTCAGACTGTTTGTTTTTCCCGCTTTATATATTGGTGTTATTTTTGCTATTTTGCAGCTTTGTAGAAATATTTGGAATTGAAACGCATTATCAATAAAATAACATAGCTAAGGAGCAAGAATACTGGGTGCTACTTGAAGAAAAAAAGGTTGTATATCATCAAGGCCTTGAGATTTATGAGAGTTTAACGAATTAATTACAATTATAATTTCATTAACGCGAGGAGGCTCCAAAAAGATGGATGATTTAATTCTACTGTGAAGGAATTGTTTGTAAGCATTATTATCACTTGAATTCAAATCGTTAGCTAAGTTTTCACCGATTATTGAAAAGAATTCGTTAAACTTCTCCAGAATTGTTTGCTGATCGGTTATTTTGCTCCCATTAAGACTAATATTTTTTGGTAATTTGGCATGTTTAGAAGATTTTTCAGGTAGAAGCGTGCGTAACAACTCCCATGTTTTTCCCGAATTGCTTTTGTTTTTATGTAATTCTTCAGCATATCTAATTCGTTTTTATCTAATTCTTTTATCTAATAGTTTTTCTTTGCTAAGGTTTTAATTTTAGTTAGTTTATTCGCATATACCTTATATTCATGCTTTCTAGTTTCGTCTCCTAAGATGTAATGAGATTTATACCTACGATTTTTTGTACAAATGGAGCTATATATACTTTTGGTGATCCAGGGCTTGCTCTTCAGTTTTCGCAGTTTACGCAACATTAGTTTAATAGGGGCATGTTTATCAATAACTTTTTGAACTACTGAGATAAATGCTTCAAAAGATTTATCAAAGTTTTTCTCTGTTAGGTCATCTAAATGTTCAAAAAATTCGTAGACGGATTTATTCATATCACTACAACAAGTTTCAGTTTTAAAATTTGATTTATCTCTAGTAAAGATTTGCATCTGTTTTGATTTTTGAAAATGGTAGCCTAATACGTTACTAAATATTATATAGTGGTTAGACAGTTTCCTATCGCAACGTATTACGCCAGGTTCGATAAAATGGGATGAATCGTTAGTGATTATATGATCAATAATGGTGAAGGAATCACCAGCTTCACAAGTAGGTATAGAAGTAATAGAAGTAGCACCGCAACTGGTTAAGCAATCAAGATACATTTCGGTTGCAGGTGTCCTCTTATCTGGGGAAATACTTATGTTTATATCTCCGAGCAAATAGTATATGCCTTTACGTTCAGTTAATAAGTTTAAAGAATTGCTCAACGCCTCTGAAAAGTTTTTAATAGCGCTATAATCCGGATGTCAGTAAATGGCACCTATTGTAAATTTATACCTTGATTTGTCATTCAAAATGTTTAACCACAAGTTTTCGCAGCCAATAATTTTAATTTCAAGAATAAGGTCTACTCCAAATTGAAATTTAGACAAGACGTAAATACCAACCCCACCGGCGTTCGTTGATGAATTGGCGTGCACAAAACTATATTTTGGTACGCAGATATTGATTAAAGGGTCATCTTTCAACCGCGTTTCCGATACACACACTATATCTGGAAGGGATGGTAAAAAGGTCAAAAATTCATAAAATTTGTCGAAGTTTTCTTGGTTGTTTACGGATCTTAGGTTTATGTGAAGAAAGTTTATTCCATCAGCTGTTGAAGAGAGAATTTTAGCATTAGGAATGTCAAAACATTTGCATTTGGCGATGTTGTTAAGCAGAGTACTAAATGTCAAATCACCCACATCACAATTGTCGGCTTCACTGTCAGCCGATCGGCTAACGCCAAGAATCTCCAGCAGCTTTCTGTTACTACTACCTGTAACTTTGTTTGTCGTCACAAAGTAATCCAGATTCCGGAAAATTGCTACAGCAACGCGCTATATTAGATTAGTTTGATTTTGTGGTCGCGGAGCCAAAGCAATAAAGATTTTCAAAAACCGGCACAAAGTACGCTGTAATGTTGCAGGTGTTTTTGGAAGGATTGCGAGTTTTTGCGTGATGTCGAATCGGCTGAGGTTGCAGCAGTAAATCATGCATAAATAAACAATGAGACTCCGATTCTGCAAGCTAGCTCGAGTTCGATCCCGTATGAGGGTGGTAAGATGTTTTTGTTAATGCCTATTTTAGTGGAGATTATTTTTAGATTTATCACGCAACGTAATTCACTCTTGGTAAGACAAACCCCTGTGACGCTATAGAATCAGTAAAGTAATAATCACAAACAAAATTGTAGCACAATACATAAATCTTCAATTATGTAAGCTTGATGCTAAATAATACATGTGCTGTAATTGTATCTCTTTACTACGCAAGGAAAAAAATTCGAGGGAGCTAATTAACGAAACAATTTGGAGCGTCAAATTTTATTAATTGCTGTGCCAGATTGCCCACGACCATTAAGATCGTCGTTCATAACAGGCAGAGATGAGCACAATCTTGATCTTCAAGATCAGATCGTGATCTTGAAATCAACATTGTGATCTGATCTTGATCTTCAAGATCACATTTTTTGTGTGATGGTAAGATACTTCTTGAATTCCGTCACTTTCATTTTTAAATGTCACATAGGGTAAGCATCGCCGAGGCGAGGTTATGTGATATTCTGAAGCTATTTCATGGCTCCGACACGGAGTGGAGTCTAAACTGGAGTGGAGTATAATGGAAGGAGCAGAATGGAGTCTAAAAAAAATTCTTTCAGTTTACCGTTTATGATCTACGTTATCACTGTCATAAAATATACATTGTCATCAAAACGGATTTTATTCTTGACCGGCGGGATGGCGGTGTGGCAGACGCGTATGGCTTCAAGGTCGAAGTGCTGAAAACCGGGTTCGATTCTGGCGTCGATCAAATCTAACACAAGTTGCCAACAGCTTGCTACTGTTGCGACGTTAAATAGTGTGCCCGGCACTTTGAAACAGAGATTGGCCCCGCAAACTCGCGGCACCCATAAAGGGTATTTACGCGAGTATAATGAAGATTTGATATTTTTGATTTGATTTTGTTCTTAAATTTTGTTATTGTTATACAAAACTAGCAAAAGTAACTTAAAAGACTTTTCGTGATTATTTAAAGTAGTAAAATAGCTACAAAAAGTTTGAGAGCGTCTAATGTCTTACGCTATTAGCGAAATCAGCACTGCCATTGCCCATTGATAGTCAATACTGATATAGCATTTAACATTTATAGCTTACCCCCCCATCTTCACCACTACTTCTCTTTGAGTATTAAAAGTAAAATGATCTTGATCTTCAAGATCACGATCTTGATCTTCAAGAATAACAGTGTGTGGGTGATCTGATCTTTGATCTTCACGATCACCAAAAGGTGGTGATCTTGCCCATCTCTGATATCAGGATTGTTGTGAAAAAAA
Organism: Trididemnum nubilum; assembly: GCA_963965965.1. Lineage (NCBI taxonomy): Eukaryota > Metazoa > Chordata > Ascidiacea > Aplousobranchia > Didemnidae > Trididemnum > Trididemnum nubilum. Next base: position 14,443,113 of record OZ014490.1, read on the forward strand.
AATGTGCGTTTTAGCACAAAAAGATCCTTTTATGCTTAACAACATACAAAACCATCATTAAAATAAGCAAAATTGGCAATGAATGTGCCGCGAACGTTGATACGTGGCTAGAGTACAACCTTTATCTTTAGAATTGTCCACGTCAACAAAAACCACAGAACAACTAAGATGTTAATTGACGAATCGAAAATGGCAGTTGATAGATCTTTTAGCTTCTAGATTTGCAGAAAGTAGCACACCAATCTTAAATCACGAACTTCTACTTAAGATTAAAACTCAAACCAACTCTCACTGAGCAATATCGATCCACTAAAACCTCTTACGATCGACCAATTCAGATCTTAAACACCTAACCGCGACTGCCCAATTCAGGTCGGAAACACCTAATTGCGATCGACCACTTCAGATCGCAAATACTGGCTACACAAGCCAAATCACAGATATACAACTCAGCAAAACTGCCTACGAAACTAGTATCTAAACTTATCCCAATCTTAGAATAATAGAATGTTAGAATGAAAAACGACCCGCCTATTTATACTATGCCAAAAGCTATCGAACATTCCAGAAAAATCCTTAATATGTCACAATAGAAAAACTATACGAACTTACGAGACCAAATTGCAACATAATTATGATGTCACAAACTACAAGTCTAAATATAGCAACTAGGAAGTCGTGAACAACCAATAATTCGATAACTGCAGAAGATTGTAGAATATACTAGCGAGGAATTATCTTGAACATTCCAAATCAAAAAGGCAACAAAACTAATAAAGAAGCCACGTATACGTTAAAACACAGCAAATAATTATATCTCAGGCATTCAAAATTATCATTTGTGACAGAATGCATCAGTAGTAAAAAGTCACATACACATCAGGCACAACAATATTATAATTTAGCTAACAATTGTTGAAATTGACTGCAAATGCTTGAATTCCTTCAATGATCATTCTCAAAACTGAGCTTCTTAAAATCCTGCTTAAAAAAATGCAGAAGACAAAGTTTTTGCAGCTGCGCACATTGTTTCATACTATGGTTAAGCACCTTAATACTTTGAAATCTATGATATTTCAAATTGCCCTTAATCAATTGGCAGATGGGCATTTGGGTAAAATTGACATATCTGGTAGATTAAGAAGACTTCTTATGATGCTAATAATAGCATCAAGCTCTGGACTGTAAGGGTAGAGATGAGCCATCTCTAATCAAGTATCACAAACTTTCTGCAATGACTTCGTGTACTTCTGAATTCTATCAATCAGCTTAAACCAAGATAAATTGAACAATAAAAGTTTGTTGCTTGGATTATCCACAATCTTCAATAGAGCTGTTTTGCAAGCCAGCTAAAAATAAACCTGAAACATCTCAACATTTCAAGCTGTGGCATTAATGCTAATGTAATTGATATTCCAACAGAATAACTGCTGCTCTACAAAAGCTAAACTTTGAAATAATGCAAGTTTACCAGCTAGCAAGATTTTGGTAGAGCTCCAGATCTTTTCAAGATTAAAGTGAGCTTTTATCCTAGACCAATAGCACAAGTGATACCATACTGTACCTTGCTGAACCACTTCGAAGGAAACAAAATATTCAACGACTCTTTTTGATTAGGTAAACTACTATTTTCATTCATAGCGATACTGGTAATTAATGAGCTGATGTGCTTTCAAAAATCGTACAAAACAAAGAAAACAAACAGTTTTGATGGCTGACTTTTGAGATTTAAAATTTGATTGGCTATTGGTTTTTAAATGTGGTGTGATGTTCTTACGGATTTAAATTAGTTTTAGCCTAAATCCTTTAAATAATGCTTTGAATAGTTCAACTCGATGTTGATGAAGTTGTCTTGAGATACAGCATTGTGAACAAGCGGTTGTTCTAAACAGGCATAACATACCATGGTCTAACCAGGCATAATATAGCATGGTACGTGGCATACTACCGAATGTTTTTAGCAGTTCTAAACAAGCTATATAAGTATGGCATAGTATGTTTTTAGGTTGGAATAGCAGTACTAAAATATTATGCCCATGTAATGACCTGCAGAGCTGTACTGGCTGGAGATTCTATTCTCCTGAAAGGGTTACCCATGCCAGATAGGTCTAATGGTAGAAGCGAGACGAAGTATAGTTCAAATCAAAATAGTTGGAAAACTTAAAACCTGGGTTGGTTATGCCCATCAGCTGTGGTAAGCATATAACCTAGGAGAAGGACAACTCTGATATAAAACCTCTCCGCAGTTAGATTAAACTGCATAACAAATCATGATGAGCACAAATAATGAAAATTACGTGAACGACGTTAATGGGGCCACCTTCACAAGTGGAACCTCGTCCGGCAGGGTAGCGCCTAGGGACTCCCAGGTCGTCATTCAGCGAAACCCCTATGGCGTTCGAGTCTTAGGCAGAGGGGCTCGTTCGAAAAATAAGCGACAATCTCCACCAGCCAGCCCTAGTGGCAGCTCCACCAATGTGCCCCGCTACACGTTTGGAGAGGCGAATGGAGGCAGCGCAGAGTATTCGTACTCGAGATAATGTCGCACACTCACCGGTCAACCATCACCAACTGCTGTTGGGCAATTGGAATATCCTCACCCTCACAGGAAAAGAGCTAGAATTGGTTGAGGAAGCAAAGCGGTATCATCTCGATATTATCGGAGTTTCTTCAACCAAACGACTTGGCTCTGGAACTGTGGATCTGGATGGCGGATGGAAACTCTTCTATTCTGGTGCTGATCCTAGTATGTCTGCACAAGCGGGTGTGGGGATTCTCACAAGTCCCCGTTTGTCAGACTGTGTGTCAGATTGGATTCCTTAGGGATCACGGGTCTGTATGTTGAAGCTTAAGGTATTGGATCGGTCATTGTGCCTGTTGCAGGTATATGCCCCCAATGCCACGAGTGAATATCAGACTTTTGTGGATGAAGTAAATGATGCTCTTCTACGAGTATCAGCTACTGAATCTACAGTCCTTATGGGGGATTTTAACGCACATGTTGGAACAGACACAGATACGTGGAAGGGTGTGATCGGAAAACATGGAGTCACTGGACTGAATGAGAACGGAAGGTATTTATTGCAGCTCTGTTGTAGCAACGGACTCCGCATCATGAATACCTTTTTCCAGCACAGAGAGGTTCACAAGTATACATGGTATCGACCTAGTATGGATCAAAAATCTTTGATAGATTTTTGCATAGTTTCGTCAGATTTGTTTTCTGATGTGCTGGACGTTCGAGTGAAGCGAGGTGCTGAATTGTCAACTGATCACCATCTGGTAGTATGTTCCTTACGACTTTCGAAACCTTGGCCAAACAAGAGATCCAACAGGTCGTCTGTGACTTACCGGATCAAATGGGAGGCTTTGGAGGACAAAGAAGTAAGAAAACAGTTTGCATCCAGTATATCATCTAAGTTCAGACAACTTCCTGATGTATCCGAGGACATCGAGAAGGAATGGCTGCTGTTCAGATCAGCAATCATTTCATCAGCTGCTGAAAGTTGTGGGCGAAAACGGCTTAGAATGGCGGGCGATAGTGAGAAAAGAACGCCTTGGTGGAACCAAGAGGTTAAAGAAGCTATTCGAGCAAAGAAAGATGCGTTCAAGGCCTGGCTGCAGGACAGATCGTCATCTGATTTGCAATCCCGGTACACTGAGGCGCGAAAAGCGGCAACTTCGGCAGTAAAGAAATCCAAGGAGAAGTCATGGGAAGAGTTTGGTCGTCGGTTGGATTCCAACTATTTTTCGGCAAACAAAGTATTTTGGCAGACCATCCGCCGTTTACGTGGCAAAAGATCGAGTATCACGTACTCCATCAAGGATTCTGACGGTAACATTCTAACGGATGAGAATGAAATCCTTTCACGATGGAGAGAATACTTTGAAGATCTTTTGAATCCTGTAAAGGCATCGACTCGTGACACACACGAAGTGACACATCTAGGGGAGGACGAAGTTTTCACTGCAGCAGAAGTGGCAACCGCAATTAAAGGGATAAAATCTGGAAAAGCTGCTGGTGAAGATGAAATCTGACCCGAGATGTTGAAAGCGCTGACTGGAGAAGGAATTCTCTGGTTAACGCGAGTGTGTCAAGTTGCGTGGAAGCTTGGCAAAACTCCCAGAGATTGGCAAACAGGTGTGATTATTCCGATATTCAAGAAAGGAGATCGCAAGCAATGTACAAACTACAGAGGGATATCTCTCCTTAGTTTGCCAGGGAAAGTATATGTCAAATGCCTTGAAAGGAAATGCCGAGAAATAGTGGAATCAAAACTGGAAGATGGTCAGTGCGGTTTTCGTCCGGGTCGCAGCACCACGGACCAAATTTTCACTCTGAAGCAAATCTTCGAGAAATCTTGGGAGTATGGCAAAGATCTCTTTGCATGCTTTGTCGATCTTGAAAAAGCATATGACCGAGTTCCTCGGGATAAACTTTGGAAGGTTTTGCAGGAGTATGGCGTTGATGGTCAATTGTTACGCGCTATTAAGTCATTCTACTGCAGACCGGAGGTTTGTGTTCGGGTAAATGGCAAGCAATCAAAGCCGTTCCATGTGGGCGTTGGACTCCGGCAAGGGTGCGTTTTGTCACCTCTCCTTTTCATTGTTTACATGAATTGGATCGACAAATGCACCCAAGCTGATGAGTGTGCCACGATTGGAAATTGCAAAATTAGTCGTCTGCTATTCGCAGATGATTTGGTTCTGCTTTCTTCCACAGAATCTGGCCTCCAGCGCGCATTAAATAGCTTTGCAGATGCATGCAACACCGCCGGAATGAAAATAAGCACGGCCAAAACTGAGGTACTTCATCTTTTAAGAAACCCTGATCAGTGCGTATTACAAATGAATGGAGCGACACTGAAGCAGGTAGAGAAGTTCAAGTATCTTGGGGTTGCATTTACGAGTGACGGAAGGCAAGACAAAGAACTCGATACCCGAATAGGCAAGGCTAGTGCAGTAATGCGAGCTTTGCACTACTCGGTTGTCATGAAACGAGAATTGTCGAAAAAGGCAAAACTCTCAATTTTCAAAGCAGTTTTTGTCCCCATTCTCACTTATGGTCATGAATCTTGGGTAATGACCGAAAGAATGCGATCACAAGTGCAAGCGTCCGAAATGAGGTTTTTACGAAGAATCGAAGGAGTTACACTGTTTAACAAGGTGCGTAGCTCTGAAATTCGAAAATCTCTTAACATCGAGGCGTTACTTCTCCGAATTGAAAGATCACAGCTTAGATGGTTTGGCCATGTAAGCAGAATGCCTCAGGAAAGACTCCCCAAACAAGCTTTACATGCCAAAGCAAATGGGAGAAGACCAGTCGGACGACCTAGAACTAGATGGACCGATTACATTGAGGATCTTGGATGGAATCGCTTGGGACTTCGCCCAAGCGAAATGATGGAGGTGATGGAAGACCGTGAGGTGTGGCGGCTCAATCTTGAGCTACTGCCCCCGCAACCCTCACGGAAAAGTGGGCAATGAAGAAAGAAGAAGAAGAAGAATGCTTGTTAAATAAAAACTGTGAAGAAGCTGCCTTCAGGTACTTGAAGGCATAGTGCTCAACACCATAGAAAATAGTCTTTCTTTTTAGTTAGTTTAGGGGTTTAGACTGCACTGATCATACTGTAAACCGCAAGAAAACTTCTTTTATTGGACAAACTTGAAAAAATGCTAATGTGCGCATTACCTCACGATATTGCATTACCTCACTATTTGAAAAGCTAGGTGTTTTGATTAAACTGAATATGTCTGCAGAGTAGCTTCAATAAATTGTTTTAAATATTTTTAAACGTTTTAAGTTTTTTTTAAATTGATTAAAATTCCACATTTATTGACTTTACTTCTCTTGAAAATTTGAATTGCCTGGCAAAATTAGAATAGGGCAAGAGCAATTTGAAAAATGATAGATTTCAAAACATTAATGTGCTTAACCATAATACGAAACAATATGCACTACTGCAAAAACTTCATCTTGTTCATATTCTGAGAAGGATTTTTACGAAGTTCAGTCTTGAGAATGATCATGATAGAATCCAAAAATTTACGAGCAACTCCAACACTTGCTAGCTAAATTATGTACTCTAGTGGCACCGAGCCTGTTACTTTCTTTGGGGCACAATCCTTACTTGGGGAGCACTATTTTCGTTTGGGGGGGCACAAGCATTGATTTGGCGAAGCACGGCCCCGGAATCCCCCCCCCGTGGCGCTGGGCCTGAAAATAGATCTTCGCTAGGGTTTAACCTGACACCAATTTGAAAATTTTCCAAAAATTTCAGACAGTCATATTTTGTTAAAATAGAACTGTAAAATTGATATTCATTACAATTAGTTTTAACAACACTATTAAGTACTACTTTTAAGTAAGCAGAGCCTTAGAGCGGCAATTTTGTGAGCAAGCTGAATTAAATGCATAACAATGAACCAATGCTAAACATTTGAATGTGTTGCTTCATAATTGAACCAATGTGAGTGACAATGGCTCATATCTGGTTTTAATGGTCATATCGATTAAAGTTGTCGTAATAAAGACACCTTTACCCAATTTGCCGCGCATGCAACCGAATTGAGCTCGCGTAGCTGTTGAAGTTACATTATTTTTTTATAATTTTTTTTTCTGTTCTGTTCAACTTGTTTCAGCTGTCGTTCTAAGCAGAACAGATTTGAAGAAAATAATGAAAAAACAAGCAAATTTTGGCCACCGTTTGCTGAACTCAATCAAAAGCGATAAACGTGCCTTTTTTTTTTGTTTTGTTTACGCGTTAAAATGCTTCTTGCAAGTTCCAGAATTCACTACAAGTCTCTTTTACTAATATCAACTAGTCTTTGTTACAGAAAGTTGAACTCAATGAGAAAAGAAGCTGAAGTTATGGAACTAAATCTTTTAATTTCATCATAACTATCACTTTGGTTATTGCATTAAGATACCAACATCTCATGTAGTTTATTGTCTCGTAATTTATTGCCGTTTTAACGTTTGGGATTTTTCCATGTAGGTATGCAGCACTGTAGATTACTACAGGCGATACTGTAGATAATCTAAAATTCCAACACTCTGTTTCACCCGTAAATGGGATCATCAAGGGTAAATCATATTCAAGTATACTCCTGATGATCCCATTTACAGTGTATCTAAATTGGAAATTAATTCGGAAGTTTATTTTTGCTTAGAAAGAAAGCGATGAACAAACAAAAACAGATTATCATCACCAAAGAGCATCAAACGTTAAATCGCCTTCTGGTGAGAGGCTGCAAAGAACCATAATGTCAAGGTATCAAAATATTGGGCGCGGTCGCCGAGTCTGCAACCTCTCATGATCCGATCATGATCCCAGTTTAGCCCTGATGATCCCATCTACGAGTGAAGCTAGGTGTTGAGTTTTCTAGATTTTAATTTTTAATGTTTTTAATGTCTTTTTACTGTGGTAATCTACCGTAATATTTGCTTTAACTCTTTGTTATCAAGCACGTTTTGAAACGCTGGTATCAACCACAGACTCGAACAATATACCGTTTTGTTTTTTTTGTTAGAAAAGTTTTTTAAAAACACGAGATGCATTTTTTCTAAATATTTAAGAACAATATAAGCAACGTCAGCCTTGGTAAGAAAAAACATTACAAACACTGGCCAAACATTAAAAGAGCAGAGTTTTCCTTGTCTCTTCTTACAACTTTTATTTTGGTTATGTAAACTGAACCCTAACTCTTGCGCAAGGTTATGCAGAAAATGAATTAAGAATGCAAAGTAAATCAAACACAAGCACCACGTGACTTATCAAGCCCTAATTATCAAATCATAGGCGCAGTATTAGGCTATAGATTCTCAGACAAGTTCTGATAATATTAGCAATGACATTTTTGCTGATTGAAAAACATGAAAAAAATATCGGTAGAGGCTACAGACGAAAGTGTCCGACGTAAACTTCATATATTTGCATTTTTTTCTCGCGTAATTTTTTCTCGTATGTTTCTTGCAAATTATGGAACTTACTAGAGCAGCAATGCCGATAAGTAATGATACACAAAGTAGAACTTGAAGAGGAAGATGATCTAAAACATGGAACTAAAACTTTTGATTTCAACGCAACTATCACTTTGATTAATGTATTAGGTTTCAACTTTTCTTATAGTTGTAATTTAATTGCAGTTTTGCTGATTGGGATTTTCCATCAGCATAGGTAATTCGAGAACGCATTGATGTTATAAGGAAAACAGTCTCTTTTTCCTTTTTCTTTCTGTTCTTATGGCTATGTTTCAAAACCCTAACTCTTTATCCAAGGTTTTGCAGGAAAAAAAAACAGAACCCAACACGAATCGAGCACGAGCACCACGTGACTTGTTAAGCGCACGCTTTACCATTCCGCTTCAGAAATAATGATCCAATTTCTTTGGAGTCCAAATGGAAAAAAAAAGATTGCTGTTATTTTGCATAGGGAAATCGTGCAGCGGTAAAGAATCGATCTCAAATTTGCAAGGGGGAAGGGCTACTCTTTCTGTTGCGAATTCCGCAGGTACGTGCAAAACTTTTATCAATGCAAAGTCCAACAAACAAGCCGGTCGTTCAGCAATATACGTCTGCTCTAAACTTAAATTCTCCCAAATCGATACCTTTGGATTCACAGGCTCGGAATCCATATAGCTAAAAATCTGAAAAAATGTTCAACAAAAGCGTTAGTAATTACTTCAATCTATAGGCACTCGAGTGAAGATATCAACCAATTCATTTGTGACTTCGGACTGTCAGGA